>CM060934.1:358297451-359547451 GCA_030765085.1 Allium cepa
ATTTATCAGAGTTATACATATTCAACAGAACAAATAAAATAATGCAGCAGATAGCATGATGCAAGGGTAATAATAGTAATAGTATACCAAATCTTCATCTTCATCCTCCAGAATAGATCTTCAAAAATCTGAAAAACTCAGAACTGACCCGAGCGTAATGAAAAGACAAAACACTCGAGTCAGGACTAAAATATCCTTATGAAAGTTAAATCAATCTTAAATAAATATGAGTGTAACGGCGTCAGAGATGTTTACGGGGTTTGACATCTCATATCTAGTGTCAATGTGCGTGCAATAACTCAAGAGATGTTATGGGATTTTCCATCTCTTAAGGATCCATTAAACTATCTACTATGTAGTAATGTACGCTAAGTAGATAATGCCTATCAGTAATATAAAGTATCAAAATAGCGTTAAGGCGTTACCATAATCCCCCTTAACACATTTTTATAATGTCATAGTCTATACAGCACCGTAAGCCCCACCGTAAACTGATGGTTATCATAGGATACCCCATAGGTATAACACAAAACAAAACGTAGTGGTCACAAATAGGATAATCAGTATGACAAGGTACATGAGGCGATACCAACTAGGATACTAGCAGTTGCGTGATCCGGACTGATGTTGAGCATAGCCAGCAGCTACCCCAACACCGCGAAACAACACTCCCAAATCAAGGGGTGCACCCAGATCGAATCACAAATGTAATAGATATGGTATCGAAGAAGTGTGTCCTCTAGAGGTGGCGAACCTCAATGGCCCGGTGCGGCTCCTATTTTAGTCATGTCAGGGGTCATCCAATATCATTATCTTTCTTCAATCAACGCATTCACCAGACCATCCACTTCATTCTGGATCAACACTTCATGTATAATAGTTATTAAAGTGGTTTTCGGTATCGACAGAGAGTATGTCCATATCCGATCCCGGTCTCTTTAATAACTACGTATTATTACACCGTTGGCTCTTTTATATTTCAAATCGATTCATAATTTATATCAAAATATCATATTCACTTCAAAAATCAAATCCATTTCAAATATCATCGTATCTTTCAAATGTAAGATTCCGTTTCAAAAATCATTTTTCGTCTCAATGTCTTATTTCGATTTCAAAATCAATTCGGATTTCAATTTAGGTTGCAACTTCATTTAACGCAGTTCATATTTAAATTCAAGATCTAAATATAAACATTTCACCTTATTGACCAGCTTAGAATTTTAGAAAATAGTTTTAAGGAGTTTAAAAGTAGTTTTAAATAATTAAAATAGTTAAAAATACTTAAAATCTTAAAATGGATTTGAAATAGATAAATTAGTTTAAAATAATTTAAATCGGGTTAAGTAGATTTAAAATAGATTAAAATAGTTTAAGTATTCAAAATGGTTTATATAACTGAGTAATTTGGAAAACAAAATAAAACAGCTTCAAAACCAAACCATTTCAATTATAACTTCCCAATTCAAAACAATTTCAATTTCCGTTCTACCGATTCAATTTCGATTTCGATTCAATCAACGCCAACTTTGACTTCAAATTTATTCAATTTTATATTCACTTTCAATTAATTCAATTTTATATTCACTTTCAATTAATTCAATTCCAATTTATATCGATTTGGAGCTTGATTTTTCAAAAATATCCATTTATAACACTTAACAAAATTATCCATCGATATTCAAGTTTAAATCCAAATTTCAAATATGGTTCAATTCCAAGCTCGATTTCAAAATATCATTTTTATATCACTTTTACTTAATTATCCTTCAATATTCAAATTTAAATCCAAATTTCAAATATGATTCAATTCCAAGCTCAATTTCAAAATATCATTTTTATACACTTTTACTTAGTAATACTCAAAGCTCGAATTAAGGTTAAATCCTTAAACAAATCAATTTTCGAAATTCAATCATATCCCGATTTTAAATTCCAAAGTCTCCACTTTAAATTTTATAACAATTTCTTTTAACCAAAATTTATTTCAACATTCCAAACTCAATTTTTCGATTAAATTCGATTTTTATAAATTGATTTCTATTTATAACTTTTAAATCAAACATTCAATTAAATTTCAAATCGATGATTTCAAAATTATTAATTTAACCAATTCGGTGTCCATATATAATTTTCTATCCTATGGCCAAGTGATTATTTATTTCAATTAAATGTCGGGGATGAATATATATCACTTAAACCGATCACAGTGTCAGATGTATGCATAACAGCATATATAAGCAAATAGACAACCAAATCATTTAAATATCAACCAATAACATCCATCAAAATACATCATCCAATAGACAATACAATTCATGACAGTTTCATAGTTATCAATGTCAGGTAATTTAATCGCAATTCAATTTTAATTTCAATTTAACTGTCAATGTAATTTTCAACGGTGAATTCAAATGACAATCTATATGACAATTAAATTTTTATCAAACAACGACAAATAAAATTCATATCACTTCATAATATCAAATTTAACTAGCATAAAGATATTCAGTACGTTGTGAGCGTTATAAAACACTCGCCTTGATTTCAATGTAGCTCCAGCGTTTTATTTCGAATAAAATTAAACGAGCGTTTAATTTTATCCGAAATTTTCCCTAGCTCCAAACGACTCCAATCCAGCTCCATAGTGTAGTGCTCGACAAAACGAAGCCAACGCAATTCGTTTCGTCCAAAATGGACCTCGTATGACAAAGATACAACATTTTAAACTGTACACGATTTAAATTATAATTAATTTACAATTTCTTTTATAATTTAACCTAACAAATCAATGGCCGTTGGATCGCACAGCAGCACATCAGGGCCATGTACGTCTTCCTCCCCCATCACGTTTTCACGTTCCAGTGAAAACAAACCCAAAGTCGTTCATCACTTTTGCAAACCGCACCCCCCTACGCTGCTTGAAACCCCATCACAACAGCACCCAATCGAAGCTCGTCGCCTCCCCCACCCACGCCGTGAAGGATGTGTCACTCGGTCGCGTCTCCAGCTTGAAATACGAGCACGAACGCGATGCCTTTGTCGCTCGATTTTGGCCTCCCTGTCGCGAATTAGGCGATCATAGCCGTTCACATCACAGAGCTCGCGAAGCTCTTCATCTTTGTAGTAGAGCATTTTTCATGATTGTTTATGGATTGATAGATCTTGGGGGAAGAAAGCTAGAAGATTCTGGCCATTGAAAATAAACATGGCGGCCGGCTATAGAAGAAACCCTAGCCCTTTTTTTTATTTTTAATTTGTGAATAAAGGGGCTATTTATAGGAAACGACGAATACTATTCACTCCAAATTTTCGAACTCCGATTTACGTGTGGCAACCGGCGTTTCTAGGGTTTATCCCACGTTCCGGACACAATGGAACAGGTTTCGGAAGTTAATTCGATCTTATGTGCGAGTTACGAAAATAAACGATCAAATTTAAATTAAACCGATTAATGAATTTCTATGCGTTTTGGCTCGCCCCGGACAAACGGTAAATCCGATTGACACGAAATTTGAAATCTTACAATAATATCATATTACAGATCCGTTGAAACTGGTTTCGTCAAAATCCGAGACTGTTTGAAAAATGACTATTTTAACTCGCTAAATTAATATTAAAACAATTTCGATGCGTTTCGAGCTGCCACGGTCAAACGAAAACTCTGATTGCTACGAAAATTGAAATTCGATAATAACAAACTATTACGGATCCAATGGAACTAGTTTCGTCCAATTCTAAGACTTTTCGAAAAATGGCTAATTTCACTAGTCGATTTAAATATTAAAATATTAAATTTTCACAAATAAACTCTTAATTCGATTTTAAAAGTTCTATAACCTCATTCAAACTTTAATATGATAAAATAAAATTTTACAAATCATTTTTAATCATATTAAACCCGTTATTCAATTATCCAATAATTTCCAATTTTAAAATCTTATTAACTCTATTATAATCCCAATATAACTTATATTCACTTTGGAAACCAATCTGAATCATATTAAATCAAATTTCAATTATTCACTCTATTTTCATATATTAAATTTCAATATCAAATTGATCATATCAATTTCGAAATTTAATTATTCAAACATCTGTAATATTAAATTTAAACAAATTTTATTATTCTTGAATCACTATCTTTTGAGATATTCAAAACGAACTTAAAAATTTAACTTTTGAAACGAATTAAAATTATAGAACAACCATTTCCATTATACGGTTATTCAATAAATTCCAAATATTAAATTTAAACAATTTCGATTATCCTATAATTCATTATCTTTTGAAATATTGAAATTGAACTTATAAGATTCAACTTTTATAACCAATTCACAATTTAGAACACTATTTTCATTATACAGTTATTCAATTATTCAATCAGTTTTAAATATTTAATTTAAACAATTTACCTGTTCAATATTCAATATTTGATTTAAATAGATTTTACTTATCAATCAATTACTCTATTATACCCAATGGATTCAACATTTATTATTATTCCAAACGACTTACAAATTTTTTTCTAGCACTAAATCACGAAATCTTATTAAATTAGCTATTTTAATTATCGAAAATTTACGGGTCATTACACTCTCCCCCACTCAAAACTTTTCGTCCCCGAAAAGGAGAAAGAAGGGAAAAGGAACTAAGTATAGAATTCAATATTAGATATATTTTATTCAAAGCTACCAACTTATAAAATAATGAAATTCCACTTATAAAGTCATTACTACACTTCCACTAAGTTACCTAAACGACTTTTTAACTTAAAAGTTAGTTATCAAAACAAGTTATAAAAAAAAAAATTAAAACTTGAAAAAATTTCTAACACCCGGATTTTACGGAAAATTTCGGCAGAGTCTCCTTTGCGCGGCTCGATCGGAAAAAAAATGGCAGTATATATATCATAAATATACATCTCATCAAGTGATGAGGCATCCCGCAGGGAAAAAAGTGTAAAAGTACGGTATGTAATCCGAGATATGTACCTTATATATTGTTAGCGAGCATATACGGCTAATATAGCGCGAAAGCGAGCTCCAAATGCGAAGCAAGCGCAATCCGCACCTACTAAACACTCAACAAACCATGAGAAACATGCATATATGAAAATAGTATCAATATACATCATATAGCAACATAACAACTACATATGCCAACATAGCAAATGCAACAAAACAACAAATGCAACCATCAATCAATTATCATCCAACTATCATCCAACAAAGCCATAATCAATCAATATAAATTCACTTCTCATTAATATTTATTCACTTGGTTTTCAATTTTAATCACAGTTGATTCATTAACGTTGGATTTTACTAACATTCATTCACAATTCAATTAGTTAACATTCACTAATTTATATTTACATTAGTTCACTTCCAATTTGAATCAAATTAAATTCTTTTTAAATTCATTTAACTTCCAATTTGATTTCATTGATTTATGGCTTTCAATTTCATTAACACTTAATGAATTATATACAATCAACTAACAATCATATAACAACCAAATCATACCCAACATAACCAAATTATTAATTTTACATTCAATTTGGTTTATCTCTTTTATATATATATATATATCATGTTATATAATTTTAAAAGAATCATTTTATATTTGGCATCTTAAATTTCCAATATTAACTTTAATTAAGTCCGTAAGCCGTACATATATCATCCGTGAGCAATGTCAATCTAATCGCTTATTCGATCACACAATTTCGCTTCCAAACTAGTATCGTTCACACGACTCTCTAGTGCGGACTCAGATTTGGTTCCTTGATTGAAAACTGTTACTTTCCTTGCATAGCCATATACTATGATAGAGAATTTCAGAATCAAACCAAAAATCCATATCCAGGGTTCGCCGTCGAAAATCGAGTGAAAAATCCTAACTTGGATCGATACAAATCATCTCGAAATTTTTGTGCTCGAATTTGGATCAAATCGTTATGCAAATAAAATAATATACGTACAATCTCACGTATTACCTTCCAATGGATTTCTATCCAATTTATCTATACTAAATTATTTTATTGACTTCTTTTTTTTTCCAATTAATTATTCACAATCTATTATTCAGTTAGTATATTCATTTCTTTACATAGCATATTCTTTATCATTATCTTTTCTTAAACATCATATCAAAGAATTTGTTTACTCAAGTTCATTTTAAACATTCTATATAATTTAATTAACTCAATTTCATTCCCCAATTGATTCTTAGCTATACCAAATTCTTTTGTTTACATTTACTTCATATTCATAGTTTCGGTTAATACAAATTTATTTGTGGAACCTTTTATTAATCATCACTTTAGTTTATAGTCATTCCATAAAAGTCTAACTTCTCATATATGACCTTTCTTAGTTTACGGTTATCTCAATTTACAAATTCAAAAATTTTCTATGCAATTTATATTTATTTTCTATAACCAATTTACAAAGATATTATATAATTCATTTGTCTTCTTTCTTAAGTTCACTTACTTGTTTCATTTATCCATTCATCATTTCATGTTATATTTAAGTTTTTATAATTTTTATCACAACCAAATTTTCCATTTATATACATTTTAATTCCTTTTTGAGTTTTCCTTACTTGTATATTTCAATTACTTTCAAGTTCTGTTTATCTATACAATATCTCATTACATATCCAAAACATCATTTTAACTTTTAACATTTGGTAAGTCTTGTTATATGTTATCAGAATGTAATTTTTGGTATTATACAAATTTATAGAATTTCATTTTACTTAATTAAAATGTTCACAAATTTAATTTGTTTAAATCCTCTTTACCTTTCAACTTTAAAGTTTTCCCAAACAATAGCTTAGATATCTCAATCCTCTTATTTTATAAATTCTGGTTATTCACATTTCATTCAAATAATTTGAAAATTTCTAATTAATCATAACTTAGAATTTGAAATGCCCGGTTCTTTTCAAATAGTTTGAAATAAACATATATACTTATATCTTTTTTTTAAATATATCAAATCATACCTTGGAGTTTAAACCAAAACCCATTTACCCAAAATAATTTCGAAGAAAAGCAAAGCTTCTTAGAAGCCTCCCCCACTTTGAGACTCGAAAATGAACGTCGATGATGCTGCGCAGTCATCACCGAAATTATTTTCCAGCGACAGAAGAGAGGAGTACTGAATTCATTCCTTCTTTCAAAAATCCTTTCAAAATATTTCCATAAACAATTTCCAACTAATATTACTATATATTTCTTCAAAGCTTTGAAAACCATTTTTCAAGATCTCCGGGTCTTAAATTCAATATTTTCCAATTTAAATCTATTTTAATTTATATGTCACCTTTATAAAACATTCTTATAGGATTTTCTTTCTTAAATCATTCCACAAGTGTTTGATCATTGTTCATTTTGTAATTCACATTATTTATTAAATTACAATATCAAATTAATGATAATAACCAATATTTTCACTCCTAACAACCAGGTAAGCTAGATAAGCCACCATAATTTCTGAAATTTTTTCTTTATATACAAAATATAATTAGAGCAAAATTATTTCATTTACCAAATTTTAAAACAATACTATGTCGAATTATTCTGTTTGAGTGTTTAGAGATCCCTATCAATGACGTTAATTACTCGTATTGAACAGAATCCATAAGCCACTCAACAAATCAACCGACACAATATAAAACATTTTATATCACTAACAAATACGCTCTCTTATACTCTCAGCGACTCATCATAGGGTATTACTACCCTATTTATAAAGAGTGAGACCCCACAAAGCTAAGGTTATCGCTAACCAAAGCTCTGATACCAACTGTAACGACCCGCCTTTTTGGACAGTTTAAACCGACGATCAAATACACATGCCGATTCCAAACCATTCAAAAGGGCAGATGGTTATTGGGGTAAATAAGAAAATAAAAGAAAGAGAAATAAAGGAAAAGAAACAACACAGAATCTCGCAGCGGAACGATAAAATATAATAATCAAATAAACAGTTCATGAAGTTGCTTACTATACTTTGATCATTATTTATACAACATTTATCAAAGTTATACATATTCAACAGAACAAATAAAATAATGCAGCAGATAGCATGATGCAAGGGTAATAATAGTAATAGTATACCAAATCTTCGTCTTCATCCTCCAGAATAGATCTTCAAAAATCTGAAAAACTCAGGACTGACGCGAGCGTAATGAAAAGACAAAACACTCGAGTCAGAACTAAAATATCCTTATGAAAGTTAAATCAATCTTAAATAAATTTGAGTGTAACGGCGTCAGAGATGTTACGAGGTTTGACATCTCATATCCAGTGTCAACGTGCGTGCAATAACTCAAGAGATGTTATGGGATTTTCCATCTCTTAAGGATCCATTAAACTATCTACTATGTAGTAATGTACGCTAAGTAAATAATGTCTATCAGTAATATAAAGTATCAAAATAGCGTTAAGGCGTTACCATAATCCCCCTTAACACATTTTTATAATGCCATAGTCTATACAGCACCGTAAGCCCCACCGTAAACTGGTGGTTATCAGAAGGTACCCCATAGGTATAACACAAAACAAAACGTAGTGGTCGCGAATAGGATAATCAGTATGACAAGGTACATGAGGCGATACCAACTAGGATACTAGTAGTTGCGTGATCCGGACTGATGTCTCATTGGCGAGGGCATAGATTCGTATAGTACCTGTTAGGTCTTGTCCAGGCGAGGTTGCACTGTGAAGTGTCTAGAATGGAAATGCCATTACATAGGATTTTGTTCAACAGAAAAGGATAAAGCTTAACAAGCAGCCAAGATATGAAGGAACAAGTTAAAAAGAGACAAGATTTTTAAAAGTGGTTCGGCACGAAAATGCCTACGTCCACTGATTCTCTTTGTTAATCCACTTTATATGGGCAATACAAGTTAAGAAAAGTATCGACGAAGGTGTTGGATGTTCCATGCCCTCTGGAACACCTCTCCGTCCACTGTCGACAAAATATAAGCTCCGTTGTGGAGATCTTTATGAATTACATATGGTCCGTCCCAGATGGGATCTAGCGCTCCGGGGCGCGGGAAGATTCTCTTAAGGATAAGATCTCCTTCTTGTAAGCTACGATGCTTGACTTTGGAGTTGTATTGTGCTGCCACCTTTTGCTTGTGAGCTGTTGCTTTGAGTGCTGCATCATTTCTTCTTTCTTCGATTAGATCCAAAGACATGTGGAGGAGTTCTTCGTTCTCTTCTGGGTTGTAGTGGATCCTACGATGGGATGGCACTGCAGTTTCAACTGGGAGCATGGCCTCCGATCCGTATGCCAAAGAGAAAGGAGTATGCCCTGTTGGTGTTCTGAAAGACGTGCGGTAGGCCCGAAGTGCCGTAGGAAGTTCATCCCCCCAAGCGCCTTTTGACTTTTCAAGCTTCTTCTTGATTAGAGTTTTAAGAATTTTGTTGACAGCTTCGACTTGTCCATTTGCCTGGGGATAAGGCACAGATGAGAAGCTTTTGTGAATTCCGTGCTCTTGGCACCAGTCGGCCAACTCCTCGCTGTCAAACTGAAGTCCATTGTCCGATATGATTTTGAGTGGAACCCCGTACCTGCATAGAACATTTTTGATCAAGAAATTAATAACTTTTGCCGAAGATATTTTATTTAGAGGTTCCGCTTCCACCCATTTGGTGAAATAGTCGACTGCCACTATAGCATATTTGGCTCTGCCTCGGCCTATCGGTAGTTCGCCAATCAAGTCAATTCCCCATACTGCAACGGTCCAAGGGCTGGTCATTTGAGTAATCTCATTTGTTGGTAGTCGAGGAATCTTAGCAAATCTCTGACATATGTCGCATCTTTTGACGAAGTCTAAGGCGTCTTTGTTTAAAGTGGGCCAGTAATATCCATATCAGAGCGTCTTCTTCGCCAGAGTCTGCCCACTAGTGTGATCTCCGCAGCTCCCTTGATGGATATTGGATAAGATTTTCTTGGCTTCCCTTCCAGCAACACACCTTAATAAGGGGTTAGAGAAGCCGCGCCGATAGAGGATGCCTTCTTGTATTGTGTAGCGGGAAGCTCTCCTCAAGATTTTCCTGACTTCGTTACGCTCGTTGGGTAGTGTGCCATCTTGTAAGTATTTCCGGATAGGAGTCATCCAGGTTTCTTCTTCGATTGCAGCTATCAGATCTTCTTGTTCGAAACTTGGGGCTAGTTGTTTCGAGATGGCTACTGTGCCGGAAATGGTGTTGTTCTTCATGCTAGCTTGCTTTGCTAGTTCGTCGGCCTCTCGATTCTCTTCTCGAGGAATGTGTTTGATTAAATAGTGATCCAATTGATCGAGCAGCAACTTGGTCTTCTTTAGATATGCTGTGAGTCATTCTCCTCGAGTCTAAAACTCTCCTAGTACTTGGTTTACGATAAGTTGAGAATCACTATGAAGACATAAAGAACTGACTCCAATTTCTAAGGCAAGTTCTAATCCTGCTATTACTGCTTCATATTCTGCATCGTTGTTGGTGGCAGCGAATTCCAACCTTAGGGCATAGTGCAGCTTCCTTCCCCTGGGGGTGATCATCACGATACCTGCCCCCGAGCCTTGTTCGTTTGATGCTCCATCTACAAAGAGATTCCACTTGATATCTTCTGTTATTTCAGATTGATCCTTACCTTCGTTGGTAGTGAATTCGGCAATGAAATCGGCCATGGCTTGTCCCTTGATGGCGGTGCGAGGATGGTTGGTGATATCATATTGACTCAGTTCATTTAAGTAGTCGCCCAGAAGTGTCGGGGGGATGAAGTACCTGCCTTAGCGATTGATCGGTTAAAACTCTGATGGAATGAGATTGGAAATAGTGTCGCAGTTTCCGTGACGTGATTAGCAAACAGTATGCTAGCTTCTCAAGTTTAGGGTATCTGGCTTCTGGCCCTGTAAATCTCTTGCTTACAAAATATACGGGCCACTGTGCGCGGTTGTCTTCTCTCACCAAAGCGGCGCTTAGAGCATGGGATGATACACCAAGGTATAGGTATAGTTCTTCGCCTTCATTTGGAGTTGAGAGTACTGGTGGTCTCTGGAGGTGTTCGATTAGGTTAAGAAAGGCTTTCGAGCATTCGTCAGTCTATTCGAACTTTCCTTTGTCTTTCTTTAGGGCTTCGAAGAAAGGGATGCATTTGTCGGTTGCTTTAGAGATGAATCTGCTTAGGGCGGCCACCTTCCCATTCAGGCTTTGCATTTCTTTTCGAGCGGAAGGTATCCTAATATCTTTCAAGGCTCGGACTTGTTCGGGGTTTGCTTCAACCCCCTTGGCATGGACGATGAATCCCAAGAACTTCCCCGACGATAGTCCGAAGGAGCACTTTAGAGAATTCAGCTTCATTCCATATTGGCGAAGTACTTGAAACATCTCATCCAGGTGGCTTATATGATCGTTGGCTTTCCTCGATTTTACCAGCATGTCGTCCACATAAACTTCCATAGTTCGTCCTATTAGTTCCGCAAACATCTTGTTGACGAGGCGTTGATAGGTAGCTCCGGCATTTTTAAGTCCAAAAGGCATTACTCTGTAGCAGTACAATCCCCGGTCAGTGATGAAACTAATGTGGTCTTGATCGGGGGTGTGCATAGGAATCTGGTAATATCCTGAGTATGCGTCCATAAAAGATAAGAGTTCGTGCCCGGCCTTGCTGTCCACGAGTTGATCGATTCGGGGGAGCGGGAAACAATCCTTCGTGCAAGCGTCATTTAAGTTAGAGAAGTCAATGCATGTTCGCCACTTCCCATTAGCCTTCTTTACCAGTACAGGGTTGGTGATCCATTCTGGGTAGATGGCTTCTCGTATGAAGTTATTGGCAAGTAGGTTCTTTACTTCTTCCTCGAGGGCTGCTGATCGTTCTGCCCCCATGCTTCTCTTTTTCTGCTTTACTGGTACCTTGGTGGGATCGATGTTCAGTACGTGGCATGTTACGTCTGGGGAGATTCCAGTCATGTCAGCGTGCGTCCATGCAAATACATCCAAGTTGTGGCGAAGAAAATCGATGAGTTGATCCTTCAACTCTGCTCTTAACTGAGACCCGATTCTCAGCAGTCTACTTGGGTCGTGTTTGTCTACAGATACAAATTCCATGGCCTCTGCAAGCACGGCGGTGGCCTCCTCCTCTTTGTCCCTGGGGTCTAATTCATTGAAAGAATCACTGGTATATCGAAGAGGAGGGGTTTCTTTAGTTGCTATGCTTCCAAATTTTTCTGTCAGAGAGTAGTCTCTGCATCCTTCCCTTTATCCTTCCTGCGGTTATTGCGAAGTTCAGTTACATAGCAGTCTCGAGCAGCGTCTTGATCTCCCTCTACTTCTCCTGTTCCATTGTCTGTTGGGAATTTCATCTTCAGGCACCACGGGGCCAGAACAATTTGGAAGTCGGACAAGGCTGGTCTTCCCAAAAAGGCGTTGTAGGCCGAGTGGTTTTCTATTAGCACAAATGTTTGTTTCCGCACAACGGAGCGGGGATGACTTCCTATTTCGACAAAGAGGTCCAATTTCCCGAGGGGCATCTTCGCATCTCCAGTGAAACCGTATAGTGGTTTGTTGCAGGGAGACACGTCCTTCATTGACAGCATCATTTTGTCGAAAGCATGCTTGAATAGAATGTTTACGGAGCTTCCAGTATCTACCATAATTCGAAAAACTTCGGCTGGGCAGAACCAGGCAGAGATAACCATAGGATCCATGTGAGGGTACTGCCTTCCTTCTAGGTCTTGCCTACTGAATGTGATGTCATTATCCTCTTTCCGCTTTAGGCGGCGTTCTTCCACGACGGAATTGATGCAATCTACATTGTTTCTAAGTAACTTTCCATATCTTTCCAATTCTGCCCAGTTTCTGTCGGCGATGTGTGGTCCTCCCGATATTGTATGGACCACTATCTTCTCTTGACTGGAACCGCTGGTGTTGTGATTTCTTCCGCCTATCTCTGGGTGGAGTTGCCCTGTGTTCTCCCTGGCAGGAGCTGGAGTCCTGTCCTGACCCTTTACATAGTGTTCCAATCTCTTCCTTCTGATGTGTTCTTCAATCAGGTCCCGGAGATGATGGCATTCATTGGTATCATGCCCATGGGATTCGTGGAAACAGCAGAACTTCCCAGACTTGATTGCGTGATCTGATTCCTTCTTGTGCGGAGGCCGTCTGTATCTAACTTCGTCTTGCGTGGCCAGGAAGATGTTTTCGATCGTTTCATTCAAAGGAGTGTAAGTGTCAAATCTCGGTCCTGGCCGATATAGACGCTTTTCTCCCTTCTTGCCCCCAGCACTATCTCTGGAGTCATTTCTTCGAATGTCCTTTGCTACTGCGGGTGTGTTGCCATGAGCTGTCTTAGCTTGTTGCCCTGTCTGCCTTTCAATGGCAGCGTCTTCAAGTCTCATATATTTTCTGGCTTCATGGAAGAAGTCGGGTAAGGTAGCCGGTTTTTCTTTCGTTAATATTCTAGCAAACTTGGTATCCGGATGTACGCCACTACAAAGAGCCATTAGGATAAGTTTCTCATCGGCATCTTGGACTGCGGCCGCTGCGGCGTTGAATTGGATTAGATATTGTTGCACTGTCTCTCCGGGCTTCTGTTTGATACTAGATAGGGAATAAGCATCCTTGGGTTGTTCCATATGAATGCGGAACTGGCTGATGAAATATTCTTTCAGCATTTTCCATGAGATGATAGATCCTGGGGGTAGATGGCAGAACCAGGAGGTAGCTAGATCTGCCAAGAATAGTGGGAAGCATTTACACAACACTCCCTCTGTTGATCCGCTCATGAGCATATGTTGTGTGTATCTCTGCAAGTGTACAACGGGGTCAGAGGTTCCCTTGTAAGGTTCCATTGTTGGCATTCTCCATTCTCGGGGGGTGATGGCAGTTTCGATATTGCGGGTGAATGGGCTGGTTATCGTAGCGCCTATCCCCTGATCCCTTTGATCCCATTGGACGCACTCTCTGAACAATTGCGTCATCCTTTCATCAAAATTTGGGGCGGATAGAAATGAGTTTGGTTCTTCTCTGCGGGATTGATTCTGTCCGGATGACCTGTAGGGATGGTATCGTCTATCACTCCTAACATTTTCCGGTGGCTGTCTCCGGTCTTCTGGGAGCATGCTGGGGTCAGCCACTGTCGGCCCTTGTCTCGATCTTCCCCCGCTGGACTTTGTTCTAAGCATTCCCTCGGGCCCAACTTCGGGCTGGACTCCAGCTCGGCTCCGTCCATTGGTGTTCCCATGGTTAGGTAGCATGACATGCTCAGCCATATCCGACCCCTGCCCAGTACCTCCCCCGTTGGGCTCGGTTCCAAGTGTTTCCTCGGGTCGGAATTCGGGTTGAGTCTAGGCTCGGCTCCTACCATTGCCGTTTCTGTTGTTAGCCTCCTCGAAGAAGAAAGATCTTTGTCGCCTCCCAGATCCTCCAGACTGGGACTCGCCCCATGATTCGGTGTTGCGGTTGGATTCTTCAGCATCCCTTAAGCGTGACATGAGTTGGTCCACCAAAGCTTCTTGTTGAGATGTGAAGCGGTTACTTACTTCAGCCACAACACTGTCCAGATCTGCCCTAGTAATTGGTTGCTCCGTGGCCGGGGCTGTCGGATTTGCCTAATTTCCATTTGCTGTTGGAACGGAACGATTCCCTTGACCGTGATTACTGGATCCGGAATACTGCTAGTCGAATTATTTTTTCCTTTGTTAACATCTTTCTTCTGCCTGGGAGGCATGTTTTCCAAGCAATGAGCGAAGCTGTTAGGAAGAAGGTTGAGGGGGAGAAGCTGAAGCTTCTAGCTCGAGTTCTCAGTGAAAACACCAAAAATGTTTGCACAAAAAAGGGCAAACACCTCCAAGTCGTATGATTTAGTTGATTATACGTTGTTATTAGTGATTTGGGTGATTTATACAAATATATAAAATAGATGGACTAAACTGTAAAAGATACACAGATTTATAGTGGTTCGGCCAGAATGTGTCTACGTCCACTTTATATGTTATTCTCCTTTACTTTTCAGGTTACAAGTACAAAGCTTTGATTACAAGTATCTGAAAGCTGTTTGAAAGTTCTATCCGTGCCTGAGTCTCAAACTTGTCTGCCATTGTTGTACCCCCTACCCCTCTATTTATAGAGTGAGGCTGGGGGTAGGGGCCTTGGATGTATATAGCTGTTGGTGGGCCTGGGCTGATGTAATTTGGCATGACAGTGTTGGTTCGGCCATGCCTTGGTCCGGTAGTGGTTGGTTCGGTGGTGGTTGGTCCGGTGGTTGTTGGAGAGGCTTTGGTCCGGTAGTTGTTAGAGAAGCTTTGGTTCGGTAGTTGGTTGGTTCGGTAGGGACATGGAAAGGAGATGGTTCGGTGGTAGGTGGGTTGAGATTTGGTATTGATCCGGTGATCTCGGTCCGGTGACGAATTGGTTCGGTGTGGCCTTGGGTCGGTGGTGAGAATTCGCCCAACAATAAGTTATTCATAACTTGAAATTATAACATTAGTAATAATGTCAATTTTCTAAATTGAAAGTTAATTCTTTTTTATTAATTCCATGACAATACTATTTGATACGACTCTAGTTTAAATTGGAATTGATTAAAGAGTTAAAATTGATAATTTTCTGTAATTAATTGTATTTATTCTAACTAAAATTTGAACGATGCATATGTTTACCATAACTGAAAATGTGAAACATGACATTAACTATAGTTTACAAATAATTATTGAAACATAATAAAAAAAATTATTACTAAGCAACGTAAAATAGGGTGTCATGTGAGTATGAAAATACGTTTATTGTTATATGCAACATGAACAAATCATGGTAAATAGATTTATTACTTAAATTTTAGTTTAAAATAAATGGAGAATGAAATATAACTAACTCCAGTTAATCATTGTTTATGTCTTTCTAGTTTGAATATAATATGAATTAGAGAACTAACTATATATCAGTTTAGTATTAATGCTCTTTCTACTTAAATGAGTTAATTATCATTATTGGACATATTAATTCTATAAAAAATAATTAACTTAATTTCAAAGATGAAAGATGATATTATTTATTTTTAATATCATAAATCAAACCTAGAAATAAACAAGTTATTTAATTTTTAAATCGACTAAATTATGCATTTTCTATATTAAGTTTATACAAAATATTGTGTATAACCTAAGAGTTTTGGCTTAAACTGTCTGCAGGTGTGACGCAATGGAAATGAGTGCCTAGGTCTGCTAACAAACCCAAGTTTGAGCACTGTCTTGCACACACTTTTCAAAGAAACAACATCCGGGGATTATACGTGCTATGAGTTGAAGCGGACATGCACAACGTAATCCCCCTTAGGAGTTTACTCGTACGCCAAATTCTCCTAGAACGATTTAAAAAAAGATTTTTGGCTTAAACTAAACGCAAAAAATGAGTCAAACTTTATATTATTTTCGAAAATGAAATCATAAATATGAACCTTTTTAACAAGAAATCTTGTCAACACTCCAAAGCAAGGTTAGAGGAGTGACTGATACCTTCAAAACCCTTTTCGAATTAGTTGGAGTAATTTAAGGTCGTAACCTAGTGGGAATAAAAGGTATTTACTGAGTCGAAAGGATCCTATCCTTCGAAAGGAAACCGTTGCGTGTTCTATAAATGAAACCACATATAAGCAGCGAATCAGACTCTATGCATTCGAAAGTGCCATTTTTTTCTTTATTGATAACTTTATGAATACAAGGGCTTAGGTATTACAATGAAATGAAATATCCAATTTGATTAAAAAATTAGGATTTACAAACTCAAGAAAAGTACAAATGCAGGAGGAATGAAATCAGATCCTCTAAACCGCATCCTTGGGGTCTTATTTATAGGCACATGCTGGACCCTCTCGCATCCGTCCTTTCAACTCAATCGAAAGGATGCCTTAATGACCTTCTGCCGTTGTTGACTCCAAAGTGTCTCTCTAATGTTGCTTTCGCATAAGATCTGGAAGCCTTCGACTCTATCGGAAGGTATAGAAGAAGTACTTATGTTGCCATAGCTGTCTTGGATAAGTACGAAAGGGTGTCCCAACATGTGCGGAATGTATATAAACAATACTTGTAAAAGGTGATGATATTTTCCAAAGCTTTTATTCTGATGGTTGCGGAAGCATTCATTGGTGATAAAATGGTAAATGATGATGTGATCCCAGTGGAAGGGTCAACTGCTTCGAAAGCATCTACTTGGTTAGTCGCAGAAGGTGGCTTTCGAAGGCAATCCCTTTGATTAATGCAGAAGTCCATCCTTTGACGCTTGTGGAAGCAATACTGACATATGTGAAATCTTCCTAATACATATAGAAGGGCTCAACCGATTCTAAAGGCTAGTCATTTCAAAACCACGCTTTCAAAATGATAGTTTTAGTAGAATCTTCTCCTATGGAAGGTAGACAGTAGCATATCCAATCATTTCGAAAGGCTTGATATGTGCGGAAGGGGTAATGTCAAAGGAAGCCCTTACTTTCATCTCTTGCGGAAGTATTCAGTGCTTGCAGCACCAATCTAATTTCTTCTGAAGCAACTTCAATTCCTTCGGAGCCCCCTTTTGAACCATCCTTTTTTTTCAACTCTTGCAAAGCCTCTTTAATGCTTTTGTAAGCCATGCTTCAACACTTGCGGTACCAACTATTGCGGAGGGATCAACTGAAGCGGAAGGGTGGTCTTAACTCCTTTCAACCCCTTCGAAAGCTCATAATTCATTTAATACTTGTAGAAGCATTCATTTAACTCTTTCAAAAGGCCTTGCTATCACTATTGTTCTTCATGAAGCTCTCCTTCATGATCTTTTGGGCTCCGATAGGGTTGAACTGATTTTTGGTAGTAACATTTGCCCCCACCTCCCCCCCCCCCCAAACGAAGGGATGCTCTTGACTTTTCAAGTCAACTGTTTTGATACAACACCTTCCATTACTTTGATACAGAACTTTCCCGCCTATTGCTATTCCTGAGCTAATTTCGATCGTTTACTTGAATCCGATCGGATGGTCATCCTCTTATCCATTCAACTTATAAGTTGCACTCTCTTTTTTTCTCTCTTCGCTGCAATTGAAAATTTCTAAAGCAAGAATTATATTCTTTAAATTTCCATCAATCTCAAAATTTAAAAGGCAAAACTCTCGGAATTGTGGTAAATATTTACGATTTCAAATTAGAAACTATTTTTTTAAAATTCAAATTTTTAGGGTTTAAGTCCATGTTGCTATTTTGAATTTTGAAAATGGTTCGAGTTAATCAACCGTGTAAGATGATCCTAGACTTGAATTTCATGTTGATTTTGATTAATCGATGGCATCAAATAGGGTTCGAACATGAACTTGCCTAATTTGGGGCTATTTTCCACTGTTGGATGGGGATTCAAACTCGAAACCCATTATGCCCAGTTTTAATTTATCTTGAAGAATACTAAGAGTTAAAAATTAATAACTCTTATTGTAAATTAAGTTAAGAAAAATGTACCTTTTGTCATCGCCGAAACCATTAGTTAACCTTTTGACTTAGTCGAAACCTCAAGACTGAGATAAGCACAATAGTTTGCATTATCTCGATTTAGTGTTGATACTTTCGAAAGATTATTGTGCCTTTTTGACTTATTTGAAATCCACGATAGTCGATAGGAATGTACCTATTATCACTTTTCCAACACAAATATTGTTGAAACATCTCAATGTCCTTTCGTTAGTGTCAATGCCACTTTGTTTCAAGTCTTTCAACTTAAATGGAGTATGGCGTTTTGACAATGTATATTTTTAAACAGATATTACTCAGATAGCTATGCTTTTTATAAAATAGAGTAACATCTGCGGGATTCGACGTTGTTGAAGGGTAAGTCCAAGTGAATGTATGCCACAAAATGGGGATATTGATAATGGTTTCGACACTGTCGAAAGCTCAATGATTCACACAGTTTTAATTAGCTTTGACCCTTTCGAAGGCATGGAATCAAGTGCTACGGTGGGTACTTGAACCGTTGTAATAGGCTTCCAACACCCTCGAAAGGTATTAGTAGTTGAATAAATCATAACTTTGATGAAATTATATCACTTGGCAAGATCATGGGCATTAAAAGAACTTCTAAGAAATCTGATAAGGATATTGTTCCAGAAATAGAATCTTCTCCAAAAAAAGGTTGAGGCAGTTTCAAGGCACTCTCTCATAACTGCTCGAGATGAAGTAGATGCAATCCTCAACGATTTTGGGATCACAGGGGTTAAGCTATCCCTCTTGGCGATGACAAAACAATTCAATATCCTCCTAAAGGATACTTTGGTTATACTTCCATTCATAATTAGAATGGGGGTTTCATCCCATTTTCAAAATTCTTGTTGAGATTCTTAAGTCATCTCGGCATTGCTCCTATCTAGTTATCACCTAATGTATGCACATACCTTGTCTCTTTGGAGCTCATGGCCTTAGAGTCGAGAATTCCTTCTCTGAGTATAGAAGTTCTTAAATATTTAGCACATCTTGTCAAACCTAGTAATTTAAACAGCCAGATTTTTCGGACTAAACCCTCCCCCCACCCAAAAAAAGTTGGTTTCAGAGGGAATAAATAGATTTAAGGATTCAGAAATACAGTTCTTCTACGTCAAGTGCTTTCCAAACATTAGTGCGACCTTTTCTTCTTCCTATAAGTAGACCATTTCCATTATTTCCATTAACTTATTTTCTTTTACTGAATGATATTTTCTTATTAGGTCTTGCTCCTAAGGATCCTGATGAAGAAGGCAAGATAATCATAAAGTTGATGACCGCTTCTTCAAATGGTATTGGGAATAGACTTATGTTGTTGACTCCTAGCAACCTCCAGAAAAAAATTCCCTCATACCAAATGGCCAGAAGATTCTTGGTCAACCTTCTCTTCTCTAACACACTTCGAAAAGAAAACGATTCTTACTTTGGGTTACCCCAAAAAAATTTCATCCTTGTCCCCAATTTGTCCAGATCTACCCGATAAACTTAAATGTATTGTTTGTAACTTGTCATATTATTCCTAAATTGCTTTGCTAATCTATGCCTTTTGGTTTCAACAGCCGCTCCTCCAGCCGAGTTGATTACAAATGATCCACCCCCTCAATCTTTAAAATCTGATGCTCTGGCTCTGACACAAGCTATTACTAGATTCGAATGATTACAAAAGGAAATTAAGCAGGGTAACTACCGCAGGTTCTTCTCCCAAGAAAGCTAAGACCACCGATACTCAGTCTTCTCTTACTTCAAAAAGGGTGAATTTGTTGGTGCCGACAAGGCATTAGAAGGTCTAACCCTGATCTCACTTCTTCTGTGGATGAATTACCTTCTACAATTGCTGATCAAACTAAAATGGCTCCTTACAAGGATGACTTTATATCTTATATTGTTGAATCTGATTCTCCCAGCATTATTGATTAAATGCAGAAGAATCTACATACTTCAACTCCTTCCCAAGATTTGAATCTCTTAAGACCCTCATCACCAATGCCTCATACCGAGTTTGAAAATGTTATGCAATCGATTATGCACTCTTCATCGTTTTATGCTATTAAGCCACCCACCTTTATACCGGATTCATCGAGTCACTATCGATCTCTCATCAAATAACAACTTTTGGTATATTCTATATTGCTTGATTTTCTTATTACTATTTTTTTACCGAATCCTAACTCATGTCTTACTTTTCCTCATAGATCACCAAAAGCCGGTACTCTCTTCGGGAATATTTTTTTAAGTCCTCTGCTAAAACATCAAAGCTAGGGGAAGAAGTTTCGACTTTAAACAATCAGATCACTGCCCTAACTACCGCCAAAGATAACGTAGTGAGGGAACAAGAAAGATTGAGTGCTTCTCTTGCTCAGGAAGAGTCTACAATTTCGGAGGAGAGGAAGGCTAAATAGATTTTAGCTGATGAAGTTTTGGCTCTGAAAATGACTTTGAAAGAGTCCGAGGATGAAAAATCCATGGTTAATGCTAGACTTGTTTCACTTAAAAAGGAGTGTACTTCTTTTTAAAAAAGGTTAGAGAAGAAAAAAATGATTCTTTATCCAAAGCGATCAACATTATTTCCGAGGCTAAGAAAAAATTGTCTAAATTTCTGCACACTTCTCTTAATGATATTATTGTAAATTCTTATGAGGATACGCTAATGATAGCCTATTCCGATAGCATAAAAAAGTTTCTGAATTTAAGTTTTCCTTCTCTTGGTACTGTGCTAATGAAAGGATTTATGGCTAAGACTATGAAAATGGAGCAAGGGATTGAGATTCCTAACAGAGAGCAAATTAATGCCACCCAGCTCCTATCTTTTAAGGTTCCTCATGTGGAAGAGGATTCTGGTTCAGATGAGGAGGAAGACAAAGAGGATGATGAACCTTTCGTTGATGAAGATGACGATGACAATGACGATGATAACCATAATGACGACGAAAAAAGTAAAGTGCTGGTGACAATGAGGGCGATCATGATGATACTCCTAGAGGGGATGGCGGTGACACATCAAGGGCTTTAGATAATGGAGATGGATCAAGAAAAGTTAACTCTGATCCTACCATCGATGAAGCGGATCAAACTGAATTCCTCGACTTCTCTGATCTCTAAAGAAAAGATGCTAACTTTTATGTCAGAGAAAAAGATAAGAAACAAACTTTACAGACCTTGATTCTAGTTTCTCAAGTATAGAATTCTTTATCAAAATGGCTCTCCTTTTCAAGATAACCCTAGCTAATATCTTACCATTTTAGATAAGGAAGAAAACCGTACACTTTTATAAGAAAAAGCTTGAAAAGAAATAAGCGGAAACAAATAGCCTATATAGGGAGGTAGATAACAGTTAAATGAATACAACGTATCCGATAAGTACTATAAGATTAAGAAAAGTGTTGTGATGTTAATGTTTTTCAAAGACAGGGAAGCAACCCCTTGACTGAAAGGAGCATATCTTTGCTAATGACAAGCTTTTGGAGGAAAATAAAGAATTGATGGCACTCTTTTGGATGTTAATCGAAGAAAGAGATATCTTGGTAGATTTTTTGTATAAAACTAATTGCAGACGTCCAACTGTGTGTATTACTCATATTTGGGTAACTTTAGTAGGGGCTTGCTTAGATATCTACATGAGAGATACTTGGACGAATACAGGTCTATCCTCACCGGGGGCTTGTTGGAACCTACCACAGGTCTTCTCAATTCCTTACACATTAACTTTAGAAAAACTCAAATATTATAAGGATAAGTTCATTTCTAAGGTATTTAAAAGATCAATCTTGTATGAAACTGAAGAAAATTTGTAATTGTGTAACTATATTGATCTATATATGGACCTTATTGTGACACCCCACCTCTATACCCACACTAGCCAAGAACACTACGGTGTAGTGCTGTCAACTAGCATGGAGAATAAGGCTGTTGAGGAGCGACCATCCATGTAATTGCTTATCACACGGTGGCTATGAATAATCTTCAGAAACAAACATAGAAATAATCATAACACAAATCAGTCACAGACATCCATATCACAAGGGCGGAAGAAGATATGAATATATATCTAACACATGAAAGTGTACATCAGAGTAGTGGTCAGTAAGATCCACAATAATACAAAAGAATAGCAACACGTGCTATACAAAAGAATACAACTATGAGTCTATATCTCAAGTGTATACCACAAAAACTGCTAATCTAAACAGTTAGCCAAAAGTCAGAGTGATGAATCCCTGGGAAGAAGTCAAGCAGAAGCACCTGTAACATCTCGGTCTGAACCGAGTATTATTTAAGAAAATAATAAACGGATCAGTCTAGCTATAAATATCAGATGACATGATATAACATAAAAGATATGGCATAAACATAAAATATCCGTAATGACATACCACTATAAGTATGTAAATAATGATCAACAGAAGATCAGTCAATAAGAGATAATCAATATCACAAGAATCTTCTCAAAGATTCGGAAAGGGCATCATACCCCAAACTTGTACTCATGACAAGTCAATGGCATAAATTCTAGAAATCAATGCAAGAAGTCCAGAAATCATAGAAAAGAGAAAGAGGCCTATCACATGACGGTCCGAAGACCAAGGGGAGCTACCCCACATGTGTGAATGGAATCACACAGATTAAGGTCCAGACTAACCAAAAAGCAAAAAGTTATGTGTGAGTGGAATCACACAAGTGGTGTCTAGTCTAACCTCGCAACAAGAGACATCGCACAGTTGCTAGTCTAAATCATCAGAATGATCGTCATGATCAACGAGAAGTGTCAATTACACTAAGCTAGTAAATATAGAAGTTTAGCTTCATGTCCCATAACCACTTGCTTAACTTAAATATTTACGAACAAACTGTAAATCTTCACTAATAAAATTGTCACAAGAGGTTCAATCGAACAAGTCCAAGAATTAACCGACGAAGTGAACGCAAGCGTTTCATACCACTTATTTTACTAAGTCGTTTAATTAGATTTCTCATCCGAGTGAGGTAAAGGTTTGTATATACTAATAGATTGGAAAACGGTTTAAGAAAAGAGCTTAGTTATTAAAAATAGAGTTGAAATTGTTTGTTAAAAGAGTTTTGATATTTACTACTAGTATTGAAACCTTTATATTATAAAGTGACAAAACACAGAAGCAATTGTAGAAACAATCAGTCACAAAGATCGCATACGGAGATGTGAATAAAATCCAAGGAAATCAGCTCAATGTTTTTCAGATAAGATCTCCTACGGAGGGGGGGTCCAGGGGGGTGGCAACCCCCCAAGGTGGGGGTGCGGGGGCAACGCCAAGTCGGTTAATTAGATTTCTCATCCGAGTGAGGTAAAGGTTTGTATATACTAATAGATTGGAAAACGGTTTAAGAAAAGAGCTTAGTTATTAAAAATAGAGTTGAAATTGTTTGTTAAAAGAGTTTTGATATTTACTACTAGTATTGAAACCTTTATATTATAAAGTGACAAAACACAGAAGCAATTGTAGAAACAATCAGTCACAAAGATCGCATACGAAGATGTGAATAAAATCCAAGGAAATCAGCTCAATGTTTTTCAGATAAGATCCCCTACGGAGGGGGGGTCCAGGGGGGTGGCAACCCCCCAAGGTAGGGGTGCGGGGGCAACGCCAAGTCGGTTAATTAGATTTCTCATCCGAGTGAGGTAAAGGTTTGTATATACTAATAGATTGGAAAACGGTTTAAGAAAAGAGCTTAGTTATTAAAAATAGAGTTGAAATTGTTTGTTAAAAGAGTTTTGATATTTACTACTAGTATTGAAACCTTTATATTATAAAGTGACAAAACACAGAAGCAATTGTAGAAACAATCAGTCACAAAGATCGCATACGGAGATGTGAATAAAATCCAAGGAAATCAGCTCAATGTTTTTCAGATAAGATCCCCTACGGAGGGGGGGTCCAGGGGGGGTGGAAACCCCCCAAGGTGGGGGTGCGGGGGCAACGCCACCGCTTACGGGGTTCGACCTGCCCGGTCAGGTCGCGGGGGTCCAGGGGGCAGCGCCCCGTCCAAAACGGTACGACTTAGTGAAGACAAAATGAGGTCTAACGACCTAAGAGGGATAGGGTCGAGCGACCTAATGGTTGCGACCTAGGGGTCTAAGGGGCACGACCTAGTGGTCCAGCGACCTAAAGGGTAAAGGTCATGCGACCTAAAATGGGTTCGCGACCTAACACTCAAACGACCTAAAGAAATTAAGGAGCCGAGTGACCTATAAGAAGCAGCGACCTAAGTAGAAACGAGGCCCAACGACCTAGGGGTTAGGTCATGCGAGTTAAGAAGGTCAGCGACCTAACAGAGACACGCGACCTAATAAAGGAACGCGACCTAAAGGCACGCGACCTAGCGACTTAATAGGCGAGCGACCTAAGTGTTACGACCTAAGAGTCGAACGACTTAGCGTGAAAGCGGCCTAAAAGCCAAACGACCTAACGACCTAAGGTCATACGACCTAGCGACCTAAAGCCATACGACCTAACGACCTAAGGTCATACGACCTAGCGACCTAAAGCCATACGACCTAGCGACCTAAGGTCCATACGACCTACGACCTAAGGTCCATACGACCTAACTCCGAAGACGTTAGAAATGGCCAGGACGATCTACGACCTAAGGTCCATACGACCTACGACCTAAGGCTCAACGACCTAATTCCGAGGCTAACGACCTAACGCTGCAGGGGGAATTTAAGGCCAGAAACGACCTACGACCTAAACCCCATACGACCTAACGTGAAACGACCTAACTCCGAAGTGAAGATTCAAGGCAGTGCGACCTAGCGCGATAACACGCGAACGACCTAAGGGTTAGGTCGCTAACGACCTAACTCCGAACACACGAAAATGGCCAGAACGACCTAAGTGCAGAAAATTCACCAAAACGCTAAAAATTGGAGTTTTTCGCCAATCCAATCCAAACCAAATGCAAATGTGCATGCAAAAGTGATAGGGAATCATTCCCAACAGTCCAATATAGTTATAGACTAGATTTGTGAGATAAAAATCTCACCTTTGCACTAAAGTTTATGAAGATGAAGCTTGAAAGCAAGGAGAAGCAATCCAAAGCTTGAATCCAATATCTTCTACTTGAATTTGGAGTTGAATGTTGGATTTGCAATTGAATTTGTGCTTGGAGTTTTAATTTCCCATTCTTTTCACCATTAATGCCCAAGCTTGAGTTAGTTAGGAAATTTATGAAGAGTGAGGAGAAGGGGGTTGGAACTTGGGCTTAATAGGCTAAACTAACCCAAAGTCCAAAGCGGGAAAAGTTAGTGAAATTTCGCTAACTCCAAACCTATCGATGTTTATACTTAAAAAATTTGTAAACGGCATTTCGAACTCAATGGAAGTGGTCTCGAGTCCTAATTTGACCGTTTGCAAAAAGTAGCTTTTCGGACCAATATCCGATTAACGACCTAATATTTAAATAAAATATTTAAATATTAAATCGATAAATATGCGGGTTGTTACACTTACCATGTTAGTCTTTTTATCCTTAGTTTATTTTATTACATTATTACAAAGTAAACATCTCTCAAGCAGCCCTGTTACTAGGGATTACTTAGGAAAATTTGTCAAGTTAAGAAGAGATTACTTAGAAAAGTCCTCGCTCTTGAAATTCTCAATATTGGCCAGATATTACTTTCTTAGAGATCTACAAATGCAACTTCCCCGACTTCACTTTGATTTTCCAGGCGAGAAAAAGGAAAAGCTTCTTAAGGACATAATATAGAAAACTATTTCGAGGTCATGATAGTCTCCCAGCTGGAGAATGGATTATAGCAAATGCCCTCCAACTGTTACCCCAGAAAGATTTAATGCCACTTTTGAATCAACAATTACTCTTTCGGCTAACTCTTTAGACAAAGGTAAAAATACTATTTCTAGACTTTAAGCATGTTAGGGCAAAGAGAGAATTTGATTACAATGATATTGCACCCTCTGTCTTATTTCTTCTTGAGTTATAACCCCTACTATTGTAATAAAAGGAATTTGTTCTTTGGGTATTGATTTCTTTGAATAGGAAAATCAGTTAGCGACCGTGTCACTTTCATTGGATCCTTCAACTTGTTTCACTGATCTTAGGGATAGACTAATTGCGAATCTTGAAAAGAGGAATCTAAAGATCCTTGGTCTATCAAACTCCAAAGTAATACTCAAGCATTGGAATGGCGTAGGAAATTTTTTCTTCAATAGGCGATCATTAGAGATCTTAACGATCAAATTATTAGTCTCAAAGCGGATATTAAAAAGAAAGATGAGATGGTTTCTCAATTGAAACGTCAAATTAAATCGAATCCTTTGATCAACTTCAATCATGAGATGTCCAAGCTTTACCAATAGGTAAGTTATTTGGAAATAAACTGAAGGATAGTTAAATGCAGTGTAAATCTTTGGAATTTATCATGGGAGGTAATATTCTGAATTTTAATTTATCAAATTCTCCAATCACCCCAACCGTTGGAAAATCAACTAGGTCTTGTTCCTTAGCCATTAAAAAATTCCTCACTACAACAAACCCTCCTCCCAGTTTGGATGAAAAAGTGGTGAGCGAATGGTGTAGAAAAATCAAATTTGAAACGATGAAATATTTCGACAATCAATAGAAAAAAGATACTCACAACATATCAATGAGTATGCAGCCAAAATTCAAAAACTTAAACTTGAAAGATATCTTCTTCAAAAACATATTCCTGAATTGGAAAGATAGAACAAGACCCTTAGAGGTGAAAATAATGCTTTCAATCACACTCTAAGGACTCGTATCGAGTCTATCGATGATGCAGATGAGATTAGTAAGACAGAAAAGAAGCTCTTTGTGTGGCAATACACCATATTGTTGATCCCTTGAATTCTATGAATCTAGATAAGATCGCGTAAGACTTTTGAGGAACGCACTTGTTTTTTGTCATTTGGTACCAATATCTTAATGTATCGTATAATATACTTTGTAAATAATTTTGTAGATTATGTAAATATCACCTAGCTTGTACCCTTTTATTTGTACTTGTACTGTTGTTTTTGAATCCGCTTCTTGATAGCTTTGGCTACGGTTTTTTATATTGTTGAATCATTTGGTCTCCCTTATCAATCTTATTTTCCGACAAAGTATAAAGTAGACAACGTTTCTTATAATTAATTTGAGATTTATGTAAGAATATGTTAAGTAGTTTGTCCATATTATTGGAGATAGTATTAGAATTCCTCATAATAAAATTCCAAAAATCTTGGGAATAATGGAAATTAATAGATCATTATTTGAAAATAATAAGTGATGAGAAATCCACAGTTGGGAACGATTAAAGACTGGAAATTATTTTCTGACAATAATAGAAGTCCTGAGATTCAACTTTGGTAATGATGTGAGAAGACCAGAAATTCGAATCTAGTTATATTGATAGAAGACCAAAAATCTAATTATGAAATTAATAATAGAGGGCCAAAAATCTAAATCTAGCATTAATAATAGAAGTTTAGAAACCCTCTTCAGGAATAACTGATAAAAGACTAAGAACAATCGTCTGGTAATAATAAAAGATCAAAAATCATCACCTGGAAATAAGTCTTGATTACCAGGAATCCTCATTTGGGGTCAAATAACAGGATTTCAGAAATCCTTATCAAGAAATAATAGAAATCTAAAACCCAGACTCGGGTATTCGTAAGTGTATTCCAGAAGTTAATAGTAGAAGACCCAAGACCTAGATTCGGGTATTAGTAAGAAAGGTCTAGAAATTATCATCTTGAAGTTAGTGGAAGACTAGAGATCCATAATGAGTGAAGTCTAGAAATCAATAGTAGAAGACCTGAAATCCAGATTCAGGTATTGATAAGTGAAGTCCAAAAATCATCTTCTGGATATAGTGGAAGACTATGAATTCATAGTAGAAGACCTGAAACTCAGATTTAGTTATTGATAAGTGAAGTCCAAAAGCCATCTTTATGAAGTTAGCTGAAGGTCATAAATTCATACCAATAATGAATGTAATCCAAGAATTATCGTCCACAAATAATAGAAGATTAGAAATCCGGTCCTGGCAATGAGAAGGAAAGTTTAGAAATCATTATTTGAGTAATGAAAGTTTGAGATTCTCATTTGAGCCTTTTGTTTTGCCCCACTCTTTGGATTTTGATTGTTCGAATCTTTTGCTTTGTGTTACCTCTATGGTTCCAGGTACCTAATTCTTTCTATATATGTCATCCTTTAGACTTCGCATATTGTTAATGCTTTGTATGACACTTCTTGGGCTTAGACGTCTTAGTCCGTTGTTATCTGATGCGCTTGGCTAGCTTATCCATACGCAGGACCCAAGGACTTACTTGATTTTCCTCCTGGAAGCGCTCCAGCCAGGCCTTATAGGCAAGACTAAAGACTTGTCTTGTGCCTTGACCAGGCCATGGCGTGGCAGGATCAAGGACTTCCTCTGTCTTCCCTCCAGGAGGTGCTCCAATCAGGCCTTGTAGGCGAGACTGAAGGCTGGTCGGTGCCTTGAAGCAGCCATAGCATGGTTCATTCAAGGGCTTACTCCATCCCCCCTCCAGAGGCGCCTTGATCTGGCCATAGTGTGGTGCGATAAAGGGCTTGTAGATACTTTAACCTGGCCATAACATGGTGTGGATAAAGGATTACTTTGACTTCCTCCAGGAGGCGCTTTGACCTGGCCATCTTGGCGCGGACAAAGGCTTATGACCATTTAAGGTATTTTCCAATTTTAAGTAGAATCTTACCCCCAACCATGTAGATTTTCTTATTTGAATGGGTCTTTATTGAATTTATCTAGGATTGCTTTACAAATCTATTGATCTTTCCTTGTTTGAAAAAGTAGATGATCATCCCTTTAAGAGCTCTGCATTGATTCGTGTCCATTCGCAATGGCAGTAAGATCCTCCCATATTTCTTTCGTGCTTGGGCTCTTTCTTTTTAGATGGATAGTAATCGAGTTCCGCTTTTGTTAATGAATAGATGCTCTCGACTGATGTATTCAAGCAATTCTTTAGGGAGTCTTGATTTGAAACCTGTCTTTTGAGGTTGATTTCGAGATCTTTTGTTGCTTGATTCGGGAGCTTCACCTTCAATGACCAAGTTCCTTTTTAGAATCTTCGAAGCTTATATGGAGGTAACGGTCCACTTATTTCTCTATGCCATTTCTAAGCAATTGTGTAGTAATCAGCCATCATCCCTTTTTAAAATATAGTTCCTTTAGTGTAGAATTAAATGGCCTTCTTCATCTAGACAGACAAATTATCACCCTTAGATCTTGTTTCCCCTAAAGCAAGATGGACGTAGGTCCAACATGAAATGGGCTGATGCTCCAATTATTGGGATCATATAAATCTGCTTGCATTTTCTCATTCACAATCCTTAATGCTTCCATCCTAAGTACTTGCTTCTGATAACTTCGGGAGTCATTGCTTACTTGATGAGTTGACCTTACTACTTATGGTTCTGAAGACCCTTATTGTGATCTTTTCCATTCGCGGTTCATTGTAGTGGCCAAGGTTAGGTGTAGAATGGCTTGAGGTGGGGAAAGGTGGTGTTGGTAATTCAACGAGATCGGAGGTTCAAGCCCTCTTTCTAACACCAAAAATGTTAATAAGAAATCTTGTCAACACTCGAAAGCAAGGTTAGAGGAGTGTCTGGTCCCTTTGAAACCGCTTTTGAATTAGTTGGAGTAATCTAAGGTCATAACCTTATAGGAACAAAAGCTATTAACTAATTCGAAAGGATCGTATTCCTTCAAAAGGAACCCCTTAAAAAGGTATAGATGTGAATGTTTTATAAATAAAGCCGCATATAAGCAGCGAATCAGACTCCATGCATTTGAAAGTGCCATGTATTTACTTGATTGATAATTTTTCTGAATACAAGGGCTTAGTTATTATAATAAAGTGAAATCCCCAATTTGATTTAGAAATTAGGATTTACAAACTCAAGAAAAGTACAAGTGCGAAAGGAATGAAATTAGCTCTTTTAAATAGCATCCCTAGGGTCTTATTTATAGGCACAGGCTGGACCCTTTCGCATCCGTCCCTTTGACTAATTCAAAAGGATGCCTTTATGATTTTAAGCTTCTGTTGACTCCAAAGTGTCTCCTTAATGTTGCTTTTGCATAAGATCTGGAAACTTTTGACTCCATTGAAATGTATAGAAGAAGTACTTATGTTGCTATAGATGCCTTGGATAAGCACAAAAGGGTGTCCCAACATGTGCAAAAGGTATATAAACAATACTTGTGAATGGTGATGGCATTTTTGAAAGCTTTTATTCTGATTATTGCGGAAACATTCAATAGTAAATGATGACATGACCCCCGCGGAAGGGTTAACTGCTTCGAAAGCATCTACTTGATTAGCTGTGGAAGGTGGCTTTCATAGGCAATCCCTTTAATTAATGCAAAGGCCATGTTTTGATACTTATGGAAGCAATACTGACATATGTGAAATCTCCCTAGTACTTGTAGAAGGGTTTAACTGATTCGAAAGGCCAGTCTTTGCAAAACCATGCTTCTGAAACGGAGGTTTTGGTAGAATCTTCTCCAGTGGTAGGTAGACAGTGGTGGAATCAATCATTTCGAAAGGTTTGATACATGCGAAAGGGGTCATGTCAAAGGAATCCCTTATTTTCATCACTTGCGGAAGTATGTGATGCTTGCGGCACCATTCTAATTTCTTTTGAAGCAACTTCAATTCCTTCGGAGCCCCCCTTTTGAACCATGGCAGAACCTCTCTTTTTTTCAATTCTTGTGAAGCCTCTATAATGCTTTCGTACGCCTTATTTTAGCATTTGTGGAACCAACTATTGTGGAAGGGATCAACTGTAGCGGAAGGGCAGTCTTGACCCCTTTGGAAACCCATAATTCATTTAATACTTGCAAAAGCATCCCTTTTACACTTTCGAAAGGCTTTGCTATCACTATTGTTCTTTATGAAGCTCTTCTTCATAACCTTTTGGGATCTGACAGGGTTAAAGTGAATTTTGGTAGTAACATGAATGTTTCACCACTTTGCCCTCAAACATGGCAACCAGCTCATCATTTAAAATTTTAGATCATGCATAAATTACGTGTATTACTAAAGATACTCTTTTTATTCTTATTAGTACTACTGTAATTCAAATATATCTATTTAAAAATTTATTCTTTTTAATGCCATAATTACATTCCATCTTTTAATAATTAATTAAAAGACAATGAAATATAATTTTACTGGTGCCTTAGCTCACCCGGCCTCTTTCCTAGGCGAGGGATAGATAAGGTCGAAATGTTGAAAATGAGACAAGTATAAAAGATTTAGGTAGTCTTTGGTTTGTTATTTTTAGTTTTAGGTTTTCATTCATATAAATATGCACATAACATATGTAAAATTGTCGAAATGATCAATTTAGAAAACAAATTAACGTACAAAAAAGAAAACAACCTTTTCATGTTTTGAAAAATAATACAAGCACGTTAAACAATATATTCTCCTATCGTCCCTCTATCCTCTTCGCCTTTCCATCCGTATTTCTTTCATCCCCTCCATCGTCCCTCCATTCTTCTTATATTTGACATACATATTGAAAACGGAAAACACAAAATTCGGTTTTAAAGCAAACATCACCTTAATTTTTTCAAATTTAAAACAGCTTGGAGTGTATATAAATAATCTTTTTATACTTGGTATTAAATTCTAAGGATGGAGTCCATACTATCCATGTGAATTTAAAAGGTGATTCTACCATTATCCAATGGATAACAAAGGTTATATACGAAAATTTATATTGAGTAAAATTAATATAATTTCTATCAACCAATTTTAATCAATAAGGTTATGCAATATGATTTATAAGAAATTATTTTGATTTGATATTTTCAAAGTTAAAGAAAGGTTTAATGATTTTGTATATATCGAAAAGAAATGTTTTAATGATATATATCTCTATAAAATATATTTTTTATAGAGGGAAAGTAATTAATCAAATGATAAGCACTTATTTACTTTACATATTTTATCAATGATTGGTTTGAAGGAACAAGGATTAGATTTGGATGATTCTTATCCGAAAACCACTTTGAACCAATTTGCGTGTTCGAAGGTGAAGTCATAGAATGATAATAAATTAGAAGATGGAATATAGGGATGCTTGTCACTGATCCTCGGGGATATCATATATATGTGGCAATGGTATCTGCATTTGATATTCGATGTAAGAGCTGCTCGCTACTAATCCTAGGGGTGATTCCCGACATGATGTACTAGGAGAGTTCCTTCGGGTTGTCTTGTTCATGGACAACTTGTGTGGTTGAATGTCTGACATTGCATTTCTAAAATACATGTACATTGATTTTTACAAATGTACATCTATTTGGTGGTGTAGGAAGTAACGCTCTTACACTTAACACCTTTCTGAGACGTATGAGCTCAAAGGTTATACATTTATGGAAATCAATAGTATGTGATGCAATTGGCAATGTGGCATTCAAAGTGGAATGCGCTATGTGAAAGATAATAGTCACCTAGGGCCTTATCACCTGCAAATGGCTTAAGCAGGGCATGTCGGAAGGCTATGTGGTTCAGAATCATTTGGGTATAGTCATCACCTTTCAAGATTACCCTTTATATATCGGGTATGTTGTGTTTGCTATAAGAGCTCTCAGATTGGTCGGGAATGACTGGGATGATATCATATTCGGTTCTATCAGCCACCAAATTGGTTAGCAGGTAGGCTTGTCTTGTACGGTACAGAGGTTTCAGAAGTGTTGATCCTTAGTACATCTCTCTAAAGATGTAATGTATGGAAGATAGTTTCTTACCTATCATTGTATGGAAACCCATTCTCCAATAAGTGCATTCGGACTTGATTGTAGAACTTATTATGCTGGAATTTAATCAATGTAACAATTTCTGCTAAGATTATATAAGTTTACTTGAAAAGTGTTTTCAAAAAATGTCATTAATAATAATATTACAAGATTTTCTATAGTAAATATTTTGGTTATCATAAGGTAAAACCAGTTCTGTGTTGTGCAGCGTTGTCTTATGAGATACCATTTGTTTTCAAATATTCGTATTTTGAGTTTCTCACACCAGTCCCATGACTGATCCAGATTTCCCTTAAACTCTGAGTGCCCTATTTTCCTAGACAGCCAAGTAGTCAGGTTTAACTTGGAGCAATGTGATGGAACTTGAAGTCTAGAGCTGAAGATGTTCTTGTAGATAATTCTCCATTTCCATTTCAACTGCATTAGTTTACTAATTGTATTCAGCATTTATAAGGACATAGATTTATAACAGTTCAGGCTGATTTATAAGATAGACTCTGATTAGTGTATTTAAAATTTTCGCTGTAAAGATCATATATATATTGTATTGAAATAATATATGTTATTCCATTCATATAAGATTCTATTCTGTCTTTATTTTCTTTTACTTCATGATAATCCGCCTCTCTAGAACTTAGATTTGCACCATGTGAATACCGAGGATGCATTAGTGTCGATTTTCAAGGGTTGAGGAGGTGGGTAGTCAAACCTAAACTTTATAAATTCTATTTCATCTAGGAAAAATCCTCCCTTGCTGCTTGCACAAGACCTCTTGGCGCATTCAGAGCTTGTGGTGGAACTTGCGGCTGAGCTTTTTGTTGCAATAAGCTTGCTACAAATAGCTGAAAGAGTGCATTCAGATACATATTTTCCCATTATTGGAGCTGGCACTTAGATGGCCACATCTGTGGCTTCATCCTACACTTGCTCCCTTCCTTGTCTGATAGTCTGCGTACTTACATTTACCCCACTAGAGTTTTCCCTCGCTGCAAATAATGTCAATTGTTCACTTCTTATCTTCATTCTTGCTTTCCTTGTAAGCAAGTTCCCATTAGAGACGAAGGTAAAGAGGTTGAAACCAATAGTAGATGGATATATATATCCACCTACATATCTATATCAAATACAAGTATGTTATATGTATACATATAGAATCCACCCTTCCCAAAGCTGTTGTTTTCACTATTTAGTTTCTTTCTAGATTTATATTTTGCTTAGTTTTACTTAAATTTACCATAACCTAAGCACCGACACCAATTTGTAACATCCCTTATTTAGAGACCTAAAAATGAATGTCAATAATGTTGTAGTCGTCACTAGGGTTATCTTCAAGCGAGAAAATCAAATCAGCTTTTTCAACAACATTAAGTAAATAGAACAGTTAAATACTTTTCAGTAACAAAATTTGTCTTTACGGTTTTCATATCCCTAAAATGTGCCCACATAGGGTTAAATTAATAAATCATAGATAATGATGTCATGCTTGACTTATGAAGCTGCTAGCATGTACACTTAGCCGGTTATATAATCTGATAATTATCTACTAAGCCTCATGCTTTGTCTTTGACATTTTTATTCATCTTCCAAAATGCTACCTGGCCAATCCTAAAAACTCAACCTATTTGAATGTGAACATGTAAGTATATTGGAAAAACAATAATAATAATACGGGTCATACATGATACCTTATTTGAGTAATACTTTCCCATAACATAACATATGGTGAGATCATGTCGTTTAGCAGAACTGATTTCCCCGCTCTAATTTATCATCATCAATTCCATCATATAATGTAGAATGCACATCATATCATGAATCCGAATCTTAACACATTTCAACCATATGTGTGCCATACAATTTGCATCATACCATGAACTACATTTTATAATCATCTCCTCTATATTTCCACTCTAGCCTTACACTATCACTCCTAAATAATCTTAAGTTTTACATTTAGGTTGCAATTTAGGACTTACACCATCCTTCGGAATAATTTATGTTTTAATATTTTGTGGCCACATAGGCCTTACATTATTGTTCTTGAATAGTGTTATGTTCTAATATTTGGTTGCCACATAGGCCTACACCATCATTCTCGGATAATGTCATATCCTAACATTTGATTGCCACATAGGCGTTACGCCATTATTCTTGAATAATTTTATGTTTTAACATTTGGTGGCCATATAGACCTTACACCATCATTCCCAGATAATGTTATGTTTTAACGTTTGATTGCCACATAGGGATCACACCATCGTTCTTGAATAATATTAAGCTTTAACATTTTAGGTTGCCACATAGACTTTACACCATAATTATAAAATAATGTTGAGTTTTAACATTTTAATTTGCCATATAGGCCTTACACCATTGTTCTAAAGTAATATCAAGGTATAAAATTTTATAATAATTTTTCTTTTCCCTCCCAAGTTCATACAAAAAACATAATTACACATCCTAGAATCTGGCTTCTAAATGCTTAAGCCATCGCATGTCAGCTGTCGAGCATCTAAGAGTATGCTATCACATGTCGGCTATCAAGCATTAAAGATTAGGGATCACATATTTATGCTAGCAAACTTTTAAGATTAGCTCACGTTTTGAAGCTCTCGAGCTTCTAAGATTAACTATCGCATTTTGAAGCCATCGAGCTTCTATGATTAGCAAACACATGTTTAACATAGTCTATTGAAGATTAGGCTATCCAGCCTCCAAAAGCTATTGAAGGTTTAACATAGGGTATCAAAGGTTAGACTATCGAGCCTTTAAAATAGCCATCAATGGCCCAACGTAGGTTATGGAAGGTTTAGGATATCGAGCTTTAAAATATCTATGAAAGATGTAAACATGGGCTATCGCATATCTAGGCCATCATTTTTGTAAGCCATTGCATGTGTAAGTTGTGGCTATTAAGTATATAGAAAATGCTATTGAAGATGTAACTTAAAGTCATTAACGATTTAGATCTCACACATCTAAGATGGCAAATATGTAATTAAGTAGAAAATTGATATTTTCCTTAATAAAGTAACTACATTTTGACTACTTTTTTACACATGTCATTTGCTTAGTCGTTACTTTTACATTGCACTAGAAACCACCGCTACAGGCTGTGATTTATTTCCTTTTGTTTCTCCTTAAATTATCATTTTCGTTGATTATTTTACTAATTTAGGATATTTACCGCCTAACCGTTTAATTCTTATAATTTTAAAAATCATGGAAAATGCCTAAGAAAATCACACAAAATCGATAACACTTTCCTTAAACATATGTAAGAAAAATCTAGATCAAAGTACTAAAATATTTAATACTTTCAAATATTAGTTTATAGCTAAACTGCCTATTTTCATCTTGGAAATTCATAATAAATCATTTTCTTATCTGAAAATTACAAAAATTGAAACCCATCTTTATATTATATTATAGACATAAAAATTTCAATTCATTTGGAGATGATTAATTCATTTCTACTCTTAAACATATCATAAGCTATCTTTTTATAACCAAATTTAATAAGATAAATCTATAATCATCAAAACATGGTTATCATCAATTAAAATGACAAAATACATAATATTCAAATCTAACCAAATTTGGATGTGAAATAGAGTTAGTAATACTCGCTTAGATTAAACGTTTGATTAAAATCTCTTCCTTCTCTTTGAAATGAATGCTTGTGTTTGTCCTCAGTTGATTTCCTCTTCTCTCCCCTTTTTTATCAAAAAGTCCTGCCTTTTTAGGTATTATTGTTTTTGATAAGAATGAAAAGATAATAGGGGAGAATAGGGGTATAAGGGTTAATAGTCTAGGCTCGAGGTAAAATATATTTCTAGCAAAGTCTTATTAATTCCTTAACCCCTTTGTCATAACATTCCCTTTGTTTATTTTATTCTTTTATGACTGAAATTATCCTTATAATTATGTTCTAATTATATCACTCTTATTACTAATTTATATATAAATGTGTTGTGTGTGAGCATGTGTAACACACACACACAGATATATGAAACAATACACACATTTTACGCTACCAAATTTAGCATGTTGATCTTTTTTGAGAGGAGTAGTTATAGCGATATGATTTCCTGTTATTTCTTCTTTCTATAAGCAGATAATAGGACTAGGGTTATGCTCGATAATTTCTTTCCTAGTTCAGTTTTGATAAGCTTTATCAAACATCTTTAGCCTTCTCTTCTAATTCACTTCCAACGTTGCCCAATCCAAGTTCGACATGCCATCATTTTTTCCATCGAAATTCAATGAGACCTAACTTGTTCTGTATTCTTCCTCGATTGTTGAAATTGCCACAATCGTTTAGATACTGATGATGTGTAGCCATCTTCATCCTCGTTGGAGGGTTCTGGCTAAATTCATCTATGTTGAAGGGGATGGAAGAATAGGGTTAGAACCTAAATAATCTTATACACATGTATATATCAATATTAAGTAACAATTAAATGGTCATACGCTTTTTATAAATTGTTGGTTTTCAAACATAGAATAGAAGCATGTATAATGATACATCCAAATATAGTACGAGTGTTACTAATCCCCTATCTTTGAGCTCCTGTCCTTCTTTAATTCATGGGCACAGGAATATATTTATTCCATAGTATTCCAAATTAACATTTGACATCTTATCTTAAGACTAATTCTTCAGAATTATTCTATTTGAGCCTTCTCACTCATCCGCATCGAAGAAATTATGGATAACGTAGATGTTTTATCTTGAGTAATCTTTGGTAATTGCAAATTCGATTGAGAGAATCTGCAATATTCGATTTGATGTTTGAGGATCATGGGATTTATTCCTTATTAGTCTTTTCGTGCAAATAAGCATGGAAGTTTTCTCTCCAGAATCTTTTTTGGAATTTTTGATGTTTGTGATGAGTGGCAAGTGTATTGCCAAATCCCATTTGATGTTTTATCGGATAATACATTTTGATATCCTAATTCTTTTGATTTAGGTTTCTGCTTTTGGAATATTAATTATGATTCAAAAACCTTTGAGTTTACTCTTGAGTATCAAGTATATCTCGATTTCTTATATTGATGACTTTGTTGTTAGAGTTCATTTGAGCTTGTCACCCACCGGGCAATTGAATGATGCGTTGTCCTCATTTCTGTCTCCTAAGTCTTTTTCGGTCATTCTTTCTCGAGAATGTTCACCAAGGAAATAAGATAATAGATTGAATTGTTAGTTTGAGGCCTTTCAGGTATCCTTCGAGACGTTCCCCTTGGATATCCATATATGGGTGTGCATTATAACATTACTTCGCTTAGAGTAATGATTTTCGTATTTGGGTCCTTTCTTCTCTTTTTAAGTCGATGCTTAGCTTTTATTTTATAACTCATTAGGTTCTTTCGACCTATGAGAGGTGTTGGTCTATTACTCTAGCTTGACCTTATGTCTCCTTCCATGGACTATGAGTCACGGTAGATAGCATGGTCTATAGCATATCTCGTACTCGAGTAATCCTTCTAGAAGTTTGTTTTACCGTGCAAAATGATGAACATTCTAGTTATTCTATCAACTTTTGAGTCGAGTATTTTGAGAATATCTTGAAAGATTTGTTTTTGTTTCTAATTTTTGAGATAAGGAATGAATTAAGAACTATAATAAAGAATTTCTTTTATAGAAAATGATTTTTTCGTGTTGGGTGGTCCATCGAATGTTTTAGAATTCTGGTCGATGTGCTTGTTCAATGTTATCGATAAGAATTTCCTAAACGCTATGATGAGACAATCATACATGATAATAAAGTTAATAAGATTAAAGTGGAAATTTTATACCTTAAAGATTAGAGCCTAAAGCTTTATTTGAATGACTTATGTAGTGTTTAAGAAAATTTGGAATAAGATTTCAAATTTTATTTTGGGTTAGACTTACAAGAATTGTTTACGAAAATTAATCTTTATGAAGTAAGAAAATATAGGATTAAAATTACTTCTAATTGAGAAGTTATGTTAAAAGATTAAGAATTCTTCCAGTAAAGAAAAAAATTGAGATTTTATTTTTCTAAGTAATGAAATTTTAAAATATAATTTTCTTTTTGTGTTCATACCCATCTTTCTAGGGTATCTTGATTCTTTATGCTTCTATTACCCTAGTGCAATACTCGAATGATTCGCATTATTGCGGTCATTGAGGTTGATGGATCTTGAAGAAACTACCTTCTTTTGAGTTTTTCTATCCTTCTTGATGTTCATTCTCTTATTGATGTGATTTTTCCATCGTGAAATACTGATTAGTGGGTTGATGATTTCTTTGATGACTTGATTTTGGAGTAAAGTTGTGCTAAATATCAACTTAATTCAAGAAAATCGAGGATCTTTCTATTTTGATGGATTTTATGAGGTATTTTTACCTTTGCATTCTTATTCGAAGGTGAGGTGCCTTCAACATTTTAAGTTGTTACTTGGAAAATTTCAAGAATTCGGTTATCCCTATATAGATTTTTGGGGAAATTTATAAAATAACCAAGCAATTTCCTTTTTCTTTGCCTTCATCTTAAATAAGAGACGAGGAATTTCATCTCGTGCCTGTCTAGATTTTGTTCGATTAATGAAATTGATGTGTTGTTTACAGCGTTTTTCCTTTAGAAATTGGGAGGACGTAATTTTGTTAAGGGAGAATCTGTAACAACCTGAGATTTTGGAGATTACCATTAATATTAAATTATAATGAAAATTAAAATTTAATATTGTGTTAAGAAATGAATTGGATAATAAAATGAGGGATTATATTGTATATTTTATATAAACGATATCTTGATAAATATAATTTAGGATTTGAAATTTAAATAAGTCATATTATTTTATTTGAAGCTTATTTCAACATTTGATGGTTGAAATAGGTGTAAATGAATGAAAATAAAGTTTGGAAAACTTTTGTAACAACCCACATATTTTACGATTGTGTATTTAAATAGTTTATTTAAATACAGCATCGTTAGTCGGATTATAATCCGAAATGCAACTTTTCGCATACGGTCGAATTAGGACTCGGGACCACTTCCATTGAGTTCAAAACGCCATTTGTGACCTTTTTGAGTATAAACTTCGATATGTTTGGAGCTCGCTAAAATTTGACCTATGCACTTTGGACTTTGGGTTTGGGTTAGTCTAAACTATTAACTCTATCTCCACCCTCACTTCTCTTCATTCACTTTCATTTCCTAATACCTTTAAGCTTTCATAAAAATGGGGGAAGAGAAAGAGAATTAGAATTTCAAACCCCTAGTTCCATTGCAAATCCAAGTTCTAACTCCAAATTCAAAGTGAAGCTATTGGAAAGCATCCTCTTCTTCTTCTCCAACTCATTCTACCTTCAATTTCAGAAATTCCTAAAGTCTAATTTAGGAAATGTTTTTCTTTTAAGCTTAGATTCAAGCTTCTTGGGTTGGAATTGAGGAGTGATTGTTTTTACCTTGCTCTATAGCTTCTTCCTCCTTGTTTTGTGCAAAAGATGAGATTTTTATCTCACATCTATGTTTATAACCTTCATTTGTTGTTAGGTATGAATTCCTAACTTCTATTCCATGTCCACTTGTCTTAGATTGAATTGGATTTATGAGTATTCTAATTTTTGGTGTTTGAAGTCAAATGTTTAAAAATCATAGCTTTGATGTTTGATCATGCTTTTAGTGGTGTATCGAAGAGCCTATAGGGTCGGGTCATCGGTTGGCATAAACCCTTAGCACTCATTGCTCGTCCGGTTGCAATTTTGGAGGAGTTGCTCTTCATTTGATAGGCTGAAAAATAGCCCCAATGCCAGTCAGTCGACTGACCTTTGCAGTTAGTCGACTGGCTGTAGCAAATGAATGTTGCTGGGCTGTCGGAAGAGGCTGGAGGTCTCTATTTCCTGCAATCAGTCGACTGACCTCTGTAATCAGTCGACTGACCTGCTTGTTTTTGCATATTTAGCCTATTTTGTTTGAAATTCCAATTTTTATCGATTCGTGGTTTTTCGATTTGTTGTTATCATTTATTATCGACCTTGATGACTTCTATTTTCGAATTTTTGGGTATATCCATTTTGATGGGTTTGGAATCGATTTCTTTGGATTTAATTCACGTCTTTGAACGTGAAATTTTGGTGATTGATTGTTCTTACAATCAACTTTACGGTTTGTCACTTTAAAACGCAAAGGTTTCTATACTGGTAGTAAATATTCAAACTCTTTCTCAAAGATGATTTCAACTCTATTTTTAATACAAAGTCCTTTATAAAACCATTTTCCAATCTATTAGTATATACAAACCTTTACCTCATTCGTTTGAGAAATCCAATTAAACGACTTTGTAAAACAAGTGGTATGAAACGCTTGCGTTTACTTTGTCGGTTAATTCTTAGACTCGTTCGATTAAACTCTTGTGACAACTTTTGAGTGGAGATTTACAATTTTTTCTAAATACTTAAGTTAAGCAAGTGGTTATGGGACATGAAGCTAAACTCATCTATTTACTAGCTAAGTGTAATTGACACTTCTTGATGATCATTGATGATCATTTTTTTTTGTGATTTAGACTAGCGATATGCTATGTCTCTTTGTCCACGTAGGGGATGGTACCTCGTTTTATTGAGTTTCGTCTCATTTCTTTTGTGGGCTAGCGACGCATGTTCTTTTATGGAGTTCGGTCTATCGGACGTACCTTTGTACTATGTTGTTGTACCAGCTTATCAGGATCATCAGGTGTACCATCGTACTACGTCATTGTTTCGAATTATTCGAGTTTCAGGTTCCTTGGGCGTACCGATATTATACTACGTCGTTGCACCGGCTCTATGGTTAGCGACCATGGGATAGCGTCCCGTTTGTGAAACACGTGTTGGTGAGTTTACATGCTCCCGTTTATGATAGACTTCCCCCTTTGTAATTTGTGTTTCGCCAATTTTTATGATTGGCATCGATATGATGTCAATGTTTGTGGTTCGGTGAATAGAGTAAGGAATATGACATTTTTTTTTGATGTTATGAGATTTCTTGAGATATTGTATGATTTTTGTTGTTGTCAAATGTATACTTTTCATAGTATGATATTATTATTACATACGTTTTGTTATATCTCTTATTCCATCTCATTTTATCCGATATTTATAGCTAGACTGATCCGTTTATTATTTTCTTATCAAATAATACTCGGGTCGGACCGAGATGTTACAGGTGCTTCTACTTGACTCCTCATCTGGGAGTATTACCTGACTTTTGGCTAACTACACTATATTGGTAGTTTCTGTTGTTATACATTCGAGATAGAGACTCCTTGATGTATACATATTCTTTTGTCTAGCACTTGTAGCTATTCTTTTGTTATACTGTGGATCTTGTTTGACCACTACTCTGATAAACACTTCTAAGTGTTATATTCATATCTGTTTCCACCTTTGTGATATGGATATCTGTGACTAATTTATGTTATGGTTATTTCTATATTTGTTTTCGAAGATCATATAAGGCCACTATGTAGATGCTTTGAGTTTGTATCGGTGTGTCGGATTTCCTCTTGTTATACTATCTGACATACCGTTGCTCGCACAAGGCAATTACACGGATGGTCGCTCCTCAACAGCCTTATTCTTCGCGCTAATTGACGGCATTACTCTGTAGTGTCCTGGGCTAGCATGAGTATAGAGGTGGGGCATTACAGTCTGGTATCAGAGCCAAATTTCGGAACAATACAAAATATTATAGCAAGGATCATCATCCTAAGTCCATCTTAGGAGTCGTGCCTTAGGATTTATTTCGAGTCATTAGACCCGTTCTATCCTATTTGCTTTGTGATGCCTTGTTTTATCAATCATTATTATTTGATATTCATTCTGAGAATAACTTTTCTTCTTATTTCTTTCTTTCTTAAAGAAGAGAAATGGTTAGACCAGGGCGTCCCAACGCCGGTCAATCCAGTGCTACTCCTCAGGATGGAGTATTTATGTCTGCCCAACAGCTTCTTGATCTTGTAAAGAATGCTCAAGCTGTCGGACCCATTCCCGAGCCTACTCACCCAACATCCGAATTTGCACGCCTGTGCAGTGATTATACAAATTTGGGTGGAAAGCCATTCAGGGGTTCAGAGGGGGTTATCGAAGTCCAAGCTTGGTTTAGAACATGCGATCGCATCTTTTCTCCCATGAATCTTATTGGTCTTCATCGAGTCCAAGTGGCTTCTAGTATGCTCCAAGAAAGAGCATTAGATTGGTATGAGCTTCTGACTTCTGAAATTATTGAAGCGGATCTTACTTGGGAGCAATTCCGGGAACGATTCGAATTAAAATTTATGCCGGAGGCTGAAAAAGTAACTTTGGCCCGGCGTTTTATTGACCTTGTTCAAGGTGAACCTTCTGTGGCAGATTTTGTTGCATCTTTTGAATCCCTCTCTACATATGGGGTCGAGTATATAAATACTCCATTGAAGAAAAATCAGAGATTTGTCTATGGCTTGAATAAGAATCTCAAAAAGCCATTACTTCTGAAATTGGAAGTTGCTTTCGATCAGCTTATTGATATCGCTCTTCGACTTAAAGAGGCAGATAAAGAGAGTGATGTTGAAGTTGTTAGCACCAAACTGGACTTAACAACAACAAGAAAAGGGCTACTAAGTTCAAAGGCCCTAATCCCAACAAGAAACGAAAGCAAGCAGCTTCGGTAGCAAAGACTCCTACCCCTAGTAGTGGACAATGCTACAATTGTGGTTCTAAGGACCATTATGCCAATAGATGTCTGAAACCTCTCTTTTGTCGTTATTGCAAAAGTTCGGGCCATCTTTTATCTTCATGTCCCAAACTTCAAGGCAAGAAGGAGGGAAAGCTAAATGTTGTGCCAGCCCCTAGTAACACTTCTCGTGGTCAAGGTATTTTTCATTCTATCCTTGATGGCATTATTATGTTTCGTGATCGACCTATTTGAGTTCTCTTTGATACGGGTGCATCCCATTCTTTTACATCAAAAGAACTTGTTGATACTTTTTCTTTAAGTGTTATGGCTTTAATGACTTCTTTGAGAATTGCGAATCCGGTTGGTGGATCTGCAACACTCAGTTTTCTTTCAAATGATGTCGAGATTATTTTATCTGATTTTTCTTTCCGAGTCGATTTGCATGTCATGCGTTACTTGGGCTTCAGAATGATATTGGGAATGGATTGGCTTAACCATTATGAAGCCATATCCTATGTCCTGAGCGAACTATTCATCTTCGACATCCGCAATCTGTTAAGTAGATTTATATTGTTCTTAAAGATTCGGATTCCAACCTGGCAGCACTTTATATTCTTTAAATCCTCATGATGACGATAATGATGATGAGGAAGATGTCATTTCTCTTATTCACGTTGTACGTTAATTTTCCGACATATTTGAGCCCATTTCAGGATTACCACCTAAGCGAGCAATTGATTTCAGAATTAATCTAATTCCTGGTGCTTTTCCCATTACTCATCCTTCTTATCGTATGTCCAATAATGAAAACGAGGAGATATGCAAACAATTATCCGAATTGGAGACGAAGCAATTTATTCGTTCCAATTCCTCTCCTTGGGGAGCTTCAGCTATTTTAGTGAAGAAATCCGATGGTACACTTAGGCTTTGCATTGACTACCGTAAGCTTAACAATCTCACCATTAAGAATAAATATCCTTTACCTCGGATTGATGATCTATTCGATCAACTTAGCGATGCTAGAGCCTTTTCACAGTTAGACTTAGCAACCGAATTTCATCAGCTTCGTATTGCAGAGGACAACATTCCTTTGACATCGTTCCGTACTCGTTATGGATCTTATGAATGGCTTGTTATGCCATATGATTAACGAATGCTCCAGCTTATTTCGTTGACTTTATGAATCGAGTTTCCAAAGACTTCCTCGATCAATTTGTTCTCATCTTTATAGATGATATTCTTGTTTATTCTAAAACCGAGGAAGAGCATGAAAAGCATCTTCGGATTGTGTTGGAAACTCTTAGGAGTAATCAATTGAAAGCGAACTTTTCTAAATGCCGCTTTTGGCAATCTCGTACGAAATTTCTCGGCCATATTATTTCTGAATCCAGAATTTCCGTGGATCCTTCAAAGATTGGAGCGATTCAAGATTGGAAGAGACCGGAGAGTGTGACAGAAATCCGTATTTTTCTTGGATTGGCGGGTTATTACCGTCGGTTTATAAAAGACTTTCCTAAAATTTCTGTGCCTCTTACTAGCTTGACAAAGAAAGGAGTTAAATACATTTGGTTGGACAAATGTGAAGCTTCTTTTCATAAATTGAAAGAACTCCTTTCTGATGCTCCTATCCTTGTGATTCCCGAAGGGAACCAAGATTTTATTGTTTATACCGATGCTAGTCGGGTTGGTTTGGATGTCGTTCTTATGCAAAGGGAACGTGTTATTGCTTATGCTTCTAGGCAATTGAAGCCTGTCGAGACTAGATATGCCACTCATGATTTAGAGCTTGCGGCTATTGTTTTCACCCTTTGTGTTTGGCGTCATTATCTTTTGGGAGAGAAATTTGTTCTCTATACCGATCAAAAATCTTTGAAGTATTTGTTCTCTCAAAAGGAACTTAATTTGCGTCAACAACGTTGGCTCGAATTCCTTGCATCTTATGACCTTGATATTCTTTATACTCTCGAAAAGGGAAATCGTGTTGCCGATCCCCTTAGTCATAAGCAACAAGCGGTTGTTTCTATGATGATATCCGACTGGAATGATCTTGAGACTTTATCCACTTGTGAGATTCGAGATTGTGAATCCTATTTATGTTCACCTCTTGTTTTATGTAGCCTTGAGGTTCATCCATCTCTTTTAGACCGCATCCTTGAAGCTCAAAAGTTAGATCCCGAATTGGCTCTTCTTAGCCAAAGTTGTAGGGATAGAATTGATATTGAAGGTTTGAAAGACTTTGACATTGACTCTTGTGGCGGTATTCGAAAATTCGGTAGACTTATCGTGCCAAATATTGATGATCTTCGAAAAGACATTTTAGAACATTCTCACCGTTCTAAATTTACCATTCATCCCGGTAGTAGTAAAATGTACGCGGATATGAAGCGACTTTATTATTGGGATGTAATGAAATCTGATATTGCTATCTTTGTTAAGCGCTGCATGACTTGCCAACTCGTCAAGGCCGAACTTCAAAGACCCGATGGGTTATTGAAACCTTTGGATATTCCAATTTGGAAGTGGGATCAAATTTCCATGAATTTTATTAACGGTCTTTCCCGTTCTCGTTCGAGCCATGATAGCCTATGGGTGATTGTTGATAGACTTACCAAATTCGCCCATTTATTCCTGTTTGGTCCAATTGGACCGTGCCTCTTTTGGCCAAACACTTTATTAAAGAAATTGTTAGATTACATGGAATTTCTACTTCTATTGTTAGCGATCGTGATCCATTGTTTACTAGTGGATTTTGGAAGAGTCTTCAAAAAGCGTTGGGAATGAAGCTTAATTTTAGCACCGCTTATCATCCTCAGTCCGATAGACAAACCGAGCTTGTGAATCAAACTCTTGAAGATCTTCTTCGTGCATGTGTTCTTGATTTTGGTGGAAGTTGGGAGGATCATTTTTCTCTTGTTGAGTATTCCTATAATAATAGCTTCCAATCTAGTATTGGCATGGCACCTTTTGAGGCACTTTATGGAAGGCCATGCCGATCTCCTTCTTGTTGGCTTGAGGTCGGCGGAGGCTGGTTTTAGGTCCAGATTTTATTCATGATTCCACAGAAAAGATTGATCTTATTCGTCATAGGATAAAAGAAGCTCAAAGTAGGCAAAAATCCTATGTCGATAACCGAAGAAGGAAATTAGAATTTTCTATGGAAGATTTTTTGTTTATTCGCGTTTCACCTATGAAGGGTGTTGTGCGTTTCAGTCGATCGGGAAAATTAGCACCTCGATATACTGGTCCATTTCCCATCACCGAACGTATTGGTTCCGTGGCTTATCGCCTTTTATTACCGACTCAGTTTTCTGCTATTCATGACGTGTTTCATATTTCTCAATTACGAAAATGCCTTCGAGATTCCGATTCTATTCTTGAACCCGGTGTTGTGGAAAAAATTGAAGTTTCTCTTAATTTGACTTATGAGCAACATCCTATTCATATTATTGCATCGGAGGTTAAACGCCTTCGAAGTAAAGATGTCCCTCCTGTGAAGGTTCAATGGTCCTCAAATCCTAAGGATTATTCTTGGGAATCTAGAGAATTCATCGAGCGAACACATCCTTACTTACTTTCTCGTGCTCTTTGAGGTGAACTTTTTATTTCAAATTTCTTTTGTGTTGATATAATTTTATAGTTGTTACTTTTTATTTTCTTCTTGAATATTGCAAGGATGCAATTTCTTTAAGGAGGGGAGTCTGTAACAACCCACATATTTTACGATTGTGTATATAAATATTTTATTTAAATACAGCATCGTTAGTCGGATTATAGTCCGAAATGCTACTTTTTGCATACAGTTGAATTAGGACTCGGGACCACTTCCATTGAGTTCAAAACGCCGTTTGAGATCTTTTTGAGTATAAACTTTGATATGTTTGAAGCTAGCTAAAATTTGACCTATGCACTTTAGACTTTGGGTTTGGGTTAGCCTAAACTGTTAACTCTAGCTCCACCCCCACTTCTCTTCATTCACTTTCATTTCCTAATACCTTCAAGCTTTCATAAAAATAGGGAAAGAGAAGGAGAATTAGAATTCCTAAGCCTTAGTTCCATTGCAAATCCAAGTTCTAACTCCAAATTCAAAGTGAAGCTATTGGTAAGCATCCTCTTCTTCTTCTCCAACTCATTCTACCTTCAATTTCAGAAATTCCTAAAGTCTAACTTAGGAAATGTTTTTCTTTTAAGCTTAGATTCAAGCTTCTTGGGTTGGAATTGAGGAGTGATTGTTTTTACCTTGCTCTATAGCTTATTCTTCCTTGTTTTGTGCAAAAGGTGAGATTTTTATCTCACATCTATGTCTATAACCTTCATTTGTTGTTACGTATGAATTCCTAACTTCTATTCCATGTCCATTTGCCTTGGATTGAATTGGATTTATGAGTATTCCAATTTTAGGTGTTTGAAGTCAAATCTTTAAAAATCATAGCTTTGATGGTTGATCATACTTTTGATGGTGTATCGAAGAGCCAATAGGGCCGGGTCGTCGATTGACATAACCCCTAGCGCCCATTGCTCGTCCGGTTGCAATTTTGGAGGAGTTGCCCTTCATTTGATAGGCTGAAAAACAGCCCCAGTGCCAGTCAGTCGACTGGCTGTAGCAAATGAATTTTCCTGGGCTGTCGGCAGAGGCTGGAGGTCTCTGTTTCCTGCAATCAATCGACTAGCCTCTGTACTTAGTCGACTGACCTGCTTGTTTTTGCCTATTTAGCCTATTTTGCTTGAATTCCAATATTTATCGATTCGTGGTTTTTCGATTTGTTGTTATCATTTATTATCGACCTTGATGACTTCTATTTTGGAATTTTTGGGTATATCCATTTTGATGGGTTTGGAATCAATTTCTTTGGATTTAATTCATGTCTTTGAACATGAAATTTTGGTGATTGATTGTTCTTACAATCATCTTTATGGTTTGTCACTTTAAAACGCAAAGGTTTCTATACTGGTAGTAAATATTCAAACTCTTTCTCAAAGAGGATTTCAACTCTATTTTTAATACAAAGTCCTTTATAAAACCATTTTCCAATCTATTAGTATATACAAACCTTTACCTCATTCGTTTGAGAAATCCAATTAAACGACTTTGCAAAACAAGTGGTATGAAACGCTTGCGTTTACTTTGTTAGTTAATTCTTTGGCTCGTTCGATCGAAACTCTTATGACAACTTTCTAGTGGAGATTTACAATTTGTTTGTAAATACTTAAGTTAAGCAAGTGGTTATGGGACATGAAGCTAAACTCATCTATCTACTAGCTTAGTGTAATTGACACTTCTTGATGATCATTGATGATCATTTTTTTGTGATCTAGACTAGTGATATGCTATGTCTCTTTGTCCATGTAGGGGACGATACCTCGTTTCATTGATTTTCGTCTCATTACTTTTGTGGGCTAGCGACCCATGTTCTTTTACGGAGTTCGGTCCATTGGACGTACCTTTGTACTACGTTGTTGTACCAGCTTATCAGGATCATCGGGCATACCGTTGTACTACGTCGTTGTTCTGAATTATTCGAGTTTCAGGTTCCTCGAGCGTACCGATATTGTACTACGTCGTTGCATAGTCTTTATGATTAGTGACCATGGGATAGCGTCCTGTTTGTGATACACGTGTTGGTGAATTTACATGCTCCCATTTATGATAGGCCTCCCCTTTGTGATTTTTGGATTTCTAGAATTTGTGTTTCACCAATTTTTATGATTGGCATCGATATGATGTCAATATTTGTGATTTGGTGAATAGAGTAAAGAATATGGAATTCTTTTTGATTTTATGAGATTTCTTGAGATATTGTATGATTTTTGTTGTTGTCAAATGTATACTTTTCATAGTATGACTTCATTATTACATACATTTTGTTATATCTCTTATTCCATCTCATTTTATCCTATATTTATAGCTAGACTGATCCGTTTATTATTTTCTTATCAAATAATACTCGGGTCGGACCAAGATGTTATAGGTGTTTCTACTTGACTCCTCATCTGGGAGTATTACCTAACTTTTGGCTAACTACACTATATTGGTAGTTTCTGTTGTTATACATTCGAGATAGAGACTCCTTGATGTATACATATTCTTTTGTCTAGCACTTGTATCTATTCTTTTGTTATACTGTGGATCTTGTTTGACCACTACTCTGATAAACACTTCTAAGTGTTATATTCATATCTGTTTCCGTCTTTGTGATATGGATATCTGTGACTAATTTATGTTATGGTTATTTCTACATTTGTTTCCGAAGATCATATAAGGCCACTGTGTAGATGCTTTGAGTTTGTATTGGTGTGTCGGATTTCCTCTTGTTATACTATCTGACATACCGTTGCTCGCACAAGGCAATTACACGGATGGTCGCTCCTTAACAGCCTTATTCTTCTCGCTAGTTGACGACATTACCCCGCAGTGTCTTTGGCTAGCGTGAGTATAAAGGTGGAGCGTCACAAATTTATTTATGGCTTTGGGTTGAAAATAAATAATTATGATGGTTTAATTTGAGTTAATTAGTAATATTGGAAATTTACTCCAATGCTAGCCTTTTATTGTAAAATAAAAGGAATAATATGAAGAAAATGAAATTTAAAAGTGTAATTAGACTTGGAATGATGTTTTAATGTTATAAAAATCTTAAAACATTTTAATACACTTCATTATACTTAAAAAAAAAATTATTTGGTTCAAGTGAATGAAAATAGTGATTTTTCACTAAAAATGAGAATATTGGTAAATATTGTTAAAAATTTGTGTTATATGGTGAAAATAATATTTTTAATTGGAAAATTAAAATTTTAATGTCACTAACATGTTCCCTTTATTAAAAATGAACAATGCAACTTGTTTCATGTGATTTGGAATTTTTTGCAAAAGTTATGTGTAAATTAATAAAACCCATATGCGTATTTACTCTAAATATTTTTCTAAGTGTGAGAATTGGGCTTATAGGGTTATTTTGTTCCCATAAACCAATTTTTGGAATGTTCAAAGAGATATATGTTCATTTCTCTCTGACTATTGTTTACAGTAAAACACTTTCTTCTAGAAGCTTCAATTATTGTAAATAATGGCCTCCATGTGAAGAAAAATCAAAATTCACTCATTCTCTTGCAATTTCAAGGTTTAATTCAAGTTACAAACATAAAATAAGTAATCTCCTACCTGTTTAATCTCAAAATCCATATCAATTGTCAGATTTGATTCACTATAATTGAGTTTTATATTTTCCTTGCTTGCATGTTGTTTCTATAGCTTCTACAGGTTTCTAATTACTAATCCAAGGCCAAAGCTCTTTTCTTTGCAAGCAAAATCATTTAATTCGCTGCAAACAAAACCTAAGGTAAGTAATCTCACTCACGCTGGCTGTAAACAATCTTGCTTATTCATGTTTAGTGTAAAATAGGATGTTTGGAGCTATAAAAATCAAGTTTTGATCATATTTTGTGCTCAATCCAAAAACTAAATTCTGTCCATCTTTGAAGCTGAGACGAATTGGGTCATAACTCTTTCATTTATTAACCAAATTTGATGTTTTAGATGTTCTGGAAAGATTAGATTATGCTACAAATTTCATTTATGAGTTTTTCAAAATTTTGATGCTTGTTTGCTCAAAACTATGCTTGTTTGTTGCTGTTCTGAGAGCAAATTGACAGCAACAACAATCACAGGCCTGAGAAGTGTTTTAGGCATAAATTACTCGTTTCTTATCCGATTTAGGTCCAATTTTTTTAGAAAACTAGATTCAATAAGAAATAATTTCTCTTCAGGTTACATTCCGATATTTTACTATTTGATTGACCTGAAACAGATTTGAAAATAGAAGTATGTTCCGTCTTTGACAGTATTTCCTGAGTTTGAATATGATATTGTTTGAACTCTATCTTTCTCGTTTTTGATCAAAAATTTGTTAATTTTTAATGTTTTGGAAAGCTCAAATCATGTACTACAACTTTCACATGTTGAGTTTTCTGTAATTTTGAGGTTAGCTATGTCAAAATCGAATTTTTTACTGCTATCCCGAGATCAAAATTAATATTTGCTCTGTGTTTGAAACTAAAACGAAATTGGCCATAACTTCTTCATTTCTTAACCAAATTTGATAGTTTTAGATGTTCCAGAAAGCGTGGATCATGTGCTACAAGTTTCATTCATTGTGTTTTCTAGAATTTTGAAGCTTGCTTGGTCGAAATTATGGTTGTATGTTGTTGTCTTGAGAGCAAAATGACAGCAATAGCAATTATTAACCTTAGAATTGTATTAGCTCGTTTTTGCTCTCATCATCTTTCGGTTTTGATGATATTTTGAGATATTTTGAGAGCTATGATGTCTATCAGTGGGCTAGCTATATTTGGAGAATTTGAAATTCAAAATTAAATGGAATTTAATTGATTTGTGCTAAATTTGAATTGAATTCGTATTGAATTCAAGTTATCGGTTTTGAGATATCCCTCTTAGTTTTTATTGCTTTCGAGAATGGTTTTCACTAAAGCATTTTTGAAATACATGGACATTTCAAATTATTATTATATAGTATTGTTTTAAATTATTTTTCTAAATAAAGATATATTTATTTTCTATAATAAAGGAATTTCAAATATTGGTTTTAATAATCATTTTCGAAAAAATCGTTTTAAATTCCTTTTTTCTCTAATAAAATTATTTTGTAAATAAAATTACTTATTTTTATGAATTTTGGACGTATGAGAAAGACAATTAAACGGTAAAGTAAAACATGTAGTATGGGACACATGGATTTGATTTATCGCTTAATATCGGACTTATACGATCGAAACCCTTTCGATGAACTGTTTGAGATGATTTAAGATGTTATTAAATTTTGGGTAGATTATATTGTCCGAGAACTCCAATTTAGAAGTATATTCGATGAAGGACCATCTTTAGATGCATTTCTTAAACCCCGATGAAATAAGGTGAATTAAGAGTTAGAAATTCCTATTTGGAATTATGGTTATACATAACCATCTAGATGTTATTTTTACTTGCTGATGAGATGAGGTAAACTTCTTTATGACGATTTTACGATGTTGAGATGTATTATGATAGTTTTTACTTGTCGATGAGATGAGACAAGTCACGATGCCACTAGTACTCGTCAATGAGACGAGACGAGTAGGGTATTATATTTACATCCAATAAGATGAGGTAGAGTATATTTTCATGATGTTTATGATGTTTTATTAGTGTGGTACCAACTAGTAAACCGTTAGGTGCGAATGTATGGTATGGGACGTACGTTAACACCTATTGGGTTTCTGTCCGAGAAGTTGAGACACATTCATGATGTTTACTAGTACTACAGACCACGAGTACTCGATTGGAGTCATCATGATTAGTTGCTACTCCGATCATCACAATGTTATTAACTCGGGTCTTTGAGACTGGGAGTCATAATGATGTTATAGACTATAGTGATTCACGATGTTCATGATGTAAAGATGTTATTTGACTCCAGTCATCATGATGTTTATGGTACCAAATAGTAGTACTTGTCACGATGTAGCGCGCATAGCATTGCTTCGGCATACAATTGAGGATCTGGTCAATCCGGGATTTCTTTGAGTTTTGATGTTTTAGACTTCCCCGCCATTAGATGATTATTACATTGATAGCCTAGTGCCAGATGAGATGTATACATATATGGTGAAATCTTATGATGTTACTCTTTTACCGAGTTATTTGCATTATGGATTGATGATTTGATGATTTTATAGAGTACTTGATGTAAAGATGGAGTTGAGATGTATTTATATATTTATACCGATGAGATGATGTATAAATGATTATGAAGAATCTTTTATGATGAGTTTTAGTGATGGATTTGAGATGTATCTATATTCATACCAATGAGATGAGGAATGAATAAGTATGATGCTTCTTTTATGATTGGGTTTTATGTTTCTTGAATGATCCTTGGGATGTTCCGATGAGATGAGGCACATCCATACGCGTTTTATTTTATGTATGAAAAATAGGTACCTTTGATGTATTGTTATATTGACGACCACTTCTAAAAAGATAGTTGACTCATTTGAAGTCATTATCCATATTCCTTTATACTGCCGATGATATGAGGCGAAAGCGGTGTTTATCGAGTCTTGTCTTTAAAACTTTGCTCGTCGATGTTCCATTTGCTTAAGTGTCAGTTATGCCACTTAATTATGACTTTATCATCATCATCATCTCTTCTACTTGCCAAGAAGAGATGTTGTCCTTTCTTATGATGTTGAAACCCTGTTTAGGGCATGGCATCCTTTAAGAAAAAGGATACCATAGCTTTCACCTAGTTATCCTTATCTATTATTCTGTTTAACTAATGATTTTAGCTTGATGATTTTAGCTAGCCTGACTCATGTGTTTTGACTCGGGTCAGACCGAGTTTGTTACGGTTTAATCTTATTTATTGGACTTGCTATTGCTTGACGCTTCCCCATGGATCTTGAGTCTCCATCTTTAGATGTTTTGTTCCTTTGTGTAGCATTTGAGTTGCTATCCCTTGACTTGTATTTATTGAGTGGTCGTCGTACCACATTAATGTAATATTTGTATTGTATTTGATGCATCATTGTATATGTATGTACATGTATATTTGTTACTTTTCTGTGATAAGTTATTCATTTAGTTATGGTGTTTAATTCTGATAGATCCATAGCCATCTATAGCTTTGTATTGATTATTTATTGAATATGTCGATCCATTCGAGTTGAAAAAATAGATAGCATTTGTCGATATGTTCAGTAGATAATTAAGAAAGGTTATAGTTGGTCGCCCTTAGCTAGCCCTATTCTCCGCATTAGCAGACAGAATTACTATGTTATTCTCTTTGTTAATGTGTGTCTTGGGGTAGGACATTATATTTTAGTATAATCTATATTTTAATTTAAAATTATTTTGAATTTATTTATTTATAACTTTAATAATCTTTAAATTCAAAACAGTTTCAAATTTATTTATTTATAACTTTTATAAAATCAAATGTCAAACAATTTTTATTTATTTTATTTATAACCTTTATGAATTAAAATTTAAATAAGTTAAATTTTATTTACATCCATTATAAATTTTAATTTTAAACTAAATTCATTTATTTATATGAATATAAATTTAAATATTTTAAATTCATTCCAGTATAGGTTAAATTTAAACCTACTTCAAATTCAAGTTTTTTATATTATCACAATTAAATAATGCAAGCTTTGACACCAATTTTGGATTAGGTACACCGGGCAACGAGGTAGTATTGGCAAATTTCTAAAAATTTCCTTTTATTCATTATATCTTAGACCTTTAGTTTATGTTTTCATAAATATTGTTATTTATATTAAATCATATTTAATGTTTTACTTAATGAATATGATTTTATTTTTAGGTTATGTTATATTAAATCGAATAATGTCTATTCCAATATAATATTGACTAAAATAATTTCATTATTATTTTTATAAATATTTACTTGAAACTATATATATATATATGCTTACAATAATTTTAAAAACATTTATTCTAACATAATACAGAATAAAAAAATTATTATTAATTTGGATTATATTTGTTTAATAAAGTATGCAGTAAATATTATACGTTTTATTCTGATTTAAATATGAAATTAAAGTGTGGGAGCCTCGTGCACTGGGTTCCATCTTTTTTTATTTTGATTCGAATGTGAAATTAAAGTGCGGGAGCCTCGTGCACTAGGTTCCGCCTATTTTTTATTCTGATTCAAATTTGAAAATTTATTCAACGACAAATACTGTATTAATTTACTATTTTTGGTTAACAAAGTTAATTTAAGTATCTTATTGATAATTTAATATAAGACAAAATTTTGAAATAGGCTTCAGAAAATAACCTATTGTGGAAATAGGCTTCTATTCAAACTATTTACAAAAATAGGCTTCTTTTTTACCCCAGTAATTTGCAAATGAGCATATGGAACGCTCACACATAACTTTTGTTTATGCGCATTCCATAAGTGTGCACTAAGGAAATTCCTTAATATGCATATATGGAATGTGCATGAACAATATACCATTCTTGGGTATTCAAATCCAAGAGCATCAACCACCAACTACAGAACATGAACAACATGAACATTTTATAAATTCCAATCCAAGAGCATGATTCGCAACCGGTGGACACACAATGGACTCAAGTAAAGCGTCAACCTCTACCAGTCGATACCATAACGGGATGGCCTCAAGGGGAACAACAACCTTAAACCTTTGTGTATGATCCATCTCAATGGCTAGAACATGCTCAAACCTTTGAGCATGATCCATATCAATAGCAAGAACAACCTCAACCCTATGTGCAAGATGCTCCTCAATGGAAAGAACAACCCTCAACCTTTGTGCATGATCCATCTCAATGGCAAGAACATCCTGAAGACATTCCACCACCGGTAACGCAACCATCGCAAGAAACACTTGAACCATCGCAGTTGAAAAGGCGCACTAAGCGGAGGCCCAAAAAGTATGTGCCTTTGGAAGTTAGGAGATTGCACTAAGAACAACCTCAATGTGTTTTAAGTTTAAGTTAGAAGTTTGTTGTAGTTTAAGTTTAATGTTGATGTTGACGTTGAATGTGTTGAATGATTGTACTTTAATGTGTTGAATGTTGCTTTTGGAAGTTTGATGTAGCTTTTGGATGTTTAAGCTTTTTGAATATGTTGAATGTGGTGTAGTTTTAGCATTTAGAATAAGTTGATGTTGAGTACATTGAAAATCTAGAATGGTAGCAGCTCTCTGCCTCCGAAAGGAGGTAAAATCCTTCACACGCATTCCTTTTTTGCACATTAGTATAATGCGCATAAATGGAATGCACGTGAAGGATTTTTCCTGCTTTCGGAGACAGAGAGCTACTACCATTCCAAATTGTTCAACATTATTTGTATACATTTCATTCCAGCTTACTTATATTGCAATACAATACTTACCAGAAAACATAAAAAACATTAAACAACATTAACTGCACCTACTATATAAATCGTCCATACATGAAAAACATTAAAAAACCAAATATATAGTTATTTCAAATCATTTCGTACACGATCTAATTTTGTACCCCACTCCACCACATTTACTGCACCTATTTTCCCCACCACTTGTCGGTTAATCCACCTCTCCTTTTATACGTGTCGACCGGTGCTTCATTATTTACTTGCATATCTCCAAACACTTCCACCTCCAACTGAGAATTATCCTTAATAGAGCTAGCCATCATGCTTGCATTACATAAGCTACCCTCTAACTGATCATCCATAATCATGTCTTCTTCGTTATGTTCAATCGATAGGGTATCATTAACTACCGGTGCTTCTTTGTTTACTTGCACATTGTCAATCCATGTTCTATCATCTTCAATTGCACAAGCAACTTGCATGCTATCTAACTTTCCTTTGTTATGGTTGTCAGCATCTTCTTACATATAATTTGACGACTCACCAACTATAGGAAAATTGATGCTACACAAAAACAACATATATAAATATGAGATTGCAAAGATATACAACTTAAAAAAAGAACTACAAATGATAATACTCACTTGGTGGTTGTATATGTTTGAGTATACGGTCCTCCGCCGGACGGATGAGATGATTGGGTCTCTAGAAATTGGAGTATCGACGTTGAGGCTATCATTACTTATGTCAGATGTAGTACCTCTTCAATATTAGTACGATTTATTTTCAATACATATAGTTCAATAACCTTCATCCCACGGAAAACAAAGAATGCACGTCATCGTCGTCCGATGCATCTATAACCGATGAACCATCATCTCTAATCCATTTACAAACCAACTTCACATCAAGCGTATGAGGATCAATTTTTGTGATATCATAAAACGCAATGGTTAAGCTCTACGAAACTACGATGCTTTTTCAATTTTGATCCTTTTTGCTTCCCTCCAATATATTTAGGTTTATCTTCATCATTTATTACCAATTCTCCATCGTAATAAATAATCATTGGAACAATTGACATTGTCTAAAAACAAAAACAAAAAATGAATGCTTTTCCAAATTTTACAAACAAAACTAACAAAATTTGAATATATTACCTTGATTCTTTGATCAAATAGTTGTATCTAGGAATCTTCAACCAAATCTTTAATTAATTTGCTGATTTGAAGTTGGATTTTGATTTTGGAGATGTAGCACTAATGAGGGAGAAATAAAGGAGAAATGGGAAGGTTGGCTGTCAAATCTCGTAACTTGTTTATGCGTATTCCATAAGTGAGCCCTAAGGAAATTCCTTAGTGCGCATATATGGAATGCGAATGAACATTAATGGTATATTGTTCATGCGCATTCCATATACACGTACTAAGGAATTTCCTTAGTGCGCACTTATGGAATGCGTATAAACAAAAGTTATGTGTGAGCGTTTCATATATGCGCAATTTGCAAATTACTTGGGTAAAAAAGAAGCCTATTTTTGTAAATAGTTTGAACAGAAGCTTATTTCCGCAATAGGTTATTTTCCAAAGCCTATTTCAAAAATTTATCCTCCAATGTATATATATATGTGTGTGTGTGTGTGTGTGTAATTTACAATATCATATACAAGTACGTCATATAGGGTTAAATGATATTATAATGGCTTAATATTAATGTGAACCAAATGGCATAAGTTGCGCATAAAATGGAATTTGTATGTAAAATTTATAGATATTACAAATTACAAGGTTTAAATAGACATTAATATGAGGAATTAAAAGTAATCTATATATCTCATCTTCCTTCGTCTAGTTCAGTCATACCCTACCTCTTTGTCGTCATCTTCATCGAAGCTGGTTGTGACAATGACCAACCTCATCTTTACATTCCTTCATGGTCGACATTTCTGCCATCAACTTCTAATCGAATTTGGTATATGCTGCATGATGTCGATCAAAAACACCAATCGACAAAGAGCTAGATTTATGCACATGACATAGAGAAGAAGAAAATTCCTTTTTAAATAAATTTCAAGAAGAATTAAGTTCTTATAAATCATTGTTTCAAAAAATAATTTGAACAAAATTTTCTAATAACCCTACTAGTCAAATACACCTTGAACCGTAAGTTTTGCATGTAGAGAACTTTTCTCTAACTTAACGGTAGAGTTGCAAAGTCCGCCATTAAGACATAATTCATTTTGAGTGAGAATAAAATTCTACATGCGTTGAATGAGGCGTCGTATATTTATACACTAATGAGCTAGGTAAAATCTTACCTAGATCCACCGTTCTAGGTATGACCATTATAAGTAAAATCTCAATTGATTAGACCAATTTAATAATTTCATAACTACACATATTTTGGCCTGCTTTATTTTAAAAGAATTCTAATAATTTCGGCTACCAAAATAATACACACACAAACACACACATATATATGTCTGTGTGTGCGTATTATTTATTATACTTAAATTATTATGTTAGCCTAAAAAATTATTTAATAAATGTATAACAATTATATGTTTTATTGATTAATTTTAGGCCCTCAAATAATAATAATAATAAATTAATATAACCATTATATTAATTTTTCATAATAATAATTTATAACTTTTATAAAATAACATTTATTCATATGTTGACACAAGTGAATATTTTCACGAAGTGTCTAATGGAGAAAGATTCCTCATTGTCTGGCTATAAATCTCCTGACCTTGCTAGTGATCCCTGGAATCACATACCTTCAAACGATGATGACAAAGGTTTCATCCCCGTTACTCATTGACGGAAAACTAGATCTCAAGGAATCAATGTCACTATGATGGCAAAGTTTATAACGGAGAATTAGAATGGTGTTAATCATCAATCTGGTATGTTTTTGCGAGATTATCTTACTACTTCTAGTGGATCACTAAGCATAACCCTAACCTGGACTATGTGAAGCGAGCGTCAAGGGATAATGGTACTCATCCCCAATCATGGAAAGACATGTCGAAGGATCGTCAATGTAATTTCCGCTTTCTTATGTGGAACCTAGAATGTTTAATTCTAAAAATTGTGCGAGAATTTTTTTATTTGATTGGAAAGGAAAGGATTAAATAGTTGAATTCCATAGTTATATAAGTGGTTGGAACAAGACTGTAACATCCTCTATTTCGAGACCTAAAAACGAATGTCAATGATGCTGCAGTAATCATCAGAATTATATTCAACTGACAAAATGAGATTATTTATTTTCAACAACATTAAGTAAAAATAGCAACTAAATAATTTTCATTACAAAAATTGTCTTTACATTTTTACTTTCTAATGCATGCCAATGTAGGGGTAAGTATAATAATAAAACACGAATAATTTTGACATACCTTGTATATGAAGATGCCGACATGTTCACTTAACTAGCTATATACCTAGTTTTACAACATCAGAATTTTAAAAAGAAAATTTTATAATCAAATTAGCTTCCTACTTTGTCTTTAGAGCTTTTATTTGTATTCCAGAATGCCACCTTGCTAATCTCATATACTCAGCTTGCCCAAATAAGTACCTGTTACTTTATGGGGAAAACAATAATAAAAAGAAGCGGCGGACATAAAGCCTGTTATGAGTAATACTTCTCCCTAATCATAACATATAGTGAGACCATGTCGCCTAGTGAAGCAGGTTTTCTCCTCACTAGTCATCAATGATAAAGACAACATATCAGGTACATCAAACATCATTTCATGCATATAAATAGATTATTTCATTTTAAAACTTAAGTATACCCTATACTTAATATCACATTATGAACCTTATCATACATTCATCAATTTCATCAGAAGTATAACCTACACTTATCAACATTTATGAGCCATGTCATATAGTCATCATTCACATTCACGTACATCACCTAAATTCTTATTTAGGTTTCAATTCACAAGTTATCCTTAACTTTATTCAGGATTACCATATAAAGTCAATTTATCACTAATTCATCTTTCTTGAACTAGTGAACCGACCATTCACCTTGGAAGCCACCCTAACTAGAGACATCCCGACTGTTCTAGGAGGTCCTATGTAAGCAACATGAATACGTTCTAGAAAGAATTCTTATTAAGCGTCCATATCCTCTCCTAGTCTTAGAAACATTTTTTATTCATATTGTCGATTCTTTTATTTATTATATCCATTTTGATGTTATTTACTCACATTAGAGTTAAATTTTTTGAATTAAACCCAGTAGACTTTCCAAGTCTTGGCACCCTGCCATATACCCTTTCAATTTAGACTTCACTACGCCTTGACACCATGTCATTCAATAATTCATGGCCATATTTTAAAACCTTAAGTTAAATCCATTTTTTGTTTTGTAAGTTGTGAACCCTCTACACATTCCATAAATCTTCACGCTTGGGTGAAAAATCTTTCTATTCTCCAGATAAATATTTTTATCATTCTTATTAAATGATACAACATATTATTTCTTAGCTTACCCTAAGCTTTAGGAATTTCTAGCATCGCATAAGTTATTACCTTTTAACTTATCATTCCTCTTTAATAATTTCACGTAATATGAAATTTAAATTAAACATCATGAAAATTGGCTTCCAAAATGCTTCCAATAATTGATGCGCTTTAATGAACGGAAATAAACCATTTGACATCCCATATAGAGCTATCAAGCTTCTAAGGTTGTGCTATCGAGCTTCTAAGGTTATGCCATCAAGCCTTTAGCTATTGCAAGTTTAAGAGATATTTGAACCTCTAGCTATTGCATGTTTAAGTGCTATCGAGCCTCGAGCTATCACACGTCTAAGTGTTATCTAACCTCTAGCTATCGCATATCTTAGTGTTATCGAGCCTTTAAGTTAACGATATCACATATATAACCATCGAATATTTAAAATAAAGCTATCACACCTGTAGCTATTAAATATGTAAACTAAAGCACTCACATCTATAGTTAGTGAATTTGTAAAATAATGCTATCGCATTAGCTATCGAATATGTAGGCTATCCATATGTAAGTTATCGAGTGTGTATGCTGCCAAATATGGAAGCTATATAATATACACGGTATCAAATATGTAAGCTACCCGTATATAAGCTACCACATATGTAAGCTATCAAATATATATGATGGCAAATTTGTAATTAAATAAAATTCGATATTTTGCTTGACAAAGTAATTACTTTTTGATTTGTTCTTTACACATGTCATTTTCTTATTTATTACTTTTGAATTATAGTAGAAATCTCAACTACATCTATGATTTTCTCCTTTAATTACTCCTCGATTAATCTCCTTCTTAATTTATTTTATTAGTTAAGGATATTTTCTTCCTTACCATTTAATTTGTAATAATTCAAAAAATCATGGGAAAATTCCAAAAAATTAACATGAAACCAAAATTACTTTCCTACACATTTTGTAAAAAAATTAAGATCAAAATATCAAACTTAAATATTTTTAAATATTAATTTATTGCTAAAACTACCTATTTTCACCTTATAAAATTCATAATAAACTATTTTCTCATCCAGAAATATGAAATTCAAAACTCATCTCTGATTTATATATAATACCATATTTAAATTTTGATTTACAAAATTCTATATAATCAATCTTTCGCTATCAAAACAAGTTTCTCACCAATTTATAAGGCTAAAACACATGAAATCCAAATCTAAATAGATTTGGATATAAAATAGAGTAAGTAACACTCACCTAAATTAAAAGCTTGACTAAAACCCTTTTTGCTGTTTGAAGTGAAATCTTAAGTCTACCTTTAACTGATTCCCTCCTTCCTTCTTCTACTAATGGCGGTTGAGCTTTGGTGTTTATTTTATTCTAATGAAATGAAATAGAATGGGGAGAATGATATGTTTTAAGGATACACGAATTAATAATTTGGGCTTGGGCTAAAATTCCTCATCACCTAATCTTATTAATTCCTTAATTCCTTTATCATTCATTCTCTTTACTCCTTTAGTCCTTTTAATTGATTGCTGAATAAATTATAACAATTACCCTTGGTTCATTCAATTAATCCTTTTAAGTGTCACACATTTGATTAGTTAAATTTTTTCCTCGAGTAATTCCTTTAATTAAGTTCTCTCAATTGTCTTTTACTTGACCTTTATTATTAATTAATCTTATATAATGGTACTCTAAAATATAAGGTAGTGTAGAGGCCGTACTTTCATTACTTCAAAAACTACATATTAAGGGTTTGAAAACTTGAAGGTAATTTCCAAATTTAAACTATGAAGAATGGTTTCTTTATTTTCAATTTTCATAAAAGTCATGATTATGATCAAATTTTAAAAAAATGGTCCATATTTTTATGGTAAACGTCTAATTATTATGAGAAACTTTGACAACCAAGCATGCATCTCTCGATAGAACTTTTAGATAGTATACCGATGTGGGTAAAACTTCTAGGATTAACTTTTAATTTTTTGAGATGCTCATGCAATAAGGCGTGTTACATCTTTACCAATAAGCCAATTAAATTACATCAAAGTGCGGATGATATGATTAGAATTGCTTATGCAAGAGTGTTGTTTGAAGAGAATATTGACTGCAAATTTCATCTTGAAGTTCCCATTCTAGATTCGGAGAATAATATTATTTGGAAAAGGGTTGATTGCGAGTGGATTCCCCCACTTCGCACTAACTGTAACTCTTATGGACATACCGTTAAAATTTGCTAATCTATAAAACAATGGGTTCTTAAACATGCTTAAAAAAGGCAAAATGCTCTACAGGACATGAAAGTTAAAACATATATGCAAGCGTCAGATACCCAACATCACAATATAGAAGTTCAGACTGAAGTTCCTAAATCTGTTAACTGGATTTAGAGAACCAAAAATGCACCACAGCAAATGTTCAACTGCATGAAATGGTATGCAATCTGTAATAACCCGAAATTTAAGCTATAATAATTAATTAACGAATTAGTTAAATAATAAAATAAGTTTGTGAAATTTTCAAAATTGAGTCACGAGAGTTGCATTATTATGTCCGTGGAAATTTTCTAATCAATTTCCATATATAATTTATCAAAATTCGAGTTAGTATGAAGAAGATACGCAAAAAAAAGTAATCAACAAAACGAAAAATACATACACACACACAAGGCGTGGGTCGACCCATGCCAATGGTCAGGTCAACCTTAGGGTTGACCCAAACCATACATAGGTCGACCTAAGGGTCGACCCCCATAGTAGCTAGGTCGACCCGCCTTATTATTTGAACGCGAAAGTGTCCAGGTGCATGCCGAAAGAACTGTTTTGCAATTTTCTTCAAATCATGTGCGTTCGTGCGTCCATTCGATGGTTCCCGGCGAGCCTATGACGTGGTTGCACTAGATTTAATCTCTAAATCCAACGGTTCGAGATCCCAAAGCTACACTATAAATAAGGCCCTGGGCCTAGCTATTTTTCTGATTCAGATTTTCTCCTAATTCGGTTTATTGCTTGAGGCTGGACCCTAAAAAGAAAAAATTTCTTTGGAGGAGATTTTTTTAATAAAAATATTCTACGCACTAGAAGTGGATCCGAGAAGGCCAAGGAATAGAGCTAAAAACTGCATGTGAGTGTTTTGTTATTATTTTAGATTTTTAAGTAACTTAAAATAATAGGGTTCTCAATAGTTGTAGTTTTTCTACAATTTTGAGATAATTTTTATGTATGTTTATTTATAGCTTTTAAAGTTCTTTTCAGTCAATTATATTCAGCTATTTTATTTATCTATTTTATTCAGTTATTTATAGTTATTTATATTTGTTTACTTCTATTTTAAGATGGAATTTAGCTTGTAAATGCTAGTTTCTATTTATTTCTTTTGACGCGAATAAAATATTAAAAAGGAAATAATTCCCAAATAAGAATTAAAATAGAAAAACACTAAATTTACAGAAATCAGATGTATAATGAGAAGAACCGTAATAAAATGAAGATAGACTGAAATAAGCAAATTTAAGATATTTGCAAGCATAATTATAACAGTGATTATAACTAAAAAGAGAAAATAGAGGAGCAACAGAAGAGGCTTATTTTATAACTTAGATATTTGATTAAGTTAATAAGAAAAAGAACAGTTATATCCCATAGGTTATAATTAAAAAGAAAGAATAACAGAAGAGACTTATTTTAAATCTTAGGTTAAATTGATAAGAAAATATAGCAGAAATAACAGAAGAGGCTTATTTTAAAAGCTTACACTAAGTTAATAAGCAAACATAGAAGGAGGCCCCGTACCAACAACACTCCCTTTCAATCGGGAACTGATGGTCTCACAATAGTTAGGTGAGACTGGGACACATTTATGCTAACTAGGGTAAATAAGTGACCAATAGATAAAGGCTCAAATCTGAGGATTTGGGTAAGGGGTACAAACTAGAATTTGTTTGTTAGGACTGGTACCAGCAGCATTCCCTTTCAGTCTAGGTCTGATGGTCTCACAACACTTAGGTGAGGCTGGGTAGCAGTCCCTTTCAAGTCTAGGTATGATGGTCTCACAATAGAGTAGGTGAGGATGGACACGCTTATGCTGATTAGGGTAAATAAGAGGTCACAAGAGGGGGAGACAATTAGTGTGTACAAAGATGACTGAGCATGCGACATCGGTTAGGGTAAATAATCCACTACTGTGTTCCAAGCACTAAACATGTTTCTTTTGCTACGGGACCAATAGGATTGGACCAGCTCACAGTAGCACAACTGAGATAGAAGGCTGATCAACGGGTAGAATTAGGATCTCATCCCGATTAAGTTAGCAGTTGAGATAGGATTAGGGTTTCAGTCTAATCACAGCAGTTTAAGAAAAGTGCAAACAATCACAATCAAAGAAAATAGTCAAACAGAATCATAAACAGTATTTTATCCCAGTTTTACTTTTTTTGTTTTTTCCTTTTGTACTAGAACTGTTGTTTAGTCTATTATCTTTACCTTGCTTAGAAATGCTAGTAATTACTTTCACTCACCAGACTTTTAGTCTGACCCCCTCCTCTATTCCCCCTTTTCCCCCAATAGGGCAATAGAGTTGAGTTGATTCAGGCTGCTTGGAGATTCATTCCCAGAGTTTTCTCATTTCAGATCTATTCTTCTGTTTTTCGTCCTTTCATTTGGCTTATGATGGATTTGCACTTATGAGAAGGATTATGATTATTATTGTTACTTTTGTACTCTGGTTTTATGAGGCTGAGATGTATTTTCACGAGACATGAATTTGAGACATGTTGTGTTTTTATGACTTATTTTTAAGTTTAATGATAGGTTATTATTTATATGTTTTTGCTATTTTTATTTATCTATGTTGTGAATCTTAGTCTCTGTGATGCTTTTGCTATACCTATAACGCACCACATCTTTTGGTGTGCCCTTTTTGGGTATACTAAGGGGTATGTGGTGTTTCACAAGCTAAATTCTTCAAATAATGGAAGCAAACACAACTTTAATCTAGATATTTTTTCTAACCAGGTGGATGAAAATGCTTCCCTCGCTTGTAGAAGGAAGAGTCATGCCTATACAAAAGTAATCAGAAAACTAACAATGAGCATAAGGATGGTGATTCCTCTGTTATATATAACCCTAAATGGATTAATTTGGTGCATTCTTTAAAGCCAAAAAATAAAACCAAAAGGAGATCAACAAAGTTAATAATTAGTAGTCTAGGAATGGAGGCATTCCATTATTAATGGAGCACAATAATATTCTTAAACATGTCCATTATTACATGGAACATGAGGGGACTTAATTCGTCCACAAGAAATTTGACATGCTCGATCTTTTTAAAACTCATCAACCTTATATTTTCGGCCTACTAGAACCAAAGCTCTCAGACAGTAATATCGATCTCTTTGCATTGCGTTATTTCAAATATTAGGGTATGTTCACAACAATCATGAAGATGGTCATGGAAGAATTATGTTATTAAGGGACCCTTTTACACAGTGTTTAACAATTTTCAACAAATCAGATCAACATATGTCAGTAATGAATTATTTTTTTGCACCCCTTTTTAACAATATCAATATACAAAGGATGATTTTATTAATTCTCTTTTAAACCAAATCCATAAATTTAGGGTAAAGGTCCAATTTTAAGGCAAAAGTACTCAATATAAGATAAAAATCTATTTTAGTCACCAAATTTAGTCTGCATTAATTATGATCTTCTTCGGTTTTGTTATACATGATTAAACAATGTTTCTTTTTCCTACACAAATGATGTGAGAATAAGAATAAATTAACTTAGATATTTGGTTTTATATCTAATGAAGCTTTTTGCACTTCCGCTATTTTCCGCTATACCCCGCCTATTAGGATTCTCTTGCATGTTGCAAGGAGGAACAAAGAATTAGAATTGCAATAGTCCCACATCATTAAATAACATGGAAGACGTGGTGTATAAATATAGGTTGGTAGGCATATACCTTTTATTACAACAAATTATGTGTCAACTCATATGTGTACGCCAAACCGTTAAGTGTTTTAACTGCACAACTTGAAAGATCATGCTGAATAACAAAAACCTTACATAAAGGTTTACTATCAAAAAGGATTAAAAATGGTTCTCAAACAGCCTCATATCCGATCCTTTGTTGAATGATTATTCAATTATTTCTTTTGTTGGGAGGGAAGTTTTCGATTATTTGAATAGTTACAACTATACTACAGATGCTCCCATTCACAATAATGAATGGTGCTTCTTACTATAAGAAATTGTGCTTTTAGTTGCATTATATATCAGCGTTTGAATGCTAAATGCCACTATTTCTTTGGCTCCACTATACTTGTAGCGTTTCAGTTTTAGATAGGTTCTAGGTAGAGGACTTTGTTTTTTATTTTTGCTTACCATATACTTTTCTTTCACTTTCGTTGCTACCCCCAAAACAAAATAAAAACCAAAACTTTATCCAAGTACCAATGCAACTTCTCAAATCTTTGAAACAAAATAAAGCCAAATATTTTCATTCTCGAATCTCTAGAGTTAATTCGACTCTTCCTAAAGCTTCTTCTTGGTGTAAATCGTCACCTCTCATCATCAATTTTGAGATGCCGATGTTGCTTAGATCTTATGAGTGGGTCATGTATTTCGAAATCGTGACCTATCTTTGAACCGTGTGTGTATTGGAAGCTAATGTCATTAGGTGTTCACCAAAGGTGTAGGAGATGGAAAAGAAAAGGATGGAGTGCTTTTGCAATATTGGATCTTGAGGAGTCCATTGCGAAGTAGAGACGAAGAAGGACGACAAAGTTAAAATTTTACTTATTAGGGGTTGTGTTTGTCAACTTGTATTTTTATTATTGTATTTCCACTGTAATTGTAACATTTTCACTCCCATTGTATATCATTATTTTGTTTTGGGAAGATTTTATTGTCAGTTAACTCAATTGGGATTAACTAGTTATATTTGACTTCAAGGTATATGGTATATTTTGGTAATGATTATAGTGGTAGAGAATGATGATTATTAGACTTTAATTTACATGCTCTTCTTAGGAAGTTTTATAAACATCCCTCTTATAAGAATCCCAACTTCAGTGTGATAGTGCTAATTTGTATTCCAATTATTGAATATTAAATTCGGCAACACATTATTGGCCTGATGAAATAATTTGTTATTGATAATCTTATAACAGATATTCGAATAGATTGATTCTTCATATATTCTTTCTATTTAAGCTTGTCATCCATTTATCTAACGATGGCATGATTCCTTCGCTTATGCCTATGTTGATTTTCAGTATAAAATATTTATGTGAATTTCATTATTTAGATTTATCGATATGAATTTTTAAAGATATATCACGTTCTTTTGTTAACTACGGAAAAAGTATCAAAGTGCAGGTAAATTCATAATCAAACTACCAATTAATAGGTTTATATGTCATCTTGGTTTCTTATAAGGAGGTATCACTGCTTTGGAAATTCAGTTTCATAAAAAGCATTTTCTTTCTCTTTTGTATCTTATTGGTTTAATGTTGATTTTTTCCTTTGCTGAACAACTGTTGATTGTACAAAACATAATAGAGGTTCCGTTTTGTGAAAATTAGCCACAAGGGCCTCTTTAGCAAGTGAATTAGTTTCTAGGACATACAACTGAAATAATTACTTTTAAGAACAAAATGCAAAATAATTAGTTTCCAGGGCCTAAAAACCTATGCAATTATATCCTTGAAAGTAATTAGATTGCTGATTTTGTCCTTAAAAGTAATTATTCTGCTGACTTTAGCCTTGAAATTAATTTCTATGGATGTGTGTCCTAGAAACTAATTGGACTGCAAAGTTTGTCCTTCTAGTGAAATGTCCCTTTCGTTTTTTTAATTTTATCATTATATAGTATTTTAAAGAACCGCTTAATATTATATTACACAGTATACCAAAATATATTAGCACTTTTATATATATATATATATATATATATATATTACAATGTGCCAGTGCTAGTTGGTTTTTTTAATTAAAAGTATGTGTGGTCTATGTTATGAAGTCTATTAACCTTTGTTTCAAAATAACATCTCACTAGCATATTTTTTAAGCTAAGATATGATAACGATATTATTAAATTACACTTTAAACAACACAGACGTAGTGTTTATATTTTATTAATCAAGTTTAGTAAGATTTGTTTATAGCTTTGGTTCATGGTTTTGGTATCTTGGACATATTTGTTTTATGGCTTTGGTTTGTAACTTTGGACGTAATTGGTTGTTGAGTTTGGTATATAAACAACAAACAATCCAGCAAAGTTAATTTATTTTATTAATTAAAATTTTCATATAAACATGGTGCCCCACTTCTTAATGAATGTGTATGACCCGTTTTTCCATACCCTTTGAATCGACAATAAACCACACATATCCAACTCAAATTGTACGAATAAGCAGATCATTAAGGGTAGAAAGAAAATAAAGACAGAATAGAATCTCACACGAATGGAATAACATATATTATTTCAATAATAATCTTTACAGTGGAAAATTTTAAAATATAATATTAGAGTCTAACCTAAATTCAGCTTGGGCAGTTATAAATCCTTACAATTGCTGACAAACATCAAACAAAATACACTAAGTACTGCGGATAATAGAATACATCCATACGTAGATGAATATCTCCAACTCTCCTCTGAAAACTTCAGTCATCTTCAACTCAACCCGAAACTACTCGAATCTGACCCGAGTATTAAAAATACCCGGATCAGGCTTGATAAACAAGCGTGAGATAATCGAAATTTAAATGACTATATTATTAAAACCTTTGAAAAGAAGGGTATCTCATAAGACGCCTACACATAAAAAAGGATGGGTTTTTACCTTATGATAACCAAAACACTTTTATATATCAAAACGTTTGACATTATTTCTAATGAAATTCTTTTGAAATCACTTTTCAAATAAACTTATTCAAATAAGGTATCAATACCTAGACTAATTCTATGGTAATATATCCGGACTAGGTCAACGGAATATACCAACAGAATATATGATACCAGGAGTGGTAGCTGAAAAATTTGCAAGTCATTACAGCTATTTTGGGAATACAATCAAAACCGTAAATCTTGTATTGGGATTGGATTTCCAACATGATAGGAAACTAGTGGAAAGATCAATCTATATCCATGTCTTACATCCATGACTCAGACGCCGTTATAATAAAACACAAATGGCTAAAAGCGGATGCAATCTGCGAATAACATCCAAGGACTCGGACTTCGCGTATCCCTGCCATGAGGCCCAGACGTATCTGGTACTTAGGGCTCATAACATCTGATAACCCAAATCACTACTATTCGAAATGCAAGCATACATATGACCACATAGAATCACATCATAACTAGGGTGTGAGGCTCGCGAGGCTACGCTCAATTTCTTCTAAGCCACGCTTTTCATATAAAACCACGCTTTGATCATAACAGGTTCCACTTTGAATGCCACATTGCCATTCCTTTGATCACTCTTTGCCTTCCACAAAATACAACCTTTGAGCTCGTACGTCTCAAGGAGGGTGTTAAGCTAAGAGAGTTGCCTTCTCTGCCACCACTGATGTACATTTGTAAAAGACAAACGTTGTGTCTCAGAAATGCAATGTCGGACATTCGTCCATACAAGTTCGTTCTAGGACTGAACGAAACCGAAGGCACTTTCCTCGCCCATTACTAGGCGAGAAGCCCTTGCAATCTGAAAAATCTCCATCACGAGGAGACCACTGCTATAAATAACTCTATAATGAGAGCTACCCAGAGCATGTTCAACAAGCCGTCCTCACGCTATGAAGATCCACGATCTTCAATAATCATCTTCTTCAACATGTCTTCACTTTCGAACGTATACATTGGTTCGAAGTGGTTTTCGGATAGGAATCAACCAAATCCCACTCTGGTTCCTTCGAAGCCAATCATCGCTTTAAAAAGATCTTAAGTTCATATGTGGATATCAATCATCAATCAATTACTTCATCTTTTAAACCAAATATCCTTTTTAGATATATTCTTTTCAATTTATTCCATTTTCTTCTCAAGAGTTTATGGAATCGTTAAGCCTCATTTATCAAATCATTTGATTTATTAGGACCTTTCTTAAATTCTGGAATAATTCCAAATCATTCTCTTTTACTTAGGAAAACATTTCCAAATCATTCATTAAATCTTAATCAAAGATTTCTTATATTAAAGTTATACCTTTAACTTAGGGAAAATGTTCCCAAATCATTCATTAAATCTTAATCAAAGATTTCTTTTTTTAACTTCAGATCATATTCTTGCAAATCAAAGTTTTTTATAATAGAACACTATTGCCATCTTAAATATGGTACATTTCAACTCCACGGACTAATAGCAAATTTCACCTCCAGGGACTAATGACAAGTTTCACCTCCAGGGACTAATGGCAAGTTTCACCTCCAAGGACTAATGGCAAGTAATCCTACATCATGAATATCGTTTTCTTTTAATGATTTTTGTCTTCAATATGTTTTGTTTCGAAAATTAGTTTAAAGGGGTTTTCAGATAGAAATCATCCAAATCCGATCTCGGTTCTTTTATACAAACCATCGAATAAAAGATGTTATATAGTTAATTAAAATTCAAAGAATTTGTTTCTTTTATTTTATCTTGGAAAAATTTAAATATGATATTTTAGAGCATCCGGGCTTTCCTTTCGCTCTATTCCACCTCTCACCTAAAAAGAGAAAACATAGGTCATGTAAGTTCAGGGCACTGGTTGCTCCATCCCTAACCTTAGTTAAAAACCTTGTTTACCTTCCCAGATCTCACAGGTGGGACAAATGTACTAGTGGTTTCTACATACTCAGTTTGTTATTGTGAGAAATGCGGATTACGGATCTTAAGGCTAGAGTTAACACTAGAGGAGGGGTGAATAGTGTTTATAAAGAATTACCAAATCATTTTGAGTTTATGTTGATTTATGCACAGACGTTTGCAATATACAAATATAGATATAATCATAGAAACAAACACAGATGCAGAAATAAAATAAAAAGCAGTAAAGGAAAGAACACACCGGATTTTATACTGGTTTGAAGTTACCCTACATCCAGTCCCGCACACAAGTACGGATTTCCTTTCAAAAGCAATTGTACAATCACACCCTCGATTTCAAGGCTACGAGGTACACCCTCCCGAATTACAATCCTCTAGGTAGAGATACTTGATTTTTCGAGAAATAAGTTCACCCACTTGATTTTACGGGCAATAATCTCGACCAATTGATTTCCCAAGGCTACAATCATACCTTATCTCGCTTGATTGATTTTCAAGGCTACAATCACACCTTTTCTCGCTAAGTTGAATACAAAAAGCCTATAACTCTGAATAGCACCGAGGATCTTGTTGAGAGAGCATAGAGAATCAAACTACGAATGATCGAGTTCGATTCAATGTTTATTTCGGCAGAGTAATGGTAAGAATATGTATTAAGAAAAGTGAAAGAAGAAGAGGAGTGAAAAACCAGAAAATCTAATGTAAAATTCGTTGAAACTAACCCCTATTTATAGAAGAACAACAGTCATGTCTATTCGTGAAGAGTTATGACGAATAGACACTTCTTTTGAAATTTAAATTTTAAACTCAACTGACACCATGTCTATATGGGGTACTTGGGTATGTCGATATCCCAAAGGATTTTTTGTGTTTTGATTTTCTTGGAAAATAACTTTTATTTTATATTAAAACTATTTTAAACTTTATAAATATACTTGACTATAGTTAAAATTCATAAGTAAATATAGAGAATAATATATATAGAATTTAGCTATAATTTTATATTTAAATCCAAGTATAAATATTTAGAAGTTAAATATATTATATTAAAAGATAGTTTAAAATCAAGAGTATTTTGACTTTGAAATTAAAGATGATTTTGAGGCTAAAATTGTTTAAAATCAGGAAAGAGGTTTTTGATGCTTATAAAAGGAAGGTTTTGAAATCATTTTGAAAACAAGATATAATTTTGAAAGATCATTTTGAATAAAAAGTTAGAAGATACAAAACAATGTGCCACTAGATTTTTTGTAGGTTCCATCCTACTTAGGGTTACATCCCTTTAACAGGCACGAAGTGGCTTCCATTCCACGAATAAATTGGATTTTAAGATGCCAGTGCTTTTCTATGAGTTTTAACAAAATTTATAATTAAAGAATAAATTACTTGAATTATTGAACTCTTGATAATCTTAATACTCATGAGTCTTCAATCTTGATATCTTGAATCTCTATACTGTATAGTCTTCATTCTTAGTACCTGCATGGTTAAATCCTGCATATACATATATATCTAAACTTATAATGTTAGTATTTATATTTTATAATCTATTCTAAGGTTGTTGTCATCAAAACCATCATCTCAAGGACTAAAAATCTCCCCCTTTCTGATGATGACAACCTTTGTTTATAAAATATTATTTCTATCCTAATAACTCCCCCTAAAACTAATAATTCCCCCTTAATCTATGCCTAAATATCTTATTTTATACTTCTCCCCCTTTGTCATCAACAAAAACTAACTCCTCCTCATTCTTGGACTAAAGTACCTGCATTGATAAACTATACCAAGAAATATATAATAGATAAATTAAGGAATAATTATACTCATGAACATGATAATTTAATCAAATGCTATATACATTTCAATGTATATTTACATGTTGTATGTAGCGAACATTAAACCAATCAATCCACGCGAGTATCAATCCAAACCAAATCAAATTAATTCAAACAAAAAATTCAAACAAAGCAAACAAATAAAATCAAACATTACGTTCCACCCATCCTTCTTCTCCAAAGATTGGATCTGCCTTAATAGCATTCCAATTTTCATTGTCGTTGGTGAGAGAGACTGGAGGATGTGCTTCGTTATCATCCTTGTGTAGGGAGGAAATCATCCATCGTTATGCATCGAAATGCCTTTATTGCTCCTTGATCATCTGCATTTGACTCAATTCTAAGTGTCGCTGGTTACGAAGAATGAACGAGAGAATACTCTTGAACGAATTAAGAGTTTCTTCAAGATTTTCGGATAAATTGTGAATTGGATTAGCCATAGTTGAATTTGTGAAAGAAATGAAATATTAGAAGATAGGAAATAATTTTCAATGAAGAATTCTAAAAGAAATAGGTATATGTAGGTGTAGAAATTCGTTTGAAATGAATAGAAATATGGTTGTTATTCAAATTTCAAATTCAAAATGAATTGTCATTTCTGACCAGTACATGTCGACACGGTCATAGGGCGTATGTCGACATGGTTAGTGAAAAAATATGTCTAGTTAGATTTTGTGAATAATTGTGTGTATATATATATAATATACTAACATTTATTCTGGAGATAAGATAAACTAGATAACAGAAAGGAAATTTCATTTCATTGCATAATAAGATGATACGATGATTAAACATATGAAACTACATGAACTTCGAACTAAAACGCTAAAACACATACAACACGATACGAAAAGATAAAGCTAGTTAGAGGATGACGATGATGAAGAAAGTCCAAGTTTCTTGCTGACTTTGGAAATTAACTTGTTCATCTTAGATGAAATTTTGTCCAACTTATTACTAATGGATCGTTTAAGAATCCGTTGATTCTCAACAATCGTCTTTTGGTTTTTGAGAAGGGTTTTGGTGGATGGATTAGGAGGATAGTCGATGCTTTCCAAAGAGGTTTCACCTTCTTCTTCTTCAATTTCCATTTCATCCCCTTCTTCTTCTTCTTCCATTTCCTCATGAGCCAAACGCTCTTCCTTTTCGGCAAGGGTCTCATAAGGTTGAAAAACAAATGGAATTTTCATAAGAGAAATGTTGGAATGATTGAAAACTTTTGTAGAAAAAAATTCTTCTCCTTTGAAATCCACTCCAAAATAGTTAAAAATCCGAGTGAGATAAATTTCATGATACAAAGTATTCTCACCCATTTCAAGATTTTTAGGACGAAGTTCATCCAAAATAACTTGCGCCCAATTTATGTCATAATTTCCAAAAATAGAAAAAGGTGCTTTGCAAACTTTTGAAGTAGGATTGTTAAAATTCCCCGATCTTGGGGTCAATGTATGTTGCAAAAGAAGATTGACAATTCTTGCTTTTGGTCGAAAATTTCGATTTTTGAATTCAAAATTATCATTCCCTTCGAAAATGTGATGAAATGTCTCATGATCATTTTCATCGATTTTAAAATTAGAAAGATCCATTCCCGTACACTTGCAATTGAGAATGGTACCCAAAAGATCACAATTCAAAGCAATTCTAGTGCCTTTGACACTACTCCAAATTTCATCCTCATTTCCATGATAAAATCCATAGTTTAAATTAGCATAGAAAATTTTGATAAGATTTGGATAGCAAACAAAATCATTTTGAGAAGCATCAATAAGACTAAGAACACCATTGTTTGCAAAAAGAGAATCAAGTTCATAAGAAGAGAAATGTTGAAAAATAGCAAACTTTCTGGGATGGACTTTGGCATAATTAGCATAATTGATGTATGCTTTTATTGCTTCTGGATCATTGAATAGTTGCTCTTTTATTTTTCTAGAAATTCTCATGGTGGAGGGGTTGCTTGAAGAAGCCATTAAAGTAGAAAGTAGAAAGCATGAAGTTACGAAGGGAGAGTTTGAATTTGAAAATGAGAATGAAAAGATATGATAAAGGATGGTGAATAAATAGATTCTCAAAGGACATATTCTCTGGTCAAAAGATAGTTTTTCAGAGAATTGAATGAAGTGAAAAGATGGAGGGAAATTCAAACATTTGAATTCAAATTTCAATTTCAAATTCTTGTACCCATGTCGACATCATGGTAGGGACCATGTCGGCATATGCCAGTGAATTTTTGTGAATTATTTTTCTTAAGTTCTCTCTATATATATACTTTATTATATATTTCTGAAATATTATTGGACTAATAATATATTTCAGAAAGTATTATTATACTATTAAAAAATAATAATATAAAATAAAAAATGATAAAATAATAGAAAATATTTTAAAAAAAATTCAAACAACATACCAATTCAAAATCAATCAATCAAACATCTAATTCTAAGCAAGCAATTTCAACCAATTATATTGTAAATATGTACCTTTTTCTGAGTCCGTTTCTCTGAATTGTCGGAGTCGTAAATTGCTGTCAAACGCAAATTCGAATTATCTGTCTTCTGATCATCATCACTTGAGGATGAGTCTGAGTCATCTAGAGTAGCAGTAAATGCACGCTTCCTTTTCTTTGCTGGTCATTATTCGTAGGAGGATTTTTCCTATCTGGATATGGACAGTCTCTTTTGATGATGCCTGGTTCATCACAGTTGAAGCATTTGACATTGATTGGCACTATATTCTGATTTTCAAATTTCTTATAGTTGTTTCTCTTGAGATTATTCATCTTTCTGTATTTCAGGAATTTCCTAAAATTTCTGGTCATTAAGGCTATCTCTTCATCATTGTCGCTGTTTGAATCTGATCTATCAGTCAATGCGTTGAATGACATCGATTTCTTTTCGGATGTTTTGCTTTTTCTTCTCCCGATCATTTGAACTTCATATGACATTAGATTTCCAATTAATTCTTCTATCTTTAAAGTAATGATGTCATTTGCCTCTTCGACAGCAAGTGTCTTTTGATCCCATTCTGGAGTAAGAGAATTTAAAATCTTTCTGACTTGATCTTCTTCAGAAAATTCCTTTTCCAGAGATATTAGAGAATGCACAATATCCAGAAATCTACTATACATATCTGAAATAGACTCATTAGGATTCATTTTAAATAATTGAAACTGATTTGTGAGCATGAAAATTTTGGTATGTTTAACTTTGCTTGTTCCTTCGTGAGTAACTTGCAAAGTTTTACATATTTCATATGCAGACTTACAAACTGACACTCTATTGAATTCATTTCTATCTAGTGAACAAAACAAAATATTCGTTGCCTTAGAATTATTTTGTGCAACAGTCTTTTGCTTAGCATTCCATTGTGCAAAATCAGTTGTGGGTTCAGAGTATTCAGTTTGTGTAATATTCCAAGTGTCCAATCCTATATATTGTAAATATATTTTCATCCTACATCCCCAATATGCATAGTTACTGCCATTAAAAAGTGGTGGTCTGACAGTAGACTGACCTTCTACAAATGAACTAGTGACAGGAATACTAGTGTTAGTAACAGTACCAGTGTTGGTAGCCATTTTGAAAACTTTTCAAAAATCAGATTATGAAACTTTGAAAACCTTGCTCTGATACCAATTGTGAGAAATGCGAATTACAGATCTTAAGGCTAGGGTTAACACTAGAGGAGGGGTGAATAGTGTTTATAAAGAATTACTAAATCCTTTTGAGTTTACGTTGATTTATGCACAGATGTTTGTAAAACACAGATATAGATATAATCACAGAAACAAACACAGATGCATAAATAAAATAAAAAGTAGTAAAGGAAAGAACACACTGGATTTTATATTGGTTCGGAGTTACCCTACATCCAGTCCCGCACACAAGTTCGAATTTCCTTTCAAAAGCAATTGTACAATTACACCCTCGATTTCAAGGCTACGAGGTACACCCTCCAGAATCACAATCCTTTGGGTAGAGATACTTGATTTTCCGGGCAACAAGCTCACCAACTTGATTTTACGGGCAACAAGCTCACCCAATTGATTTCCCAAGGCTACAATCACACCTTATCTCGCTTGATTGATTTTCAAGGCTACAATCACACATTTTCTCGCTAAGTTGATTACAAAAAGCCTATAACTCTGAATAGCACCGAGGATCTTGTTGAGAGAGTGATAGAGAATCAAACTACGAATGATCGAGTTCAATTCAATGTCGATTTCGGCAGAGTAATGGTAAGAATATGTATTAAAAAAAGTGGAAGAAGAAGAGGAGTGAAATACTAGAAAATTTGATGTAAAATTCGTTGAAACTGACCCATATTTATAGAAGAACAACAGTCATGTTTATTCGTGAAGAGTTGTGACAAATAGACACTTCTTTTGAAATTTAAATTTTAAACTCAACTGACACCATGTCGACATGGGGTACTTAGGCATGTCGACATCCCAAAGGATTTTTTTGGTGTTTTTATTTTCTTGGAAAATAACTTTTATTTTATATTAAAACTATTATAAACTTTATAAATATACTTCACTATAGTTAAAATTCATAAGTAAATATAGAGAATAATATATATAGAATTTAGCTATAATTTTATATTTAAATCTAAGTATAAATATTTAAAAGGTAAATATATTATATTAAAAGATAGTTTAAAATCAGGAGTATTTTAACATTGAAATTAAAGATGATTTTGAGGCTAAAATTGTTTAAAATCAGGATAGAGGTTTTTGATGCTTTTAAAAGGAAGGTTTTGAAAACAAGATATAATTTTGAAAGATCATTTTGAATAAAAAGTTAGCGGATACAAAACAATGTTCCACTAGATTTTTCGTAGGTTCCATCCTACTTAAGGTTCCATCCCTTTAACAGGCACGAAGTGGATTCCATTCCACGAATAAATTAGATTTTAAGATGCCAGTGCTTTTCTATGAGTTTTAAAAAAATTCTAATTAAAGAATAAATTACTTGAATTCTTGAACTCTTGATAATCTTGATACTCCTGAGTCTTCAATCTTGATATCTTGAATCTCTATACTGTACAGTCTCCATTCTTGATACCTGCATGGTTAAGTCCTGCATATACATATATATCTAAACTTATAATATTAGAATTTATATTTTATAATCTATTCTAAGGCTGTTGTCATCAGAACCATCATCTCACGGACTAACAGTTATTACATTCAATCTTCTTCACTTTTTGTTTAAGTGGTATAAACAATTCGTCTTAACCATTTTATTCAAACTCTTATTAAAACTTCCAAATCATCTTTACATTACTAAATTATTCCTTTAAAGTAATTCACAAAAGATTTAGAAAATAATTGTTAAGTTTAAAACTGCATTTCAAAAGTTATTTCAATCTGCTGTGAAAATCCTTATGAAAAGTGTTTGCAAATAGCGTTTTAAAAGCTATATTCTTCAAAATGACTTTTATATCATTTAGAAATCCATATTTTCATCTTAAATCTCTTTTAAAACATTTTGAAATATTTTTAGGATTTATTTCATATTTTTAAAGCATTTAAAATAAAATTTTAAACTTTGGTCACTTTACTGCAAAAGCGCGATTTTTCTAGAAAATTATTTTGGACATACTTAAAATATACAAGATAAAATCTTGATTTTCTTCCTTTATTTATTTATAAATATATAAATGTTTATAAAACATTTCTAATTCATTTTAAAACTATTTCCAAAAGGTTGAAGCATTCCATATACACCATTTCATTTTCAAAAGGAAAGTAATTTCCTTTGTGCTTATCGATGTGTATCAACGTGACTTGGTAAAACAATTTTAACAAACATATCAAACAATCAATACTTCATGATCAAAGCATATACAAGCATCCATAGCAATCATAACACAACATCAAACATGTGTGTGTGTGTATATATATAAATAGATGTTAAATAGAGCTTCTCACCATAAACCAAACGATTAACTTCCTACCAACATTCTAATCAACCAACACTTCACTAATTAATTTCCTACTCCATTAAACACTAGCAAACAACAAATTATCCTTTCCAATGGCTTGGCCGAGGCTTGAGATGGAGATTGGCCGAAAACATAGAGAAGAAGCGGTAGAGCTTTGAACTTGAATTTTCAAGATTTAGATCCGAAAAATAGATCATTTTCTCTCTTGTTTTTAATTATCTTACTCACAAAATTTGAAAAATTTGTTAACTAAAAAGTTTTTACAAATTATTTTCTATCGAATTTGAGAAAAATGAATCATTTGAATTCAAGTAGTTTTGAGGGAGATATGATAGAATGAAGAAGAGGAACTGTCGGATTGATAAAAATGAAGCCTGAAAATGCACTTCAAAGAATTGAGTTTCAGGTATAGCAAACTTCAAAACTGAAAAAAGCGATCAAAACAAAAGTTGTAACCACTAGAATTTTATATGGTTTCAAAAAAATAAATTCTTAATTTGGACCTGCTATGATCAAAGCAAAATGGCCTATTCTTTGGCTTAAAAACTGGGGCAGAAAATGCACTGGAAAGAAATGTATTTTTGACATAATTACCTTTATAATTTAACAAAGTGATCAACATGAAAGTTGTGGCCACTGGAAAAATACATTATTTGAATTTTTTTTACATTTTGGTTCTGTATTGAAGAAGTTATGACTGAGAGAAAAAGAGGTAAAATGTAGAGAAAAAAATGAGTTTGGTTTGAAGAGAATGGACATTGATTTCTTTTTGAATATTTTGTAAATATTTTGACATTATTTCTTTATAATTTTTTTATGGCTTGGAAGCCATTAAAGAGAAGTGGAAGAAGATAAAGAATCTTGAGAAAAGAAGAAGAAGAAAATGTGAATGAAAGTGAAGAAGTAGGTGGATATTTATAAAAAAGAAAGAAGTGGTAATTTTATCAAAATAACCTCTTACAAAATTACCAAACTAACCTTACTTCAACCTAAAGAAATTTACACTTTTTCAAAACTTAAAATCATACTTTAACTTCTTACTTTATGCCTTAGTCACTTAAAGATTAAGCAAAGAATATCATAATTATGTTGGCTTTGATTTGATGTTTACTTTTTCTCACTTTTATTAATTCTTACTTACTTTTACTAATAACTTCTAGAAATTTTCTAATCTTATTTAGTAAAAGTAAACATGTTTAGTGAATTAATTAATACTTAACTATTTGAATATATGTTTCTATATAAAAAAAATAAAGGTGTGACGACGTTGCGACAACTTTTAATCGACAAAACGTCGTTTTTTGACAAAATGTTTTACGGTCACATTTTGACGTTTTAGTTAAACTATTTATTTATGTAAACCAAATTTAAAAATAAATTTTTATAATTCTATTTAAAAATATAAATACTTATAAATTAATTAGATAATTTATGTAACCATTGAAACATGGTTACTTTTCTGAAATCAGCATTTTGCCTTTTTTGTCGATATAGGCAAATGTTACTATTTTTATGTATGTTTTTACTTTCAAATCCGATCAAATATTATTTAAATCATAAAACCTTTTATATTTTTTATTTAAAATTACTCTAAATACTATATTTTCAAGTGGTCAAATTCTGGGTCGTTACAGAATGGCTCGGGAAATTAACAAGCTGCCTTAATATGTTAGGCTTCACATTCCTAAAGATGTTATTTCGTTACTATAATGGAAGCTTATATGATTGAATTTTTTTAAAATACTTTGGTAATGTATTATGATTTGTCTATTTAATCATATTTGTTTCCATGAGTCTATTTGCTATTTCATGTTACAAGACAGTAAAGTGATATTAGGATATACATATACATTGACCACACATTGATGGTTTATATATGGACCAAATATTTTAAGTTCAAATATCATTTGGTGACTCTTTGTCCTACATCATCAAAATCTCTTGCAAACCATTCAATATGGATATACTTGTAATTCATATTCAAACATTTCTTTATGGTCCTTTGATTACTTGTAGCATTGTTCATAGGCTGAAATTAAGCATTATGATCAACATAGGCATTAGCAAGTTGCGGGGCCTGAACAGGCAGAGAGCAATGTTGCTAGACAAATGAAATGGAGCTTGATGATCAGGAGAAGTTGAGGAAATTAGGGAAGGTAGCACCGCATCATATTAGGGAGGTTCACGGTTGCCAAGATCATGTATATACACATGATGTGAATTATTAGCTGCGACATCGAGGGAGTCAGGGACTACAATAGTAATTTCATACTACAGCAAAGCTTGAAATCCACTTGAAGCCATAATATTTGGGTATGATCGAAGACCATGAACTGGAGCTGAGGTATAAGCTTTAGAATTTTGGACATGCTCATCAGCTAACCGGGTAGTCTATACAGGATGTACATTTAGTCTTGGAAATGAACGACAACTACATTAAGACAATGCATGGTATTTTTCTGTTTCATTCCAAATTTTTTTGGACTTATTTTCCAAAGGCATGAATCCCTGCAAATATTTTTTAATATCTCGGTTAGATCATAGCTTAAATGTAACATGAAGTAATGTTAGCAAAATTTAAACTATATACAAACTAAAAAGAGACGCAATACATAAAACAACTATCAAATAAATGGTAAGAATTATGCAACCAGTTTTGCCATTCACAAAACATCATGCATGTAAAAATTTTAATAATCCACCACCGTAGTCATTGTTGTAAAGTTTTCAAAATGCTTTGGATTTAGGTTTTTTGTTTTGGAAGAGTAAAAGAAAAGAAAGAAGGAAGGAAGAAGAAATCAAAGTCCCACATTATAGAAAGCTATACAGCATACTTGTATAAATATAGCTTTCTCAAGTGAATGATGGGGCCTTGGGGCTCCCACATGTTTGCTTTGTTGTGAGGAGAGAAGTCATGCAACACCACACACGCGTCGCCGTCGTCCGTCCGTCCGACCGAACCGAACCGGGCCGGGCCGGGTACGGGTATGGGTTTCGGGTTCGCATCCGAAAATATTTTTGGATCAAAATAAGAACAGTAACGGGCCAGATTTCAGCCCGTTAAGGACCCAGAACCGAAATTAAGAATTTGAATTATTGACGGGAATTTGTAACGTTTTCTGAAACGTTACAAAATGAATGGACGCGACCGTTGCAAATATAAAAGGACGCGACGTTTGCTTTTGAATTCGTAACAGTTGCAAACCGTTGCTAACGGCCATGACACTTCGCAAATGGACATCTCCTCCCATATATAAATAGCAATGCCCAAAATAGTTGCAAAATAAGTTTTCGAATTCTTCTTCTTCTTCCCGAGCATTTCTGCGAAGCCAGAAACTGTTGCTCTGTTTTGCGATGCCTCCAAGGTGTTGCAAATTCAGAAACCGTTGCAGAATTGCTCTCTTCTTCCTCTTCAATCTGTTCTCTACAAATTGCATCATCAGATACAGTTTCTGAAGTGTTCTTGGTTGGATCAAAGTCGTACAAACTTTGAATCCGATTACGCCGTTATAGGGCTTCATTGAATCCTGAAAGTCGATAGTTCGATAACCCGTTTGTACCTGGTGGGTTGAACTATTGTCTGAAAGAATCTATTCCATAGATCCTTGAAGTCGGAAGTATAGCATTATTTTTATCTCTATCGCCATCAAATCTGTCTCGAACTGCAAAATCCCCAACAAATTTTCAGACAATACTCTTCAACCATGGAAGGTTCGAGCGCTCTACAAGTTATGAGTCAACATCTAACTCGATTGGAGCGTTTTGATGGCGATAATTTCACTCGTTGACAAGAGACGTGAAATTTTTCCTGGTCACCGTCAAGTAGTTTTACATCTTAGAAGATGAATTGGAAGAAATCCCGATGGAAACTGATAAGGATGATGCCGCTCTAAAGGCTAAACGTACAAAGCGCAAAGAGGACGATTTCCTATGCAGAGGTCATATTTTGAATGCGCTATCTACCACAGTCTACGATGCTCATAGGACCTTGGAAACAACGAAGGCACTCTGGACTGCTCTGGAGAATAAGTACCGCATATCCGAGGCAAGTAATAAAAAGTTTCTTATTTCTAATTTTATGGATTTCAAAATGGTCACTAATAAGTCCATAATTGGACAAGTAAGCGAAATCTTACTGTTGGTGAATCAACTTAAAGATGCTGGAATTGATCTCCCTAATCTTTTGTTGTTGGGGTTATAATTTCTAGACTTTCGCATAGTTGGAATGATTATAAGAAAAAGATGAAGCATGCGGAAATGGATTATAATTTAGACGGTTTACAACGTCATCTTCATATTGAAGAAGACTCTCGCAAACGCGATCTAGATGATAATCCGCAAACTGAGTCCCATTCTAAGGCAAATAATGTTGAAATTACTGATAAATTAAAGCCAAAGAATGAGACACAGTTTAAGAAAAATCATTCCAAAACTAACAACAAAAAGAAAGGTGCTTGTTATTTTTGTAACAAGCCCGGCCACTATGCCCAAGACTGCCGTCTGCGGAAGAAACAACAAAAAGTGAATGTGGTCGAAGACTCGCTTGTGGCTGTAGTGCAAGAGGCAAACTCCGTTAGTGGCAATGATAATGATTGGTGGTTTGATACTGCAGCAACCATTCATATTTGCAAAGACCGTAATCTGTTCAAGAGTTACGAAGAAAATAAAGAAGAAGCCGACGAAGTTACTGGAGCAAATAAGGTTCCAAGCAAAGTTCTGGGAAAAGGCACTATAGAACTTCTTCTCACCTCTGGAAAAGTTCTTACATTAGTCAATGTGTTCTATGTACTCGATATGTGTAAGAATTTGGTCTCCGGATACCTTCTTAACAAAGGAGGATTCAAGATGGTGTATGAGTCTGATAAGCTAGTGTTGTCTAAGAATGTTAAATTCATTGGACAGGGATACTCTTGTAACGGCATGATTAAGTTGAATTTAATAAAGAAATCTTCTGTTTATATTGTTGATTCTATTAATTTATGGCATGGTAGATTAGGACATGTTAATTATACTTCCATTAGGAATATGAATAAATTAGGATTAATTTCTATTTGTGATTTCGATACCATCTCTAAATGTGAAATATGCGTTCAAGCAAAAATACACCGGAAATCCTTTAAATTCGTTGAAAGGAAAAATGGTTTGCTTGATTTGGTATATAGTGATGTAGGTGACTTAAAAAGTCATATCACCTATGGTGGTAACCAATACTATATAACATTCATTGATGATTATACTAGATATGCATATGTATATCTAATGAAAACTAAAGATGAGGCTTTTGATAAATTCAAAATTTACAAAGCAGAGGTCGAAACACAATTAGGAGTTAAAATTAAAATATTACATTCAGATCGTGGTGATGAATATTTCTCAAATGAATTCACCTTGTTTTGTAAACAACAAGGTATAATTCACCAGTGTACTGCCCCATATACACCACAACAAAATGGTGTTGCTGAAAGGAAGAATAGAACTTTAGTAGAAATGGTTAATTCTATGCTCATAAGTTTTAATTTACCTTATAACCTATGGGGTGATGCTATGTTATCTGCATGCTATATTTTAAATAGAGTACCACTTAAAAAGAATAATATTTCCCCTTATGAATTATGGTTTAATAGGAAACCTAACCTAACTAGACTTAAAGTTTGGGGTTGCTTAGCTTATGTTAGAAAACCAGACCCTAAATGACCAAAGTTAGGAAATAAAGCATTTAAATGTGTTTTCATAGGATATTCACTTAATAGTATAACTTATAGATTTCTTATTCTTGACACCCTAGAAGTTATAGAATCTGTAGATGTAGAATTTTTTGAAAATCAAACTATTGAGATCCCATTGAGATCATCTAGTCCAGAACGTAGTATGACTAATGATATCAATGACGATGATTATGCTCCTGCTCAAAACAGCAAGGAAGTGTCAGTACCAGATAATAGTACTGAACAACGGAGAAGTAAAAGAGCGAGAATAGAGAAGGACTATGGTCCTGACTTTATTACATATCTTGTAGAAGGCAGTAAGGACGAAGTCCTTAATGTGACTAAATATGTAATGAACGTTGATGATGATCCCAAAACTTATTCTGAAGCTATGAGTTCCAGAGATTCAAATTTCTGGAAAGAAGCTATCAATGATGAAATGAATTCCATAATGTTAAACCAAACTTGGGTTTTAACTGATTTACCTCCTGGTGCTAAACCTATAGGATGTAAATGGATATTCAAGAAAAAGTTGAATACAAATGGATCCATTGATAAGTTTAAAGCCAGATTAGTTGCTAAGGGATATAAGCAAAGACATGGAGTAGATTATTTTGATACATATGCTCCAGTTGCTCGCATATCTTCTATACGCTGTTTAATTGCACTTGCATCAATTCATAAATTAGTCATACATCAAATGGATGTAAAGACTGCTTTTCTAAATGGAGATTTAGAAGAAGAGATATATATGGAACAATCTGAAGGTTTCAAAACCCCAGGCCAAGAAAAGAAAGTTTGCAAATTAGTAAAATCTCTTTATGGCCTGAAGCAAGCTCCCATGCAATGGCATGAGAAGTTTGATAAAGTTGCACTGTCATGTGGATTCATTGTTAATGATGCTGATAAATGTGCTTATAGAAAATCGGATAACAACGGTATTGTTATAATATGTTTATACGTTGATGACATGCTAATATTTGGTTCCAATATATCCTGTGTGAATGAAACTAAAAAGTTTCTGTCTTCTAAATTCGATATGAAAGATCTAGGAGAGGCTGATGTAATTCTGGGAATTAAAATTGTTAGGAAAGAGGGGGAGTTATTACTAACTCAATCCCATTACATAGATAAATTCCTACAAAAGTATGGTCATTATGATGACAAACCAGCACCAACTCCTTTAGATCCTAGTATTAAATTAGAAAAGTACACTGGACGTACTATCTCTCAACTAGAGTATTCCAGTGTTATTGGGAGTCTTATGTATGCTATGCATTGCACTAGACCAGACATCGCGCATGCTATAAGTATATTGTGTCGATTTACGAGTAATCCAGGTTTCGAACATTGGAAAGCCATTTCCAGAGTTTTAGCTTATTTGAAAGGAACCATTGAATATGGTTTATCTTATAAAGGATATCCTGCTGTAATAGAAGGATATAGTGATGCAACCTGCAACAATGTAGAATCCAAATCCAAGTCTACGAATGGATGGATCTTTACACTAGGAGGCACTGCTGTGTCTTGGGCTTTCAAGAAGCAGACCTGTATTTCTGACTCAACAATGTTGTCAGAATTGATTGCATTAGCAGATGCATGTAAAGACAATGTTGTCAGAATTGATTGCATTAGCAGATGCATGTAAAGAAGCGGAATGGCTTAGGAATTTATTAATGGAAATCCCTTTGTGGAAGAAGCCATCTCCAGCAGTCTTGATTAACTGTGACAATCAAGCAACAATATACAATGTGTCTAATAAGACATATAATGGAAAGTCTAGACATGTGAGTCTAAAATATCAAATGGTGAGACAGTTACTCAAAAGAGGAGTTATAACTGTTGACTACATAGAAACGAAGAAAAACTTGGCTGACCCACTTACAAAAGGTCTTCCAAAGGCAATGGTTTCTATAAAGTCATAAGAAATAGGACTAAGGTCAGTGAATGAAGGTTGATCATTCTTAACAGAAACCCAACTTATGTCTTGAAAAGGATAGACAAAGTTCAATGGGTACCAACAAGTTAAGAGAATGATTATGAAACACTAAATTGATAATCCCATAATATTTAGTGTTGGATTCTGCAAGAACAAAGGATGGATATATATCCTTAATAAGTCTAGAAACCTTAAAAGGTGTATCGCAGAAACACCTTAAGAGACTTACCTATATGAGTATGGAAATCAGGCCGTTTCCTAGGATAGTAAGACCGCTTTCTAAGTAGACTCATGAACCAGGATTTAAGCACATGGCCATTAACGTGTTGAGCAATACAGAACACTTTACCTAAGGAAATCAACATGTGTGATTATTCCGATTTTGTCATTAGGGATACTTGGTTCAAGATTCGTTCACCATAGAATCTCGATAAGGCTTTGAATGGTTTACACTAAGTAAAGGTTCAAATCCAAAAGATACCTTTTATTTATGTGTTGGTTTTCACGATGATGAAAAACTTGATCTTAGAACTACATAGTCTTGATCCCACTTGGGTATGTAGGAAGTCACTCTAGTAATTCAGCCGTCCTATTTATTTATTTTTTTATTTTATTTTGAAAATTGGGGGAGATTGTTGTAAAATTTTCAAAATGCTTTGGATTTGGGTTTTTTGTTTTGGAAGAGTAGAAGAAAAGAAAGAAGGAAGGAAGAAGAAATCAAAGCCCCACATTATAGAAAGCTATACAATATACTTATATAAATATAGATTTCTCAAGTGAATGATGGGGCCTTGGGGCTCCCACATGTTTGCTTTGTTGTGAGGAGAGAAGTCATGCAACACCACACGCGCGCCGCCGTCGTCCTTCCGACCGAACCGAACCGGGTCGGGCCGAGCCGGGTACGGGTTTCGGGTTCGGATCCGAAAATATTTTTGGATCAAAATAAGAACAGTAACGGGCCAGATTTCAGCCCGTTAAGGACCCAGAACCGAAATTAAGAATTTGAATTAATGACGGGAATTTGTAACGTTTTCTGAAACGTTACAAAATGAATGGACGCGACCGTTGCAAATATAAAAGGACGCGACGTTTGCTTTTGAATCCGTAACAGTTGCAAACCGTTGCTAACGACCGTGACACTTCGCGAATGGACATCTCCTCCCATATATAAATAGCAACGCCCAGAATAGTTGCAAAATAAGTTTTCGAATTCTTCTTCTTCTTCCCGAGCATTTCTGCGACGCCAGAAACTGTTGCTCTGTTTTGTGACGCCTCCAAGGTGTTGCAGATTCAGAAACCGTTGCAGAATTGCTCTCTTCTTCCTCTTCAATCTGTTCTCTACAAATTGCATCATCAGATACAGTTTCTGAAGTGTTCTTGGTCGGATCAAAGTCGTACAAACTTTGAACCCGATTACGCTGTTATAGGGCTTCATTGAATCCTGAAAGTCGATAGTTCGATAACCCGTTTGTACCTGGTGGGTTGAACTATTGTCTGAAAGAATCTATTCCATAGATCCTTGAAGTCGGAAGTACAACATTGTCTTTATCTCTATGGCCATCAAATCCGTCTCGAACCGCAAAATCCCCAACAGTCACTTGTGCTCCTTTGTTGATACTCAGAGGAGATGAGCGAATGTTAGTTGGCGAACTTTCCAGGTCCATGACCGACTTACCTAAGCTACAAGCAAATAAACTCCTTAAAGCTCCATTATGCTAGACTTATGCTACTACTACATTATATTAAAATGGAGATAGAGTTGTCTATAGATGATAATAAACCATGTTACGAGGAAGTGATCAATTCGCATCTCAAAACACTTGCTACTGTTGTCTAAAGGTATTATTTTTTACAAAAAAATAGAATGCTGACATTTATGTCTAGCATGCAACTTCGTTGTCTCGTGTGGAAGTTATTATGTAGATGCGTTTTGAAGTCAATGTGGTTATATTTAATTATACTGATTCATGCACTAAATCTTAACGTTTTGTGCACATAAAAAACAAAAAATCAATTAGTACTTGTAGAGCACCTTGATAATTAAGTACTATAGCTTAGGCTATTTGGTCCAAAACACCAAATTTGCTTAATGGTACAACTCCACATTATCTACCTGTATCTTATCAGTTATGATACAGTTTTGCAGCGCCATTAGTATTAACTTATTTTGTAAAAACCCCATTTTGTAATGAAGACAAATTAAATTTTGCATGTAAACACTGCCATCAATGTATTGGTCAAACATATCATGATTTTCTGACAAATACAGTTGATATATCATCAAAAAATTATGAGCATAAATATATTCTGATTAGTTAATAAGGGTATGTGTGTAGTGTACTTATATTGTTTAGGGAGAAAGAGGTTTCTTATAAGGTGAATGGTACATAGTTTAATCACTGCAGTGACAAAGTAAATGAGTTTAAAAGACAATCCTGATTTCATTTATATCATCCATCTTATGATGCTTATTAGGATCTGTGTTATCTCCTATACTTGGAACAGTATGATTTTAAATTTAACTTTAAATATGAAGGTTAAAACTTCCTTTCAAATTGGTTAGCTTTGTTTGTTCCAAGTTTTAAGTTTGAGTATAAATGAATTAGTGGTTCCTAAATTGTAGGTAGCGAGGCAGTCATAAAATAACCAGCGCATGGAAATTTTCTCCTCTATATTAACCGCAGAAAAATTCAAATAAAGAACTGTTTCAAGCCACTTATTTCAAAGTTTGTGTTTACTGATAGTGATCTTTGTTGAATAAAGATATTGACCAAAATCCGTTCAAGTAGTTGAAATATAATAAATATGCATTTAGAAATCGATTTCATATGTAATATGCCATTAGTATAATAACGACTTTATATAAATGCGGTCAAAATTTTCTAATGAAACTATCATTAGCATCATTTAAATAACTAATCATTATTCATTCATGTAAAATGTGGAACTTAGTACACGAGGCTCCCGCGGGATAGCTAAAATCAATATTCATTCATGTAAATACGCAGTCTTTCCCTCGCATTGCGAAGAGGCTGTTTTGGACTCGAACCTTGACGTCCATATCACCATGCGGATGACCTAACCGTTGCGCCTAGATCATCATTTAAGGAAAATTTTGCATGTAGGCTCGAGGAAATAACAAATTATGCATCCAGGCTTCAAAAAAAACTAATTAGCAAACTAGGCCTCATTTGGTTTATATTTGCGCAAATATGTAATGCGCAAGTTATATTTTTTTAAAAATAACGTGCGCATTCCATATTTGCGCAAGCTTTATTTTAAAGCTTGCGCACTTATGGAATGCGCAAGCTTGTTTTCGGGAATCAAAATGACAGACAGCTGAATCTATATTTCATTTCTTCCCCAAACTCAAATTTTAACAAAACCCTCCCCATTTCCAACCTTCAACCCATTCCAAATCTACATCTATCAACTCTAAAACATTCCATTTGATCTATTCCTTCAATCAACCATTAGATTAAACAAAAAATGGAAGCAAGCTCTTCTTCTTCTTTGATTAGAGGTAATTTTATTTTGATTGTAAATTGATTACTACTTTAAAAATGATTGATGTTGTAAATGAAATTGGTAGTCATGATGATGTCGATGTCGATGTGCTCTAATTGTTGGTTTATTTCTTGAAAATGCAAAAGGATATGTAGTCTTCATATAGCCAAAACCCTAACTTTGTACAAAGTTTTTGTAGTGATAAACGATTGTTGTTGTTTGTAGAATTATCTCCCGGGCCCGAAGATAGAAGTGTTCTCTATCTTCAAGAACAACATAGAAGCCAAAACGACACATTAATGGAGGTAAATGTTTGATATTGGTAAACCGGAGAAATGCAAATATGAAGCACCAAATATAATTTTTTTTTATACATTTCAGGGTGTTGAAACTGTGAAGATATGCGATCATTCAAGCAAACTCAAGGAGATCGATTTTAAAGATCCAAGATTGGAGGCGAATCTACGAATCTCCAGATTTTGGCAAGCTATGCAAATCGACTACATTCGTCTTGATCATCACCTTATTACCGCTTTATGTGATAGATGGAGGTCGGAAACAAATACGTTTCATATGAGAGTCGGGGAGATGACAGTAACTCTAGCAGATGTGCATTTTCTTTTCGGTCTTAAAGCAGACGGTCGTCCGGTATGTTTGCAAAATTTAGATATCGATTACATCGAATTGGCTCATGACTTGCTTGGTATTTTTCCACCTAGTGAGGCGGTTAAGTCTAAAAGTGAGTTATCAATGACTTGGTTTAAAAGTGAATTTTCCGAACCACTACCCGAAGGGGAGACCGATTTAGATATACTTCGCCGCACTTTGTCGTGATATTGTATTTTTTAAGCTGCCGATTATTTCTCGATCATTCAAAAGGGAGATTAAGTTTGAAATTTTTACCTTTTTTGGACGATTTGGCTAACTGTGGATTTCATTCTTCGGGTAGTGCTGTTTTATGCTATTTGTATAGTGAGTTGTCACAGGTTGTCTTGCAACGTCGAAAAGTTTTAGGGGGTTCTGCAACGTTGCTGCAACTATGGTCATGGTCGCATATTGCTATTGGACGACCGTCTATTAGAATTCCTACCGACTTAGATCTGTATCTTCCATTCGGGGCTAGGTGGAATTGTGCTAGGAGTTGGCGTGAGACGCCAAGAAATGTACAGTTTTACCGTAATGAGTTGGATTTGTTGGCGGATGATGCGGTTACATGAGAACCTTATTCATTAGTGAATAAGTTTGAACATCCGGAAATTGAGTATGCGTACGTAGGTTGGATTGCTAAGAGCCGACTGATTCTATTTTTAGAATTTGAGTTGTATGCACCTGATCGGGTTATCAGACAGTTTTTCTTCGATTATCAGTACATTCCCGATCCTGTCGTCCCTCTTGATCCAGAACCCACTAGCTGGATGGAATTTTTGGAGGAAAGTATTGCTATTTTGCAATCAAGAATTGATCGTGCCGAACGAGCACGCGAGCCTTCGACACCTTTGAGCGGGTACGAATATTGGTATTGGCGAATTACTCGTCGTTATATTCTTAAAAAATCAGCAAAGGAAGTTGGTTACGTACACTCCCCGTGCTCCTCTAGAACGTGATGTGGTAAGTATTGTCATTTCATAATTTTTATAGTTCAATTTGTATGTCATATTGATGCATTGTTATGACTTATGGTTTAGATAAGCGGAATATACAGCGCTTTGGATGTCGTGGGCGAAATAGAAGAAAGTCATATGGAGCCGGACAAGGTCAAAAATAAGTGTATTGACCTACGACGAATACTTGACACGATTTTGGGTCGGAATAATCTAAGAAGGCCGGTCAAGCCACTGCGCATTGTAGAAGAGTCATCACGTTGTACAGAGGAGATACATACCACGGTAGCGGATGAACAAGCCCAATGGAAGGAGGCACACGTGGAGGGGGAGACTTTACAACATCCTGGTGGCGAAACTACAGCTGGATGACCCACTTGGCCCGAGGTAGAGCAGCAATACACCGGTGGAGAAACTCAAGCTAACTGGCCCGTTTGGCATGAAGGAGAACAATAATTCGGATATGTTGGACAGTCGACATACGAGCATGCGCCAGAGGCGTCACAATGGGAAATTCAACAATAAGAACTCATTTTTGGGCCAAGCCAACCACAAGAAACTCCATTGTCGACACCCACTCCTACATTTGAAGAAGGCCAAGGATCAGCTCCCATCGTATACAAACGGAAGAAGAAGAAAAAGAAAGATGACATCATCACTTGAGCTTATTGTTGTTGTTGTTTTTTGGGTTGGTAAAGGGGTTATTGAACGACTTGTTCAATCTATTTACTGTAAGACTTGTATGACTTATTCAATCTATATGTTTCGTCGGTTGATTCATGCTATTTGTTTTGTTTGGAGATGGTGTTGTTAATGGAATGTTGTGTGCATGTTTTGGGAAGTTTGAGAGTTTGCAAATTTTGGTGACGGAATTGGCATAACAGCTCACTGTTTTGAACTTCCCCAAAAAACAGCTTGCGCAAATGTGGAGCGCAAGCTTTATTTCCAATATAGCTTGCGCACTCCATATTTGCGCAAGCTGTTTTCGGGTTATTTTAAAAACACGCTTGCGTATACATAGAATGCGCAAGCTATATATCATGCGCGATCCATATATGCGCAAGCATGTTTTTGACCCTGTCCAAGACAGAGAACACTTTCAATACCGTACATTACACACCATCACACAAAAAGTCCTAACAACATTCCACATACCACGCAAACACCATTCGGATGACAACATCATTACATAACAAAGTCAACAACTCATACAGTAACATAGACGTTCTACTTCTATTAAAATTCATCGTGTACGAGTTTTCTTCTTGTGGCCAATAATACCACATTTGCTACATCTGTTATGGCCGGATGAAGATGGCGGATCCATGAAACCTTTTAATCGAGTAGACCGAGGACGACCTGAATTCCTACGTACAGGCGGTGGTTGTATAATTGGAGCATCGTAAACGTTCCAATGTCGACTATCTGGTACAGGGTGGAATAAAGGAGCATACGCTGCGGAATACATAGCCTTCGTGTACCACGTGGAGATTAAGTCAAAATACGCTCTATTAGCACCACTCGAACCACGTGAACAAGCCGCTAATACATGGGAGCATGGAAAATGATCTAATGTCGACATGTTGCACGAACATTTGGCAACATTATCTTCGATATTCACCGTAGAGTCAAACATATGCACATATTTCACCTTCCATTCAACGAAGCTATATCTCTCTATAGACATGAGCCTCGATTCTTCCATTCTTCTCAGCGCTAGTGCTTCCCACCTAGGTGCGAGTTGCGACGTCCACTCTTCCCCTTGAGTTCGTCGTTCGACGAAATAAGGGTTCAGTCGATGAAACGTTCGTGCAACCAATGATCTAACGGGTAAATTCCTAGTTCCTTTGAGGACACCGTTAAAGTTTTTGGAAACGTTGGTCGTCATCATATTGAACCTTACTCTGCTGTCATGACAAAGAGTCCAGCTTGATTCCTGGTCTTTCAAACTTCTTTCAATCCACACATCGGCATCTCGATTTACATCCTTCAACTGTTTTCGAAAATCATTATATTTTACGATCTCTGATGCCGTGGCACATGCGTGTAATAAATTTTATAGCTCATCCGTACCAAACCCTGCTTTCTTGAAATTTGCTTTAATATGACAAATAAAAAAGCGATGACGATGTTCAATTGGCCAAGCTTCTCTAACGCACGTGGAATTCCTTTCATACGATCCGAGATAAAGGTGATACATCTAGTACGTACGGATGGAATATAATTCCATATGCAACGAATGAACCAACTCCACGTTTTCCACGACTCTGTTTGTACAATAGAAAAAGCTAAAGGAAATAGCCCTTGATTTGCATCCACCCCAGTTGCTACTAGTAATGTACCCAAATACTTTCCGTATAAATGAGTGCCATCAATAGACAATATGGGTCGACAGTGGTTGAAGCCTTGAATAGAAGGTCCGAAAGCCCAAAAAGCACCATCAAAAACATCACAACTATGAATAACATCATATACGGTTCCGGGATTGGTATGTTGTAGGGCTCTAAGATATTTCGGCAATTCCGCGTACGACGATTCCCAATCGCCAAAAATCATTGCAGCAGCTTTCTACAGTCCGTGCCAGGCTCGAAAATAACTCACTTTAATATGAAACATGTTGGACATTGTCTCTTGAACAGTTCTTGCAGTCATGTTTGTTTCAGCTTTAATCAACGGAAGTATTTTGCTGCATATAAACTTAGCAGTTGCCTGTCGATGGTTTGAGTTGATGGTTGCATTTAAACAAGTGTGATCGCCACCATATGTAGTTATCTTCCACCAATTTGAATTTTTTCTTACCAAAAGGCTTGCATGAAAATGCCAAGGGCATGTTTCTTCTACATCACAGCGGACCGTGTATTGATTTGCACGCGATTTCAGAACTTGAAACGAAACTGATTTAATGGCCCATTCACATAACTGTTCAACACATTCTCTTCCAAAAACTTCCATGTCTAGTGGACAATTTTTCATTATTGATTTCTCCATCATTGATGTCGTGCATAAATCATCGGCCAGAGCCTCTTCATATGTGATTTGTTCTTCTTCCGCATTTACATCATCAGCCTCCTCAATGTCTGTATATATGATTGCATCATTGTTAACTTCCATTTGATGTATCCAAGTTCTATCCTCATCATCCGCACAAGCAACTTCCATGCTATCCAATTGATCACAAATCTCTTGTGGAGTATCAACGTGATAATCGACACCGTCATCGTCATAACTAGTAAATGCATCTACGCCACTAGGAATACAAAAAACAATCGTCGTATATTTTGCAATAACGTAAGTCAAAATACAAGTGCCAACGTATAATAGTACTCACTTTTTAAATGCTTGCGACTGATTTGGATTTATAGCATCCTGCATCATATTTTGTTCCTGACTAGAAGAGACTCCAGCCATTCCGCTATACCTGTGAAGTAAGTCTGTAAACTCTCCACCTTGATGGCTTGAAAGATATGATGGATACGCCGACCATTGTGTTTCTTGTAACTGTGTGGTATGCATATACTCACCCCCAGAGATTACTGGCGCTTGTTTTTCAACCACATTTTCATGTTCCACTCTCACAACGTAGATTTCTATAACTATCATCCCAACTAAAAAGGTGGAGTTCAAATCATCATTGTCCTCCAAATCAATAGCGGATGCACCATCATCCCGAACCCATTTGACTGCTAATTTTAAATCATATATCACAGGATTTGCTTTTGTCACTTCATATGCCCTTTGTTTAAGCTCTTCGAAACTACAATGATTTTTTATTGTCGATCCTTTTCGCTTTCCGCCCACATATCTAGGTTTACCTTCATCATCAACCAACAATTCGCCATCAAAGTAAAATATAGTCGGAACCTTTGATATTATCTGCAAAATAAGTTCCAATACCACAGTCTTAGTTTTTGTTCACTTAAACAACTATAAACATCAATTTGATGAATTATTACCTATTTTTCTAGGTATATTTTGCTTCCGCATGCAATCTTCAACCAAAAGCAGTCAACTCAATCTTTAAAAAAACCCAAACAGGCAAATCAATATAATAACGTAACCAATATATTTCATCAACAAAGTCAACAATATCAAATGCATTTCAACGACATAATAAACTATCTACCTTGCACACGTTATGGGTTATAACAAATAGAAACAATTTTACAACAACATATTACAGATACAACGGTTCAACATAAAATCCAAATATGACAACTTAACCAACTCCCAAACATGTACCACATTCTAGGACTTCCGCTGTTTGTCTTTAGTTCTTCATTCACACTTTTTAAACGACCTATTTCAGCTTGCAGTTCGAGGGCATACTCAAGTCCCCTTTCGCACAGGGGTTGATCAATCCATTTAAAATAATTGCAACAATCTTATTCACGAGGATTCAATCTATGTTTGCTGTACGAACTACACCCGAAAAATCTACGTCCAGCATTCTTTTCTTTTCTGCAAACAACTACTGCACACATATCTCTGCAATAACAGTTTGGAAATGGTCATTGTCCCCTTAGCACGGATGGACTAACATAATGTATACGCGCTAGCAAATTTTCGTCAACTGTATGTTGATGACCGTGCATTTCCACAGAAACAACTTCACGTAAACGAGCGTGTAAGGTTGATGATCCTGAATGGAATTTACGCGGTACTGTTTCGAACTGTGTTTCCGAAACATGATCGACATCAAAGTCAATGTGACTTGAACTTGCAACTCCGATTTTCCCTTCAACCTCATCAAAATGTTTCATCGTCTATCTCCCAATCATTAATGTCTACCGTTATAATAAACAATTAAGGTGTAAATTAGGGATTCCAATTTACTAATACTAAAATTGAGTTTCCTAGTTTGTTAAACACTAACAACTACTTCAACAACAACACCATTCTCTAATAATTAACACAATTACCATCAATAACTCTTCATTTTCAACAACATCAACAATAGCAAAATTATATCTTAATTGTCAAAAACATTAATTATTACCTTTGTTTTGTAACGAAGAAGAAGATGATTCCATATATAGCTTAGCAACTCTTTGGTTAATAAGGTGATTGTGGATTTGGATATGGAAGAGAAATGGGTTTGGATTTGGAAATGGGGAGGGTTTTGTTAAAATTTGGGTTTGGGGAAGAAATGAAATATAGATTCAGCTGTCTGACTTTTTGATGCCCGAAAATAAGCTTGCGCATTCCACAAGTGCGCAAGCTTTAAAATAAACCTTGCGCAAATATGGAATGCGCAAGTTATTTAAAAAACATATAACTTGCGCATTCCATATTTGTGCAAATATAAACCAAAAGAGGCCTATTTTGCTAATTAGTTTTTTCTGAAGCTTAGATGCATATTTTGTTATTTCCTCGATCCTACAAGCAAAATTTGTCCTTTAAATAATTAATCAATATTCATTCATGTAGATTGGAAAAAAAATATACCAAAAATTAATTTCATATGTAATATGTTGTTAACTTTAACTTAAATTAAATTATTCAAATGCTTTATTACATCACTAAGATAATGGACTAAAATATATTCAAGTAGGTTGAAAGATAAAAAATATTGCCCCTAAAAATAAATTTCATACGCAGTATGCAGTTAAAACCAGGACTACATTACACAAAAACGGTTAAATTATTCAAATGCAACCATAATAGTATAATAAAAATAATTAATCAAAATCAATTTAAGAAGGTTAAAAAATAATAAATATGATGCTAAAAGCCAATTTCATATGTAATATAAGGTTAAATTTATAATTGCATTATATAATTGGACATCTTAATGTGGTTAAAACCTCCATTCAAAGATATATTATATAACTGCATTGCTTTTTCAAAGGTTTTTGATTAGACTTTAAATATGAAAGTAGAAAAATATGAATCAGATTACTCTTTACTAGTACAATATGATTTTCAACTTGGTTTCATTTTCTGTTTATTATTTACTAGGACTCAATGTGTTATGTGGAGAGGGGTGGCTATCCACATCTTATGCAATTAAAGAAGGGGGTTGGGCAAGTATTTTGATTCCCTTCATCCTAGGATTAATTTCCTTACACACTGGAATTTTATTGAAGAAATGCTTATAGCGTTCCGAATTTGCGAACGTAACCTGATATTGGCTAAGATGCATTTGGGAGGACTGGTCGATTATATATATATGTAAAGTTTATTATATTTGTGGCCAAGTTTAACTTTTAGACTGCAAAACTTTTTTACTGGTTTGATTTTCCTAATGTACAGCCAATAATTACACGCCGATAATGTAACTATATCGGCATGACATACAATTTCACAGGTACATACCTTTATATTGCACAAAAAAACATGAATATTTTGAATTAAAGAATGTCACAACAAAAACTAGTTTTCATAAATTTATAGGATAAACTTTTTTATTCTAGATTTATGTAGCTTAGATGTGATTTTTACATGAAATGAGGTTAATAATGATTTGTTTAACGTGTAAATGATGCCCTTGTCAAACATGATATGTTGATATTCCATTATGTGCCACTGAAATTTGCGATCTTATTTTATTTGTGCAAATATGAAATTTTTTTCTGTAGATAACCTTGGTCCCAACAAGATTTCTTTCATTGCTTGTGGTGTTCTGGTCTGGTGCCTTACAACACTTGACCACTTCTAATTTGTAGGAGATTTGTGTTGAATACATTACTTTTGCTGGAGTAGCTTAGTGTCAATGTTTCTCAGTGCAAGTATGAATTTAATGGGGCTTCACATGGATAATCATGAAATGTTTGCAATGACAACAGCTCTTGCAGTTCTTCCTACTGTTTGGCATAAGACTTGAGCTTTCTTTCATATCTTCCAGGCAATTGATTCTCACCTTTCTTTCACCATTTGATGCATATAAAAAATAAGTTTCACTGAATTGTATATCATATTGAGATATCTACTAATTTTTTTAACTTATAAGTGTTCATGTATGAGAAATTATTTTATGCAACTGGAGGTGTAACAACATCTATTATAGTGCTGCTATGTTTATTTTGGGTTGGATATCTGATGAAGTTGGATTCCATAGAGGAGGGACCATATTAGACGTAGCAAATATTCTGTTGAATTTCACTGGTTCATCATTCACCCCATAATTTGACTATGCCTTCATTTTCGACTTTATGTGTGTGTGTGTGTAGAAATACAATTAAGCTTGTTAATTTCCCACAAACTCTTACTTAGGTTTGTTAGGATAGTATTAGTTACATTTTTAGTTTCCTGGTCAATGCTTTGGTGAGGCATAATAAGAATGAATGGTTTTGTTGTATCAGCGACAAAGTTTTATATACTGGTAGAGATCATACTACTTGGGATGGATGGAATAAGCGTTGTAGGATGAACATGGATCCCTTTTGTGGCTTCAGAATTAGAGTGCATTATAGTTTGGTGCACTGTGCCATCATGAACAGGAAATCCATACATCTGAGCATGTATAGGTATAGTACTTGTTTATAGTCTCTGAATGATGTGTTCTTGTCTTAGCAACCTAATATAGATGGTGACCAATAGCTGGCTTCATGGACTAGACAACTGGTTCGGTTTTTATGCATTGGATTTGCGGGTCCTATTAAGCTACAATGTTACATATTTTTATCAATAGATATACTAATGAATTTTCTATCATGCAATTCCATTAGTTGTCTGGATGCATCGTATATCATGTTGCTAGAAAAATTGATGCTACACACAAGTTGTTTTGGACTAGAGTGGAGGTTTGAAAACTTCAGATACAAATTGTTTTCTGTATTTATAGAATGAAGGAGAGAGTGAAGGAATAGTGCAACTGGAACCATACTTGAGGTTATACATTGCATGTCAACTGGAACCATATTTGGTTAGTTAATAAACGTACCCATTTTCAATATATATATATATATATGTGTGTGTGTGTGTGTGTGTGTGTGTGTGTGTGTGTGTGTTTGTGTGTGTGCGTGCGCGTGTGTATAAGCACATTTGCTGACTTCGTATCCTTCCTTTATCATGCTTTCCTAAAGAGTTCATCATTCACACTATGATTTGACTATGCCTTCAATCTCACTTACTGAAGTAGTTTTCCTTCACTACAAAGATACTATTTATCCATTTTTTCATTCGCATAGGGTATTCTGGGGTTTAATTCTTTACAAAATCTGCTACCGTGGTTTAGGAGGGAGAATAATTCTCATAAAAGGTAAGTACACTTTGTTGAAGATTTTGATAGTTTCATTAGTCGATGTACATTAATTTTATTTATCTTTTGTTTGGTAGCTATTTTGTTTGTCGATCATACACACACATATACATATATATAATTGTCTTTTGTGAATGTATAAAGATTGGTTACCTCCCAAGAAGCAGTTGACTAAGATGTCTTTTATTTGACTTGTTGATGGGTTTGAGATGAGCGTTGGGGTTAACCATCTTAGTCACTTTGTTGCTCGCTTGCTCGCTTCTTTATAGCTTAAAGGAGTCTGATTATCCTTCTAAGTGCTTTATCATTGTTGGCTCCATTACAGGTATTTATTTTCTCTGTCAAATTATGTTGCTCATCACTAATTTTTTACAGAAATTTAGTGAAACAGTAACGGTTTAATAGAACAATTTTTAAGTGAAGAAATCCGTTGCTATAAGTGTATGTATCCAAACAAACAAAAAATCAACTTTTACATTTGTATATAAAGGACAATGAAAAGGAAACAAATGCATATATATATATGTATGTATGTATATATATGTATAAAGTAATTAATATTTTGTATCTAAAAGTAGGTGCCTGTGACAGATCTAGTAGGTGAAAGTGAGCAATTATGTGAGAGAATGTATTCAGTAACCATACACATATATTTAAAACTAAAATTTGTACTTAGTATGTTTATAAAAATTAATTAAGTATTATATAAATTAATAAGTTCATAATAACAATAACAATAACATACTATGCTTGATAAAAAATTAACTAAGTTTATAATAATAATAAACTATAACTTTATAAAAATTAACTAAGTTTATAATAAAAATAATAATAATAAATTAACCAAGTCAACCATGTTTTATAATTAATAGTAATAATAATAACAAAAACCAAGTTTACAAAAAATTAACTAAGTTAACTAAGTTTTATAAAAATTAAATAAGTACACAATAATTAACTAAGTTTATATTAATAATAGTAAATTAACTAAGTTTATAATAACAATAATAAATTAACTAAGTTAATGAAAATTATATGTTTGAGATAATTTATAAAAATTAACTTAGTTAATAAAGTTTAAGTTTGAGATAGTTCATAAGTTTAAGTTAATTAAAATATAAGTTGTGACATTTTAGGTTTTAGCAATTGAGATATCTATAAGTTTAATAATAATAATGATAATCATAATGATAATAAACAATAGTTTGAATAAATTAACTAAGTTTTATACAAAATAAAAACATTTATAATAATTAGCTAAGTGTTATAAAAATTAACAAATTTAAAATAATAATAAACTAATTTTTGTAATAATTAAATAAATTCATACAAAGTAATTAAGTTTTATTATAATTTAACTAAGTTAATAAGTTTTATAAAAATTTAACAAGTTTATTACAAAATTAACCAAGTTTTATAAAAATTTAACCAAATTAACTAAGTTTTATAAAAATAATTTAATAATAAAAGTTTAACTAAGGATGTTTGATATATTTAAATATGAAAAATAGTTTCATAATCATTTGCTAATTATTAAACTTGCCTACAGGCAATTAGCTTTTTAGGAGTGAAGACCGGCTATAGCAAAGAATTGTCGGTAATCAAGTAATGAACATGATTTTAATTTTTATATATACTATAACATTTTGTTAGTGCTTGTTATGTAAACTTGTTTATGGATGATTATGGAATTTTCATTTTGTCAAAAAAACTATTATCGAAATGGTTATGGATATCATATTTGATTATGTGATTAATCTGTTTTTCAATTGTTTAAATATGATTGCTATGTGATTGGTTGGTTGTTGGTTTGAGTATAATTATTATGTGATCGATTGTTGGTTTTAATAAGACTATTATGTGGGTGATGGTTGAAAATGATACAAGCCATTAACAGAAAACGATAGGATGTAAAATATGCTGCAAAACATGTAATAACTTTTAGTAGTGTTTCAAAAATGCTACGGAAATTAATGTGAATAACTATGATATGAGTTTCGTAGCATTGAAATACGCTATCAAAACTTCTAGTAGCATTTCGATAAACGCTGCAATACGAAAACAGGTTGAAACTTTTTTGTACCTGTAACGACCCGCTATTTTGGGCCATTCGCATCCGTACATATCGGACTTGAATTGCTTAAAATAATGTATTGTTAATTTATATTTGGCAAAACTCAGCATATGCAGTAAATAAATAAATCACAGAATCATAGACACAGAATAATACAACAATAAGCAGCGGAATTGATAAATAGTAGTTCATAGAGCCACTATAAAACATCAGAGTCTGAAACAAAATACAACGGAATCCCAAATGCAAATGAATCTCTAATGCATAAGAAACCGACGAGTCTGAACATAAATGACGGGAATAAACTGAAATAACCAAAAGCTAGATATATAGTTCTTCAAACAAAGCTCCAATCTCCAAAGGTGAGTCTTAAATGCTGTGACACTCAGTCTGACCCGAGCATAAAGCAAAACACAAAACACTCGAGTCAGGATTAACATTCTTATATTAATAAATTCAACTCAGGTGAAATGTCAATTGAAATACAAATAACTTAAAGAATGTTTGGGATTTCCATCCTCTAAGGATCCGTGGAACTATCTACTATGTAGTAATATACGCTATTATAATATGTCTATAGTAAAGCAAACTATTAAAATAGCGTTAAGACATTACCCATATCCCCCTTAACACATTTTTTATATATTCTTATTGTCTATACATTACCTTAATTCTTCTGTAAACTGGAGGGATATCAGAGGGCACCCCATAGGTATGGTACAAACCAAACTCGTAAAAGATGTGATAAGGCATGTGACAAGGCACGCGAGACAATGCCAGGGTAAACATAGTGTTTGCATATTTGGACTGGTGGTAACGCATAGCAACTACTACCGCCCACCTCGAGACACCCCCAAATCAAAGGTGCACCCAATCAAATCACAAAAGCAATAGAATGGTATCGAAGAATTGTGCCCGATCGGAGGAATAACCTCACTTGGCCCTGTGTGGCTCCTATTTTAGCCACATCAAGCTGACTCACGGGAGTCAGGGCTGTGCTAATACCTCATATAGAATCATCACCAAACCATCCTACTTCATTCTGGAATCTTCACCATGTACACAATTGTTAAAAAGGTTTTCGGTATTGGCAGAGAGTATGACAATACCCGATCACGTTCTCTTTAACAACCAAACGCTTATTTCACACCGTGGTTATTTTATTTCAAATAGTTCATACTTCATAATAAAATATCACATTTATTTCAAAACCACATCAATTCGATATCATTATTCACTTTAAATGATATTCATTTCCAAAATCATAACACTTTCGAAATCATAACACTTCGAAATCATAACACTTTTCACCTAAACAGTTTTGATGTTGAAAATAGTATATATATATATATAATAAAATAGTTATAAATTAAAATAGTTTATTTATATTAAAAATACTTTATATATAATAAAATTAGTTTCCTCCAATTTCACAAATCGATTCAAATCGACTTAAATTCTAAAATTCAATTTAAATAAATTCCAGTTCAACCGTTTCAATTTAAAGGTTAAAGATTCAATTCGAATTCTCAAATAAACCATTTCAATTCTTATCGATTTCAAAATCTAGGTTTGAACTATCAATTCAATTTCCAATATGATTCAAAGTTTAAATATTCAAACATTTTCAATATAGGTTTCATTTAGATTTCAACACTTAATGTTAAATTTATTCAAATTGGAAAATATTCACTTAATCACTTTTTATAACAATTAAATAAAATCTCAATTTATAAATTTAAATCAATATTAAATATTTAATCTCAATTTTATTTAAAATTGAGAATATTCGTTTAATCACTTTTCATCCAATCAAGTTATAAATCATATCTTTTAACAACAAAAATCAATAAGTTCAAATAAATTCTTATTTAAGTTCAATTATTAACAAATTTAAATTCCAAGTCAATATTAATTTATCTTCCCAACCTTTATTATTAAAGTTATAAAATCCATTTTTCAAACATTAATATAAATTTAAATAAATACTTAAACATATTATAAACTAATTAAGTTAAATTTTTATTAAATTAAATCTTATTATTAAATGTATTTTGTATTAAATCTATTTTTATATGTTTTTGAAATAATAAAATTATAAGAAAAATCTTAAGAATTATATTTTCAAAGCTAACTTATACATAAAATTTCCAAAACATATTAATTTAAAATCCAGATTTTATACATATACAAAAATAGCCTATATATATTATATTTCAAAATCAGTATTTATTAAAACTATATATTTCCTTTCAAAACTTTGGAAATCATTTTTCAAAATATAGACCAGCGGTGTCCGTATATAATTTTCTATCCTATAGTCAAGTGATACGGATATTTATTGTTTCAATCCGCAATTTAAATATCTACGGGTATATATCATTTCAACCCGCAATCCCAAAAGTTTGAAATCAATGAAAATCGCTTGGGTTTATCATTTCAACCCATAACGATTTTCCGCTATTCCTACAAGATCGTTCGGGTATGTATCATTTCAACCACAGTGAATTCTAAATTAACCGGGAACTTCCAGAGTGAGAACAATTATGATAAAATGTAACAATCAACAACATATATCATCAGTAACAAATTCAATATAATATATACAACAGGATATGGTGTTATATATCAGCGGTAAACAATGGCATGTCATATACAACAATCAAAATAAACAGTTCAAATTTAAAAGCATATTTCAATTGCCAATTCAATGTGAATTGAATTTATTATATATAAGAATGTTAATCTTGAGTGATTGCTCACCTTTCGAGGCTTGAGAAATTTGACAATGATATGAGTTGCGAATACACGCATGGATTCCGAAGCAAAGCACGATGGACACGAATTCGACGAGTAAAGTTGATAGCTTGAGATTGATGGAGACAAATCAAACCAGCTTGATATAAACTGAAACAAAATATATATAATATAATAAATTTTCTTAAATCAATATATCAAAATAAAATCTACATATACATATATTTTCAAAACCAATATCCAAACAAAACCTTTATATTTAAAATCAAAATCAATGTTTATAAAAGTCCATACATTTCTTTCAAAATTTCTTCAAATACATTTTAAACATTAACATTAACATAAGTAATCACATATACATATATATTTTTCAAAACATTAATATTAACGTAAATATAACATACTATATAAGTATATGCCTTGAATACTAACAAGACATATTTTATTGATATCATAATATCAACCTCTATCAAATATATATTCATACATATTGAAATTAATGTTTATAATAAAATTAATATAAACTTACTTTGCTATAATAAATATATAGAATCAAAAGATCATATAAAACTCATATTTACTTATTTCTACAAACAACCAATTTTATATTTCTTACATAAACTTATCTATATACACTAACATATTATATAATTTACTTAACTTATATATATAAACTGGCGTATATACACAGCTTGCATCAAACAACATATATAAACCGTCATATGTATTAGATCTATATGTATATATATTTATATATACCTCCACTCTAATGATCACGACTGCTCGGCTAGGTGGTGATAGGTGACTAGACGAAAGGGAATGGTGCACTGCATGTGCGAAGCTTGGGGCTGGCGTGGTTCTGCACGGGGATTTAGTCGAGGGGTGTTGGATCTAGGTTCGGCTGCCATTATTTTGATGGCGCTGGCGAACTAAGGTGGGTTGAGCATGGGAAAGAGTCGAAGGCGCAATAGGCAGTGGAAGGTCGGTTGGAGGGTGTTTGTGTGGGGTGGAGGCTGCTGCGTTCAGGCACGGGAGGAAGCAGATCAAAGAATCGACTGTGGGACGACTTCGCTGGTTCTGTGCGTTGTCAAGGAGGATGCGGTGGTGAGAAGCATGGTAAGCAAGGTGACAGGTGGTGACGGACGAGGAAAGGTTCGAGAAAATGAGGTGGAGTCGGTTGCTGCTGAGGTAATGGCCGACGGTGGTGCTCGATCTACAGGTCTAGGGGCTGCTATGGTTCATGAACTACTGTGAGTCTCGGCTGATATGGTGGCAGCAGTCGTGATCGATGGGAGCAGATGAGGGTGGGCTGAGAAGGGAAGACGTGGGCGGAGCTGAGGTTTGCGGCCAGGGGAATAAGGGCGGTCGGCTGGGGGGAGATGGGAGTTATGTGGATCAGAGGTTGTTTCAGAGGTGGATGGCCTAGACGTGGTGAAAGGGCAGGGAGGGGTGGCGCTAAGGGTGGAGCATGGTGTAGTAAAAGGTGTGGCTAAGTAGGAAGTTATGAGGGTTTGAAGTAGCTTCGGCTAAGGCAGACACGGACTCAAAGGAAGGAATAAGCAGAGTTTGTAAAGAGAAAGGGAAGGAAACATTTCCAGGCATAGGAATAGGAAGAAGAACGTGCTGCACTTCTCAGATCTATAAATATTATATATATATATATATATAATTATTTTAGAAGAAGCACAGAACAATCAAAACGAAAAGGAAGAGAAAGACGTGCAAACGACCAAAAAAAATGAAGTAGCAAATATAAATTGAAAAGGTGGAATCACAAATATCAAAATGTTGAAAATATTGATTGTAGATGGCTATTAGTATTATATGGTGGAAATTGAAAGGACGAAGGAAACCCAAAAGTTTTAAAACGGGTACCGATACGGTTACCGTTTTTGCAAATTCTGCAGTGTACCGGGCTTCGAAACACACAAATGAATATACAGTGGAGATCAGCACGATGAGATGAACAAAACGATATACAGATATCAGCGATACGACTATCATATAAAAACTTGAATTTTCAGTGCCAAACCTCTGCTAATTTGCCGAAAATAAGATAAACGGGGCTATGAAAGTCCAAATTTGACGAAACGAAATATGACGTCTAACTCATAAAATGATTTACATTTTTATTATACAAAATATTCAGATTTCGAAAACATTTATTTTTATCAAATTATCTGAATTTAAATTGAAAAATTACACAACAAAGTTAACTATCATATTTTCCCATACAATTTTACCAGTTGATATGTTAAAATAGACGTATTCCAAATATCAAATTTTCATTGTTAATTTTATAATTTAATTTCAAGCAAAATTTCAGTTAATTATGTTATTAAAATTGTTAAAATTTCCGGGTCGTTACATTCTCCCCCACTCAAAACTTTTCGTCCCCGAAAAGGAAACAAGATAGGAGAATAGAAACCACCAGAAGAAAAGATATATTGGAATACATGTTAATAGATACACAACAAATTCAATACCATATAAATTTCATCAGTTTTTTTTATATTCAATTAATTTGGTTTCAATCCCTTTTATTTAATTAATAATATTCATTTATTTCCATATTTTATTGATTTTTAATTCAAGCTATTTTCATTTAATTTAATTTGTTTCAATTTATTTATATTTGTTACAAAAATTTCTTTCAAAACAAAATTTATTTTATTTACTCATTTATTAAATCTATTTATCTTCAGTTGAGTTGATTCCACTAAAATTCAATTTAAACTATATTTAATTTCATATTTATTTACTTAAATAGTATTTTCCCTTTATTATTTAATTTATTTCACTCACATTACTTATAACATCAATTAAATGTATAAAAAGTCGTTATAACAACCAAATTTTAGTTATAATTTCCCTTAACAAAATTTCATGGTCTGGACATCTTATTACTTTAACTTATTTCATATTATTCAATTCACATATTCTTATTACCTTCAGACTTTTCTCATGTAATTTTTATTAATGTTTCCTATGTACTTGAGCATTATACCAATTGACTTGTTATTTATTGTGTTTTTATTAAGCAAGAATTAATTTGAACAATTTGTTGCCTAAGCTTTCTCTTATATAACCTTCAGTTGCAAATTCATATGTTTCAACTGTTTCAACTATTTCAAGTTGTTTAAATTCCATTTCTCATTTAGGACTCCACTTATTCAAAAATTTGCTTCATTTCAATAATTTAAAATTATCAATTAACATAAATCTTAAGAGTTAAATTTTCAATTTCGCTTCAACCCATTTTGAAATATATATATATATATATATATATATATATATATATATATATATATTGAATCAAATCATATTTAAGAAGTTCAAATCAAATCCATCTTCGAAACAAAAGTGCAGCAAAGATACTAAGCGGTCTCTCCACTTTGAGACTCGAAAATGAATGTTGACGATGTTGTAGTCATCATTGAAATTATTTTCCAACGACAGAAGAAGAAAGTACTTACTTCTTTTAAAATTCTTTAGAACCAATTTCCATTCAAAAATACTTTCATATAAATAATATATTTTATTTTCTAAAACTTTGAAACCCAAATTTTTGAGAAGCACCAAAAATTTTATTCTCAAATTCTTTAATTTAAAGTCATTTTATTTGCAAATCAGATTTATAAACCATTTTTATAATATTTCATCTTCTTATACATACAACAACAGTTAATAGTTTAAGGAATGTTCATAAAACAATAAATGATAATCTAATATTTCTAACAGCCAGTTCATTAAACTATCAAATTTTAGATAATTATACTTATATATAGGAATATAATCATACATAAAGTTATTTCATTTACAAATTTTGAAACAATATCGTGTCGGTTTTCTCTATTCAAGTGTTTTGGAAATTCTATCGATAGTGTTGGCCAGACGAATCGATCGAAACCCCAAATCAACTTAACAAATCAAATAACACAATATAAAACATTTTTACATAAATTACAAATAAACTCCCTCACAGGATGATTCAAGAATGGATTTCAAAACAAAGATAGAGATTCAAATTTAGAGGGACCTTAATCAGAGAAAATTCTCACTACGAAGACTGTCTCGAAAGGAAGATAAGATAATTAGATTACAAAATGGGAGAAGATGGATAGACTTATATAAATCGTGGTGACCTTAACTGGGTCAACCGAGATTCTAGGAATAAGATCGATGCGAAAATTCAATTTCCCGCTTGAAGGGAAGAGAAGTGACTTCATCAAAATATCAGGATAATCTGTGATTATCGGAGTGGAGTCAAGATTACAAGGGAATTAGCCTGATCTTCTACTAGAGATGGTTCGGGATTTGCAAGGGATAATAGCATCATATCCCGAGGAGGTAGAAATCCCTGGTGAATCAATGCCTTATGTAAAGGAGTTTCACCGCTTTACAAATCATATTTAGGTTGGCGGGACCGTCGATGGAATTAGACACACACAAGGGGGAAGTTACTATTTGAGGTTGGAGCTGTGGGATGCTCCAGTATCAAAAGAACGCGAACAGGAGAAGACAAGAATGAATTTTCAGAACAAAGGGGAAAGTTCCAAACTTCAAAGGAAACCGAGTCAAAGAGGACGGAACTCAAGCTCGAACGAAGATGATTCTGTAATTAAATTTACTATATATGCTAAGTTTTTCCAAAACTAGAGCTCTGATACCACTGTAACGACCCGCTATTTTGAACATTCGCATCCGTACATGTCGGACTTAAATTGCTCAAAACAACAGATTGTTAATTTATATTTGGCAAAACTCAGCATATACAGTAAATAAATAAATCATAGACATAGAGTAATACAACAATAAGCAACGGAATAGATAAATAGTAGTTCATGGAGCCACCATAAAACATCAGAGTCTGAAACAAAATGCAACAGAATCTCAAATACAAATGAATCTCTTATGCATAAGCAACCGACGAGTCTAACCATAAATGACAGGAATAAACTAAAATAACTGAAATCTGGATAGATAAATCTTCAAACAAAGCTCTAATCTCCAAAGACGAGTCTTAAATGCCATGACACTCAGTCTGACCCGAGCATAAAGCATAACACAAAACACTCGAGTCAGGATTAACATTCTTATATTAATAAATTCAACTCAAGTGAAACGTCAACTTAAATACAAATAACTTAAAGGATGTTTGGGATTTCCATTCCACAGAGGATCCGTGGAACTATCTACTATGCACTAATATAAGCTATTATGATATGTCTATAGTAAACTAAACTATTAAAATAATGTTAAAGGCGTTATCCATTTCCCCCATAACACATTTTAATATATTTTCATAGTCTATACAGTACCGTAATTCCTCCCTAAACTGGAGGGCTATCTGAGGGCACTCCATAGGTATGGTACAAACCAAACTCGTAGAAGGCACGATAAGGCATGTGACAAGGCACATACGGCAATGCCAGGGTAGATATACTGTTTGCATATCCGGGCTGGTAGTAACGCATAGCAACTACTACCGCCCACCTCGAGACACACTCCCAATCAAAGGTGCACCCAATCAAATCACAGAAGCAATAGAATGGTATCGAAGAAGTATGTCTGATCCGAGGAATGACCTCACTTGGCCCGACGTGGCTCCTGTTTTAGCCCCATCAAGCTGACTCACAGGAGTCAGGGCTATGCTAATACCTCATATAGAATCATCACCAAACCATCCTACTTCATTTTGGAATCTCCACCATGTACACAGTTGTTAAGTTAGTTTTCAATATTGACAGAGAGTGCGACAATACCCGATCCCGGTCTCTTAAACAACCAAACGCTTATTTCACAACATAGTCATTTCATTTCAAATAGTTCATACTTCATATCACAATATCATATTTATTTGAAAACCATATCAATTCGATATCATTATTCACTTTAAATTTCCCGAATCGTAACACTTTCAAAATTATAACACTTTTGAAATCATAACACTTTTGAAATCATAACTATTTTCACCTAAACAGTTTAGATGTTGAAAATAGTATATATATAATAAAATAGTTATAAATTAAAATAGTTTATGTATATTAAAAATATTTTATATAAAACAAAATTAGTTTTCTCCAATTTCGCAAATCGACTCTAATCAACTTAAATTCTAAAATTCAATTTAAATCAATTCCAATTTAACCGTTTCAATTTAAAGATTAAAAATTCATTTCGAATTCTCAATAAACCATTTCAATTCTTATCAATTTCAAAATCCATGTTTGAACTATCATTTCAATTTCCAATATGATTCAAAGTCTAAATATTCAAACATTTTCAATTTAACTTTCATTTAGATTTCAACACTTAATGTTAAATTTATTCAAATTGGAAAATATTCACTTAATCACTTTTTATAAAAATTAAATAAATTCTCAATTTATAAATTTAAATCAAAATTAAATATTCAATCTTAATTTTATTTAAAATTGAGAATATTCATTTAATGATTTTTTATCCAATCAAGTTATAAATCATATCTTTCAACATCTAAAAAATCAATAAGTCCAAATAAATTTCTTATTTAAGTTTAATTACTAAGCAATTTAAATTCCAAGTCAACATTGATTTATCTTCCCAACCATTATTATTAAAGTTATAAAATCCATTTTAAAAATATTAATATAAATTTAGATCTTAAACATATTACAAACCAATTAAGTTTAATTTTTATTAAATTGAATCTTATTATTAAATGTATTTTGTATTAAATCTATTTTTATATATTTTTGAGATAATAAATTATAAGAAAAATCTTAAGAATTATATTTTCAAAACTAACTTATGCGTAAAATTTCCAAAACATATTAATTTAAAATCTAGATTTAATACATATATAAAAATAACATATATATATATATTATATTTTAAAATCAATATTTATTAAAACTATATATTTCCTTTCAAAAATTTGGAAATAATTTTTCAAAATATAGACCAACGGTGTCCATATATAATTTTCTATCCTACGGTCAAGTGATACAAATATTTATCGTTTTAATCCGCAATTTAAATATCTACAGGTAAATATCATTTCAACCCATAATGATTTTTCCATACTCTGCAAAATCGTTTAGGTATGTAATATTTCAACCCATGGGGAATTATAAATTAACAGAGAACCTATAGAGTGAGAACAATTATGATAAAATATAACAATCAACAACATGCATATATCATCAATAGCAAATTCAATATAATATGTACAACTGGATATGGTGTTATATATCAGCGGTAAACAATGGCGTATCATATATAGCAATCAAAATAAACAGTTCAAATTTAACAGCATATTTCAATTGTCAATTCAATGTGAATTTAAATTATTATATATAAAGATGTTAATCGTAAGCTATTGCTCACCTTTCGAGGCTAGAGAAAGTTGGCAATGATATGAGCTGCGAATCAATGCACAGATTCCAAAGCAAAGCACGATGGACACGAATTTAACGAGTAAAGTTGATAGCTTGGGACTGATGGAGACAAATCAAACCACTTGATATAAACTGAAACAAAATATATATAATATTATAAATTTTCTTAAATCAATATTCAACTTAAACACCTATCAAAATAAAATCTGTATATACATATATTTTTAAAACCAATATCCAAACAAAATCTTTATATTTAAAATTCAAAAATCAATGTTTATAAAAATCCATATATTTCTTTCAAAATTTCTTCAGATACATTTTAAACGTTAACATTAACATAAGTTACCACATATACATATATACTTTCCAAAATATTAATATTATTGTAAACATAACATACTAAATAATATATACATGTCTTGAAATATTAACAAAACATATTATTGATACGTTTCAGAATATCAACCTCTATCAAGCATATATTCATACATATTGAAATCAATGTTTATAATAAAATTAATATAAACTTACTCTGCTATAATAAATATATAGACTCCAAACAGATCATATGAAACTCAAATTTACTTATATCTACAAACAACCAGTTTTATATTGCTTACACAAACTTATGCATATACACTAACATAATATATGATTTACTTAACTTATATACATAAAATAGCGTATATATACAACTTGCATTCAACAACATATACAAACTGTCATATATATTAGATCTATATGTATATATCTATATATATGTATATATCTCTCCACTCTATTGATCACGGTTGCTCGGCTATGTGGTGATAGGTGACTAGACGTAAGGGAACGATGCACTACACATGAGGAGCTCGAGGCTGGCGTGGCGCTGGACGGGGTTTGAGTCGAGGGGTGTAGGATCTGGGTTCGGCTGCCATTGGTTTGATGGCGCTGGCGAACTAAGGTGGGTTGAGCATGGGAACGAGTCAGATGAGAAGCAGGCGGTGGAAGGTCGGTTGGAGTGTGTTTGTGTTGAAAGGGACAGCGGATTAAGGATCTTAAGGCTAATATAACACTAGTGGGGGAGGGGGTGAATTGTGATTAGTGGATTCTAAGACTTATATGAACTAACTTAACAATTATGACACAAACAAATGCAAAAATTAAACACAGAACAATTACAGAATCAAACACAGATACAGAATGTAAGTAAAAGCAGTAAAAGGAAAGAAGACACAGGATTTTGTACTAGTTCGGAGCTACATCTAGTCCTGTACCAAGGCAAACCGCCTCATACAGAGTTTTATTATACCAATGTCGAGTTTACATTCCTCAATTTCTAAAGGCCTTGAGGTACCCTCCTGTCTCATGATTCCGAGGAAAACTCTCTTGATTTATGGGCCACAAGATTACCCAATTGATTTCCAGGTACAACCACACCTTATAGAGAGACTCGATAAACATTTGATTACAAATTGATCCTATAACTCTGAATAGCACTTTGATCTTCGACAGAGGGCAAATAATCAAACAAAAATGAGATTCTAATTTGATTCACCTAAGAATTCGGCAGAATTTCGGCATGATCTTAAAAATATGAAAATTATAGAATATGGATTTGTGGAGAAGAAAGTGAAGAAAATATGAAAATAGATTGTTAAAAAATTCATTTGTGAAGCCTATTTATAAAGCACCAACAGTCATAACTATTCACGAAGAGATTTAAATGAATAGGCACTTCTTTTGAAAATTGAAACTTTTGAATTTAACGGCCATTAGTCGACATGGGGTATCCCATGATGTCGACATCCCTATGTAAAAATAATGTAGAATTTGTTATAAAAATGGTATTGAAAGGAAAACAAGACGAAACGACTCTGGAGTAAAAACAAAGTTTAGAACAAGAGTTTATTTAAAAAACAAAAACAAAGAATATTTTAAGGCTAAAACACCTCTTTTTAAGTCATTTAAAAAGATAATTTTTAAGGCTAAAACATTTTGAAAAACAATTTTGAAAATCATTTCGAAAAACCATTTTGAAGTAGTTTTGCAAGCTTCTTCCTGGAGAATATCTCATCACATCAGGACTCGAGAACTTGTACAAAACCAGGATGTTCGTGGGTTTGTAAGCCACTTGTCGTAGGTTTGTAAGCTACTTATCGTGGGTTTGTAAGCCACTAAGAAGGTAGAAATGGGTTCCATCCTAAATGGAATTCGAAATGAAGATTTCCATGCTATTATGATGTTTTAACAAAAACTAGACACATATCTTGAAACCTTGATCTTGATACTCTAGAGTCTTCAATCTTGAGTCTTGAGTCTTTATATTGATTAGTCTTCAGTAATCAATACCTGCATATACATATCTATATATCCTGCATATCCATATCTATCTAAACAATAGTTTTGGTATATATTTTATAATAAGAAAAGTTAAAAAGGTTGTTGTCATTAAAGCCAACATCTCAGTTCCTCACAATCTCCCTCTTTTTGATGATGACAACCTATATTTATAAAATATATTTACCATACCATAACTCTTATCATAACTCCCCCTTACTCCATAACTCTGCCTTACTCCAAGAAAACTATTATTTTATAACTTCTCCCCCTTTTTCATCAACAAAAAAATACCTGAACTTGTTATAAGATAATCAACCATAATAAAATAGGGTAAACCATATATAAGTGTAATAAGTGCTAAGTGTGATCATAAGTGTAATCCAAAAAGTAAATCAATCATTAACCAATCACATTTACAGTAATTATTCAATCCAAACATATATACAAACCATACCAAATAAGTTAAGTCAATCAAGTTTAAAACATACCAATCAAATCAACCAAATAACATACACAATAATTAGACATTCCTTGGTACTTCCACCCATCCATCTTCTCCAAAGATAGGGTCTGCTTTGATGGCATCCCATTCTTCTTTATCTTTGTTGAGAGTGACTGGTGGGTTTCCTTCGAGATCGTCCTTGTTGAGGGCTAAGATCATCTAATGAAGGGCGTCGAAATGTCTCTTTTTCTCCTTGATCATCTGTATTTGACACAGTTCTAAGTGACGCTGATTATGAAGTATGAATGTAAGAATATTCTTGGAGAAAGTGAGGGTTTCTGCAAGATTATCACTTAGATTCTTAATCGGAGAAGCCATAATTTAAGAAATAGAAATAACTATGAAAGAGATTGATTAGAGATGAAGTTTGGAAATTTATTCTGGAAGAAACAGATATAAATAGAGGTAGAAAGTCATTTGAAATGAATATACACAAGTCAGTCGCGTGAAAATAAATTTTGAAAGTGTAACTATTTTATGCCCACTGGATGTCGACATGGGGGGATGGTGTATGTCGATATGCCTCTTCTTAAAATGACATTTTGCTTCGTTTTGAATATTATGAAAAAATCTATTAAATAAAATTTGTATAATATAAACACAAGAAATTACAGAGAGAAGTGAAGTTGAATAACAGGAAATGAAAGATTCCATTAATAATTCTAGCCAACATTACATAAGATAATATAATATTAACTAAAATAAAGGAAATACAAAGATAGAACTTAAGATAACATGAACTAAAACTAGTTAGATGAAGACGAAGAAGATGATAGTCCAAGCTTTCTACTAATTTTCCTGAAGAACTTGTCGATTTTAGTGGAAATCTTATCCATCTTCTTACTCATTGATCTTTTAAGTGTCTTTTGATTTTCCACTATAATTCTTTGATTATTGAGAATGGTCTTATTGGATGGATTAGCGGGATTAGTAGGATATTCAATACTTTCTAAAGAGGTTTCTTGATCTTCCTCCTCTTCAATTTCCATTCCTTCCTCTTCCTCTTCCTCTTCTTCTTCCTCCATTTCTTCCATCTCTTCATGAGCAAGTCTTTCTTCCTTTTCCATAAGCGTTTCATATGGTTGAAACACTAATGGAATTTTCATAAGGGAAATGTTTCCATGGTTGAACACTTTTCTAGTTATAAATTCTTTCCTTTTGAAATCAACTCCAAAGTAATTAAAATTCCAGGTGAGGTAAATTCCATGATATAATTGTTTTCACCCATAGTAAAATTCTTGGGCCTTACCTCATCCAAAATAACTTGAGCCCAATTAATATCATAATTTTCAAAAATTGCAAAAAGAGCTTTGCAAACTTTCAAAGTCGGTTTGTTGTAGTTTTCCGATCTTGGTGTAAGAGTGTGTTGGATAAGAAGATTAACAATTCTTGCTTTTGGGCGAAAATAACCGATTTTAAATTTTAAATTGTCATCCCCTTCAAAGATGTGATGAAATGTCTCTCGATATTTTCATTGATTTGAAATTGCGAGAGATTCATTCTGATATACTTGTATCCCAAAATCTCTTAATCCAAAACAATTTGTGTTCCTTTAACACTACTCCAAATTTGTCCTTCTTCCCTATCATAAAAACCATGATTCAAATTCGCATAAAACATCTTAACAAGATTTGGATAACATGCGAAATCATTTTGTTTGTTATTACCTAAACTAAGAATAGAACATTGTTGAAAAAGATTTTAAATTTCATAAGAAGGAAAATCTTCAAAAATAGCAAATTTTACCATATGAATTTTACCAAAGTTTACATAGTTGATGTAAGCTTTGATAGCTTCCGGGTCATTAAAAAGAAAGTTTTTGACAGATTTTGAAAGCCTAATGGTGTTAGGAGTGCTTGAAGAGGCCATTAAAGAAGTTTGAGAGGAGTTGAAGATAATGAAGATAAGTTCGGAGTTTGAAATAAAAGTGAAAAGTGATGATAAAGAGAGTGAGATAGAGATTCTAAAGACATGTTCTCTGGTCAAGAGACATCTTTCCAGAGTATTGAAGTTAGTGAAAAGGTGAAGGGAAATTTAAAAGTTTGAATTCAAATTTTGAAATCAAATTCTGAGAGACATGTCGACATGGGGTATCCTGGTATGTCGTTATGTGCCTATTGAATCAAAGGACAAGTTTCTATTCCTAATTACTAATATATATATATATATATATATATATATATATATTTATATGTGTATATATATATTATATCCTATATTTTAATTATATAATTCCTATGATAACATTAAATATAATAATACTTAAATATTAATAATTTAATATTTAAAATATAATTAAAATAATATTATTTTTGAATTTAAAATTCAAATTTCAAGGGATAAATTTGAATTTAAAAATTCATGGAATTTTAAAACAATCAAGCAAACAAACAAGCATCCGTTTAAACAAGAAAAACCAAAAATAATGTAAATGCATTTTTATTTTTAGCTCATACTCCCATCGTCATCTGATTCATGAATAGTTGTGAAACACAGATTTGAAATATCCATCTTTTTTTCATCTTCACTGGATGATGAGTCAGAGTCATCAAGAGTTGCTGTGGATGCTTTCTTTCTTTTCCTTGACGAGTGATTGTTTGGAGGGAATAACTGTTTATCTGGATATGGGCAATCTTTCTATAATGCCTTGACCTTATTGCAATTATAGCATTCATCATTGTTGATGTTCTTCATATTATTTCTGGAATTCCTTTGATCGTTTCTTTTTTAATTATTCATTTTTCTATATTTAAGGAATTTTTGAAAGTTTCTTGTCATGAAGGCAATCTCCTCATCACTGTCTGGTTTCGAATCTTCAGTTGTTGCATTGAATGCTAATGACTTCTTATCTGTAGCTTTGTTTTCTCTTCTTCCTTGCATTTGAACTTCATAAGACATTAGATTCCCAATCAATTCTTCTATTTTTATGAGACTGGTATCATTTGCTTCTTCGATTGCAAGTGTCTTTTGATCCCATTCTGGAGTGAGTGAATTTAGAATTTTTCTAACTTGGTCTTCCTCCGAAAAGCTTTTTCCCAGTGTAATTAGTGAATGAACCATATCTTGAAATCAGCAATACATGTCGAAAATAGACTCATTTGCATGCATTTTAAACAATTGAAACTGATTAGTTAATATGAAAATTTTAGTCTATTTAACTTTGCTTGTTCCTTCATGAGTAACTTGCAAAGCTTTACAGATTTCAAATGCAGACTTACAAACAAACACTCTATTAAACTCATTCCTATCTAGTGAATAAAATAATATATTCAAGGCCTTTGAGTTGTTTTGTACAACATCGTTTTGCTCAGCAGTCCACTTGGCAAAATTGGTAGTTGGTTCAATATGCTCAGTTTGTGTGATATTCAAAGTGTCTAATCCTATAGATTGTAAATAAATTTTCATTCTACAAGCCCAATATGCATAATTACTGCCATTGAAAAATGGCGGTCTGACAGTAGACAGACCTTCTACAAATGAACTAGTGTTAGTGATAACAGAACTAGTGCCATAGTTTACATTACCAGTGTTGGTAGCCATTAAAACAATTTTCAAGTTTCAGATTACGAAAACTAATGCTCTGATACCAATTGAAAGGGACAACAGATTAAGCATCTTAAGGCTGATATAACACTAGAGTGGGGGTGAAAAGTGTTTAATGGATTCTAAGATTATATGAACTAACTTAACAATTTTGGGACAAACAAATGCAAAATTTAATCGTAGAATAATTATAGAATCAAACACAGTATAGAAAGCAAATAAAAAGCAGTAAAAGGAAAGAACACACGGAATTTTATACTGGTTTCAGAGTTACCCTACATTCAGTCCTGTACCAAGGCAAATCACCTCATACAGATTTTTATTATACCAATGTCGAGATTACATTCCTCAATTTCTAAAGTCCTTGAATACCCTCCTGTCTCACGAGTCTGGGGCGAACTCTCTTGATTTACGGACCAAAAGATTACCTAATTGATTTCCAAGCACAACCACACCTTATAGTGAGACTCGATGAACTTTTAATTACAAATTGATCCTATAACTCTGAATAGCACTTTAGATGGTAGAAAATCAAACAAGAATGAGATTCTAATTTAATTCATTTAAGAATTTGGCAGAATTTCGACATGATATTAAAAAAATGAAAATTATAGAACATGGATTTGTAGAAAAGAAGAAGTGAAGAAAATACGAAAATAGATTGTTAAAAAATTCGTTTGTGAACCCTTTCTGTAAAGCACCAACGGTCATAACCATTCATGAAGAGATTTAAACGGATAGACATTTCTTTTGAAAATTAAAAATTTTGAATTCAACAGGCACCATGTCGAAATGGGGTATCCCATGATGTCAGCATCCCTACGTAAAAATCAATAAAGATTTTATTTTGAAAATGGTATTGAAAAGAAAACAAGATGAAACAACTCTGGGGTAAAAACAAAGTTTAAAACAAGAGTTTATTTAAAAACCAAAAACAAAGAATATTTTAAGGCTAAAACATCCTTTTGAAAATCATTTGAAAAGATGATTTTTAAGGCTAAAACATTTTGAAAAACAATTTTGAAAATCATTTTGAAAAACCATTTTGAAGTAGTTTTGCAAGCTTCTTCCTATAGAATATCTCATCACATCAGGACTCGAGAACTTGTACAAAACCAGGATGTTCGTGGGTTTGTAAGCCACTTGTCGTAGGTTTGTAAGTTACTTGTCGTGGGTTTGTAAGCCACTAAGAAGGTAGAAATGGGTTCTATCCCAAATGAAATTCGGAATGAAAATTTCCATGCTATTATGAAGTTTTAACAAAAACTAGACACATATCTTGAAATATTGATCTTGATATTCTAGAGTCTTCAATCTTGAGTCTTAAGTATTTATACTGATCAGTCTTTAGTAATCAATACTTGCATATACATATCTATATATCCTGCATATACATATCTATCTAGACAATAGTGTTAGTATATATTTTATAATAAGATTAGTTAAAAAGGTTGTTGTCATCAAAACCAACATCTCAGTTCCTAACATGTGTGGGGCGGAGGCTGTTGTGTTCAAGCGCCGAAGGAAGCGGATCAGAGAATCGACTGTGGGTGGACTTCGCTGGTTCTGTGCGCTGTCATGGAGGATGCAGTGGTGAGAAGCACGGTAAGCAAGGTGGCGGGTGATGATGGACGAGGAAGGGTTTCAGAAAAAATGAGGTGGAGTCGGTTGTTGTTGAGGTAATGGCCAACGGTTGGTGCTCGAGCTGCTTTTCTAGGGGCTGCTATAGTTTGCAAACGACTGTGGGTCTCGACTGATATGATGGCAGCAGTTGTGCTCGATGGGAGTGGATGAGGGTGAGCTGAGAAGGGAAGACGTGGGCGGAGCTGAGGTTTGCGGCCAGGGGTATGATGGCGATCGGCTGTGGGAAGATGGGAGCTATGTGGATCAGAGTTTTTTTCAGAGGTGGGTGGCCTAGACGTGGTGAAACGGCAGGGAGGGGTGGCGCTAAGGGTGGAGCATGGTGTAGTACAAGGCGTGGCTGAGCAGGAGGTCGCGAGGGTTTGAAGCAGTTTCGGCTATGGAGGACACGGACTCGAAGGGAGGAATAAGCAGCATTTGTAAAGAGAAAGGGAATGGCACATTTCCAGACATAGGAATAGGAAGAAGAACATGCTGCACTTCTCAGATCTATAAATATTTTATGTATATAATTTTTTTAGAAGAAGCACAGAACAATCAAAACGAAAGGGAAGAGAAAGAGGTGCAAACGAGCCAAAAAAATGAAGTAGCAAATATAAATTGGAAAAGCTGAATCACAAAAGTCAAAATGTTGAAAATATTGATTGTAAATGGCTATTAGTATTATACGGTGGAAATTAAAAGTCAAAGATAACCCAAAAGTTTTAAAATGGGCACCGATACGGTTACTGTTTTCGCAGATTCTGCCGCGTACGGGGATACGAAACATACAAATAAATACACTATGGATATCAGCATAATGAAACGAACAAAACAGTTTATAAATATCAACGATACGACCATCCTATCAAAACTCGAATTTTTGGTGCCAAATCGCTGCTAATTTTTCAAAAATAGGATAAACGGGGCTTTAGAAGTCCAAATTTGACGAAATGAAATATGACATCTCACTTAAAAAATGATTTACATTTTTAAAAATATTCAGATTTTGAAAACATTTGTTGTCATCAAATTAACTGAATTTAAATTGAAAAATTACACAACAGAGTTAACTTTCATATTTTCCCATACAATTTTAATAGTTGCCATGTTAAAATAGACATATTCCAAATATCAAATTTTCATTGTTAATCTTTATAATTTAATTTCAAGCAAAATTTCAGTTAATTACGTTATAAAAATCATTAAAATTCCCGGATTGTTACAATACCCTTTTTAAAACCCTATAGTATGTTAAGTTTTGGTAGAGTTTTCTGCAACGGTACAAAAAAATTTCGACTTTTAATTGCAGTTCGTATCGTAGAGTTTACCGAAACGCCACTGAAAGTTTAAGTAGCATTTTTTCTATGCGATGAAAAACCTTGTCTGGTGTAGTGTCTCCAACAGTGGTTTGCCTTCAAACACTTGTCATAACATTGAATCTACTTCCATATACAACAACTTGGACAATGGTATTTGGTAGTGCAATCCAACTTCTAATGGTGGCTTTTCTCTTAAAACTGCATGGGAGCATATCAAAGGCAAATGCACTCCTCAAAAATGGTCTGATCATATATGGAATAAGGTATGTAGTAGCAAAATGTCAATGTGCTCATTCTTGGCTATGGTTAATAGACTGCTTACTAGGGATAGAACCAGTAATTGGAGCAGTAAAATTCAAATTTAAGTTGTCTTCTATATATCACCCGTTAATAGAGTATATCACATCTCTTTATTGAATGTGAATTTTGGAGGAGTATATAGGTAAATTACAAGAAAATTCCGGATTTCACATATTTGCAACATAATAAGCATCATGACATTTTCACATACTTCTTTTGGGTCATTTAATAGAAATTATATTAAAGCAAGCATTACCGAAATATTTCTAGTAATAATGATATGGCACAATAGGAAGGAAAGAAATAGAAGATTGCATCAATCAAATTCTATTATTACTGGCACATGCTTCAAGTTAATAAAAATAATTTAGGACTTAGGTTGTGTTTGTTTTTGATTAGAAGTTCTGAATCAACATCTGATTTATAAGTAAGAACCTTCTATGTTGTTTGTTTTTTGTCGGTGTTCTGGATAAATCTATCTATTCAGACAAAATTATTCAGAACTTTTCCCTGCTTAATTTTTGTTTTGAAGGCTGAAAGATGTTTTTTGTTCTTAATGCTGAATGCAAACAAACAAGATAGTAATTGTAAGAATTCGGCATTTTGTAATCAACATTCAAACTTCAGAGTTCAGCTAACAGAATTCAAATTTCAGCATTTCAAACAAACGGAGCCTTAGCTAATGGAGTGGTGCTAATGCTCATGCGTCTGGTCTACTCCAATGGAAGAGGTAATGACATTGATCTTGCTTAGGCATGGATTTGCGAAATCTTGATCTTGCTTCTTTGCCTGATTTTGAACCGCCCTTGCTTGCATACTTTCTATTAATTTTAATTTATGACTTAGTTTTTCTTTTATTGTAATCTTATTGGCTACTTTGGGTCAGTTTCTAATTTGTATGTTTTAGCCCTAATGTACCTAAATATGTATTTTATATTTGTGAATAATAATTGTTGCTAGCTAAAATAAAAACATTTACAAATTATTTTCAATAAAAATTAAGACTTATGGTTGAACTCATCCCTCAATAATATTTTAAAAATTTAAATATTGAAATGTGTATGAACTTTGTTGAAGTGCACTAGTGGACTCGAGTTCATTTGCTTGCATATTATGTAGATAAAATCTAATTTCTTATCTTTTAAAGCGCTCAATTTTTTTATAAGTAATTAGCAGAACAATTAAAGGCAGTCTGACACAGTCAAAGTCAACCTAACTGCTTTACTACTGCTCCACATAAGCCCAGTCCAAACTAGTGTTGGTCCCAAAGTAATCCTTCTACTTGGCAAGACACCAAGATGAGGTACGGTTGCCTCATCCCTAGGCAACTTTCACATTTAAGCTAGATCTAGGCCCAACCCCTCCCGGTCTAACTAGGCCTGGTACAATGATGACCAAACATCTTATGTCAATCTATTTTTAACACAACTCCAAATCAACATGTTCACTCAACGTCGCATAAGTTGAAGATCAGTGCCTTTCCAAGTCTGCCTTAGAAAAAGGCACGTCAAGCAAGATTGGCTTAAGCAAGATCCCTCCTTGTCCAGCATCAATACAGCCACTTCTAAAAGGTCCCAAGTTGCCATCCCAATCACCTCGCACCCGGCTGTGCACCATCATTCCATCATGCTCCTTAGTTAGGTTCCTAGTTTCTCTCATATCATTGACAACAGGACGGTCAGTTTAGCAAGCTTTGCCATTTAAGCACTCAGGTAAAATGATAAGTTATCCATCCACATATCCGAAGCAATATAGTTAAGTGACAGAACTGATGTGACATACTATCAATATTAAATGCGAAGCCCATGCCTAGTCTAAAGGAGTAATAAATATATTTTCATCCGTCGCACATCTTCTTACACCTTTACAGTTATCGTCCATCTGCCCTTGCAGCCAAATCAACAGTAATGCACTTTATTCATCGATTCTACAACTTAATCTCAACCGTCCTTCATCCGCTTCAACTACTATAAATATCCAGTACATTATAACTTAAAAAGGGTTGGAAAATATAAGGATTCTAAATACTACACACAATTCAGGGCTCTTGATATCGAAAGCCCTTAAGATTACACAACTTCATTGGTCTTAAGTGCTTCTTAATTTCTAATTATTATCTTATAATTCCTTGTAGTTGTAAAAACATAGTATGAGAACTTCATGGTGGACGTAGGCAGCCTTGGAGAACCACTCTATACCATATATTAATTACCTTTCGCCTGCATGCTTAACTCCTCGTTTTCCACTTTCATCCCAGTGTTAGTAAGTAACATTTACGCATTAGTCTAATTCTGATATTAGCTAAATTTCTAGTCAACATGTTGGAACTAGAAGGAGGGCCTCCCCATAAAGCTCTCGCATTCCCACACTTTTCTACTTCCGAAGGACGTGTTCTGACTTTTTACCATGGACAAGCTTCCATCATTTGAAAGTAACAGCTCCAACGGGCACGAAACCAATAGAAACAATCTCGTTACTGATCCCAACCCAATCTTGGCATCAATGAAGAAATATGGCAAGCTATGATGCTATAGGTGTCAAACGTAGGTCAGATGGCCCACAAAGTGAATGGCTTGATGGCGCAGTTGGATGCTCAAGCCATCATGAACTTTGTCCCACTAGCTCCTCCGACGATCAACTTAGTCAACCTTCCTGCTACTAGGCCCATGTCTCCCATACAACTATGAACTTCTAAACATCACAAAAGCCCAGGAGAGAGTAGTATCCAAAACTCTGCTTATGGTTATTCTTGTCCATCCTAGAAGGTAAGATGTACATGTACCTAGTCGGATTGGTCATGCACCAGATGTGGCTATGCTTATGGGGCCAACTTGTACTTTGGTCCCCTTCAACAAAATGGCCACCGGCCTTTGATCACCTACAAACTTATGCTTTTGACAATCTTGATGGCAGTCCCTCTACCATCGGTAGGGCATGCATGGCTCTCCCACCATACTTAAGGTCCCTAGTGGTATGGCCTAAAATAGACAAAGAGGAGAGCTCATCATGCATTCAAGATCACCCTCTATGAGTAAGGGGATATCTCCTACCTCTCATCATCATTCTCTATCTTATCGTCGATCTTCTACTCCGCCAAATCCCAGGATGAGCCCTAAGCCTATAGTCAGATAGAACTTCCTACAATAGGCCGATTCCTGTCTTAGGGAAGAAAATCATGTTCTTCGCCAGTAGCTCAACAAAATGCAAGCTCACAATGCTAGGGGTGAGGCATTCTCAAATGAAAAGAATAGGGTGACATTCTTTGATGAAGTCCTAGATGCTTACATCCATCGGTAGTATGCTTTGCCACTTATAGACAAGTGTGATGAGGGTGCAGACCCATCCAACCATATCATGGAGTTCAACTCCATCATCCATGTCGGCCAGCTTTCCAACTCACAAAAGTGTTGGCTCTTCCCTCCACCCTCTCAGGGTCAGCCTCCCACTGGTTCTTGCATCTGCGATTAGGCAGTATTAGCTCCACGGCCTAATTGTGCATAGATTTTAAGACTCGTTTCTTTACGTCTCATACCTATGTCATATTAGCTAGTGAGTTGGAAGATATTATATAAGGTCCTTCTCAAAGCTTGCGGTCATACTGTAATACCTCAAAAGTTTCTATATAACTTAAATAATGATTGTAGTTAATAATAAATAAATCTTGAATTTAATTAGAGGGTAATTTGGTAAATTTAATAAAAGGACAAAATATTAATTTTTATAAATGGTTGAATTAGCTAGCTGGAGCCACATCATTGCATAACTCTCATTTTTCAAGTCAAAATGGAGTATTCATTTGTCCAAATTGGATGTCATATGAGTGAGATAGCAAAGTTATATTTAAGTGGGCCGGCTTTGATATAAGCTAAGTTATTAGGGACATAATTTGAATTTGAATTTGAGACGTTGTTTTCGACTTTCCTCCTAAAGTCCATTTAAAACTACGTAAAATTTAATTATCATTTTTGAAATTCTATCGAAAACCATCATCTTCCTCTTAAATCATCCAAAGTAACAAATCTCAATGGAATTTGACGAGACAAGTTGCATTGGATTCATAGCGGATTTCTCTATCATCTGGAGTAAGAATCAAACGCTAATTCAGGAACTTGATTTTGTGGAAATTTAGGATAGTGGATGAATTTGGGTTCTTTGGCTAGATTTGGTGAGTGTTGCTTCTCCAATCTCGAGATAATGCTATGATAATGATATAGTATGCCTTGAGGTTTACTTAGCATTAAAATATGATATATTTTGGTACGTAAGATGAAGTTAGAAACTAAGATAAGGAAAAAACATATACCGCTCCATTTAAAATTCATAGAAACCTGATTTCAAAATAAACATGAATCAAGCCCTTGTTGAAAAAAAATTGAAGATATAAACATGTTAGGATCCTATAAATCAAGTTGGTAACATATAAATAGTATAGAATCATCATAACAAAGAAAGAAGCAAAGAATTAAATTCTAGAAATTAAAAATACAAATCAGGAAGAAATTCCCATAACCTTAACGTTCACTGATGCACCGGTGGGTGTACATCGGTCCACTGGTGAACAAACTAATTTTGTGTATTTGGGCGGTAAAACACCCCATACCCTTTGTATATCAAATGGGACATACTATAAGGTGTGGTGCATTATAGGTATAACTAAAACTAGCAGAGACTAAGATTCACAAGACAAAAATATGTAAAAACAGCCAAAAAAACTAAAATAATAACTTATTTAAAACAAAACTTCATAATTACTTTATGAACCAAACAAGTCACCAAATACCAAATACATCATATATCAAAATACCCATGCATGTCTTGCGAAATCAAAAACCCTGGTCTCAACAAAATCAGAGTACAAATTATCCCTCAAATAGTGCAAGTACAACATACGAACTAAAAAATGAAATAAAAGAAGAGAAATACATATGAGAGTCTCTGCCAAAGAAGTCACCAAATGGCTTCAATCTACCATCCTTTCCCTTGCGAGCCTAAGGGGGGAAATGGGGAAAATGGAGGAATGGGTCAGATTAAAAGTCTGATGAATTATAGTAATTACTAGAATTCTTAAGCAAAGTAAAAGTAATAGACTTTACAACAATTCTAGTATATAAAAGGAAACAAAGGAAATAGAAAGAATAAGATGGAAATATATACGAGTAACTTGCTAAATTAATATGATTGGTTAACTTTGATTGTTTTCACTTGTCCTTGATAACTGCTTTGATTAGGCTGAAATCCTAATTCTATAATTAGGCCGAAATCCTAATTCTACCCTTTGATCGGCCTGCTACTTCATAGTACCTACTGTGGACAAGACGCTAAATCTCCCTACATATAAGGCATTGATGTCTACAAAAGACAGACATACTAAGCGCTTGGAAATAATAGTGACTTATCTCCCCTCATTGATGCCACACGCTTGGTCACTGCCGGTTCACACTATCTATTGCTCCCTCTTTTGACCTTTTATTTACCCTAGACAGCATAAGCGTGCCTTTATCTCACTTTAGGCTATTATGAGACACTGCACCCATAGAAAATAGGGAATGCTGTTTGTACTAGTCACTGTCAAATAAAACCTAGTTGCGCCCCTTGTCCAAATCCCCATGATTTGGTCTTTTAATTATTGACCTCTTATCTACCCTAAACAGCATAAGCATGTCCCAAGGGAAATGCTGCCGGTACGGATCTTTCCTTTTAACTACTGACCACTTATCTGCCCTAAACAACATGAGGGGAATGCTGCCGGTACGGGTCTTTCCTTTTAAATATTGACCACTTATCTACCCTGAACAGCATGAGGGGAATGCTGCTGGTACAGATCTTTCCTTTTAACTATTAACCACTTATCTAACCTAAACAGCATGAGGGGAATGCTGTCGATACAGATCTTACTTTTTAATTATTGATCACTTATCTACCCTAAATAACATGAGGGGAATGCTGCCATTACGGGTCCTATCTTTATTTTTGCTTATTAACTTAGTATAAATCTTTTTAAATAAGCCTCTACCGTTATCCTTTACTATATTTGCTTATTAACTTATCCTAAGTCTTAAAATAAGCCTCTTTCCCATTCTGTTTCTTATTATAACCTATGTTATAATTGGACTTATTGTTTAACTCAAGATCTAAGTGTAAAAAAAAAAATTCTTTCATCTTTTGTTCTTTATAGTTATAATTGTAAGTTATAACCAGGCCAATATCTTTAATTTAGTCCAATTCTAATATTTATGTCATAACTAGGCTCAATTTCAGTCCAATTCCATTTTTATTACAGTCTTTCAAATTTATAACTTATCTTTCGTTATTTCGGTATTCTTATAATTAATCCATATTCGCGTTTGATCTATTCTAATCCATTCGCAAAGAAAAGGGGAAATAGAAGAAAACTGTTAATTATAGAAGAAAATCCAAAACATAGAAAAAGATGTAAATAACGCATAAATAACACTAAATAAATTAAAATACTGTAAATAAATGGAAAATCTATAATTAATAGAAATAAACTAGAATTAACTGAATAGAATAGCTAAAAGGAATAGATTGAAAATAATTCTAAAAACTGTAAATAAATTGCTAAAAAGGTTATTCCATAAATCGTAGTAAAACTACAACGATTGGAAATCCTATTATTTTAAATTATTTAAAAATCTAAAATAATTAAAATCACTCACCTATGGTCCTAAGCTCTTCCCTTTTGGTCTTCCTAGATCCACTTGAGGGTATTAAAATATTTTTATTAAAAAGATTCTCTCACTGGAAAATTATTCCTTTTAGGGTCCTTCCTGAAAAGGTGAACCCAAGCGAAGAAAATCTATAATGAGAAAAAGTGTTAGGCCTAGGGTCTTATTTATAGGTGTAGAAGTGGATCTCAGGCCGTTGGATTTGGGGATTTAATAGGATGCAACCATGTCATAGGCTGAATATGAGCCATCAGATGGAAGCACAGAAGGACCAGATTAAACAAAATAATGCAAAATGAGATATTTTGAACGTTACTGGAATGAAGGAATAATTCCTTCATTCAATTGCCGAGGCGGTCGACCTACAAGTCGACCGCCCATATAGCTAGGTCGACCGGCTGGTCGACCTAGGCAGTGGAATGGTCGACCTCTACGTCGACCCCTCAATATTTTTTTCTTTTCGATTTTATCTTATTCTTGTTTAATTTGTATCTTGTTCATTTTAGCTTGGATTTTGATGTTCTATATATGGAAATTGACCAGAAAATTACCACGGACACTATAGTGCAACTCTCGTGGCTTAATTCTGATAATTTCACAAAGTTATTTTACCATTTAATTAATTCATTAATTAATAATCATGGTTTAAATTTTAGGTTGCTACATGTGGTTTTGAACAACTGATTCAGCATGCATTGTGGCACATTTATTGTTTGGTTGGCTGATGTTTGGAGATAGAGATCGATTTATGGATGTGGTACATGTGCTTTGGAATGGTAGTTGATTACTCCATGCAAGTATGGTGAGCAATTTGATGGTGCTGAGGCTCGAAATTCGAGTATGTAGTTTGGCAATTGGGCGAGTATTCAAGACCAATGGAAATGATAAAATATAAATATCGTGTGTATGGCTTTGGATATTGTAGTTTTGATAAATTATAAATGTATAGTTGGCAATATGAATTCCCAAATCTTGTAGCGCACTTGGTGGGTCCTTGGTTCATGGTATTAAGATGATGTTCTCCTATACAGCATCGAGGTTAGTCCAAGAGTATTAATTTAGACAACAGTCGACCTGAAGCGCACGTGGTGGGACTAGGCATGAATCCAATGCATGACTATCCTTTACCGCCATTTGGCGAGACTGGATAATCGTTAACGTGTAATCCTTTACCACAAATGGCAATACCGGATTACTTTTATGATTATTTGGATAGTATATTATTATATTGTAGTGTGGCATAAGCAGGTCGGGAAGATATAATACTTAGGCTTAAATCGTGTTATACCACTTTTGCAGTAGTATACCTGTATTAGATTTGCTTCACTAATGCAAACGTATGTCTGACCCACCTATATATTTTTCTCTGTATTATTAGGGTTGATGGAGTTTGGATGCGTGATGGATCTAAAGATAAAACTTGCATATACCATGTATATATATTGTAAGCAAAGTTTATATTAACGACTTGATGTGATAATGTGCGGCGTCATTTGGGTTTGTATTATACATACTAAGTATTGGTATCAGAATTTATAAATAGATAATTATATGTGTTTGTGTGATATAAACTATTGATTTGACCATTCGCTATGAGATTCTGAATGCTTTAGCTAATTTAGTTTTACCTTATCCTCTCGTTGTGTGTATCATATGTATTATCATGTAATGACTCACTGTATTAGGATTTCGTTGTGTAATTATGGGGTTATGATATGGCAAGTTGTTACATTTGGTATCACAGCATAGGTTATAGGGTTAGGAACGTGTTAAGAGAGCATATTTCACTACAAGAAAATTACCCTATTGCAACTAATTATTTACATCGGGCACCATATAACAGTTGTAATAAATGATCTTTAACAACGAGTATTTCCTAACAGTTGTAATAAATAACCTCTAACAATTGGCATTTCCTATCAGTTGCGATAAACGTACTTTTAACAACTGCTCTTTTCTACCAGTTGTGATATACATATTTTTAACTACTACGCTTTCCTGCCAGTTGCGATAAACATATTTTTAGCAACTGCGTATTCCTGCCAGTTGCAATAAACATATTTTAACAACTGCCTATTGCCTGCCAGTTGCGATAAATATATTTTTAACAATTATATATTTATTTATAACCCTTGTCCTGCTCATAAGATTTCGGTATTTATGTAACCACTTTTAAGTAAACAATGTTAATTACAAACAATAACCTGCATTAACTCAAAGATTTCTGCTTGGATGTTTTAATTAATAATATTAATACTTACATACTAGTTTGTAAATATTAATTTACAATTAATAATTATAAATGAAAGCTTACATATTTCATTATTTGTAATTTACTATAATTTATAATTACTAATTATTATCAATAATCAATAATTATTTTTTACATTTGATAATTTATTATAGTTAATTACTAATAATTAGTAAATTATAGTTATTATTATTAATTACATTTAGTAATTTATAAATATGATTAATAATTAATAATTAAGACTAGTTAATTAATATTAAATAATTTTTAACTAAATTTTAATAATTAATATTTAATAAATAATGTTAACATTTAATATTTAATTAATAAGTAATATTTAATAACTAATGAGTAACACTTAATTGTAAGAAGTAATATTTAATAATTATTAATTAATAGTTAATATTAATGATTGAAATTAATATTAAATAATTAATAATTAACAATTAATGTTTAATATATAACATTTGATTAATTTGCTATATTAATAATTAATATTTAATAATTTATCATAGTGTAATATTTAATCATTTATTGTAATTTAGTATTTAATATTTAATAGTTTATAATAATAATTAATTCCCAATTTATTAATATATATAATCAATAATTAATGATTTATATGTAATTTTAATAATTAAAAAATTATATTTATTAGTTAGTATTCCATATTTATTGATTATAACTGATAATTTTATTTGGTATTTAAATTTTCAAAATTTAAAAGTTTGAAATTTTCTAAAATAAATTTACAAATATTCATGAAATTTAAAAACATTCATAAAGTTCAAAATTAAACTACAAAATTTTCATAAATTTAAAAAAAATGAATTTTTTTTAGTGTTTACTAAAGTAAAATTGAGATATCCATGAAATTTAAAAATTCATAAAATTGAAGAATAAAATTTTGGAACTTTCAAAAATTCATAAACAATAAAGTCAAAATTTCATAAAATATTTAAAAAAAAAATTCAAAAATGTTAAAGTAAAAGTTTTCTTTTGTGACTATGTTTGTAACGTCCGCCTTTTCGCACGATTTAAACAGATACACATGCCGACTCAAACCATCCGGAAGGGCGGATTGTTATGGGGTAAATAAGAAAACAGAGAAGAAAAAAAAAACAAAATATAATCTCACAGCGGAAGGATAAAATATAATAATAAAATATACAGTTTATAAAACTATTTACAAAACATTTGATTCTTCTTTATACAATTAAATATCAGAGTTTACATACCAATAATATCAAAGCAGCGGAATTAAATGGTGTAGTGGAATAATATAGTAGATACTAGTAATACAAATCTTCGTCTTCGTCCTCCGGAGCTAAATCCTCAAATCCTGAAACGCTCGGACTGACCCGAGCGAATTGAAAAGACAAAACACTCGAGTCAGAACTAAAAGATCTTATGTGAGTTAAATCAACAGGAGTAAATATGGGTGCAGTAACTCAAGAGATGCTCGGGATTTACATCTCCTAAGGATCCGTTAAACTATTTACTATGTAGCATATTGCGCTATTATAATAGTGTCTAATTGTAAAATAAGCTTACTTTTTAATAGCGTTAAGGGGTTACCCATATAGCCCTTAACACAGAATACATTTCCACAGTCTATACAGTACCGTAATCTCCCCCGTACTGGGCGTCGTCAGAGGGCACTCCATAGGTATGGTACAAAACCAAAATCGTATAAGGCGCGCTAGGGTAGGTGACACGGCACAACTAGGCAATGCCAGGGTAGATATACCAATTGCTATCCGGGCAGATGGTAATGCATAGCCGCAGCTACCGCCCACCTCGAACAAACACCCCCAAATCAAAGAAATCAATAGTGGCCACCGAAACAATCTAAAGTCAGAGTGTAGTATCGAAGGAGTGCGTTCGATCAGAGGAATGACCTCATTGGCCCGAGAATCGCTCCTGTTTTAGCCACCTTATGCCAACTCACGGGAGTTGGGTCCACGTATTTACCTTACAGGAAACGTCGCCACCAACCTACTTCATTCTGGAATCTCCACCGCGTACACGGTTAGTTAAAGTGGTTTTCGGTATCGACAGAGAGTATGTCCATATCCGATCCCGGTCTCTTTGCCAACCCATCGTTATTATAACACCGCGGCCATTTAAAATAGTTTATACTTTAAAACCAGAATAAAATTTCCCATACGATATCAAATTAAAACCCAAAATAATATGATATCATTTTATCTCAAATATAATCCTTTTCCAAAATCATACTGGTTTAAAATTTAAAATATCTGGAAACCAAACATTTGAATTATACTTTCAAAACATAATATTTCGGAATTCATACTTTTAAAACCATAACTTCTAAAACTTGAATGGTTTGGATATTCAACGGTATATAAAATAAATGGTTTAACTTTAAGGTAACTTTGTAAAGAAAAATAATTTCCATGGCTTTACAAATATGTTTCTTTATTTAAAGTCTAAACCAAAATTTAAATATCACTTTCAAGTTCCAAAACTACTTCAATTTCTATATATATATATATATATATATATATCCATTTGGAGTATTAATATTTCAAAACTAAAGTTGGAAAATTTTCTTTCGGCAAATTAAACGTACTATTATTTAGTCTTGAATATTTACATAAAATCCCTAAAACTCCAATTTCTAACCATTTAATATTTTCTTAAATTTAATTTATACTAACATATTCATTTTTAATTATCTTGGAAAAGTCCGGTTATAAATATCATATCTTAAATTTCCAAATTTAAACATTAAACATATGATATAATTATCAAACTCCATTTTTCTCAATTTTTCCATTTTTATTTAAGAGATTTATACACAGCTTAAATTCAAAATATCTAACTTCATATGTATATATATATAGAAGAAAATATCAAAATTAAAAATTATAAACCGTATTCCATACAAACCATAGAAATCACTTTAAAATATTTTATATATAGACCGCGGTGCCTGTATATAATTTTCTATCCTATGGTCAAGTGATACGAATATTTATCATTTCAATCCGTAATTTAAAAATAAAATTTTGCGGTTGTATATCATTTCAAACCACAATCCGAATGAAATGAAAAATGCATGATAACTTGCAGTTTAATGATATACAATAAAACATCCATTCATCAAAATCATCCATCATCCAAATCACAATCATCATCCAATAATAAATCAATATCAATATATATCTGATAATATATAACAGGTAATAACTGGCAGTTATATTCAAAATAAAATTTAACAACTATTAAACTAACAGTTTATATGCAAATAAATAACTATAACTGTCAATCTATATGCAGTAATAAAATTAAATGAACAGTTATATTAAATAAATGCGATTTAACAGATATGATGAATAAAACATGCCAAACAGTCATAAATAAATTTCTACTCATATCTAAAATAAATTTAACAAACATAAAAACTTTTAGAAGTTGTGAGTGGGTTAAAACACTCACCTTTTTGAATTTAAATCCGATTTAAACCCAAAAATTGCACAGTCTCCAAATCTGTCCAAACCAGTGCCAACAGATCCGGAATTTAATTACGATCCTAACAAAAAAAGATTTGCGTAAATCGGAGTACGTATGCAGAAGTTATGAGGATTTGAATGGTTGAAAACAAAATTAAATCAAACAAAGATTTACCAAAACTCTAAATTTCACCACGTCAGCACCCTAACTTTCCCCCTCTCTCTCCTACGCGTTTCGAACCAGCCTCAGAGAAAAATTTCCGTTCGAACCCAACATGAACCGTTGACTTCCCCATTTGACCGCTTCCCTACGTCGCCTCCGGCCGCCATACCCCTGCCGACCACCACCCAGCACTCCTCCTGGCCGAGGCGCACGCGCGAAAGGCCTCAGCCCAGCCTCCGGCCCAAGCGCCGCCGCCGCTACTGTGTGATGCCGAAACCCTAATTTGAAACTTCCACCACATCTAGCCGTTGATCCTCCCTTCAACCATCACCGATGAACTCCGCTCGCTGAGCTCTACCAAACCCAGGAAGGGTTTGCCGATCCATCGACTTTGATTACGACGATGATGAATGGCCCACACTTCATCGATTTTTTTCTGGTCAAACGAATATCCAAAACAGAAAACGAATTGTACCAGTAGACTACGTGTCTCGAGAACTTTAACATAAAATTTTCTGGAATTTTTCTGGAGAGTTTGAATTTTCATTGAAATTTTGAATTGAAATAGATCTAGGTTTTGCAACCATTAAGGAAGAAAAAGAGATGAAGAAAATGAACGTACAGACAAACGATAGAAGATGGAGACTAGGGTTTGTCACAACATATTTATAGACAAATGGTAGTAGGCTAGGTGGGCACGAATTTCGAACTTGCTAAACGGTAGTTGGCCCAAAAAGCCCGTTCTATTCCCGGAACGAAATTTATTAAACCCATATATCCAAATAGGTATTTTAAAATATTCCGAACGCGATGGAAAAAGTTTCACGTCCAAATTCGATCGTATGAAGAAGTTATGCTGGAAACAAAATTTCCAAATTGATTTCAAACTTATTTTTAATTAAATCGATTTCAAGGCGTTTCGCGTTCGTACGATCAAACGAAGAGTCCGATCGATACGAAACTTGAAACCCTACAATAATTCACTGATACGGATCCGATGAAACTGGTTTCGTCGAAATCCGAGTCCGTGACAAAAATGGCTATATTTTATATTAATTAAATAAATTAAAAATTAGTCAATTAAATCAAATTTCCCATTTCTTTTTGATAATTGACGATTCTTATTATTATAAATTTCTCGATCACCTATACTAATTTAAAAAAAAATTAACTTGTCGAATTTGAAATTTTAGAAATCCCCAAATTTCATTAATTTCACCAAATTATAAATTAAATTTCCTAAATTTTAATTAAATTTACTTTCCATTATTATTGTCAAATAGGGGAATTTATCATTGGATTCATATTTCAAAATGTAAATATTTCCAATTTCATCTGAACTTATATTTACATAATTCCTAAATATTAAATTTCAAATATTACTTCACTTAACGTTAACGTAATAATTATTTACTATTTATTGCAGTTGATTATCAGTTACAATTAATATACTAAATATATGGTAAATCTTGAATACTGGTTATCCTTAACGTTTTATTTCCCATTTAATTGCAACAACGCCATTTCAAAAATTTAACTCAATTAAATAGACAACTCTTTATATTCTAAATCAATTGCAATGGTTTAAAAGTTGCTAAATTTTGATTTCAGTAATCCCTTTAATTCGATTCAAAATCAGCAATTACCTATTAAATGTCCCAAAATTCCTATTAAATAAATCTAACAAATCTTCATCATCAATTAGATGAATTAAATATTGCAAAATAATTTCCGTTTCACTTTAAAGTATCTAAATTAGCCAATTACAATACTTATTACCCAAATAACTTCAATTTCTTCCAAATAAATATTTACATAATTATTTTAAATATTGAATCCATTTAATTGCAATAAATTCAATTGATTGCAAATCAATTCCAAATAAATTTGATTTTTATCCAGTTACAACTTAATATCAAATCAGTTTTCACTTAACTAACAAAGTCATTATTACTTAGAATTTCATTACATTTTATATTTTCACATTTTCATTTTCGTTTCATTTCTTTTTCCCATAGTTTATTAAAAATGGGATTTTTCTTGGTTACAACTTATTTGGATCCAACCTTGTTCATTTACCAATTTATTCCACTTTAACTGTAGAAATTTTGGAGATAAATTGAATTTGATTCCAGATTAACATTGACAACTAATAAAATAAGTAACGTACAATAATTATAGTCATTAACTCTATTTCACACGTCTACATTCAGTTACTATTAGAAAATCTTATTGCATTGGTTTCATACAATCGCCATTTACTTTACATTTCATTACTATTTAATATATATTTTTATACATAAATAAATTCGATATTCATTCTTCTTTACTCCTATTTGATAAATAACCTAGTATACATTTTACATATATTCATTTCATTTCATTCATTTATGGGCATTGCATTGAAATTTATTTATTAACTAATATCAACGTTATTATCATTAATTTAAATTGGATTCCCAATTTTATTCAATACCCTGAACAAATAACATATATATTAATCAAATCCCTCCATTTGTATTTCTCATATTCCGTAAAAATCAAATCATAACATTTTAAATGATTTTATTAAATTGGAATCTCATTCAAGTCGTAATCTATTAACTGGAACAAATATGATTCCTTAATTTATTCCCATTTACCGTTTAAAATCTTTCATTGCATTAAAACCATTTAACATTTTCATAAATTTCTCATATTAAATTCCATATCCAGGTGAGAATCCTTTTTCTACTTAATTCATTTGGATTTCATTCTAAATTAAATTAGAAATCCTATTAAATTATCACATTTAAAATTATCGAATTTAACGGGTCGTTACACTCTCCCCCACTCAAAACTTTTCGTCCCCGAAAAGGAAAATGAAGGGAGAAAAAGAATTTAAATAACAATACATCTTATTCAAAATATTTAACCTATAACCAATAATTTACTAAATTCATTACCTTACATAAAATATACTCGTCTTATAATCATTATATCTTTATGTACTTAAATAAATAAAGTTTGGATAACATTTTCAAATAATCTCTAAGTGGTTTCAATCACTAACAATCAAATCAATCCAATAACCATCCATTTCAACAAACAGCATACACAACAAATATAAACAACCATATAATCAACAAACAAATAGTTGCTCGGGTTCAAAGCTTGAAATGGTACGGAATGAAAAATAACTATCCAGTGCATCATATACTCAACAGTCTTAGATGAGATCGAATAGATTATTTATTCATCCAACTACTTCAAATTTCCTTACCCGACCAACCATAAATCAAACAATATAATTCAACCAACAAGTCAATTAATTTTTTTTTCATACATTAGCTGTTTGATCTTTTCATTCATATACAGTTTATCTTTTATTTTCACTTATTTTCATTTATATACCATATCAATTATCCTTTTAAAATTTACATTTATTTCTAACAACTTTTAACTTTTATTTCCTCATTCAGTGGTTGTTTTCTTTATTTCTACTTATTACTTTCAATTATTCATTTTCATTTATTCAGGTTATGTAAGTTTCCCTTTTATTTGTATTGCATCTAATGCACTGCTTAAATTCCAATCATTTAGTTGATACTTACATTTCTATTTTATTTAATTATATAAGTCCCTTTTTAATTTCACTTTAATTCTTAACCTTATAACTCCATTCTTATAAATAAAGGATTTTATTAATTTATTACCTAGGGTTTACAGTCATTTATTTATATTACCTACTTTCCATTTTATTCAACTAGTAGCATTTAAATCATACTTAAGTTAATAACCCTACACATCCATCCTTATTTATTAAAGAATTTCATTTTATTTACTTAAGTTTAAATCACCTATTAATAACTTAATTTTAGTAAAATTTCAATTATACTTAAGTTTATACCATTAAATTCTTATTTATAATAGCAATTCATTTAATACTTCATTATTTCCAAAACTTCTACTTGTATAATATTCTATTCCAATCCCTTATTTAACATTTCAACTTTTCATATTAAGTTATTTATGTTAAAGAAAATGCAAAAGAACTTATACCAGTTTTATCTCATCTTTTAATTAAATTTAATGTTCAACATATTACTCTTTGTCTCATATGTTAAAAATTTCAAATTGCCCTCTTTAACTTTGCATTTATTCTCTTACCTAAATTAGAGGTTTCAATTCATTAATTACTTACTTTTATCTCACTAAAATAATTTTAAACAATTAATTAATGGAAATTTATGAATTAAATACCGGGTCAAATTTCAAATTATTTTAAAAATAATAGATAAATAATTTCTTACAACTTTTATATCTCTAATTATATTTAAAACAATTAAAATTTTAAATAATTTCAAAATAAATCTGCAGTAGAATTTACCACAGTGGCATTTCCCCTTCGAAACTCGAAAATGAAAGTCGATGATGCGGCCGCCATCACCGAAATTATTTTCTAGCGACAGAGAGGAAAGTACAAAACTTATTTTCTCCAAAATCTTCTTTAAAACAATTCTTCCGGATTATACTGAAATATTTATATCGGAAAATATTTATAACAATATTATTATACTTCAAAATCCTTTGAAAGCAAATTTCAAAATCCCGGACTTAAGTTCTAAAATTTCCAAATTTCATTGATTTTGAATTCAATTTTATTTACCTATTATATATAAATTTTATTCCTAACACCCAATCTATTGCAACAAAATATATATATATATATATATATATATAATATCATTTAAAAAATTATTTTATATATAGAAAATATAATAGGCAAAATTATTTCATTCACCTATATTAAAACAGATATTATGTCGGTCTGTCCTATTAAGTATTTAGAAATCCCTATTGATGACACAGCGTCTCATGCATCAACCAGAATTTATAAATACAAAACGGAACAGATTAACACAATTTTAAATCTTTTTATAACACTAACAAATACGCTCTCTCATATATATACACTCAGCGACTCCCATAGGGTATTACTACCCTATTAACAAAGAGTCAAACCCCACAAAGCCAAGGTTTATCGCTAAACCAAAGCTCTGATACCAACTGTAACGTCCGCCTTTTCGCACGATTTAAACAGACACACATGCCGATTCAAACCATCCGGAAGGGCGGATTGTTATGGGGTAAATAAGAAAACAGAGAAGAAAAAAACAAAAAACAAAATAGAATCTCACAGCGGAAGGATAAAATATAATAATAAAATATACAGTTTATAAAACTGTTTACAAAACATTTGATTCTTCTTTATACAATTAAATATCAGAGTTTACATACCAATAATATCAACGCAGCGGAATTAAATGGCGTAGTGGAATAATATTGTAGTTACTAGTAATACAAATCTTCGTCTTCGTCCTCCGGAGCTAAATCCTCAAATCCTGAAACGCTCGGACTGACCCGAGCGAATTGAAAAGACAAACACTCGAGTCAGAACTAAAAGATCTTATGTGAGTTAAATCAACAGGAGTAAATATGAGTGCAGTAACTCAAGAGATGCTCGGGATTTACATCTCCTAAGGATCCGTTAAACTATTTACTATGTAGTATATTACGCTATTATAATAGTGTCTAATTGTAAAATAAACTTACTTTTTAATAGCGTTAAGGGGTTACCCATATAGCCCTTAACACAGAATATATTCCCATAGTCTATACAGTACCGTAATCTCCCCCGTACTGGGCGTCGTCAGAGGGCACTCCATAGGTATGGTACAAAACCAAAATCGTATAAGGCGCGCTAGGGTAGGTGACACGGCACAACTAGGCAATGCCAGGGTAGATATACCAATTGCTATCCGGGCTGATGGTAACGCATAGCCGCAGCTACCCCCACCTCAAACAAACACCCCCAAATCAAAGAAATCAATAGTGACCACCGAAACAATCCAAAGTCAGAGTATAGTATCGAAGGAGTGCGTTCGATCAGAGGAATGACCTCATTGGCCCGAGAATCGCTCCTGTTTTAGCCACCTTATGCCAACTCACAGGAGTTGGGTCCACGTATTTACCTTACAGGAAAGGTTGCCACCAACCTACTTCATTCTGCGATCTCCACCGCGTACATGGTTAGTCAAAGTGGTTTTCGGTATCGACAGAGAGTATGTCCATATCCGATCCCGGTCTCTTTGCCAACCCATCATTATTATAACACCGCGGTCATTTAAAATAGTTTATACTTTAAAATCAGAATAAAATTTCCCATACGATATCAAATTAAAACCCAAAATAATATGATATCATTTTATCTCAAATATAATCCTTTTCCAAAATCATACCGGTTTAAAATTTAAAATATCTGGAAACCAAACATTTGAATTATACTTTCAAAACATAATATTTCGGAATTCATACTTTTAAAACCATAACTTCTAAAACTTGAATGGTTTGGATATTCAACGGTATATAAAATAAATGGTTTAACTTTAAGGTAACTTTGTAAAGAAAAATAATTTCCATGGCTATATAAATATGTTTCTTTATTTAAAGTCTAAACCAAAATTTAAATATCACTTTCAAGTTCCAAAACTACTTCAATTTCTATATATATATATATATATATATATATATCCATTTGGAGTATTAATATTTCAAAACTAAAGTTGGAAAATTTTCTTTCGGCAAATTAAACGTACTATTATTTAGTCTTGAATATTTACATAAAATCCCTAAAACTCCAATTTCTAACCATTTAATATTTTCTTAAATTTAATTTATACTAACATATTCATTTTTAATTATCTTGGAAAAGTCCAGTTATAAATATCATATCTTAAATTTCCAAACTTAAACATTAAACATATGATATAATTATCAAACTCCATTTTTCTCAATTTTTCCATTTTTATTTAAGAGATTTATACACAGCTTAAATTCAAAATCTCTAACTTCATATGTATATATATAGAAGAAAATATCAAAATTAAAAATTATAAACCGTATTCCATACAAACCATAGAAATCACTTTAAAATATTTTATATATAGACCACGGTGCCTGTATATAATTTTCTATCCTATGGTCAAGTGATACGGATATTTATCATTTCAATCCGCAATTTAAAAATAAAATTTTGCGGTTGTATATCATTTCAAACCACAATCCCGAATGAAATGAAAAATGCATGATAACTTGCAGTTTAATGATATACAATAAAACATCCATTCATCAAAATCATCCATCATCCAAATCACAATCATCATCCAATAATAAATCAATATCAATATATATCTGATAATATATAACAGGTAATAACTGGCAGTTATATTCAAAATAAAATTTAACAACTATTAAACTAACAGTTTATATGCAAATAAATAACTATAACTGTCAATCTATATGCAGTAATAAAATTAAATGAACAGTTATATTAAATAAATGCGATTTAACAGATATGATGAATAAAACATGCCAAACAGTCATAAATAAATTTCTACTCATATCTAAAATAAATTTAACAAACATAAAAACTTTTAGAAGTTGTGAGTGGGTTAAAACACTCACCTTTTTGAATTTAAATCCGATTTAAACCCAAAAATTGCACAGTCTCTAAATCTGTCCAAGCCAGCGCCAACAGATCCGGAATTTAATTACGATCCTAACAAAAAAAGATTTGCGTAAATCGGAGTACGTATGCAGAAGTTATGAGGATTTGAATGGTTGAAAACAAAATTAAATCAAACAAAGATTTACCAAAACTCTAAATTTCACCACGTCAGCACCCTAACTTTCCCCCTCTCTCTCCTACGCGTTTCGAACCAGCCTCAGAGAAAAATTTCCGTTCGAACCCAACATGAACCGTTGACTTCCCCTTTTGACCGCTTCCCTACGTCGCCTCCGGCCGCCATACCCCTGCCGACCACCACCCAGCACTCCTCCTGGCCGAGGCGCACGCGCGCAAGGCCTCCGCCTAGCCTCCGGCCCAAGCGCCGCCGCCGCTACTGTGTGATGCCGAAACCCTAATTTGAAACTTCCACCACATCTAGCCGTTGATCCTCCCTGCAACCATCACCGATGAACTCCGCTCGCTGAGCTCTACCAAACCCTGGAAGGGTTTGCCGATCCATCGACTTTGATTACGACGATGATGAATGGCCCACACTTCATCGATTTTTTTCTGGTCAAACGAATATCCAAAATAGAAAACGAATTGTACCAGTAGATTACGTGTCTCGAGAACTTTAACATAAAATTTTCTAGAATTTTTCTGGAGAGTTTGAATTTTCATTGAAATTTTGAATTGAAATAGATCTAGGTTTTGCAACCATTGAGGAAGAAAAAGAGATGAAGAAAATGAACGTACAGACAAATGATAGAAGATGGAGGCTCGGGTTTATCACAACATATTTATAGACAAATGGTAGTAGGCTAGGTGGGCACGAATTTCGAACGTGCTAAATGGTAGTTGGCCCAAAAAGCCCGTTCTATTCCCGGAACGAAATTTATTAAACCCATATATCCAAATAGGTATTTTAAAATATTCTAAACGCGATGTAAAAAGTTTCACGTCCAAATTCGATCGTATGAAGAAGTTATGATGGAAACAAAATTTCCAAATTGATTTCAAACTTATTTTTAATTAAATCGATTTCAAGGCATTTCGCGTTCGTACGATCAAACGAAGAGTCCAATCGATACGAAACTTGAAACCCTACAATAATTCACTGATACGGATCCGATGAAACTGGTTTTGTCGAAATCCGAGTCCGTGACAAAAATGGCTATATTTTATATTAATTAAATAAATTAAAAATTAGTCAATTAAATCAAATTTCCCATTTCTTTTTGATAATTGATGATTCTTATTATTATAAATTTCTCAATCACCTATACTAATTTAAACAAAATTTAACTTGTCGAATTTGAAATTTTAGAAATCCCCAAATTTCATTAATTTCACCAAATTATAAATTAAATTTCCAAAATTTTAATTAAATTTACTTTCCATTATTATTGTCGAATAGAAGAATTTATCATTGGATTCATATTTCAATATGTAAATATTTCCAATTTCATCTGAACTTATATTTACATAATTCCTAAATATTAAATTTCAAATATGACTTCACTTAACGTTAACGTAATAATTATTTATTATTTATTGCAGTTGATTATTAGTTACAATTAATATACTAAATAGATGGTAAATCTTGAATACTGGTTATCCTTAACGTTTTATTTCCCATTTAATTGCAACAACGCCATTTCAAAAATTTAACTCAATTAAATAGACAACTCTTTATATTCTAAATCAATTGCAATGGTTTAAAAGTTGCTAAATTTTGATTTCAGTAATCCCTTTAATTCGATTCAAAATCAGCAATTACCTATTAAATGTCCCAAAATTCCTATTAAATAAATCTAACAAATCTTTATCATCAATTAGATGAATTAAATATTGCAAAATAATTTCCGTTTCACTTTAAAGTATCTAAATTAGCCAATTACAATACTTATTACCCAAATAACTTCAATTTCTTCCAAATAAATATTTACATAATTATTTTAAATATTGAATCCATTTAATTGCAATAAATTCAATTGATTGCAAATCGATTCCAAATAAATTTGATTTTTATCCAGTTACAACTTAATATCAAATCAGTTTTCACTTAACTAACAAAGTCATTATTACTTAGAATTTCATTACATTTTATATTTTCACATTTTCATTTTCGTTTCATTTCTTTTTCCCATAGTTTATTAAAATGGGATTTTTCTTGGTTACAACTTATTTGGATCCAACCTTCTTCATTTACCAATTTATTCCACTTTAACTGCAGAAATTTTGGGGATAAATTGAATTTGATTCCAGATTAACATTGACAACTAATAAAATAAGTAACGTACAATAATTATAGTCATTAACTCTATTTCACACGTCTACATTCAGTTACTATTAGAAAATCTTATTGCATTGGTTTCATACAATCGCCATTTACTTTACATTTCATTACTATTTAATATATATTTTTATTCATAAATAAATTCGATATTCATTCTTCTTTACTCCTATTTGATAAATAACCTAGTATACATTTTACATATATTCATTTCATTTCATTCATTTATGGGCATTGCATTGAAATTTATTTATTAACTAATATCAACGTTATTATCATTAATTTAAATTGGATTCCCAATTTTATTCAATACCCTGAACAAATAACATATATATTAATCAAATCCCTCCATTTGTATTTCTCATATTCCATAAAAATCAAATCATAACATTTTAAATGATTTTATTAAATTGGAATCTCATTCAAGTCGTAATCTATTAATTGGAACAAATATGATTCCTTAATTTATTCCCATTTACCGTTTAAAATCTTTCATTGCATTAAAACCATTTAACATTTTCATAAATTTCTCATATTAAATTCCATATCCAGGTGAGAATCCTTTTTCTACTTAATTCATTTGGATTTCATTCTAAATTAAATTAGAAATCCTATTAAATTATCACATTTAAAATTATCGAATTTAACGGGTCGTTACAATGTTTTTAGACATATACAAATTTTTCTAGCTCTAACAAAAAATTTGGCTCCACCCTAAATATTTTCCTGCCAAGCTGTAATTTTTAGCTCCAAGCCTAAAATTTGGTTCCAACTAATGTTATTACAAGTCCCTTACCTGTGCCTACCTTGTACTTTTTATTTCATTCCTCTTTCTCAAATTTCTAAACCTCGATCCACAAACTTGTAATCTTATTATTCATTCTTCTTTCTCAAATTTCAAAACACCAGACACACCAGATTTATACTTGCTCACTCGGTTTCCTAAATCCCTGATACATTCTCTTTCTTACCATCCACCACATCATAATTTCTTGTCAACTGTGTTGGTGTTGTGGCACTAATTGATGGCAATTGTTTTACTCTACACCCTATCCATGGTTTCAATCTGAAGACATACTTCTGCCTATAGTTCAACAGATTACTCAAAATTTATGCCTACCATTGAGCTGCTAACTATCGTGCTTCCCTAGGTCTTGACAAAGTTTGCTTGCATTCTTAAAGTTCTATTTGGATTTGATTAAATGCAGTGTATAATTAGTTTTGTGTTGTTAAGTTGTGCATTTTTGGCTTCAGTGTTTTGTTGGCAAGTCACAGATGAACTTTTAGTTTGAGTGATCAGATTGTGTGAAAGTAGATTAAGTAAAGCGATCAATGTTGTAGAATCCTCTAGTTATATGAATGTGAAAAGTGAATGGATTTATATACTAAAGAGATCTGTTATGGAGGTAGCGGATCTATTGTAGGAGATTGTAGATATGTTATAAGTGTTTGAAGAGGTCGCAGAGTGGTGGCGGTATAGGTGGTTGTAGGTGGTTGTGGATCTATAGAGGTGGTTGCGAATCTGCACTGTAGTGATGATAGGATTGTTTTTCTTCTTTCTCTTGTAGTGATGATACTCTGATCGAGAAAATGGAAGATTAATGGGGCAGTGGTCAGACTTTTAGTTATGGAAGAGAATGATTGTAACACCTCATATTTTAATAACATTATTTAGAATATTTAATTAGCTAAATAAAATAAAATACTGCAAGATGATTAATAGATTTAGATTTGACTTAACTAAGGGTAGCCGTGCCAGTTAGATGTAAATCAAAACAAGATAGCATGAATAAAAGTGTAAGGAAATAAAGGAGGGCGAAATGGAAAATAGGATGAACTTATACCCTAAACCCTTAGGAAATCGAACATATGTTTATTTCATTTTTCTCAAGAAAAAATACTCTAAGGAAGACCACCATTTTCAATCTCAAGAGAAGATAAAGCTAGCATTTTCAAGAGGAAGAAGTAAATTAACATAATCAAGATTAAATCTCACATCTTTAATCACAAAGTTAAGGAAAATGATTACTACATCCCAATTTTCTTATAATTTTCGGTTTTAAGGATAACATGTAATGGTTTTGCAAGATAATGCCATGTTTTGAGTTATTAAATGTTTATACATACATACATACATACATACATACATACACACACATATATATATATATATTTGTTGATGACTTATGCGTATTCATATTCATTTTTATGATGTATTTGATATGAAAACCCTACTAAATGACATCCCAATGCCTTATGAATTTAAATGTAGACCAGAAATAATATTTTAGTGGTGGGTTTCAATTTTCATAATTTTCTAAATTAATGTGGATTTTATAATAATTTTCCAGTGAAGAAAATCATTTATTAGGTTATAAATTATTTACGGCTAAATAAATAATTAGTTGGTCCAAAATTTTTATATGTTTGAAAACATATTAAATGGGATTTTTTGGAATTTTTGCAGAATATGATTAATTTCCTACATTTCGAAACAGAGCTTCCGAAGGAGTACTTTTGTTTTATAAAAACCCTGCCGCTTCTCCAATGCTTTCGAAAGGTTTGGTTTCGACACCATCACTTTCTTACTTAGTTATAGCTTTCGAAAGAGTAAGCTTTCGACCCTATTAGCTTGTGACCCTTTGTGATATTTAAAGATTAACCCAATGGTTTCGAAAGAGAATGGTTTCAACTTAAATGGTTTCGAGAGGTGTTTTTCCACATGTTTTAAATTGAACCCAAGTGTTTTCAAAAGGTTTGATGTTTTCAAAAGGTATTTAAAATGGTTTCTAAGCGGTGGTTCCCTAAAGAGTTTCGAAGGAGTCGAAAGGTAGCGTTTTCCAATGATTTCGAAAGGTTTAAAGGAATGGTTTTTCCTATGGTTTCAAAAGGCAATGTTCATGAGTTTTAAAGAGAGATGTCTAAAGTTTTTTAGCTTTCAAAGGAAAAGGAATTTCAATGGTTTTGAAAGGTTATATGAATGGTTTCAAAAGGAAGATTTGGCCTTGTGGCCTAGATAAAAGAAAGGGTTCAACATGGTTTCGAAAGGGGTACTTCCAATAGGATCGAAAGGGGTACTTTCGAATGTTTAAAGGTTTTCATCACCCAAGATTTAAGTAAAGCATAGAGTATAAATGTTTTCCTTGTTTAAATTTAGTTTAAAATGGTTTAACTAAATTTCATATGAAAAGGTTTTTAAGGAAAATTATAGGTAGGTATCCCTACGAGAAATGACTCAGACATTAGAATACCAAATGAGACTCGTATAGGATCGCGTCCTATACATTAGCTATTGGCCCCAGCTAATTTGGTCCAAAATTCTAGTGCATAGAGCTTTGTCACAGGTAAGTCTAAAATTATGATTACACACAAAAGGGAATATATATTTGTACACAGATAGGTTATTAGTGAGCCCACAAAACCATTAGGATCAGGCGACCCTAGGAGATGTTAAGTTAGGGATAGACCGTCCAAAAGAGAAGTATTTAACAGATAATTAAGGTCAGACCATCCAAAAGAGGTGTGTCTACTGATGTTAGATTATTTTGTCATTTTGTCTGGTAGGCTCAGTCAGCCAAAGGTTAATAGTAAGCTAAACAAACAACAGTGTTCGGACAGATAGTCCAATTGTTACCTAATATGTATGTTTACATAATGATGCTTTACAATATTTAACTAGTTTTGGTTGCAGGAAAAGATTTGCAAAAGATATGTTTTAATAGAATGTTAGTGGGAGAAAATCCATTCTGCTAAGCAGTATGGTCTCACTTAACATTAATAACTAGGATGCATAGTATTATTCAACCAGGCTTTATGTCCGACTCAAAGTTTATGCTTCACCCTTAAATTCTTGGGTGCTCAAAATTGATTTGAGTTGGCCGTGGGTTGAGGTTCTTTCAGGTTTTAACAAGATGACGAATAAAGCTACCGGAGGCGAGCAGGAGGCTAACTTATAGTTATTTAGGAGTTGCAATTCTTGTTTTGTATTTATTTCCGCCGTGTTAATTTAGTTATGAATCTTCATATATCACTCTTGGTGTATTTTGTAATAAGTATATTTTATCATTGCCTGTGAAATGTTTTGGGATTATGTAATCTGAATATGGAACATCTGTTTTGACATGTCATGGAAAAATGTTGTTTTTGAAACATGTGATTTGTTTCATATTCAAGTGCTACTGATATTATAGGTATCATTAACATAGCCGTATTTAATCATTGGAAGTCAATACTGTAGGTGGCTACAACATCTTTAGCGCTTAGCCTTGGACCTCTAGATAGGTGATGTTACGAATTGATATCAGAGCATAAGTTTATGAAATACTTTAACTAAAAATTATTTTTGAAATCATAATCCTTGGGAATTATAGTTAAGAGCGGTGTAAGAGATAACGCTATGGTAACTTACTTATATTTGCTATACATAAGTATACGCTTTATCTCTAGTCTCTTATCATTATTAGGATGTTCTGTATCTCACGAAGCTTGAATACAGATATAGATGGAAGAAGAGGCAGAGTTAATATAGGAGGAGACAACAACGCTACAAATGGAAATTCCCGACCAAATACTATGAGAAGTCAAGGTCAGGCTGAGAATGTTGGTGCTGGGGTCCCACAAGTGGATATGGGAGCCATGTATCATTTTTTCGTAAACATGATGCAAGCTGGGATTACTGCTGGGGTTGTTGGAGGAAATGCTATAGAAGGAGTTCAAGAAGTTTCAACAGTCAACCACTATGCTAACTTGAGCAGAGACTATGCTAGACTTAGAGGGAAACCGCTTATCGGAATAGAGGATGCTATAGAAGTGGAGAACTGGTTGTTACACTGTGAAAGGATATTTATTGATTTAGGGCTCAAATGATAAGCAGAAGAGGAGGCTTGCCTCGAGACAACTTCAAGGGGCAGCTTTGTTTTAGGGGAATAGCGTGACAGTTGGGGTAAATGGAGAGGAGATGACGTGGGCTAGAGGTTTCAAGAAAGGTTCATGTTAGTAATGGCACAATCAATGTTGATTAGGAAGTTTGCTAAGTTGGAACGAGAAGAAATATCTATGTTGGAGTATACCGGCAGGTTTGAAGAATTGGTTAGATGTGGGTATGCCACTGTTGATACAGTGATGAAAAGGAATGACAAGTTTATTAAAGGTTTGAAGCCAGAATTGGCAAGGGCTACTTTGCCACACATTAGAGACCCATGTGATGTAATTGTGGAAATGGTGTTGATGCATGAGGAGATGTTAGCTTGTTTGGAGAAGAATAAGGAGAAGGAGGTCCAGGTTGGACACGACCAAAAGGGAAAGTTTTTCTACAAGTAGAATGCTCAGAAATAAGAAGCAGCTAAGAAAGGGAAGTCTTAAGCGGTCTGTTACAAGTGTGATAAGAAAGGCTATTATAATTGTGAGTGCCGAACAAGCAAATGAAAGAAGGATGCTGAGATAAAAGGAGTTAGATGCTTCAGTTGTGATCAAATTGGGCACTACAAGAACTAGTGCAAAGCCAGCTAAAGGAGAAAAAGGCCAAGTATTTTCATTGCAGCCTGCTACTACGAAGCCGATGGTGCAGGAGAAAGGAAAAGCATTATTGGACGGTACGCTTCAAATCCATTATATGTTTGTTAGCGTTTATTTGATATCGATGCATCGAGCTCTTTTATATCTCGATGTTTGGTGCATAATCTTAACCTAGAACCCACATATTTAGTTACTTCCTTAAGAGTTACAAAACCGATAGGAGGGTATGTGACACTTGGGATGAAGTGTGACCACTTAGAGTTTGACTTGCTAGGTTACACCTTTGTTTGCAGTTTGCATGTTTCTGACTCCGTGGAGATCAGGATCATTTTTGGGATGGATTGGTTAAGTGAGTATGATGCTAGGATATTTTGCCATGATAGAAAAATATCACTTAGACACCCAGGTTGTAGTGATCAGATATTTTATACCGTATAACACCTTGTTGTGAGGTGAATGCTTTATTGAGTTGGAGTTAGAAGATGAGTTGAATCGCGTTTTTTGGTTAGAGAATTTTTGGATGTTTTTGAACCTGTAGTTGGATTGCCGCTGGAATGAGCTATTGAGTTTCGATTGAGTTAGTGCCTGGAGCAGAACCGATGAGTAAGCCGCCAAGTAGGATGACACCTACAGATATGAGGGAATTGAAGGTGCAGTTGGTGGATTTGGGAGGCAAGAGTTTTATTAAACCAAGTAGTTCATCTTGGGGAGAAGCTGTAGTGTTTTCTAAGAAGCCAGACGGATCATGAAGGTTATGTATTGATTATCGTAAGCTGAATGAGAAGACGATAAAGAATCGATATCCATTTCCAAGAATTGATGATTTGTTCGATCAACTGAGTGGAGCTAAGGAATTTTCTCGGTTGGATTTGGCGACAGGATTTCATCAGCTTAGAGTAGTAGAGGATAGTATACCATTGACAATGTTTAGGACCAAATATGGATCGTATGAATGGTTAGTTTGCCATTCGGACTAACTAATGCATCGACATTCCTTGTAGACTTGATGAACTGAATTTTCAAAGAGCATTTGGATAGTTTCTTGTTGGTGTTCATAGATGATATTTTGATATACTCTAAGGATGAGAAAGAGCATGAAGTTCATCTTAGAGTGGTTCTTGAGACTTTGAGAGAACATCAGCTGAAAGCTATGTTTTCAAAGTGTCAGTTCTAAAAAAAGGAAGTGAAGTTTCTTGGTTATTTAGTTTCAGAAAGGGGATTGGTAGTAGACCCAACTAAGACCGAAGCAGTGAATAGTTGGAAGGGGCCAGAAATTATGAATGACATATGAAGTTTTCATGGATTTGTTGGATATTATATAAGGTTAATCAAAAATTTCTCGACAATAGCAGCTCTGATGACTAAGCTAACGCGAAAGGATGTGAAGTTTGTATGGACCGATAGGTGTGAGGAAGCCTTCCAAAGCTTGAAATACTTATCAACCCATACTCCAATTTTAGTTGTTCCGGAGGGGAATCTGGATTTGGCAGTTTATACTAATGCGTGTGGGACAGGGTTGGGAGCTATACTGATGTAGAGAGGTAAAGTGATTGCCTATGCTTCTAGACAGCTTAGATCGCATGAGATTAAATACCCATTTCATGACTTGAAGTTAGCTTTAGCGATATTTTCTTTGAAGGTGTGGAGGCATTACCTTTTGGAAGAAAGTTTTGAGCATTATACAGATCATAAGTTGTTGAAATACTTGTTCTCTCAGAAGGAGCTGAACATCAGACAGCAAAGGTGGTTAGAGTTTTCAGCTGCTTATAATTTCAAAATAGAGTACACACCAAGGAAAGGCAACAAGGTTGCAGATGCACTTTGAAGGAAACATCAGAAGCAGTGTTAACGATGATTGTGGAGTGGGAAGATTTGGAAGCATTAGCAGATTGCGAGGTACAAAGGAGATCCAAGGCTGGGTCTAGTGGAGGATCTGCTATATTGTCTTGTTTAGAAGTCCGATCAGTATTGATTAGGAAGATTGCTTCTAAACAGGAAGATGATCCAGTGTTAGTTGAAAGGATCGGGAAGTTAAGGGACGGAACAGAAAGCGATGACTTGAAGAACTTTAGTCTTGACCGGAATGAATGGTTGAGAAAGAAAGGTAGATCATGTGTTTTAAGTGTGGGAGACATAAGGAAGGAAATTTTGGAGGAATGCCATATTTAAAGTTCCCTATTCATCCAGGAGGGACGAAGATGTATCAAGATATGAAGAGAAGTTTCTTCTGAGAAGGCATGAAGAGGGATTTTGGCTTATGCGTGAAACAATGGTTGAACTGTCAGCAAGTGAAAGCCAAGCGTCAGAAGCCAAGTGGTTTGCTTCAGCCATTGAATATTTCGGTATAGAAGTGGGATTATATTTTTATGGATTTCATAGATGGATTTCCTAGATCTAATAGAGAGAATGAAGGTATATGGGTCATAATGGACAGATTGACTAAGAGTGCCTATTTCATCCTAGTTAAGTCAACTAGGACGACACCTATTTTGGCGTAGTTGTTCATGAAGAATGTGATTAGATTGCATGCAATTCCTAGTAGTATTATTAGTGATAGAGATTCCTTATGTTAGTCCGTGAGATGATGATTTTGATGAAAACAACCTTAAAATATATTATAAAATATAAATACTAACAGTATAAGTTTAGATATATATGTATATGCAGGATTTAACCATGCAGGTACCAAGAATGAAGACTGTACAGTATAGAGAGTCAAGATATCAATATTGAAGACTCGTGAGTGTCAAGATTATCAAGAGCTCAAGAGTTCAAGTAATTTATTTTTTAATTAGAAATTTTGTTAAAACTCCTAGAAAAGCACTGGCATCTTAAAATCCAATTTATTCGTGGAATGGAATCCACTTTGAGCCTATTAAAGGGATGGAATCCTAAGTAGGATGGAACCTATGAAAAATCTAGTGGAACATTGTTTTATCCTCTAACTTTTTATTCAAAATGATTTTTCAAAATTATATCATATTTTCAAAATGATTTCAAAACCTTCCTTTTAAAAGAATCAAAAACATCTATCCTGATTTTAAATACTTTTAGCCTCAAAATAATCTTTAATTTCAAAGTCAAATTATCCTTGATTTTAAACTATCTTTTAAAATATAATATATTTAACTTTTAAATATTTATACACAGATTTAAATATAAAGTTATGGTAAAACTCTATATATATTATTCTCTATATTTGCTTATTTTTTTAATTATAGTCAAATATATTTATAAAGTTTAAAATAGTTTTAATATAAGATAAAGGTTATTTTCAAAGAAAATCAAAACACCAAAAATCCCTTTGGGATGTCGACATGCTTAAGTACCCCATGTCAACATGGTGTCAGTTGGTTTCAAAATTCTAATTTTTAAAGAAGTGTCTATTCGCCATAACTCTTCACGAACGGACATGGCTGTTGTTCTTCTATATATAGGGGTTGGTTTCAATGATTTTTCATTCAGATTTTCTGATTTTTCACTCCTCTTCTTCTTCCACATTTATATATACATATTCTTGCCATTACTCTACCAAAATCAACATTGAATCTAACTAAATCATTTCTGGTTTGATTCTCTATCACAATCTCAATAAGATCCTCAGTGCTATTTAGAGTTATAGGCTTTTTGCAATCAAATAAGCGAGAAAAGGTGTGATTGTAGCCTTGGAAATCAATCAAACGAGATAAGGTGTGATTGTAGCCTTGGGAAATCAATTGGGTGAACTTGTTGCTTGGGAAATCAAGTATCTTTACCTAGAGGATTGTGATTCTGGAGGGTGTACCTCGCTGCCTTGAAATCGAGGGTGTAATTGTACAATTGCTTTTTAAAAGAAATCCGTACTTGTGTGTGGGACTAGATGTAGGGTAACTCCGAACCAATATAAAATCCGGTGTGTTCTTTCCTTTACTGCTTTTACTTTATTTTTGCATCCGTGTTTGTTTCTGTGATCATATCCGTGTCTGAATATTGCATACATTTGTGTTAAAATTAACATAAACTTAAAAAGATTTAATAATTCTCAAAAACACTGTTCACCCTCCTGTAGTGTTTATCCTAGCTTAAGATCCTTAATTCGCATTTCTCACATTTGGTATCGGAGCGAGGTTTTCAAAGTTTCGTAATCTGATTTTTGAAAAAGTTTTAAAATGGCTATGTTTGTTAATACTAGTTTAGAAATATTCAGATCATCATTGTCTTTTGAGTCTGCATATAATCAATGTTCAAATTCAAGTTGCCCACCAAAATTGTTTGATTTGCAGGAATCATGCTTTATGGCTATTGAGGAATCAATACACAATTGGCAAATTATGCTGATCAGAAAGAACAAATGGATACTCGATAGTGGATGTTCTAGACTCATGACTGGCAATCCAGATATGTTAAATGATATAATATACAAAGACGGAGGATTGGTTAACTTTGGAGACAATTCAAAAAGATATGTGATTGGCATCGGCAAAGTCGGTAACTCTGAAACTCCTATTATTACTAATGTTTTGCTAGTTAAAAATCTAATACATAATCTGCTAAGTGTAAGTCAACTTTGCGATAAAGGATATAAAATTAAATTTGAAAAAGATAAATGTCACATTGAAGATAACAATTCAACCATAATATTTGAGGGAGTTAGGAAAAAGAATATTTATATTCTTGGTATGAAAGTTTCAAATGATAACTTATGTCTTTTGGCAAATACAAGTGACCCTTGGATTTGGCATAAGATATTTGGGCATTTGAATTTCAAACTCTTATCTAGACTATCAAAACATGATCTAGTAAGAGGTCTCCCTAAAATGAATTTTAAAGTATATAGTTTATGTGATGCATGTCAATTAGGAAAACTTAGAAAAAGTTCCTTTAAATTAAAAGATATGATTTCAACTTCAAAACTTCTTGAATTACTTCACCTTGATTTATCTGGTCCATCTCAAATTTTATCAAAAAATCATAGTAAATATGCTTTTGTAATTGTAGATGATTATTCTAGATTTGCATGGACAATATTTTTGAAACATAAAAGTGATACTTTTGAATGTTTTAAGAACTTTACAAAAAGGATTCAAAATCAACTTTCTCTAAAAATTATAACCATTCGTAGTGATCACGGTGGTGAATTTGAAAATGAAAAGTTTGAGGAATTCTGCAATAAAAAGGGAATAACTCACAAATTTTCATTTCCAAGAACTCCACAACAAAACGGAGTAGTAGAATGTAAAAATAGGACGATTCAAGAGTGTGCGAGAACTATGCTTTCAGACAGTAAATTACCAAAGAATTTTTGGGTAGAAGTAGTTGCTACCGCCTGTTATACTTTAAATAAGATTTTAATTTGACCTTTAACTAATAAGACTTCTTATGAACTTCTTCACTCAAAGAAACCTAAAGTATCTTATTTTAAAATTTTTAGAAGTAAAAGTTTTATTCTAAATACTAAAGATAACGTAGATAAATTTGATCCTTAATCCGACGAAGGTATCTTCATCGGATATTCTAATAGAAGTAAAGTGTACAAAGTATTTAATTTAAGAACTAACACCATCGAAGAAACAATGCATGTATCATTCGATGAAAATTTCAAAAAATTTAAAGATACAAATGATGAAGATGATTTATTTACTCAAAATCAAGAGTCGGCCGAAACTAATAATGAAATTAATCATCCTAATAAGAGGACTAAACTTTTAAAAGATCATCCAATAGAAAATATACTAGGAGAGATGCAATCTATTGTTAAAACTAGAAATCAACTAAGTCAAATGAGTAATGTAGCTTTTATATCAACTATTGAACCCAAAAATTTAAAAGGAGCATCAACTGATTGTTCATGGATTTTGGCTATGCAAGAAGAACTAAATAAATTTACTAGAAGTGATGTTTGGGAACTTGTTCCTAGACCTAAAAATAAAACTATAATTGGAAATAAATGGGTTTATAAAAATAAAATGAATGAACTAGGAGAGGTAGTTAGAAATAAAGCCCGATTAGTCGCTCAAGGTTTTTGTCAAGAAGAAGGAATAGATTTTAATGAAACCTTTGCTTCCGTAGCAAGATTAGAAGCCATTAGGATTCTACTTGCTTTTGCAAATCATAATAATTTCCAACTATATCAAATGGATGTTAAAAGTGTCTTTTTAAATGGATTTGTAAAAGAGGAAGTATATGTTGAACAACCGCCACTTTTTGAAAATGAAAAAATACCAAATCATGTTTACAAACTTAAGAAAGCTTTATATGGTCTAAAACAAGCCCCTAGAGCTTGGTATGATAGACTAAGATCTTACTTATTACAATCAAATTTTGAAATTGGTAAAGTAGATAATACTCTTTTTATTAAAAGAAATAAAAATGATATTCAACTAGTACAAGTCTACGTAGATGATATCATTTTTGGATCAACTAATTTTGAAATGAATAAAGAATTTTCTAAAATAATGACAAAAGAGTTTGAGATGAGTCATATGGGTGAATTAAATTTCTTTTTAGGATTACAAATAAAACAATTAGATGATGGTATCTTTATTAGTCAAGAAAAATATGCTAAAGACCTAATTAATAAATTTGACTTGACTACTGTGAGTAGAAAACCCACTCCCATGGCAACCAATGAGTACCTTAGTAAAGAAGATCTCTCGAAAGATGTAGATCAAAAATTATATAGAGGAACGATTGGATTACTACTCTTTATTACTGCTAGTAGAACTGATATCATGTATAGTGTTTGTCTCGTACAAGATATCAATCTCAACCTAATGAGACTCACTTAAAAGCCGTAAAACATATCATAAGATATGTTAAACACGCCTCTGATTATGGCTTATTTTACCCTAAAAATGATTCTTTTGATTATTATTTTCGAAAAGCAATGGGCTAAGGGAGCCCTGTCGATTTTATTAAACCCAAAAAGAATACAAACGGTTCAGTACAATCTCATATAAAAAAACAATACCCAAACAAAAACATACAAAGTACATATCTCAAACAAAAGACATACAAACCATGAAGAGCTTCAAGAATAACTCCTAAACGTTTCAATGCAATCTCTGTAATCTTCGAATAATTCTCTTATTAATAATTCTATATAAAGAGATTTGATCTTCCATATTCAAATTGAAAATTCTTCTATTCCTTTCACTCCATATTTCATAAACAAATGCCTTTAAAATAATCAAAATAATCATAGCATTTGGCGTTTTCCATCTTGTTGCTTTAAAAATATTGAACCACTCAATTCTAGAAGATCTGACCGGCTTATGAAAATTCCCATTGATAAGTAATCTGCACCAGATTGAGAAAACAAATTTACATTCAAAAAATAAGTGTGTGTTTTATTCCATCTGATCATTGCAGAGAACACAATCAACATTGTTGATCACCCCCATCATTGTCAATTTCTTCTTAGTATTTAGAGCATTTTCCATGACTTTCCATAATAATAAATTCTCTTTTGCAGGAGATTTTTCATTCCAAATTCTTTTATACCATAGGAAATTACCAGAAGATGATAATTCAATCAGAGATTTATATACCAAAGCTATAGATTGTATCTTATTTCTGTTGGACCAGAGCACCTTATTCTTTCCAGATGGTAAGATCATTGAAGATATTTCCAGCCATAATTGCCTCACTAATAATGAACTGCAGTATGGTAATTCAATTTTATTTCCATTAATATATTCAGAAACTTTTGCATTTGTTGGAATTCCAGACTGTCTTTGTAATGAGTAAGGGAGGTTATTCGGAATAATGAAACCTGTTTTTGCCCAGGGAGATGACCAAAAAGATAAATTTTTGTTTTCAAAAGGATTACACTGAATCAATGGTAGCAGAATTTGCCTAAGTTTTAAAATATTTCTCCAACTCCAGCTGCAACGGCTTGGGATATTCATAGACCAAAATTCCTTTCCTTTAATTAAATTCTTCTTTATCCACTCTGTCCAAAGATCATCACTATCTGATAATATTTTATCAAAGTGAACAGAAATAGCTGCCATATTCCAAAGTTTTAAATTTGTAATACCAAGGCCACCCTTATCTTTTGGAATTTGAATCTTTTTATAAGAAATTGGGATAAGTTTTTTGGAAAAAGGACCACCATGCCAAAAGAATCTATTTAAAGCACTATTAACCATAGATATGAGTTTATTAGGCAGAATATAGTGCCTCGTCCAATAATTTGCCATTGTAGTAGCAATACTTTGAACAATAACTAATCTTCCTGCCTGAGATAGCTGAGTGTTAGGCCACATAGAAAGCTTTGCGGTAATCTTCTCATATAGAGGTAAACAATCATTTTTAGTAAGCCTAGCAGTGATAAGTGGTAAGCTCAAATATATAGCATTATGATTCATTTCCTTCAGTCCAGTTCGAAATATAATATCAGATTTCATATTACCATTTAACCCGGCTAATAGAATATTTGATTTATTGAGATTTATTTTTAAACCAGTAATTTCATGAAACAACTTCAAAACCTCCATAACAGAAATAATATTTTCTGAAGTTGGTTTGGTAAAAATAACCAGATCATCAGCAAAGAGAAGATGAGTTATGAGAGGATCTTTGCATTTTGGATGTAATTGAAATTTTTTAAGTTTCACTTGCTCAAGAATAAGAGAGTTTAAAGTTTCCATCACTATTATGAATAATAGAGCAGATATTAGATCACCTTGACGTACACCTTGAGTGCCTTTGAAAAAACCCCTTGCACTTCCATTTCTAATAATAGAAAAGTGGGATGTGGAGATACATGTATAAACCCAGGCAATCATTGGCTTAGGGAAATTCATTCTAGAAAGAATTGCAGCAATCGAATTCCAGGAGACTGTGTCAAATGCTTTTTGAATATCAAGCTTCAACATACATCTAGGAGAAATATTTGATATTCCATAGCCTCTCAAGAGTTCCTGAGTAAGTAAATGTTATCACTGATATTTCTATTTGGAAAAAATGCAACTTGATTTCTGGAAATATTATATGGCAGCACCATTTGAAGTCTATTTGCAATAATCTTTTCTATGATTTTATATATGACATTACAACATGATTTTGGTCTGAAATCAGTAACACTACTTGGGTTATTACATTTAGGCACCAAAACTATGTTTGTGGAATTAACACCAACTGGCAGTTTATTATGAGAGAAGAAGTATTGAATAGCTTTGATAACTTCCACCTTAATAATTTTCCATGTTTTCTGAAAGAAGAAGTATTTAATATCTTACTGTGATGCTGACTGTAAATCAGACCGAAAAAGTACAAGTGAAACTTGTTACTTTTTGTGGCATTCTCTGATTTTATGGTTTAGTAAAAAGCAAAACACAGTTTCTTTATCAACAACTAAAGCAGAGTATATTTCTGCTGGTTTAGCTTGTTCTCAAGTAATATATATGCAACAAACTTTAAAAGATTATTGTTTAAATATTTCAAAATCATCAATTTATTGTGATAATACTAGTGCGATAAATTTATTTAAAAATACTACTCAACATGCTCGAACTAAACATATTGATATCAGACATCATTTTCTCAGAGATAATATAAGTAAGGAAGTAAACACTCAAGAATATATATTCTGAGGATCAAATTGCTGATATCTTAACAAAACCTTTAAATGAATCTATATTTACAAAATTAAGAAGAGAATTAGGTATTTGTTCAATAACTGAAATATAAAATATAAATAACAAGTATAATTAAAATTTAATTCAAAATAAATTAAATAGGCAAAAATTCAAGAACCATGCCGACATACCCCTCTACCCTATGTTGGCATACAACGTTTTTAAAATTTTGAAATTTTTCCCACCAAAATTCAAATAATTGGTTATATATTCTTCTTATTTTCGAATTTTTGATCATTCTCTCTGATCTATCTCTATTCTAACTTCTGAAATTAATTAAACTATGGCCTCTTCTTCCAAATCAAACATAAAATCAACCTTTTCGTTCCTCTCTCCTACTTCTGGTCCATTTCAATGTACTACTCTCGCTCGTGTGACTAAAATGGAGGATTCTCTAAAGGAGGCACTTTAGTTAATGACTGAAATCCAAGTAATGCAACTTCGAATGGCCAAGGAACAAGAGAGGCAAGGCAAGATCCTTAGGAATTTGCAAAAATTTCTAATGGACAATCATGCTAACCTAATCTTGATTGATGAAGACTCTTCAGGAGATCAGGAACAAGAGGCCAGCGAAGAAGAAGAACCCATGGAAGAAACTTATGCGGAAGATGACGACAAGGTCGTTTGCGTTGGTGAAGTGTGTTTTGACAAAAATGGGAATCTTGTCGAACAACATGGAAATTTCTGTTTCCACTATCCAAACTGTTCGATTCATAAATCTCCTATGTTCAAAAACACACATTAGTTTCTTCTCTTTCTTTACCATTTTTGTATGTTCCTTCTTACGTTGCCCCCGAAAATGTAAATATAACTATATGATTATTAAATAAATTGTATTCTTATATGTGTTCTTCCCTATTAATAAATATAACTATATGGTTATTATGTACTTAGAATAGTTAGTAGTTTAGGATTAGGTTTATTATTAGATCTAAGTGTTGATTATTTATGATAACACTATCATTATAATCACATGTCGTAGAGTATTAGATTTAGGGGAGTTATATAGTTTGGAGATGGTTTTTGTTGATGAAAAAGGGGGAGAAGTATAAAATAGAATAGTTAGGCATAGATTAAGGGGGAGTTATTAGGACAAAAGTAATATTTTATAAACAAAGATTGTCATCATCAAAAAGGGGAGATTGTTAGTCCGTGAGATGATGGTTTTGACGACAACAACCTTAGAATAGATTATAAAATATAAATACTAACAATATAAGTTTAGATTTTTATGTATATGCAGGATTTAACCATGCATGTACCAAGAATGAAGACTGTACAGTATAGAGATTCAAGATATCAAGATTGAAGACTCATGAGTATCAAGATTATCAAGAGTTCAAGTAATTTATTTTTTAATTAGAAATTTTGTTAAAACTCCTAGAACAGCCTAGCATCTTAAAATCCAATTTATTCGTGGAATGGAATCCACTTTGAGCCTGTTAAAGGGATGGAATCCTAAGTAGGACGGGACCTACGAAAAATCTAGTGGAACATTATTTTGTATCCGCCAACTTTTTATTCAAAATGATTTTTCAAAATTATATCTTGTTTTCAAAATGATTTCAAAACCTTCCTTTTAAAAGAATCAAAAACATCTATCCTGATTTTAAATACTTTTAGCCTCAAAATAATCTTTAATTTCAAAGTCAAATTATCCTTGATTTTAAACTATCTTTTAAAATATAATATATTTAACTTTTAAATATTTATACTTAAATTTAAATATAAAATTATAGTAAAATTATATATATACTATTCTCTATATTTACTTATGCATTTTAATTATAGTCAAGTATATTTATAAAGTTTAAAATAGTTTTAATATAAGATAAAAGTTATTTTCAAAGAAAATCAAAACACCAAAAATCCCTTTGGGATGTGGACATGCTCAAGTATCCCATGTCGACATGGTGTCAGTTGGTTTGATTCTCTATCACAATCTCAACAAGATCCTCAGTGCTATTCCGAGTTATAGGCTTTTTGTAATCAACTAAGCGAGAAAAGGTGTGGTTGTAGCCTTGGAAATCAATCAAGCGAGATAAGGTGTGATTATAGCCTTGGGAAATCAATTGGGTGAACTTGTTGCCTGAGAAATCAAGTATCTCTACCCAGAGGATTGTGATTTTGGAGGGTGTACCTCGTTGCCTTGAAATCGAGGGTGTAATTGTACAATTTCTTTTGAAAGGAAATCCATACTTGTGTGCGGAACTGGATGTAGGGTAACTCCGAACCAGTATAAAATCCGGTGTGTTCTTTCCTTTACTGCTTTTACTTTATTTTTGCATCTGTGTTTGTTTCTGTGATCATATCTGTGTCTGAATATTGCATACATTTGCGTTCAAATTAACATAAACTTAAAAAGATTTAATAATTCTCTAAAACACTATTCACCCCCTCTAGTGTTTATCCTAGCCTTAAGATCCTTAATCCGTATTTCTCACACCTTATTCACTAGTGAGTTCTGGAAGAGTCTATAGGAAAGTTTAGGAACTAAGCTCAAGATGAGTACCGCTTTCCATCCACAGACCGATGGGCAAAATGAAAAGAGGTAACATGAAATTGGAGGACTTGTTAAGAGCTTGTGTATTGGATTTCGGAGGATCATGGGAAGACCATCTTCTTCTAGTCGAGTTTGCGTATAACATTTATCAGACTAGTATTGGGATGGCACCATTTGAGGCTTTATATGGAAGACCATGTAAATCTCCAATTTGTTAGTTAGAGATCGGAGATAGATTAGTACTTGGTTCAAATTTGGTTAGAGATGCTGCGGAGAAGATTGAGTTGATGAGGGCGAGAATGAAGGAAGCTCAATCTAGACAAGTGAGCTATCGTTATAAGATGGAAAAATTTAGAGTTCTCCGTTGGAGATCATGTTTTCATCAAAGTATCATCGATGAAAGGTGTTATTAGGTTCAAGAAGATAGGAAAGTTAGCACCGAGGTTTGTAGGGCCATTTCCTATTTTAGAAAGGATCAGGAAACTCACGTATAAAGTTAAGTTACCGAGCAGTTTGGCAGGAGTCCATGATGTTTTCCATATATCTCATCTAAGGAAGTATGTTAGGGATCTAGACACTACTATAGCACTAACTACGTTAGAGTCTTTTGTAATAGAACCAAATATGACTATAGTTAGGAAGCCTATCTAGATAGTCACGAGAGATGAGAAGGAGTTGAGAAACAAGACACTTAGATTAGTAAAGGTCCAGTGGAGTGACGATGCTAGAGACTGTACTTGGAAGATTGAGAGCAGGATTAGAGATGCTTATCTTGATTTGTTTAATGGTATGTTTTACCTTTGATTGTATTGATGTGTTCCGTATCATAATTTCAAGGATGAAATTCTTTAAGGAGGGGAGATTGTAACACCACGTATTTTTAGTAACATTATTTAGAATATTTAATTAGCTAAATTAAATAAAATAATATAAGATGATTAATAGATCGAGATTTTATTTAACTAAGGGTAGTTGTGTCATGTTAAATATAAATCAAAACGAGATAGCATGAATAAAAGTGTTAGGAAATAAGGGAGGGAAAAATGGAAAATAGGATGAACTTATACCTTAAACCTTAGGAAATCAAACACATGTTCATTTCATTTTTCTCAAGCAAAAATACTTTAAGGCCAGCTACTATTTTCGATTCAAGAGAAGAGAAAGCTAGGATTTTCAAAACGAAGAAGTAAATCAACATAATCAAGATCAAATCTCACATCTTTAATCACAAAGCCAAGGTAAGTGATTACCACATCCTATTTTTCTTATTGTTTTCAGTTTTGTGGATGATCCGAAATGATTTTGCATGATAATGCAATGTTTTGAGTGATTAAATATTTATATATACTTGTTGATGGTTTATGCATATTCATATTGATTTTTGTGATATTTTGATATGAAAACCCAAATAATAACATCCAAATGCCATGCTAATTTATATGTAGATCAGAAAAAATATTTTAGAGATGGGATTCAATTTGCATTATTTTCTGAATTAATGTGGATTTTATATTAATTTTCTAGTGAATGATTCACTGGGTTATAAATAATTTACGGCTAAATAAATAGTTATTTGGGTCTGAAATTTTTATACGTTAGAAAACATATTAAAAGGAATTTTCTGGAATTTTCCAAAATGATTTGATGAATATAAAATTATTTTAGCTATGGGACTTAAATAGTTTATATATTTAATTAAAGAGTAGGGGTATTTTGCAAATGATTTAAATTAATTAATTATGAAATTATGGCAGCACTTTTAGGAAAGAAAAATTAGCAACCAATAAGAGTTTGACAAATAAGGCATGTTACTTAATTTTTTTTACTTAAAACGGTTTAAAATCAGAAATTCATGTTAAAAGTATGTTTCTCCACTTTTGGTTTCGCCCAAGTAGCTTTCGATTGAGACCATCCGCCTCCTTCCACAAGCCAACACACATAGTATCAACCTCTTCGTACATAGTGAATTGGACAAAGGGCAGAAGGTAAGAGTCGAAACCAAGGGGTTTCGAAAGGGTCGAATCGCCTTTTTGTTTTAAATGAGAAAAGTGGCTGCTTGCTTTCAACTAAGAGGCTTTCGACTTAGATGGCTTCTGATTAGGTCAATTGATTTAAAGAAAGGTTTTAAGGTTGTGCCTTTGTTCTAAGTAATAGCTTTCGATTTAATGCCTACGACTAAGTCAATGGTTTTAAAGGTTGGTTTCGAAATAGTTGCACTTTTTTTTTAAATAATAGCTTACAACTATGTCGAAGCCTTTACTGCCACTTTCTACCTTTCGAAACAAAGCTTTCGAAAGGGTTGTTTTATTTTATAAAAAATCCTACCGCTTCTCTAATGCTTTTGGAAGTGGTGGTTTCGAAACCATCACTTTCTACTTAGTTACAGCTTTTGAAAGAGTAGGCTTTCGACCCTATTTGCTTGTGACCCTTAGTGATTTTTAAAGAATAACCCAATGGTTTTGAAAGAGAATGGTCTCGACTTAAATGGTTTCGAAAGGTGTTTTTCCACATGTTTTAAATTGAACCCAAGTGTTTTCGAAAGGTTTGATGCTTTCGAAAGGTATTCAAAATGGTTTCTAAGCGGCGATTCCCCAAAGGGTTTCGAAGGATTCGAAAGGTAGTGTTTTCCAATGATTTCAAAATGTTTAAAGGAATAGTTTTTCCTTTGGTTTCGGAAGGCAATGTTCATGAGTTATAAAGAGAGATGTCTAAAGTTTTTATCTTTCGAAGGAAAAGGAATTTCAATGGTTTCGTAAGGTTATATGAATGGTTTCAAAAGGAAAATTTGGCCTTTCGGCCTAGATAAAAGAAAGGGTTTTACATGGTATCGAAAGGGGTACTTTCAATAGGATCTAAAGGGGTACTATCAAATGTTTAAAGGTTTTCATCGATAAAGATTTAAGTAAAGTATATATAGCATGGCAAGGTGATTTTGAGTAAAGCATAGAGTATAAATGTTTTCCTTGTTTAAGTTTGGTTTAAAAATGTTTTAAATCAATCTTAGAAAAGGTTTTCAAAAAAATATATGGGAAGGTATCCCTACGAGAAATGACTCAGATATTAGAACACCAGATGGAACTGATATAGGATCGCGCCCAAAACATTAGTTATTCCCCCTATCTAACTTAATCCAAAATTCCAGTGTGTGGGGCTTTGTCACAGATAAGACTAAAATTACGATTACACACAAAAGGGAATATATATATATATATATATATTTGTATACAGATAGATTATTGGTGAGCCCATCAAAACATTAGGATCTGTTGACCCTGGGAGATGTTATGTTAGGGACAGTCCATCCAAAAGAGAAGTATTTAATAGTTTGTTAAGGACGGACCGTTAAGAAGAGGTGTGTCCAATAGACATTAGATTATTTTATTATTTTTTCTAGTAGGCCCGAGTCAGCCAAGGGTTAATAGTAAGCCAAACAAAACTATAGTGTTCGGACAGACGGTCTAGTTATTACCTGATATGTATGTTTACATATCTATGCTTTACAGTATTTAATCTGTTTTGTTGTAGGAAAAGATTTGCAAAAGATATATTTTAAAAGAATGTTAGTGAGGGAAAACCCATTCCGCTAAGTGACGTGATCTCACATAACATCAATAATTGGGATGTATAGTATTATTCATACCAGGCTTTATTTCTGACTTGAAGTTTAGGTTTTCCCATTAAACTCTCCGGTGCTCAAAATTGATTTGAGCAGGCTAAGGGTTGAAGTTCTTTTATGCTTTAGTAGGATGACGATAAAGCTACCGGAAGTGAGTAGGAGGCTAACAGATAGCTATTTAGGAGTTGAAGTTCTTGTTTTTGTTTATTTTCGCTATATATTAAGTTAGTTATGACTCTAATAAACCAAGGGGGCATCTTCATATGTCGCTCTTGGTGTATTTTTAATAAGTATATTTTATCATTGCCTAGGAAATGTTTTGGGATTATGTAATCTGAATATGGAAATCTGTTTTGAAATGTAATGGAAAAATGCTAGGAAAAATCAAGCTCAAGCTTAAGCTCAGGCTGAGAATGTTGGTGCTGGGTCCCACAAGTGGATATGGGAGTCATTTACTAGTTTTTTTGTAAAAATGATGCAAGCTGGGATTTCTGTTGGGTTGTTGGAGGAAATGCTGCGGGAGGAGTTTAAGAAGCTCTAGTAGTCAACCACTATGCTAACTTGAGCAGAGACTATGCTAGGCTTAGAGGGAAACCGTTTATCGAAAAAGAGGATGTTATAGAAGTGGAGAACTGGTTGTTACACTATGAAATGATATTTGGTGATTTAGGAGTCTTGCCTCGAGATAGCTTCAAGGGGCAGCTTTGTTTTGGTGGAATATTGTGATAACTTGGGTAAATGAAGAGGAGATGACGTGGGCCGAGTTTAGGAGGAGGTTTCAAGAAAGGTTCATGTCAATAATGGCACAGTTTGTGTTGGTTAGGAAGTTTGTTGAGTTGGAACAAGGAGAAATGTCTGTGTTGGAGTATGCCAGTAGGTTTGAAGAATTGGCTAGATATGGGTGTGCCACTGTTGACATGGTGATGAAAACGAATGAAAAGTTTATTAGTGGTTTGAAGCCAGAATTGACGCAGGCTACTTTGATGCACATTAGAGACACATGTTATGGAGTTGTGAAAATGGCGTTGAGACATAAGAAGATGTTGGCTTGTTTGGAGAAGGAGAAGGAGGTCTTGGTTAGACAGGGCCAAAAGAGAAAGTTTTTCCACAAGAAGAATGCTCAAAAAGGAGGAGCAGCTAAGAAATGAAAGTTAGAAGTGGTCTATTACAAGTGTGATGAGAAAGGCCAGTATGCTCATGAGTGCCGAACCAGCAAAGGAAAGAAGGATGCTGAGAAGAATGGAGTTAGATGCTTCAATTGTGATCCGGTTGGGCACTACAAGAACCAGTGCAAAGAGCCAGTTAAAGGAGAAAAAGGCCAAGTATTTGCATTGGAGCACGCTACTTCGAAGACGAAAGTGCAGGAGAAAGGAAAAGCAGTAGTGGAAGGTATGCTTCAGGTCTGTGATATGTCTGTTACCGTTTTATTTGATACTGTTCATCGCACTCTTTTATATCTCGATGTTTGGTAGATAAGCATAACCTAGAACCCACATATATAGTTACTTCCTTAGGAGTTGCAAATCCTGAGGGTACGCGACACATGGGATGAAGTGCGACCACTTAGTGTTTGACTTACTAGGCTACACCTTTGTTTGTAGTTTGCATCTATGTGACTTTGTATGGTTCAGGATCATTCTTGGAATGGATTGGTTAAGTGAGTATGATGTTAGGATATTTTGCCATGATAGGAAAATATCACTTAGACATCCAGACTGTAGTGATTGGATAGTTTATACCATAGAAAATCCTAGTCATGTGGTAAATTCTTTGTTGGGTGTTATGGTGTTAGAAGATGAGTTAAATCGTGTTTTCGTGGTTAGAGAATTCATGGATGTTTTTGAACCTGTAGTTGGATTTCCGCCGAAACAAGCTATTGAGTTTCGGATTGATTTGGTGTCTGGAGCAGAACCGGTAAGTAGACCCCAAGAAGGATGACACCTACAGAGATGAGGGAATTGAAGGTGTAGTTGGTGGATTTAAAAGGCAAGATTTTTATTTGGCTAAGTAATTTGCCTTTGGGAGCATCTGCAGTGTTTGCTAAGAAGCCGGACAGATCGTTAAGGTTATGTATCGATTATCATGAGCTGAATAAGAAGACGACAAAGAATCGATATCCATTGATTAGAATTGATGATTTGTTCGATAAGCTGAATTTTGGTGTTGAATTTCTATATTATTTAGTTTATGGTGAATGAATGAAAGCATGAAATAATGTTTTATGTCTTGAATTTTTTTTTGAAATAATATATCTATTGTTGTTTTAAAACTGGAATAGTGATGAAATAGAATGTGAGAGTTTGAAGTTCACTTATCATATTAAAAATCCAAATATATGCAAATATAATAAATATTGATGGTTAATGTAGGAATTTTTGATGAAATGTATGGAATTTAAATAATGGTTAGCGAAGGTAATTATTCTTTTCCTTGATTTTTAAAGATTTACAGCTGACATTTACAAGTATAAAAGAATCTTCTGCAACCGCTTTTCATTGTAAAAAGTCATTACTGTAACGGTTGCTTGTAATAGTCATAAACAGTTGTAAAATATGATCACCTTTTTGTAACTTCGCATATTAAGATCGACGGCTGCTAGTTGCAATAACCCTATTGCAACTAGCATTGTCAGTTGGGAAATGGGTATTTTGTTACAGTGCTTATATATTTTGTAGAATATATAACAAATAAGAGCTAATATAGTATTATAAATACACCGTATCCTATTCCAGTCACTAATTATCTAGTTATCTATTGAAGAGTTGTTAATAAATATCATTTACAGATAATAGAAGCATCAATAATTCAAAGGAAACTGGAATTGGGAACGACTTTTGTGGATTTAATGCCGTAGCAGGTGCTAGTACCCGAGTGGATGCCCTTAAGATTCCAATCATAGACATGCCTATTTGGTTCTGCAGGTATCTCCAAGCTGATAGAGTTAGGCGTTTGCCCTAGGGATACTTATGTAATTTGTTACATATATATAACTTGATAACAAATCTTGCTCAAGATAAAAGACATTTTCTTTCTATTATATACTTGATATAATGTGTTATATGTAATTAATTAATTTAATTAAAAGTATATTTAATAGAAAATCCGTAAATGATACGTTTTATGATTATAGTTATAAAGTGTTATGACCGTGAGTAATTTGTCATAATGAAAATAAATGTACCATTTTAAATATTAAGAGTCAAGTTGTATTGGATTGGATATCAATGTATCTGATGAGTCTAGAGTGTGTAAGACTCTCCAAATGTTGGATAGTGTATTACTCATGGCCGTTAGAGGCACTATGGGGTTACATACTAATAGTTATTGGATAACTATGCAATGACTCAATCGATAGTTTCTTGTTGGTTAATATAGCTAAGGTCAAATAGAAAATATCGATGTGACTAATTTACATAGTTCTCTCGACTTGAAAAATACTATCGTTCTTCAATGTGGAAGCTTCACTTTGATCACAGTTCAATAGTGGGATGACATCCATCAAACGACTATAGTTGGGTCGAGTGGAAGCACTGGAAGTGAAACACCACTCAAAAGCGGATTCGTCTTCTCAGTTATATGAGATTAGTATCACGGTCAACTGAAGTCAACTCAAATACAAAGTCTCTGGCCAAAGCATTTTGGTTAATAATAATTGTTATTACTAAACCAAGGACTTTGTGTTTGGACTTTTAAAATCGAATACAAAAGATTTTGGAATTTTAGCCATTACCAAATTTCATAAGCCCAAAATGACATAGTTTTGACGAAGAGAATTAGTGTAAATATTATCACTAAAAGGTATAACTTGAGTGTGTGTGAAATTTGATTTTACCATAAGGACAGGTAAGTGATGATTTCAACCAAACTATCACACAGGTAGCATGTGAACATTTATATTTGAATTGTTCAATATTAATCGCTGACTGAATTCACACCTCTGAGTAGCACAGCCGCATTTGTGATTTCTCCAAAAATCGCATAATTTAATTAATTTTCAAAATTTTGTAAATTTATTAAATTAATTAATATTTATGAAATATTAATTATTTTAATTTATTTGATGTTTTGAATGTTGTTGGTAATTATTTAAATGCATATGTAAAAGTTATATTTTCATATGTCGTTATATGATATCAGTATAATTTTAAACAAAGTGTTAAATAATAAAATAATTACATAAAAGTTTTTCCTTTATCTAGAAAATTTGCACATTAAGAACGTGCTTGGAACACCATATAATGGTGAGAGGTGAAAATCAATTATAAATTTATTGAAAGTTAAAAAGGAGCTAAAAAGGAAGTCTTTGATAAGGGAACGGGAAAGGTTCTTTTAATTCTACTAAAAAACAAAATCTTCTCATTTTGATTTCTTCCAAAATAGAAAATAACTTTTCTCCCTCATTCATTCATGGATGAAACTTCTCCCAAAAAAGAAAAACGTCAAAACAAATTTAGATTAACGTCAAATCAAATTAAAGAAACGTGGTTCATCTTTGCAAGGTGGGATGCCAATTTATTTAAAATCTAAGGTGAAACTACGAATCAAATTGTGATAAAGGGCAAGATTTATCGGGTAAGTTTATAATTCATTTGTGATGTTTAAAATAAATATTTTATGTATATGTAAATTGTAGGCACTTATATTAAAATAAATTTTAAAATTATTCTATGTATTGTGATTGACTATGAGTTCTTTTTGTGTATGGTTTTGAATGTTGATGATTTAATTGAATCCAAAATAATTGATTGTTGTGGAACTAATTTTTTGAATCCTTTTATAACTGCTTAATAATTTGTCTAATCAGATAATGTATATTTTTCAGTTGAGATCAAAAACATATCCTCTTCTATTATCCTTTTTTTGTATGTCTTCTTTGTTTTAATAAATTACTCTTATTGTCACACTCATTCCTTTTGTTTATGGACCAAATTTTAATAGATTGAATTATAAAATTGTGTGCATATACCTCACATGTGTATGTAAAATTAATCATGTTTTCTTCATACATTAAAATTGTAAACCAATTTTAAACTAAATTCCACTTGATTAAATTGTTTCCAAATAATTCAGTTTCATATTTCAAAATTAAATTTCAGTTCATTACTGTTTAAGCAATACTTTCCCGATCCAGCTCATGGAATAAGTAATACTTTCCCGATCTTCTTTCTCGGTTCGTGGGTTATCTCTTCACCGGCGTCCAATTGGTAATTTTCCCTCTGGTATTAGGGTAAATCCTCTCTAGGCTTTCGTTGAACTCTATGTAAGAAGAGAATTTCGGTTCCCATCTCTATTGCTTTGGTCCTCCAAAGCCATCATCCATATTTCGCGTCCCTTTGTCTTTTCCAAATCCTGCTCTGGACAGTCCTCCATCATCCACATCATTAACTTCTGCCTCATGGTAAAATTCCATGAGATCCGCCGGTGGATCCCTTTCCAAAGCAACCATAAAATTTATTTTACATGCAAGTCCTAAAACTACCACCATCAGAACCACTGATGGATCCAGCTTATGAACTACGACGGTCGTCGCATTAAACCTAGTTAAATAAATTCTTAGGTCTCTTAGGCTCATTGCTGTATGCTTGGCAGTGTCATCACATTCTTTGGTCGTGAAATATGAACTTTGAACTACCTCATGAAATTATTCAGTGACTCGGTCCATGTACCGATGGACCTTTTATTCCAGCTGTCAGGACCACATCATTGCTAAGTCTATCAAATATAAGGGGAGACATCGCCCCTTCACCTCTTCAGATGAATCCAGCACCTCCATATGCCAGATGTGTCTCATCAGATGAACAGTCAGATATGTTTTTCCATTGTACACTTCCGACATCGGCAAATTGAAATTGAGTGGATTCCTCATGTACCAGATATTAGGAGTGGACAAGTTTCTATTCACGTCTTCTAAACTTTGGTCTAGCGGTCCACCTCTCATCGCTTGTCTAACTATCTCAACAATTCTATCATTTTCTTTAAATGGAAGTCTATGTTCCACATTTTCATTTTGTCCCCTATTCCTATAGAGAAACTCTAGCATGTACTCCTCTGTTTGCACATTCACATTCTGATTCGCATTTTGGTGTTCAGTGTCGTTTTCCAAGCATGTCCCATCTCTGTCCAAATTCAAATTCATCATGCCCCCAAGTCTCTGGGATTGGTACCGACTTATGCCTGGGGATATGTATTGAATCATGCAGCCTCTTTGGGGATTGCTCCATCTTGCCCATTCTATCCTTAGGTTTGTTTGTTCTGGCTTTTGGTTTTGTTTTGCAATAACTTCAGCTGTTTCCAGTTGTTCCATCCTTTCGAAGAATCGTTCCACCATCTCTTCCTAGCAAGTTATCATTCTGTCCTACATTCCATCATCATCGTTTCTATCCCATCTCTGGTTATGTAGATGGAAGGGGGTTAGATCCTAAGGACACCTCTTGGCTGCCTCTAAGTTCTTGTTTGCTTCCTCCGACCGCAGTTCTCCTGGTTAATGGTCTCGTCATCTTCTTAAAATCAAGTTTCAAGTTTCAAGTTGTTAAATTATAGTTCTCTCAGTGAAAGCACTAAAGTATTTATGCCAACTTTTAGCGTAAACAATTATATATATATATACACACACACACACCTAAACATAAACTTATATTTTACTTCCAGTTACATCATTAGGGTCAATAAATTAATTTGGTTGAGATCTCACATGGTATTAAATTACTTGTTTAATTGGTGATTAAAAAAAGATAAAGCGGAATTACACTACTTGATTATTTCTCTTTTTCACTTAGATTTGATTAGATTTAATTGCATCATAAACTACCCATCTTCACTCTTTTAATTTACTCTTACATTAATTTTGTCTTTTGTGAATTGTTTTCATGCCCTTTTATATATGTAAATGTAAAATATAAGTGGCAACGAAGATTACATATATGTATATATATGTCTAAAGCACATATATGTGGTCCTGTCAACATGTGTATATAAACCATATATATTGTAATGTACTCAAATATATGTATATACTTAGGCACTTATATTCCCGATATGCATGCTAGAATGTAACGTGTATATGTTAGTATATATATGTATACACACACAATTAATAAAATCCCAATATCTAGATGTACATACATATATTTATAAACGTGTTTATATTAGTTCATATATGTTATCATATATTTGAATGTATGTTGATGCATTCCTAATAAAATATTTAATTGAAATGTTAGCATTTTTATTTAAAAAATTATCAACCCAATAAGATAAAGAGAGATGAAAGTTTCTCTTTCTAATTAATGTTATTTATTCACTTTATTAAGTGCACAAGTATTAGAGAAGGAAACAAAAGGTTTCCTTCTTAAAATTAATTTTTTTAAGTAACTGCTATATACACCGGTGTATTTGATACACTCGGTCATAAATAAACAAAACATTATTTACTTATTAAACAAAATAAAGATTTTATGTTAAAAAAATTTTAGATAAGATCTAAATGTATTTAGATTTCATAGGTTCAACAAAGATTCAATAATGGAAATTTCTTGAAATTTAACATTTAACTCCGCTACAGGCTGACCCAGTTCCAACCATGGTACCATAGTGAGGTTGGTTGAGGCATCACCAAGTCATTGGATGTTCTAGGTTCGATCCCTGCAACTAGCGTGATATGGGGTTCTTACATTATGATATGTGATAAAGTGTTGCCTTTTACCCCAATATATCCTGTGATGGTTGTGCTAGTCGAAAGGCTGCATGTAAAACTCATTCGTGAGGCACCTAGTTATGTCACTCCAAAGGAGTTTGGGCCAGAGCAACAATGGTATCAAAGCCCAATAGCCTATGCGGTCTAAATTATCCATGTTAAGACTAACTAATTAAGCTTGCTTACTTAGAACGGTGTCAAGAAAGGTAATGTCTAGGATTGAAATTAGGTAATCAAGCACCCTGTCCTACTTAGGTATCGGCCTGGCCTGAAAGGTGAAGTGAGCCCAATGGTTGCTCTAACAGAAAATACCTAATTTGAATTGAACTTTGGGCTAATTTTCAAAAAAATATGACAATCAAAATAAAATACTTTAAATTTAATATTAAATTTAAATAAAAAAATTTGTTACAAAAGTTATAATACAACATAAGTTTTCAAAATATTTGAAAAGATAAGGATATTTTCAAAATGTTTGAAAATATTTAAATACTAATTTCAAATTTTAAAATTTATTAATGAAATTAATAAAATGAATTAATTAAATAGGTTAGTTAATTAATCTTACATACATGTATTATATATACTAATACATGTTATGTTGTTTTAAAGGTGTTTAAGGTAACATAAGTATACATGTGTATATATAAAATAAATTTTCGAAATTAATGTAATTTAATTAAAATTGTTTAATTGAATAAATTAATTAAAGTTAATTAATTAAATTAAATTAAAGCTTAATTAATTAAGCAAATTAATTAAAGGTTAATTAATTTGTTTGAAGATACACATATAGAAGATATATATGTTGTACTATAAAAGTTATGTTACGTACGTGTGGGTGTGTATATATAAATATATTTTAATATAAATGTTATAGTAGACATGTCCAATATAAAAGTTGTATTGGAATACTAATATAAAATCAACTAAAGAGTTAGTTAATTAAAATTAATTAAATAATAATTAATTAATATAATATTATACATAAAACTATTATATAAGTAATATGAAATGTAAAAATTATATAATAACAAAACTTATATGATATGAATGTATAAACTAAAGGTGGAACATTAAAGAAATCCAAACCGACTTAATGAATAAATACATATTTAAATGTGTATATATCTTGACTTTTGATGTGTCCATCACTTGAATCACGAGAGCATTTCATAAGAAATATATTATTCCATATGTCGATATCACTCAATGTAATATTTTAAGGATTATGAATCTTCAATATAATGTTGTCCTCCTCTACCACATATATATATACACAAAAAAATTACTTGCACACTCCTTAGTTATTTAGCAAACTCAAGCTAGGGATGTTAGATGTAATATTATTAGTATACTGAATATATGAGATAAGATAACTATATGAATTTCTTAAGCAAACTCATGGTACATATACTATACCTAGGTCATCGTGGTATGGTAGGTACAAGTGAATAATGTCTTTCGATTTGTTGAGCAAACTCAAGGTCGAAATGAGATTAGGATAAGAACTATAGGCTAGGAGTTGTACATGATACAACCGATAATGAGTTATCCATTATTTGAAGGGCTACGAATTGTTGAGCAAACGCAAGGTCAGAATCCCAAGATAGATAAGTCCTAACACACATTAGTGAGGTCTAATGAGTTTTATTTTTGTCTTAGGGTTTGGAGAAACATAAAAGACTAGTGGGAGCCTTATTAGAAAAAAGAAATAATAACATTTAACCTTTCTAATATTTTAATTACATGCTAAATAACTTTATAATAATCTACATTGACAAATTTGTGCATTAAATATGTGTTGACGCCAAAAATGGGCATCAAAACCCAGTAGAATCTAGTAGAGATCAAATGAAGAAAAAAGTTAAAACAGAGAAAAAATCATAAATGAACACATAGATCTTTATAGTGGTTTTGCAATCTTGGCCTACGTCCACTTCTTATTTTTATTGATCTTGCACTTGATTTTGATTACAAGAATGTTCAGATCAATTGGGATCCATTAGTATAAGAATAAAGAATAAAAATGGAAGAGCCTTGGTAGCATAAAGAAGGATCCTCTTTATAGAGAATGGTGAATATATTTATAGGGGAAGATGTGCATAAATCGGGTTGAATATTCACCAGAAGAATCTCTAAATCCTTATAGGCCCACCAAAATGATCGGTGGACAAAACTTGTTGTTTTGGAACGAGGGGTATAAATTATGCCGATCATTATTTTTTCCTCCGATTTCCATGCGATCGTTTATGGGGGGTTCCACATGCCTCTAGACCTTGCTTCTAAAATATGAAGTCATTCTTTGTTGTAGATTGTGAGATATGGATCGATCTTGGTCGCATTTGGGTCGCGTACTGAATTACACCGATCGTTAGGAACGATTGACATAAAACGATCGACATATTCTGAACCTCAGAATTTCAATCTACGATCATTTTTGTGAGCTACACTCTTTAATATATTTATGCCTTAAAAGTTTCAAGTGCATTGACCTTATAGATTTTGAGATATTGATCAATCGTTGTTGATTTATCCCGTTTTATGGATCGTTCTGCATCGATCCATATAAATTCTTCGTTTATCCATAACTCGAGTGCATGAACTCTGATTGGCCTGAAATTGGAAAGGTAGCTTCATAGGGCCTTCCTTTTTTGCTTCATATTGATTACAGCTTAACTAAGACCATGTCCAAATTTGTGCGACGATTGTCCATAATACTGCATATAGTTGATTCTCAAGGCTAGTAATCAACCATTCTTAACCAAATCTACGCTATCATGACCTTGCCAAAAAGCGGGATAACATTTCCCCTCCAAAGTACATATTTTTTGGACATGACGTGCTTTGATAAGTCGCATGCTTTAATCGTTGCAAAGGGTTCCATCCAGTTTATTGAATGGTCGTCACCCTTCCGTTGATTTATCTTCCCAAAGCGTTGTATCTCTCTTTGATCATCATGATGCTTGGTCGATTTTCAATAGTATAAATCCAGGATTGTATCCTATTAGTTGCTATCTGTGTTCGGTTCTATGGTGGTAATAAGCTTTGGCCATCTGATCCAGTCTTTTAGCTAATAACTCTAGGTGAAAATTCAATTTCTGCCAGTTTCAAGAAATCGAATTTTTAGAATATACACTTGAACGTTCAGGTACATACTCTTGTCATTGGCTCCCGGATGTGTTTGTACGCTCATGGGTCATTTCCAATTTCTTATAGTTTAATTGCAGTTGAATTACAATTCTTTGTTTACTTTTTTTGTAATGAAATTGGGGTCATAATAAGTCGCTCGATGGGAAGGGACTTCAAGTTCTACAGGGATGACGGCCTCAGAGCCGTAAGCAAGGGTGAATGGATTATGGCCAGTCGCGAACTTGTGCATGGTTCGTTATGCCTGTAGTGCTGATGGGAGTTTATCCATCCACTTGCCTCTATCTTTTTCTAAACGTTTCTTTGGAATGGACTTTAACATTTTCTCAATATGGTGTCGATGGAAGAAATCTTTGAATTTAGTGATGTCAAATTGGGTTCCATTATCTGTTATAATGGTTCGTGGAAGGCCAAAATGGCAGATGATGTTTCAAACAATGAAGTAGATTACTTTATTCATCATGATCGTGGCTAAATGTTCAGCTCAGCCCATTGGGTGAAGTAATCTACTGCTATGATGGCGTACTTAGCACCATCTTTAGAGATGAGTAAGGAACCGATAATATCAATGCCCTAAGTGAAAAACGACTATGCACTAACCATTTGTGTAACTTCCATTGGCGGAGCTCTTGGAATTTTTTGAAAACAACTAACACTCGTCACATTGTCTAGCGTGATCAGTTTCATCTTGATCGATAGTTGGCAAGTAATCCCCGTAGCAGAGTATTTTATTTGCCAGGGTTTGCCCCTCGGTGTGACGATCACATTCTCCTTTGTGGACTTCTCTCGAGACTCGTTTTATTTCTCCATGGGCGATACACCAAAGTAGGGGAAGGGAGAAGCCTTTTCTATACATATGACTCCTTTGATGATTAGCGTGAAGCTTTGTGGAGGATCTGTTGCTATTCATTCCTCTATCGAGGAAGGCTCCCTCATTGTAGATAACCTTTAGCATGAGTCATCTACGACTCCCTTTTCGGCTCTGTCTCCAGAACCCAATTAATCTCTATCTGCTCGATGCTTGGAGCATTTAGTACTTTAATTGGGAAAAAGTTTATTTTCTGCGCATTCCCGAAACTGGCCAGCTTGGCCAGTGAGTCGCCTTTCTCATTTTGTATCTTTGGGGATCTATGCAATGATGTAATACTCAAATTCGACCGGTAGCTCTTAGACCGGGTTGAGATAAGGAGCAACTCGCAGCCCCTAACCTGATAATCTCCCCTGACTTGGCATTCTACTGACCGAGAATCACAAAAGATTTGTAAAGTTTTCACTCCTAGTTCTCCAGCAATATTAAGCCCGACGATCAAGGCTTCATATTCAACTTCGTTCCTTATTGCAGAGAAGTAGTGTTTCAAGGTATAGTAGATCGATTGTTCCCTCGGGTGTCACTAAAATGACTCTAGTGCCAGAATAGTGAACGTTGGATGCTCCATCCATGTGCATTTTCCATCGATTGGTTGGTTCTCCACTACTCTTTAGAGAGTAGTCCGGTGCTGTGAATTTAGCTATAAAGTCTGCCAATGTCTGTCCCTAGATAGCTCTCTAAGGGAGATATGTGATATCGAATTGTCTTAAATTGATATTCCATTTTAGCAATCTTTTAAACACCTTAGATTACTATAGGACCTGTTGTAATGGCTGGTCGGTATAGACGTTGACGGGGGTGAGCCTGGAAGTAAGGGCAAAGCTTTCGTGGTGCAATCAACAGTAGTATGCGAGCTTCTCCTACTCTGGTAGTTTCTTTCAACAACTGCCAACTTCTTGCTTACATAATACACCAATCTCTGGATCTAATTTTGTTTGCGTAATAGTGCGGTGTTTATGGCGTGCATTGAAATATCAAAATAGATGTATAAATCTTTATGATCCAGTAGCTTGGATAAGATGGAAGGCTTCTCTAAGTGGTTCACCAGAACTTGGAATTCGTCTTAACACTCCTATGTCCATTCAGAGTTCCTTTTCTCTCTTTTGATCTGGTCGAAGAAAGAAGTATATTTATCAACGGCTCTAGAAATGAATCGGCTTAGGGTGGCAACCTTTCCATTTAAGCTCTATACTTGTTTTGTAGTCTTTGGTACTTGAATACTCTGATTGCCTAAATCTTCTTGAGACTGGCTTCATTTCTACGAGAATTGATGATGAAACCCAAGAATTTCCTAATGCAACCCTGAAAGAGCATTTCAAGCAATTGAGTTTCATTTCGTGTTTTTAGAGAAACTGACATCTCCGCCAAGTCATCATATTGGTCATTTGATCGTCATGTTCTCACGAGCATATCATCCACATATATTTCTATTGGTTTCCCGATGTGGTCTTCGATCAATCGACCAACTAGTCTTTGTTAAGTAACTTTAGCATTATTTAGTTCAAATGGCATCATAACATAACAATATAGCCTTGGATCGATAATGAAGCTAGTGTGCTTCTGGTGGGGGACGTGCATCGAGATTTGGTTGGATCAAGAGTACGCATCCATAAATGAAAGCAGTTCATATCCAGTGGTTGAATCTACTAGCTGGTCGATGCTTAAAAATGGAAAGCTATCTTTCAAGCATGCCTTATTTAGGTCAGAGTAGTTGACGTATGTCCGCCAGTTTCCATCAACTTTTCTCACATGAACTGGATTGGATACCCAAATCGGGTAGAGGGCATCGCAGACAAACACATTGTTTTTTAGTTTATCCACCTACTCTTTAAGTGCAGCAAATCTTTTTGGATCCATGCTGCGTTGCATTTGTCGTGTCAATTTTATTTTACTTGGACATGCCTCGGGTTGATATTCATTGCATGGCTCATGATCGTCGGTGAGATCACACACATGTCAGAATGGGACCAAGCGAACACATCAAGATTTGTTCGGAGAAAGCTAGCTAATTCATTCATCATCATTGCACTAAGCTATGATTCGATCTTCAGTACCCATCATGGGTTTCCATGGTTGACTGTAATGTTGATTGTTAGCTCAGCAGGTACAGCCTTGGATTCCTTTAGTTTAATGTAATTGTTTCGTGTAACAATGATCATGAAATTCTGATGGGATGGTTACTCCAGTCGAATCCTAGAGTCTTGTCATCAGTTATCAAGTCTAATAGTGAAGGGCTCTAGATGCTTTAAGAGATTATCTGCAAATGGTCGAAGATCAGGCTTAGAAACGCATTGAATTAAATGTCGAGTAGGGTTACGCCTTGTGTTGCATGCAACTGCATAGACGGCTCTTGATTTGAGTTTGAATCTGCTTGTATATTAGAGTAATGCACTTTCTATTCAATGTACTCATGATCCGTTACTCGTCGTTCGGTTTGGAGTGATGATCAATTGTCAATGAGCTTGGGCAACGATTCGACGATACTATCTCTAGGCATCCTTTTGGTCGTAGCCTTGAGTTGTTGTAAACACTAGGTATGAGTCCCAATATTGAGCTATTGCAGTCTGTCATTGGATGATCACACTTCTACCCTCGGTCTCTGGTTGATAAATATACTGCATGGACGGTCGAGTCTCGTCCTACTTGTGTTTATACTCCCACCTAAGCTCTGAAGACTTGGAATTGATCAATGAATGGTTGGTTCACATTCATCTTGTTTATCTCTTGTGCCCCAAGTTTGGGGAATACGTCAATAAGTAGGAAGGCAAGTCATGTCCACTTTAGCTTTATACTCTTTCCCATTAAATCGCGGGATAGGATTAGTTGATGGAAGGCTGAGTCATGCCTATTCTTGTTTTTCCTTCTCGGGGGTTTGAGTTCGAGCATGAGCTGAGTACAGGACGGTTAATCACGTCTGCTTTTGATGCACATGTCACCATACTCTAGGAAAGGACCAAAGAATGGATGGTTATGTCACACCCAATCGTGACGGTTATTCCCCTGGTCGAACAAAGGGCATTAATCGGTATGAGAACGGTCAAGTCACATCCATTTCGAACTGCTCTTATAGTCGAATCATGGTTAGATCTAGTGAATGAATGGGCGGGTTACATTCATTTATAGCGGGACAGTCAGTCACATCTATCTTGATTTATGTTACCCTGTCAGACCAAGTGATAGAATTAGCTCAAGAATGGTCGAGTCATGCTCATTCGATTTCATACTCCTCCTGATGAATCAATGGAAGGTGATGAAGAATGAATAGTCATGTCACATTCATTCATGATTTATTATCCTATCCATGCTATGGTGACCGAAGTTATTCGATGGATGTTTGGTTCACCTGTATTTGAGGTTGGTGTGGATCGATATTGACCGTCGATCCAGTGGCACGATAAAGAGAGTTCGGATTGATTTTGCCTATCGATCTAGAGGTATGATATAATCAGTCTCATAACTTGAAATATCATTTCGATTGTTTTGGTATTAAGGCCTCCTTGCATTCATTGCCTTAAATCATAAAGAACACCAAGCCGGAGCTATAATGAGGAGTCGTATTCAGCTTTCAGTAATTTATACTCCTGCCCCCAACGTTTGTTTAGCGGAGTTAGGTCATGGATGGCCAAAATTCATCCGTAGTGAGTTTATACTCCTCCTATAGAGTTCTCGAACTCAGAATTTATAGAATAGTGAGTGGTTGAACCACACTCATCTATTTATTTATACTCATACCACACTTTGGGGATAAGAGTTTGTTGGTATGTAGTCGAATTACATCCGATTTGTGTTTATACCCTAGTCCACACTCTAGGAACGTAGAGTTATTTGAAAAATGGTCAAACCACATTTTCCTTAGACATTTCTTCTACTCCCAAGTTAGGGGCAGAAGTCGAAGAGTGGCCGGTCGAACCCGTTCACTCTTACTTGGAGTTCGTCGTGTTAAATCATGGGAGGGAGCTGATTTGCGGATGGCCAGATAGTATCCAATTTAAACTTGGGCTCTCAAACTGCCTCTTATTTGAGGTAGGATTCGAAATGTGGAAGGTTGCATCGCATCCACTTTCATTTATATCTTGGTTCTGTCGAATGCTGGGAGTAAGATGAGTTTTTTAGAAAAATCAATGCCCGAGCAGGGGAGCGGATGGTCGGACTGCATCCACTTTAAGTTGTGTCTTTGCTCCCAAGTTATGTGGAAGATTTGGAGAGTGGACAGTTGAACCGCGTCCACTTTTTGTGTTTATACTCCTGACCATGCTCTGAAGACTGGAGTTGGTTGGTGGACGGTCGAACTGCATGCAATTTTTCGTGTTTATACTCCAGTCCGCACTCTAGGAACTAGAGTTGATCGATGGACGGTCAGACCACGTCCATCATTTTGCATTTATACTCTAGTCCACACTCTAGGAACTAGAGTTGCTCGATGCACGATCGTACCGTGTCCATCTTTTTGTATTTAGATTCTAGTCCGTACTTTGGGAACTAGAGTTATATGATGGATGGTAAGTCACACCCATTTTTGATTGATTCTCCACTTGTCAAGTTGAGGTAAGATCTATCGAATGAACGATCGAACCACTTTCATTCGTGGAATGGAATTCTGCCCCCAGCATCGAGGATAGAAATTGGAAAGTGAGACTATCAATTCACGTCCACTCGATGATTATTGCTCCTCTTGTCAAGTCAAGAAAGGAAGTAGGCGATGGATGGTCAGATTACATCCATGCTTAGGTTGGACGGTCAGGTCTCGTATAATTGCTTTGTACTATTCCTAGCAGGTGGAGGTAGAGAGTTATTGGATGGACAACCAAGTCGCATCCACCTCAGGCTGCAGCCGTGTCCTCATGTCGAGGGCGGTGGTTGATGAGTAGATAGTCAGTCGTTCTTACTTTTAGTCGATCTCCAAGGCTATCTCCTGTGTCAATGGTAGGAGTTAATGTACAGACGGTCAAATCACATCCATCTTAGTTAGGCCTTGATCTTGTTGAGCTTTGGGAGAGGCATAAGTACTTTGGCGAACTTTAAGTCAAGCATGAAAGTTGATGAGTGGACGATCAGTCATGTCCACTTTGTACTAGATTTTGACCTTGTCGGGCTCTAAGTAAGGCATAGATGTTCTGTTAGAATTGAAACACAGAGTGGGTAATGGATGGTCAAGTCACACCCACTTTCCATTTTGGGTCCTTGCCCCTAAGTCAGGGGCATATGGCAGCTGATGAGCTATTTAATCACACTCGTCTTGATGAAACTCCAAAGGTTCGATCATGGTCCATGGAGATTGGTTGGCACCCAACTCTAAGTACTTGATTACCTTTCTAGATGAGCTCTTCAATCACATCTCAGAGATATCTGTAATCGCTAGTGTTATGACCATTTATATCATGAAGTATGCAATACTTCCTAGACTTATCCTTGGTTTCGGTGGGCTCCTTTTGGGCTGGTTTCCTTTACTGCTTCGAGTCACGATACTTTATGTAAATGTTTTTGATTGAACTATTCAAACGAGTATATGGGTCGAATTTTGAGATTCTGGGTTATCTCCTAGAATCTGAGTCCTCATCTAAGGCCTCAACGCTGCCCTCACTTTGAATTCCTTTAGCTAACAGGCCTACATTGTTCCTTCTCCTTTTCTGCACTACCTCCTCCTTGCTTAGGTTCAAATTCACTTTGTAACAAAAACGATCCAAGGTCATATGAGGCTCCTCAGCTTACCAGTCACTAAATCTACCTCGGGGTCCCTTTACCAAAGCCATCAGTATGATATGCTGACTAGGATTGCTTACTTCATTGATAAAGGTGCTGAATCTCTGCAAGGAGTCCTTAAGTGCTCGCCTGCTGCTTGGAACAAGTTGGATAATGACAACGCATCCTTGGTGTGAGTCGCATGCATCCTGAATTGCTCGACAAACTTTTGATCCAAATGATTGAATGAATAGATGGATTTAGGCGATAATCGCAGAAACTTCTTGATTCCTACACCTTCGAGGAATATAGGAAAGTGTTTTCCATTCGATGGCATCTATCACTTTGGTGGAATTCATATGCCACTTGAATTCATGAGATGTAGTCGAGGGTCAATTTTCCCTGAGTCAGCCGATATGATTGGTTCATTGAATCCTTTGATATTTTGCATGTTGAACGGCTTTGATGAATAGGTTTCGAATGAGAGAGATACTCCAGTCATCATCAATCTGGTTTGTTTTCAAGTTATAGCAACTTGTAATGCTTGTAAATGATGTATGCATGATTGTTGAACATTTGAATGGTTGAGAATGCCGGTCGAATGGCAAATCAGTTAGAATAGGGTTGTTGATTGGTGGTGATCCCCAAACTTTCACCCAAATGGGGCACGATCCATATAAGGCAGTAAGGAGGGCCTTTTGAGGTTGCACACTTGGTTTCCAATCATTTGGAGTTCGTATGCCGGAGATATGAGCAAAGAAAGATGGACTGATATTGATGGATTGGTGGTAATTTACTTAGAGTTGGACATGAGAAAATCTTCTATTTCTTGGAGTTAGCAATGGGTTTTCTTAGAGTCGTTGAATTCCAAGTGCTAGTTCGGTGAAGAAAGGTGCTTGGAGTCATATTAGTGTTTTCTTGGATAAAATTTTGGTTTTACTCGAGAGTGGCTTTGGGCCAATGTTTCTTGGGCTTGCTTCGAGTCAGATGGGTGATTACCTCGAGTTAACCCTGAAGTGAGCTTTTCGAGGACCATAGCCGTCAAGTCAGGCGTTTATAAACTGATCAATCGTGGGCAGTTGCAATCTACCCTGAAAGTTTGATCCCAGTCGATCCTAGTTTTTGTCATATCAGCTTGGTTCTTTTGCCTTTGGGAGTTCCTTTAAGTAGCAGCTCCTCGTTCGTTCCTTGGCTACAATTCAGAAGTTACCACTTGATCCCTTATGCCTTGGTCAGTCACAGGATACAAGGGAAGTGGATAGAAAGCACCATCTTTAAGTTGAGTTCCGAATGTAGAATGCGGGGGCACTGCCCTGCAGCATCGTCTTTAAGAGCCTTATTCTTAAAATTTGGATCATACCCAAAAATGTTTTTTTGAAAAATGATTAGTAATGAAAACGATCGGTTGAAACAACAGTTGGTTGAAAAAGATCGGTTGGAATGCCAAAGTGGTAGAACGATTAGTTGTAGTAACGATTGATTAGAATACCAAGGCAGTTTGAACGATCGGTGGAAATTCTAACCTGGAATGATCAGTGGTAGCGATCTTGGAATGATGGAGGAGAAACGATCGTATGGAACGATCGTACAGAAAAAACGATTGATCCAAATCATGTTGGTGGAACGATAGAGGAGAAATGATAGTTTGAAACGATCGTACAGATGAACAATCGATCTAAATCACGTTGGTGGAACGATCAAGGAGAAACGATCGTATGGAACGATCCTATAGAAAGAACGATCGGTCTAAATCACGTTAGTGGAACGATTGAGGAGAAACGATTGTACAAAAAAAGATCGGTTTAAATTATGTTGGTGGAACGATCAAGGAGAAACATCATACAAGATGATGTAGCATATGGATTTATAGGGAACAATCGTTCATTGAGGATTTATGAAGCATAGCCGATGACCAATCGTTCACAGATGCTTTAAAACTTGAAAATGTATGCACATTGATCAAACATATGACTAATCGATCACTAACATGGTGATTCCCTTCTTCCGCAAGGGATGTAGATTTGGCTTCTCTGGCCATGGCTAATAGTTTCCTTGTAGATCTCTTTCTAATCAAAGTAGAATTGGAAACTTGTCGGTCAAAATATGGACCTATCTTGCGAACATGAAAATCCATTAGCAGAAGATGAGATCCAATATGTCGAGAATTCATCTCTCAGTGAAAGCGCCAAAATGTTGACGCCAAAAATGAGCATCAACACCAAATAGAATCTAATAGAGATGAAATGAAGAATGAAATTAAAACAAAGCAAAAATCATAAATAAACACATAGATTTTTATAGTGGTTCAGCAATCTTGGCTTACGTCCACTTCATATTTTTATTGATCTTGCACTTAATTATGATTACAAGAATGTTTGGATTAACCAGAATCCATTAGTATAAGAATATAAAAAAAATTGAAGAGCCTTGGCAGTAGAAAGAAGGATCCTCTTTATGGAATAGTTTTGTATTTATAGGGGAAGATGTGCATGGATTAGGTTGGAAATTTGCCACAAGAATCTCTAGATCCGTAGGGTCCCACCAGAATGATCAGTAGTCTTAAATTTTTGTTTTGGAATGATCGGTATAAATTATGCCAATCGTTATTTTTTCCTTCGATTGCGATGCGATCGTTTGTGGGGGGTCCCACATGCCTCTAAACCTTCTTTTAACATATGATGTTATTATGAGTTGTAGATTGTGAGATATGGATCAATCTTGGTTGCATTGGGTCGCTTGCTGAATTACACTGATCGTTAGGAATGATCGGCATAAAACGATCAGCATTTCGTGAGCCTCAGAGTTTTGACCTACGACCGTTTTGTGGGCTCCACTCTTCAATATATTGATGCCCTAAAAGTTTCAAACGCATTGACCTTATAGATTTTGAGATATCGATCATTTTTTGGTGATTTATGTTGTTTTATGAACCGTTCTAGATCGATCTATAAAAATTCTTCATTTGTCCATAATTCGAGCGTACAAATTCCTATTGGCCTGAAATTTAAAAGTACCTTCGTAGGGCCTTCCTTGTAGCTTCATATTGATTACACCTTGACTAGGACCTTGTCCAAATTGTTTGACCATTGTCCATAAAATTGCATATAGCTAATTCTCAAGGCTGATAAATAACCGTTCTTAACCAAATCTATTGGATCATGGCCTTGCCAAATGGGAGGATAACAATATGATTGATAAAATGTTTACCAATTAAAATATACATGAAATGATTTGAAGATTGACAAATAGAAATAATATACACACTCACACACACACACACACACTTACTATTAAATACTTTTTGCAAGTTAATGTTTTCCACACCCATGCAAGTGCCCAAGTTTATAACTACTTAATATAATTGTAACTTGGTCACTCACGTGTCTATTTGATCGAGACTGTGTATTACAATCTATGAGTTCCAAACTCAAAAGCAATATAAGGCTATGAATGTTTAATATATACACCATCACACTTAAGTGTTATATAGTGAACGGTTACAGTTCATAATGTATAATACTTCGATGAAATAGTTCAATTGAAGCAAATAAATAAACTATACTATGAAATTGATTATTCAATTTAACCGATCGCAATAAAGATTGTATTGTGTTAAATGTAATGTTAGACTAAAGCTACAAGATAGATTTAAGAACTCAATCACTAGAATGTCATTCGATTAGTTTACACAAAGTGCACATAATTGGTATCCTTAAATGTTAAGGATAATCGAATGCGCTTTTGTGAAGATTTCTTATGATGTTGTAGAAAGGGTATTCTTTGGATGGTTAAACCATTTAGAAAGAAAAATAAATGTATAAGAGTAGATGTGATTTAAGTTACGGTTGGATGAAGAGAGTGAATAGTCATTTCTGTTTTATAAAGAAACATCGAAAATAAGAATTGTGATTATAATAATTGATAATTAACATTGGAATAAAAAATATGATTTCTATTTCAAAATATATTTTTATATAGATAATTGTTTTCTATGAGATTTATTTCTTTGAGTTCAAAATATTTGATCAAAGAGCTCTCCGTTGTAAACTAGTTGTAGTATATGAAATAAATAATCTATATTAAGTGAATAATGGAACTCTGAGTTAAGTATGTTATTATAGCAATGGCGAAGATAGTAGAAGCATACCATATAACACTTATTGATTGCGTCAAGTTACGAAAATTGTTTTTATAAAACATATCGTATATTATTTATGAAACAATAAATATTTTTCGGCGTCAACTGAAAAATAGACATGATTATATTTTAATGTGAATGTTATGAATATTCATTATGAAATAAAATTATAATGTGGTATTTGTTTTCATAAAAAAATGGTGCATTAAAAAAATATTGAAGTATCTAAAATTATTGTGATTATTTTGGAATTACAGACTAAGCTATAGTTTTGAGTAATAATTTTTATTATATGGTTATGAATCATACGATACCGGTTAATTATATCTCAAACAATTAAGGGCAAAGAACCCATTTAGTGCGAGCATTAAAAGAGTTGATGAACTCTTCAGACTAATACATATAGATGTACACAATCATAAGTCTAGTAATACCAAAACGGTTTCAGACATTTCTTCATATTCACCGAAGAGTTATCACAAACATGGACATGTGTATTTGACATGCATGTATTAGTATATGGTAGGCTTATATAATATGAAAGGAAGTAAATAATATATCACGTGACAAAAATGGTTCAAATTGATCCAAATGGGTGAGTATATTGGAAAGAGTTCCACAAGTGCCCAATATAACAAAAATTCAACCCCATAGGTCACTCCTTCCTATAATACATAATGTGTATTTATTAGGAGTAATCAAGCTTTATTGGCCATAGAATAATCAACGGCGAGTGAAGTTGATTTAAATTATTTCTATGAGGTGTGTACTTAAGAGTAGTACACAAGGTTAAAATTAATCTCATCCAGAGAATAGTTTATAAAACCAGACAATATATGGGTTTATAAGAAACCCTTTCATTTCCTAGACCAATGAGATAACAAGTTGTGCAAGTCGAAAGACTACTTGTAATAATTATATCTAAGAGATCTTGTATGAATCGTTTTAAGAGAATTTTGGGAATGATAGTCATTAGATGACTACTTTATGTTATTAACATAAATATATTATGAACTAATATAAGATCAGTTTTATATCAGGCAATTCATAAATTATTTAAGAACGCTCGTTGCATTGCATTGAGAACAACTGTTGTTTCAAGAAATACTAACTTTTTAGCAATGGAATTTCTTTAAGAAATTATCAGTATAAAATATATTTAGATACGTTCAAAGCATAGAATGATTACAAGGGATGAAATAAAACTGATCAAACTTAAATAAACAAACACATTAGAAAGTCTAATGAATATCCTTATACATTGAAAAGAAAATGCGAGTTTCTTATCAATGTTAAGAATAAATAATCCTCGATTATTTAATTAAACCATTAAGAGTATTGACTATGTGATATGATACGATGTGCAGATCTGAAATAGATTCCAAGTACATTATCAAAATATGATTTTGATAGTTGACCCAAAGGAATATGATTCATTGACCATGTAACACCTGTAAAATTGACCATAGATAAATAAATTGGATAAACCAATTTAAATAAGACAGGATAAATATGAAAATTTTATGAAAATTGGAATTTGACCATGAAAGATATGTCGCTGCGTTCTTAGTTATTTTCTGATCAATTTCCATATAAAATAGCTTGAATATGGGCTTAAATAGGAAGTTATGGATATTTCAAGTTTTATATTCAAATTAGTTTAAATCGAATTCAAATAAATAATTAATTCCTAAATTTGAAATTCAAAAGTGAATAGTAACTATACTTGGAGGTTAGGTAAAAGTTGAAATTAACGTTAACCTTAAATTGTAGTTAAGTAAGGAAACAATAAATCAACGATAATCAAAACATTCTCAAAATAAGAGGATAGGTCGACCCCTGACCTACGACCGGTCAACTGCTAGCGATCGACCGGTAGGTGAAGGCGGTTGATCGATGAAGCTCTGTAGTGGCTAGGGGCTGTGCAATAATTAACGTCCAGATTTTTATTACTTTAAACAAACTAAAATCCAATAGCTCTAGTGCATTCCAACCGCTATAAATAAGAACCTAAACCCCTCATTTTGTTCACAAAATACATTGGAAACATTAACGAAGCTCTATTAGTTCATCATTTCATTGATTTAGGGAACTCCATTAGGGTATCGGTTAAGAAATCCTATACATCTATCTTTGTTTATTGTTTATTTTTTCAACCTATTCTCCTCCAAACTTCCAATTTTCTAAATCTAATGTATATACAAATCCCTTGCTGTATGTATATATATATATATATGTATGTATGTATATATATATATATATATATATATATAAAAGAAGAGATCTAAAAGAGTTCATCAAGGGCGTGTCAAATCCAAGAGAAGGCAAAGCTATGGACTTCTGTGGGTGGAAATATTAGTTTTTCTATTGTAGTAATTGAATAGTGTAGTTTGGATTTGATGTATGCATTGGGGAGTTTTAGATTACGAAAACATCACATTAAAAATCCCCAAAATTCCCCCAAATTGAAATGTTAATTCTTAGGTTGCAATCTTAATCATTTTGTATTAAAATAACGGAATTTGTTTGGATTTTGCAGTTTATGTGTTTACATTCTATTCCACTTCTTATTCTTTTTCTTTGGATATGATCAGGGGATTTGCTTAAGAAATGGTATGTAAGATACGAATTCTTATTTGTAGTTTGCACTGCATGTTCCTACAAATTGAATAGAAATCCCTTTGTCTAATTTCATTTAAAAAGGAGTTTAATAAATCATAAAATCAATTAAAGTTTACATTGTCATTATTATAGTTTCATTCCATCATTTTGATATATAATAATTTAGAGTTGGATTCTATGTACGAGTCTACATATTTTGATTTGAGATATTTGATTTATGGTAAAAATGCTATTGTGGAAATAAGACCTGTATAACTTTGGAAGATTTGACATTTGAACATTAGTTTGGGGTGTACTTCTTACATGTATATAAATTAATAAATGTGTATTTATATACATAAACTAGCATAAATAACGTTTAATTGTAACATATTAATTGCGTAGTTAATTTAGTTAATAATTATCATTTAAATCCCCCTTAAGAAAGTAATTAATTAGGCAAAATAAGAAGGATTTCTTATAAGGAATAAATAATGAATACGGTGAGATGTGTGATAACACTTGGAAAGTATTATGAAATATGACTAAGTTATAGGGATGCGAGGCTAGTCAAAAGCACACAGAAGTCCGTCCAGCTGATCGGGTCATCAACAATGTGACCTTAGGGCTGATGTGAGACATCATCTACAATAAGTAACAACAGATGACGCAAGGTTCGTCCCAATTCCATAGGATAATCTACCCAACTAATCTGACCACTAATTGTTGCGAATAGTCAGGCTAATATGAGACGTCTCCGTGCGGTATCGATCATAGTACGAAGTACCTACTTCAGGGATTGAAGGTATTAAGTGGTTGTTTGAGGGACCGCCTTTTTACCTCGTATGAAGTATTAAATGGTTGGGATTGGGATTGGGCTTACGCACGGTTGAGGAAATCTCGGAAAGGTCCACTTCAATAGAAGTATTAAGTGTCCGAAGAATTTCCATGCAATGACAGCTAGATAGGTACCTGTGAGGAGTCTGCCTTGAGAATAAGTATTAAATGATAGGGGTCTACCTCAATCGAGGTCCTAAATGGTCATAGTATGCTTATTTTCCATTAAAAGGTATTAAGTGGCATGGGTTCTATATCTCGCATTGGTAGACATTAATAATCATGGTTATGGGTTATTGATTATGGAAGACCTACTTCGGGGATTGATGGTATTAAGTGGTTGTTTGTGGACCCACTTCTCTTTCCCTTATATGATGTATTAAATGGTTTTGAATATAATTTAAATGCAGAAGACATATCCTTATTTGAATTATATCGTCTAAGTACTAATATAAAAAGGCTTGAGATTTCCTCATTATAGCACAGGTTAGAGAATGAGATGATGATCAAGATGGAGATGGCAATGAGAAAAGCTTGTGGCAGTAGTCTATTTATCTATTTCTGGTATACCCATTTGAAACAAAAAATGTATTATTTTTAACATGATTATGTAACGGTTGTTTTGACATTATGTTATGGTTTTGTGACATTTGGAATTTGAAATAAAATGGGTATTGTTATGCTACTATAATTTATCCTTTCGTTGTGAGTTCTGAATGAATAGATAAATAGCTCTGTATTGTTTTTTACCTAACCAACTACCAGCTTTGGAATGGGTTTAAGTTTCAATAGGCCTTTTCTGGGTCGGGATTTAGGCCTGTTTCGGGGCAGTTTGTTGCATTTGGTATCAGAGCCTTGGTTATCCGATCAACGGGGAAAAGTATACATATGAGTGGCGTATTTGTTATTTTTGAAAATATTTTCCAAAAAACCTTACTATATATACACATTATTTTTGAACATACGTATACACACTACGTAAATCTTTCTTTCAACATATAATACTATCTTAGGAAGTTATAACTAAAAGCTCAACCGTTGATATGGCTGATAATCATTCTTATTGTGAGGCTGGGAACCCTGCCCGAGTAAGACCTGCCATTTGAGGGATTTCCGAATGATTCAAACAATACCTTAGGCAAGTAGGCGAAGTCCATGATCCTCAAGCTACACCACCGACACCCGCTACCCCGCCTGTAATGCAACACCCCATCCCGTTGACTTTCCCAAGATATGTATGGACTTTCATAATATGAGAGGAAGAGTATATTCCAAAATAGAGGGTTTTGTGGATTCAAAGATTTGGATAAATGATCGAAAGAAGATATTTTAGGAGCTTGGTTGAGAGGATCAACTGAAGAGGAGAATGGCGGCTTGGCACCTCAAGGAAGAAGCCCTAGGTTGGTGAAATATTGTGGCTGAGGAGAATGCTGGTAGAATTTTCACTTGAGATGAATTCAAGGCAAGATTTGAGTCAAAGTTTATGTCAAGGATGTAAGTAAGTTTACAACTGGAGAAATTTTTATAGCTTAGGCAGGGAGATTCCACTTTGAAGGAATACATTGGTTAGTTTACAGACTTGGCTAAGTTCGTAATAAGCTTGATTGATACACCTATGAAGAAGGCCATGAATTTTTTGAAGGGCCTAAACTCCCCGCATATAAATTGTTGTTAACCTAAGTACCCGTTGGCGTCACATACGAGACATTAATTGAGATGGCTTTGCTGCAAACGGCTAATAAGGAGAGTTGGACAAGGACAAGGTAGGATGTAACGTACGCTATATGGTTAATTATGCATTTTTGATTTATTTGAAAAATGAAGATTTAAAATTCAAAATTCAAAATTTTATTTAGTCCAAAGTTGTTTGGAAATTTAATTATTAAAAGAAATAATATTTGTGAAATTTCAGAATTATTTTGAAATAAAACAAACGTTTTCTAGTTCCCGAAAATTGACAAGTGATATTTTATTAAAAGAAAAATTATTATAGACATAGAATAAAATTTAAAGTAAAAACTCAAGTGAAATTTTAATTGAAGACCAAATCGCAATAAGACAATAACGCAGTTAAGAGTATAAAATTAGTTAAAGGAAAATAAAATAAATTTTTCCTAAACCGTCGTGTACGTGCTTATCTTTTTTCGTCCTTATCTCTTCGTCATCATTTTAATTTAACTTATACCATACCTTAACCCTAAATTGATCTTTCCTAACCTGTATATTAACACCACACTGCATCATTCTGTCCTCTTGCTCCCTCACATCTTCATCCAGGAGGGAAGGAAACCCATCACATATACATTTTCTTCTCCACTTTCGTCAACCTAGGAAAGCTAGTCGAATATCAAAGTAGGAAGTAATTATACTTCTCCTTTATCTCATAAATAACAAAGTAGGAAGTAGTGAATCTTGAATCATGTTCAATATATTATCATGTTGAATAGTATTAAAGTCACGTTCAATTTGTTATTATTAGTCCAAATGTATGTAACGTGAAACACTCATGTACTTAAGAATATATTCAAAATACTAATGAATACGTAATGTGAAACAACACTCCTGTTGATAAATATGTCCTTATCCTTCTTCTTCTGTTTATATATATATATATATAATGATGTTTTATCGGTAATAGTACTTCTCATTTCTAGTTGTATGGATATATAATTTGGGTTCATCTTACGTTTAGATATATTGATACAAATATCAGTGCATATATATACTTCAGTATTTATACATCATAGTTTCACATCAGTCCAGACATGTGTTTATTTTTATAATCAAAATGGTTTAGTGGTATATGCTCAACAAACCCATATATGCAAGCTATATGAACTAAGTACAATATTTATTAAGATCATAACATATAGGTGATAAGTTGCATGAAAAATATGAGTATACTTTCATATTTGTCATTGTCTAAATATACTTTAGTTTCATCTTCTATTCATATATATATATATACACATATGCATATATATAATTTCAAGTTAGACCCAAATAATAACTTATTTCAACTTTAGGCCTCGTTTGAAACTTGTTACAAAAATAGGTCTCGTTTTTGCTTCATACAGCATTTTATATTGCGCATTTCAAAAATGCGCAAGCACAAACTTTTTTTTTCAAAAATAACACTTACGCTTTCCAAAAATGCTCAGGCATAATTTTTTTTAAATAACACTTATACATTCCAAATTTGCGTAAGTACAAATCTGATGTTTAAAAAATACACTTGCGCAATCCATACTTGTGAAAAACTGTGCCTATTTTTATAATAAGTTTTAAACGAGACCTAAAATTGAAATAAGTTATATTTTATGGTCTATTTTAAAAGTTTGTCCCATATATATTATGCACATGTATCTCGCATCCCAATGTTGTTTTTTGTACAACTAAAGTGGACTATGCAAATATGAACTAGATTGTGCAAATATGAACTGGAATCATGTAAATTTATATTAAGTATTAAACCTGAGTTGCATGGAAAAACATTTTTGTATGAGATATATTATAACTGCACATAAATAAACATATAAAACAAAATCCCTTTAAAAATTTAATCTCCTACATCTCAAAATCTAAAATGAATTTGAGTACGAAACCAAAAGATATGTTAAAGAGGAAAGTAGGATGAATAAATCGACTAGTTTTTGAAGTCCGTGATGATCAAAATTGACGCTGCCATGTCTGTGTCTATATGATGAATGGATGAGCTACTGCCGGAACAAAAGGTATCGGTAGACTTGCAGTACGTAACTGAGTGTGATGGCAATCTCGGTTCGGTAGCAAATGGTTTAAGGAGGCAGAACATGGCTAAAAATCCAAAGAAAATCATATATGAAGGGAAAAAAGGAAGAAGAAAACGTGAGTATACTTTCCATTTTTTGATCACTATATATATTTTAGTCCCATCTTCAGTTCACGTGTATATATATCAATATCATTGCACGGTCCATCCCTTATTTTTGATATAACCAAAGTAGGTTAGGTGTATAAATACACTAATGCAAATATGAATTGGAACTATGAACTTAATATGTGTATGTGTGTGTTAAAATATGTGAGTTGTGTGGAAAGAAATATTTCGTATGAAATATGCACAATATATATGCATTCACTTCAAAACTTCAATCATCGATAGTTCAAAATCTAAGATGAATTTGAGCATGCAACCCGAAAATAATATGTATAGAAAATAATATGTAGAGGAAAGCGAGACGAAAAAATCGACTAGCTCTCGTTCAGTCGACGGGACCCATGGTGATCAGAAATAAAACCATTATGTCAATGTCCATATTGTGAACGTCTACACTACGGTCAAAACAGAACGTACCTATAGAATTGTATTGCATTGCAGAGTGCAACCATAGTCTTGATTCGGTCACTGGTGGCCTAAGGAGGTGGGACCATGGCCAACAGCCAACAAAGAAGAAGGATCATTCATGCATACAAGAAAAAAGAGAGGAGAGAAATAAATCAAGAGATGACGTGGCTTTGGGACTTTTAAATTTTTATTAAATAAAAGAAGTGGAAATTGGGTACGCATACCGTACCATCCAGACAAATATCTGCTATATTGAGAAGTTAGTTCGCAATATTAAAAACGTGATATCTTTTAGTAAGTTTACCGGATTTCAATTTCATTTTTACCATTAAATCACAAATTTTATTATCTTTCTATTAAAATCCATATATGATACGTTTTGATAATTTTTTAATTTACAGCGCAAATATTTGAATATTTTCCAGACAAATACAAGTAAGCAAATCTTTGCTTGGTAAATTCAAGTGTGATTCTCTATTGTAAACATGCATGAGAACTTTAAAGGTGAAGTGGATACTGAAAGAAGGTGGAATGGGTACCGAACAAGGTGGAGTGCGTCCTGAACAAGGTGGAGTGACAAATATTTGCTTGCTTGAATTTTCATGGCAAATATTTGCTAGGAAAATATTCAAGTATTGTAGACATTCATGAGAACTTTAAAGGTGGAGTAGGTCTCTGAACAAGGTGGATTGGGTCCATGAACAAGGTGGATTGGGTCTTGAACATGCTTACTTGAATTTGCCAGGCAAATATTCAAATATTCAAGTAAGCAAATATTTGCTTGGTAAATTCAAGTAAAATTCTCTATTGTAGACATGCATAAGAACTTTAAAGGTGGAGTGGGTACCGAACAAGGTGGAGTGGGTCCTGAACAAGGTGGAGTGACAAATATTTTCTTATTTGATGTTGTCTGGTAAATATTCAAATATTTTCCACTAAAAATTGAAAAAAATTCTCAAAGCAGATAATATATGGATCTAAATAGAAAGATAATAAAATTTATGATTTAATGGTGAAAACAAAACTGAAATTTGATAAATCTACTGAAAGATATCACATTTTCATTATTGCATTTTAAATTGTTCATGACAGTGAATTTTTGCCCGAACTGTACGGTATAAATTACGGGGACTAAATTTATAATGCTTAATTCGGTGGGATGTGCACCTATCTTTTTTAAAATAGAGTGATGTGGGCAAAAGTTACCCATAAAAGAAAGCATACTAGCATATGTTTTTAAGATATGTGGTTTTAGTTTCTAATTTAACAAATAAAAATGGGAAAGAAATAAAGCAAGAACAAATGATTAAATGGAAGCAAACACAAGAAAATATAGACAAACTGAGATGTGCGAAGCGTTTAAATTGATATGTATTGACTATGAAGGTGTCATGTTATGCATATCATTTTCATATTAATAATTTTAATCCTTAAGCGTAAATATTACTTAATTTGAAAGATTCAAATTTGAGCTATCCGAATTATGTTATTGAATTTAAATTGTCCTTGGTGATGCTATGAAGTGAATTTAAACCATAAGGGATAAATGTTTTAAATATATAAGTTTTTCTATAAAAAAAGAAATTTTGGAGAATTATTTGAAATAATATTAAAAATCTTGTACGAATTTGAAAATACAATCATTTGAGTTTGGGTTTGAACATTGAAAAATACTTGGTCAACTCTAAAAAAATTTATAACATGATTTCAAAGAAAGAAAACAAAGTACATAAATATATATTTTAAAAATATGAGTATATTTCATACAATATGAAATATGGGTTTAAATAGAGTAAACAAAGAATTTATTGGAATTTGATTTAAGATATCAGTCATTTAATTTACCCACCATTTGTTATACTCATGATAAGAAAACAGAAGCTTGCTCAATTTGAATAAATAAAATAATACTTGGCATTAAATATTGCGTGAAATCTATTTATATTGCCAAATATAATTAAAATGCAAGTTTAATTGGATGAATGGATGTTTGGATGAATTTGGATGATTTTAAATCCTTGATCGATACTAGAAATGCAAGTATATGATCATATTTTTTAATTTCTCCATGATATGTTAACATAAGTATTATATCCCCATCGCATGATTTTGAATGGATTAATTATCGTTTAAATTGAAATGTTTGAACACAATATTTCATGATGGTTGAGTCGAATATACACGACATTTATTTGGGATATAACATCATCTTTGGGAAAAAAGTTGTTTTTAAAAGTCAAATGTTTTTGAAACTTGAAATTGAAAATTTTAATAGAATTGTATAAGGTGAGACTACTAGATGCTTGAATCCATCCATGTCGACAGATTCAGAGTCCCAGCCTGAATCGTGACGACCTGGTCCCTCGTCAATTATTGTCAAAATCATCAATTGCATGGATAGAACCACGATTATAGGTGTAATGCAAATGAGAAAGAGGAAAGAGTTCAAGGTAATCTCATTGATGGATATGTAGGGGAATGAAGATGACGACTAGAATATAACGGGGTGAGTGCCAATGGTGAATGGAAGAAGATGGTGTGACTAATAGATCATATAGGGGCACCCGCAATGTCTAATCGGAAGCTATACGGATGAAAAAGGCCATGATATCGGTTTGAGGCGGAGTCTAGTAAGAGTGAATAATGAATAGGATTTACTGGTGATTATAGACCTCGTATGCGAACAACTTGACAATAAAAAGCCTATTGAATAATTATTGCAAGTTATAAATATGAATAGGATGTAATATCTCAATTGACTAGTGTTGCAGTTTTGAGTCACGATGAATAAAGCTATGGTAGCACTGATTTATAAAAATGAATTGTGGGTGGGATATTGTATAGTATAAGTGACATCGATGTGTTCGATTAAAATGTCACGCATTTATACCCGACACCCCAATTGTATGTTATGATTATGCACAATTATACCAACAACTAGATTTCTTACCTGACTCGAGGTTTGTTTTGTTTATGACAATGCCTCAAGTCGGACCGAGGTGTTGTACTTCTATGTTAACTTCCGTTGGATGTCAGTTTGTTTTGTTTAGTAAGCAATCCATAGGATACATATATTAGATAGGTGATTACTAAGTTTGAATTTAGCAACCATCGGCTTGAGGCCAAGATCTATAACACTATTCAGTTTATTTTGAGATATGATCAAAGTGAGACTATCCATGCTATTGTGGATATATCTAAAGATTGATCACAAGAAAAATCATTAGATGGACATTTGAAGTCGTCGGCTTTCAAAGTATATGTGGTCTGTAGAGTTTTAAGTGATGTATTTTTGATTAGTCCATGTATGAGTCAAGCTTTGAGATATATATATTTTCCACTTCCACTGTGATATCGATACATGTGCTATTATTTATTTATATGTGTTCCCGATATGTGAGTTATTCGATTCTAGAAACACGTACATTGTCTTATGTTGAGATGAGATATGTACAACTTTGATGTATTCAGGTATTTAAGTGTATCCGTGTTGACCCAAAATAGTGTATATGAGAGAGCTCCTTCCATGCCTATTGATTTGAGTTATCAGACGGTAAACTCCCTTTCATATTTCGATCATTGGAGTTGGGGCATCACACAAGACTTGCTCAAAATCAAATCAAGAAGGGGAACTTTTTGGTAGATAAGAAGTCGAAAGGAAAGTTCAAGAAAGAGGGCAAGGTGTATGAAAGATGCCAAAAGAAGGGTCATGTAGCCAGAGATTGTAGGATGATTCCGATGAAGGAAACTTTAAAGGGGAAATGTTATCAATGCCATGAGGAAGGGCACCTCAAGGACCAATGTTCGAAGCTGGCGAAGGAAGGGCCAAGTGGATGAGCCTACGCCATTAAGGTTGCCCCTATGTCGATTAGGCCAACTCTAGAGACTAAGGGAAGTCAGCATTGGAAGGTATAACTCTTAATTTTGAGGCTACAATTCGTACCATATTTGATTCTGGAGCATCGCATTCCTTATAACAAGGTAGTTAAAACCTTAGATCTTTGAACCTAATTTGTCACCAGCCCAATAGTAGTCTTTAATCATATTGGATGGTTGACACATCTCTATTTAATTTGCAAAAACCTAGTTATGGACATATGTAACGTTGATTCATACGTAATGCGTACATTCTAAATATAAAGGGTATGGGATTATTTTGGAAATGGATTGGTCGTCTTACTACGAGCCAATTTTAAGGAAGTCTCAAGTTTCCCACCCCAAAGGGAGATCGAGTTTAGAAATGATTTAGAAAAGGACGCTAGACTAGTTGCTCTACCATTAAGACACATGGCCCTGAAACAAAGACGTGAGTTAAACATGTAAATCTCAGAGCTGTTGTAGAAAAGATTCATCCAACGAAGTACTTCGGAGTGGGGAGCCTCTGCACTTTTTGCCACTGAGGCAGACAGCTTAATGAGACTATGCGTCGACTATAGGGAACTTAATAGGTTGACAAGAAAGAATAGGTATCACTTACCTAGGATACATAGCTTGTTCAATCTACTTGTCGAAGCCAAAGTCTTCTCCCAATTGGACTTGGCAGCTAGCATTCGTCAATTGACGATCGCAGTGGACAACAAGTCGAAAACCTCATTCTACACATCGGATGGACTCCATGAGTGGGAAGTAATGGCTTTTGGGTTAATGAATGTGTAGTAATTCCATCGCTATAACCATATTATTAAAGAACATTACAAGTAATGTTGTCTAATAACACGGAGAATACGGCTGGTTAAGGGCAGTCGAATGTGAATATATCTTTGTATTAACATTGACACGTCTTTATTACCTTTTGAGGATCTGAACTGAAACTTTTTGATGTGTACAATATTAATACAAAGTAAGAAACACAGGATTAAAAACATTCAAAATAATATATAATATAAATAAGTCAGAATCAGAGCCAGATATCAAAGCGAAATAGTGTACATCATATACATAATAAAATGTAAGTCCGCAAAATACAGTACTTGATCCACATAATATATACATCGCATCCAAAATACTATATCAGGTACACGGTGACTACTAAATAATATACATGACATATCCTCTTAAATGTAAATATATTCAATGATGAAATAAACAGAAACTGTCAAAATAGTCTACACCAGTGCTATCACAAAATCCAAAAGCTAATGAGTATGTGTACCTATAAAGTCTCGGTTTGACCCTAGTACTATAGAAATAAAGGAGTCAGACTTTGTCTAATAGAAAGGTGAGATGGTGATATCATAAACAATGTCTTAACAATAATTAAGCCATAATAAAATATGCCAGAACAAATGATCAGAATAAGACATATCCATTAAAATCAATATTTCATATATCCATTTATTACTTAACTATAAAAATAAGTCATCTCAAAATATGTCTAAAACCAATTAACTATAATAAGGCATATCAAACCAAATAACCATTTCATAAATCCATATCAAGTCTCAAATAAACTTTTATAAAAACTATAGTGATAACAAATCAAAATTCCTCAAAGCCAAAAGATACTAAATATTTATCCCAAATTCTCTGAAGAAATATCATCACTGATGAAATAATAATGGTAGTCAAATATCAATTTAATATAGCAATATGGAGTCTACAAATCAAATAGACTGAGATAAGTCTAATAACCAAATAGACCTTGCCACATACTGAAATAGTCTAACCCAACAAAATAAACTAACTATGCCAATTTACAAACACAACCAAATAGGCAAACATTGTCTAACTATAAACCAAATAAACTTACAGGGCTGCAATGTAACACCTGTCCAAACAACAAAAGGACAACTGCATTACACCAAAACAAACCTTACACAACCAAATAGGTCTACCTACCCCGATTTAAAAGTGTATCGACTCCTAGGTCAATGAAAAATGAGTTATTGTCTCTCGAGTTGGTCTAAAATAAAATCCGAACACCCTAAGATACTACAACTCTAAGTGCTAATTACTGTGGCTCAAGTAATCACAAGAATTTTACTAACTGTCCTATACTAGATAGTAAATTCAAATATTTACTAAAATCTTGTAAACTTCACTCGAACTCTATTCAGCATATTATAATAATAAGCAAAAGAATTGTATGAAATATCTCATACTAATCCGACAATTCAATCATTTATGAAAATTCTTTACCATATAGAAAGTCACGAATTTCCATCAAAATTCAATTCAAGCTTGTTTACTTATAAATCAAAGAAAAGAGTTAAAAGATTTCTAATTTAAAAATAGAATTTCTTTACTATGATTAGAAATCAAACCAATATTTTTCATAAATAAAAACTTAGTTTATTTTAATATATATATATTGTTATCCCATTTTTGGTCAAAACTGGAATATCAATGTTGTGTGCGTTTCCACCACGACCGAATCAAGAAGAAGCAGCCAACAAGCGTATATAAGTCTGGGGTTTCACTCATGACTCAAATATAAAAGTCCATTCGGTATCAAAGGCTTAAAGATTCATTCGGTAGTACATCACATATCTCGTTCGGCATAGTTCATTCGGCACTCCACCTACTACACACCACCGATCCAGGAGGAAGGCACCACCGGTCCAAAAGCTTCTCCATCTTCCACCGAACCAGACCTTAGCCACTGCCGAACCAAAGTACACGAGCCCTTGCCGAACCACCATACTCCTACCACCGGACCAAAGCCCTACCGGCCCAACACCACTCCCTGTATAGCCGAACCAAGCTCCATCCACTCACCACCGGATACACCTTCACCGAACCAACTTCCCACCGGACCAACTCCACTTCCATGAACTACCGAACCAAGCCCTTGCCGAACCAAAGTTGCCAGTCCAGATTACATCAGCCCAGGTCCACCAGCAGCTATATACATCCAAGACCTCTACCCCCAGCCTCACTCTATAAATAGAGGGGCAGGGGTACAACAATGGCAGACAAGTTTGAGAGCTCAAACACGGAAGGAACTTTCAAACAACTTTCATATACTTGTAACCAAAGCTTTGTACTTGTAATCTGAAGAAAAAGGGAGAATAACATATAAAGTGGACGTAGGCACGTTCTGGCCGAACCACTATAAATCTGTGTGTATTTTACAGTTTAGTCCCTGCTTTTTATATATTTGCATAAATCACCCAAATCACTAAAAACAACTTAAAATCAACGGAATCATACGACTCTGAGGTGTTTGCCCATTTTTTGCGCAAACATATATAACTTTCTTTATGTTGAAATCCACATATATATAAAATTGCTTTTCATAATATTTTTTATAACATAATACTATATTTTATCTTTTGCCTACAATTTTAATACACTTATAATAGCAAATTTTTGAAAGGTTTTATGTTTAAATATTACACATCTTAAAAAGTTTTGAATAGAAAATTTTAAAATAAGAAATAACTTATGAATATGATAAAATTTAACTATTTTCTATAAACTAAATTATAATAAGAATCAAAACGTATGAATCTCATTTTTAAATCATTTAAAAACATCTAAATAATTCAAACAAAAAACTCATCTAAAATTTAACATCTAGAGCCAACATTGCTGTATAAAATATATAATTCCATAATATGGAATTATTTAGCGACTCGAGTTGCTTTTTGACAACTCTGGTCATACAACAATGCACAACAACCATATAGTTTAACTATAATTGATCAAACGTATTTCGATGGTTTTCAAAATCATGCAATTTCGTAATCGATAGTGCAATTGAATCCAATATTTAGAACACATAATTCAAGCAATTCATTCATCAAACAAACTGAACCCATAATAAGAAATTTATTTAGATGATTTCATCTAATCGCTACTAAAATTTTACGCAATTCATAATCAATTTCTAAGCTAAATAAAACATGCAAACTGGAATATTCTTATTTAGATATAGTAGTGCGAGTTAAAAGAATAACACACCTGATCATTGGTTACCGAAACTCCTATTTGCAATAACCTATACCATAAACTGTAACATCCCAAAATTTATCAATTTAAAATTTGGTAATTTATTTGGACTTTTGGAATTTAATTTGAAACAATTTGAAAAGTTTCAAAACAAATAAAACAAATGATAATTTATATGGATAAGATTTAAAATCATTTGAGTCTAAAATTTGTAATAACAAATGTTTTTAAAATAATTGGAATTTAAATTATATATATAATGTATATATGAATAGATTTGAATTTGAATTTAATTATTAAAAAATGTCTTAATAAAATAATTTGGAATTTTCCAAATCAAATTAAAAATGGTGCTTGTTTATATATTTATATCTATGAGGAAATTGTATATAAAAATTTGAATGTAAGATTCAAATATAAGAGTCTTAAAAGTAATTGGATTTGAAAGTAATATATGTACGATTTTTATTAGTGTATAAATTTGTTTTAGAACATTTTCTTTTAACTTGTACAAATATTTAACAATGGTAATGTATTTGGTAAAGGTATGAAATTTTATCAAAATACATACAAGTATAAAAAAAATCATAATATAAGTAAATAGACTAATATATAAAGCTAAGAAGGAAATAATATAAATATTTCTCATAAGAAAATGTACAAGTGTTAAACATGTAACAAGAGGATTAACAAGTGTAGTGATCTCATCATCAAAATTAAAATGTGTCGTTCAATTTAGATAACTAATAAAAAATAAAACCTAAATTCATAAAAACCTTTCAGCTCCTCTACCTCATTCTTTGGCTTCTCAATATTTTGAAAGAAAAGAATAAAATATGTAAACATTACAAACCAGAATATCTCAACACCAAAGAAAAGAAAAAAATCCGGAATTCTAACATCTGCTTGAATTCAAAACTTAAAGCCTGAGAGTTATCTCAAAACATCAAAGTAGGAATTTTAATTCCATACCCCAGGAAAGTTTAAAACGTTAGAGTCAATTGAATCAGTAATCAAAAATCAAGGTTCGACATTAAATTTTCAAACTGTAGATCAATGAATCCAAGCTCCAGTTTTTGTCCAAGAAGCAAAGCAGGTTTTTTCTAAGTTAAATTAAGGCAAGTAAATTCTTTTTAAAACTTAAATTTGGATTTGTTGATCAGTAATCAAGCAAGAAACTAAGTAAGTTTATATCAATTAGTTGCAGAGAAAAAAAATCAAGTTTCCAAATACTAGATCAGTCTAAGGATTTCAAGTAGCAGACCAAAGTTTTTCCTTCGTTTCATTAAAATAAAACTGTAAGTAAGCTTGGATTTGAATTTGTTGTTGAGGGATTAAGTAAGCAAATCTTTCAGAAGCTAAGCAGATCTAAATAACTAGTTGTAGGAAAAAGAAATCCAAGGACAAATTAAAAATAGCGATTCCAGTTTTAAATTTATCAATTCTCAATCTTCAAAGTTCAAAGCACAGCCCCTCTGTTCTCAAGCAACAAGGTGAGTAAACCTTTGCGAGTTCTGAATATTTGGATGTTGTTTGAATTGATGCCTGAAGTAAAGCTAAAATTGATTTACATGAGTACAAATCTCTGATTATATGCATGATTTGGTTGTGCATGTCTAGAGAACAGGTTAATGCACCTCTGTACCAAGTTTTTCAGACATAAAGCCTGTACAAAAATCAACAACTCCTCTTCTGCTCTTTATTTAATTGTAGGATCTAAATGAAAGTTGTGTGTTTAAACACAAGTAAGTAAAAGAATATAAAATTCAGTAAAATCAAACCAAAGGTCTTTGGAAAATTTGAAAACTCGGTCACAATTCAAACTATGTAGAAATTTAAATATCATAATTTTAGTTTCAGGAATTTTATCTGAATTGTTATTCAAAATAATGATTTCTGAAAGTTAAATCTAAATTTTTAATGAAGTTTTGACTGAGAAATTGTAAGTTGATCAGAAAATGGGATTTTGTAAAATTCTGATCTGTGTGTTTGTGGGCCTCGAGATCGTAGTCGTGGCTAGCTTAAGGGTTTGAAATCCTTAGAAAAATGTAAGTCGAATTTATAAATCAACATAGTGTTGGATCGAGATCGATTTAGGGTTGAAAACTCATATCTACTTGTAGTCGAAAATTGTTGTGTTGTGCTGCCGTTGGGTGATCGGAATCTCTGGCACTAGTGCCAAACGAGGCATCGGACATTGGCGAAGCTTCGATCGAATTTTTATAGCCTCTGATGGCCAGAGTTGGAGGGACGAGACAGTTTTTCTGGTGGTTGTTTTTGATGAAGTCTGGGTCGTGAGGCTCGTTTTCAAATGAGACGTGGGTTCGCGCTTCGGGGTGGCTTGATGGGTCGAGGGGTTAATCGTCGACTGGACGATGGTCGTAGCCTCGACCAGAGACGACCGGAATGGTGTGCAATGTGCACACGTCTTCGTTTGTGTCAGTTGCTTGTTTTTGGAAGGGATGTTGCTCGACTCGAAGTACCATTCAGGGTTCAAGGTTGATGACACGAAGCTAGGGTCAAGTAATTTGGGATACACATCGGGTCGTTTAAAACTTAAACAAATTTTTAAAGAAAAAACTGAAGCTATCAGTTAATTTTGAGGAGAACTCGAAGCAAGCAGGTGTTTTCCTCGGGGAACACTCAAAGCAGCTCAAGGGTGTTAATGTTGTTGGGTTTTAACTTTAATTTTTTTTAAGTCAAATTGTTTTCCAATTTTATTCTTTTTCAAATGGATAATCATTGTTAATTTGTAAATTGTATTTTAAGGTTTTAAAACAAAAATGTTTTTAAATCATTGAAGTTAAGAATGATTTAAGTTATATTTTCAAAAGGTTTATTTTAAATTAAATTTAACAAAGTAATTAAGGAGAAAATCAAATCTTTTACCTTATCAACTTAATTTAAAAGCTAATTAATATATATATTGTTAATGATGATTAATAATTAATGATTTAAAATTACTTAATAATAAATTCATAATTAATTAAAGGATAATTAATTTATAATTAAGTACTAATTAATTAAGTAATTAATTAAGGAATAGTTAATTAACAAGGGTAATTAAGTTTTAATTAATTAATAATTAAGGGTTTAATTAACTAATAATTAATATTTAACTCATTAACAATAAAGGATTAATTAATTTAAAATTAAGGATAATTCATGATTAATTAAAGTAATTAATGAAAAATAATTATGTGATTAATTGATTATAATCGCACTGTTAATTCATCTAATTGTTAGATATTGATTATTATTGAAATGCTCTAAGCTGTTTGATATCCCTATTGTGATTGTGATATTGTGTGATGTGAGTTGCTTCGTGCTGAACTGTGATTTGTGATTTGATTCTGTGTGATTATGAAAACCCATTGGCCCGTAAAACGACAATTGAATTTCGATGCGACAGGGAGTCGGATTCCAGTTGTTTATCCGAAACCCACATCGAACCGTGAATGTGAATCTTTGTGATTTGTATATCCACGTATTTTTAAATTGAGCGCGCACTATTCGGATTAGCTGGGAGAGGACTTTGTGTCATATAACCCATTTCGAATAGTGACACGACGAAATGGATAGCATTTGAAGATGGTGGTGAAGACCGGATGTCTTTGAGAACGATAAGATAACCTATCGAATGTCTCTACGCAGAGTTGCTCCGATATAGAGATCTCCACATGTGATGGGGAGTTCGATCGGGGTCATGGATACCCGGATTGTAAGGGCTTCTTCCTTTATTGGACGAAGTGCCTTCAGTTCTGTTCGAACCCGGAACAGAATTGTATGGTTGTATGTCTGACACTACACTTTGAGATATAAAGTAGATTTCTTTCAAATACATATATGTTGGTGGCGGAGAATTTATTATCTTAGCTTAACACCCTTCTCTGAGACGTATGAGCTCAAAGGTTATGTAGTTGAAGGTTATCAGTGTTATACTCCCAATTTGGTAGTGCGGCATGCTAAGTGCTGCTGGATGTTGATGATCATGTTGATCATTTGTCATCAAAGCATGGTTTTGTGTAAAGCGTAGCTTTGTAGATGAGACCTCATCGGACCTCACACCCAGGAAATGGCCGAAACAGGAAAGATGCGGCAAGGTAATGAGGGTCGCGCCCTTTAGGGTATGTCATTTCCTTCTGGAAAAAGGTGGCATCATGGTATGGAGCTCAAATACTTAACCTATGTGGTTGCTTCAATCTCATTACTGTATGGTTGTTGCTTTGTGGTTGAGGGCTCTCGGATAAAGGTCACAAATGACCGGGAATGGCATAGTCGTGTAGTAGTTACCTAGTTACAGAGGTAACCTGGCCTTGTGTTGGCAGAGAACTGGTTAAGTTCTCGGGACGTCCCTCCAGAGGCATACCCATGTGGAAGTATGAAGTTCCTTAGCCTGACCATTTATTGAAAATCCAGTTCCCAATACGAGCCCTTTACGATTGCAATTTGTATAACCTGCCACTTCAAGTAGCAGCTATAGTAGGCATAATATAATGGTACCTATGCTGGTTAAGATTAATATTATGTTTTTGAAATGTTTTCACACTATGCACTAGTAATAATATCAAAAGAATTTTCTCGTATCAAGCATATTTGACTATCATAAGGAGAAATCTCCTCCAATTGTGCGATTGCATTGTGTGTGTGCGGGGAGGCCTTATGGTAGTTTCATTTTTCAAAAGCATATCGGATTTTCTTTTATAAATTTGTTTTTATTCAAAGCAACTGTTTTTGTTTACTCATACCAGTCCCATGACTGACCCGGAGTTTATTTTTTCCTTTCTAAACTCTGGGTGACCATAACTTCCACACGGGCAGCCTAGTAGCAGGTTTTCGTGTTTTGGTGCTAGCTGGACTTTGAAGTCTTTTTTTGGAACCAATCGGATTTTGGAAGTTTTGGCTTTGGTAATCTCTTGAAGTGGTTGGAGTTTTTGAAGACCTTATCATAGTAGATGTACGTTGGAACCTTTTGAAGACTTTATGTTGTGAAGTTATCATTATGTTGTTGTTGCATCAATATGTAGTGCTCAGATATTGATGTTAAATGTTGTAATGGATATTATGATGATGTTGTATCTGTGATCAATGATATTTATTTTATTTCCGCTGTTTTATATTCATCTAATGTTGTTATAAGCTCCATCCGACTGGAGTTCGAAGTTTGAATCTTTGGTAATCGAATACAAGTGAGGTATTTGATGTCGATTTTCGAACATTGGATTTCGTGTCGTGACAAATGGTATCAGAGCTAAAGGTTGAGTAAGAACTTTAGCTACGGAGTATAACACATTAGATGGCTCATTAAAGATAGGGTGAAGTATACTCTAGAACGAGTATAACCCGGACGAAAACCCTAAATTTTCTTAGTCTATTTCTTTTAACCACTGATATTCCTTAAGATATCCCGTTTGTAGATCTAAATCAAGTTTTCTTACTAATTACAAATAGTAAGAATGAGCGGGCGAAGAGGAAGAGCTAGGGGTCAAGGAAATGCCACAACAGCTGGTCAAGTTCCCCCAATAGCAGAAGCATCTTTATCTACTCAACATTAGTCGAATCTGGCTGATTTATATAAGTGTTTCTCAAGGCTTGGTGGTAAGCCATTCACCGGCAAGGAGTCGATTGTCGAGGCCCAAGCATGGATCAGATCATGTGAAAGAATTTTTAAAGGGCTAAAGCTGCAAGACGATCAGATGTGACTCATAGCTTCTTGGCAACTTCAACAAGAAGCCCTAGCATGGTTGGAGACAGTCACTGTAGATGAGCCAAAAGACGAATTTATTCGAGAGAGATTTAAAGAAGTATTTGAGAAGCGCTATATGCCATCAGCAGGAATTTCTCGAATGTACTAGGAATTTATGGACTTAAAGCAAGGGAGTTTGTCATTTGAAGAGTATCTAAACAAATTCAAAGAATTGTCTCGTTTCGGTCCAGAATTGGTAAATACATCTCTAAAGAAAAATGAAAGGTTCATTCATGGGATGAATAAGAAGTTCCACGAAAGGATGAATGGCCACGTCAAAGAATCTTTTTCAGATCTGACTGATATTGGGTACAGATATGCTACATTGGATATGCAAGAAGCCCCATGGAGAAAGGAAATACGAGCAATCAAAATTGGAAGAAAAGGAAATTTGGTGGCAAGAAACCATGGCAGGGTAAGAAGAATGAGAAGAACAATCAAGAGGATAAGGAAAAAGGCGTTACTTGCTTTAATTGCTTAGAAAAGGGCCATTTTCGAGCAGATGTACGAAGCCTAAGAGACAAGTAAATCAACCTATGTAAGCAAAACCCAGGAAATGCTATTACTGTCAGAAACCGGGACACGAGGTTAAAGATTGCCCAACCATGAAGCAAGCTCGGACAGCAAAGGTGCACATAGTTAAAGACAAACCTTCTTCCTCCAAAGCAGAAAAGGGGAAAGGAGTACTGGAAGGTAACCTTACTGTTTATGATAGAATTGTTAGAGTTCTGTTTGACACGGGCGCTACACATAGTTTTATCTCTCAACAAGCTATAAATGAATTAAATCTTGAACCTAATTTTGTTGACGAGCCTATATGCATAAAAAATCCAGTTGGAGTTTACGCGAACCTTTGTCTTCGATGTAGAGATGTTCCTATCTCATATTCTTGTTACCAATTCCCTATCGGTCTCTTTGTCCTTGATTTTAATGAGTTGAAATTTTACTCAGAATGGATTGGCTAACCAAATACAAAGCCAATTTGGATTGTAACAATCGATTGATTTCGATTAAAACCAAATTTGGAGATTTCATTGAGATTTCTTGTGAGGACCCTAGTCCTAAAAGAGATGGATTGATGTATATCTTGGGTTATCCCGAACCTAGACTGGAGTCCATACCCATTTTCTGTGATTTTCCAGACGTGTTCGAAGAAGTAAAATAATTACCTATACATAGAGAAATAGAATTAAGAATCGACCTAGTACCCAATGCTCGTCCTGTCGTTCACGCAAGTCGTAGGATGGCATCCAAGGAAAGGGTTGAATTAGTCAAGCAAACAAATGAATTTCTAGATAAAGGATTAATCCGTCTTAGTGTTTCTGAATGGGGTTCAGCAGTAGTATTTGTTGCTAAATCGGACGAATCTTTGAGATTGTGTGTGGATTACCGCAATCTCAATAAGCTGACTCTCAAGAACAAATTTCCTCTACCCAGAATTGATGATCTGTTTGATCAATTGCACGACGCTCATTTCTTTTCGAAGATGGATCTTGCCCAGGGATTCCATCAGCTACGAATTGCCAAAGATTGTGTTCATTTGACACCTTCAGGGGTCCTAATATGTTCTACAAATGGTTAGTCATGCCTTTTGGGCTAACCAATGCTCCAGAATACTTCGTAGATCTAATGACCCGTGTGTTCTGGGAAGTATTGAATAAATTAGTGCTCGTGTTTATTGACGATATTTTGGTCTATTCCAAGACCGAAGAGGAGCATGACGAGCATCTTAGGATCGTTTTGGAGATATTAAGGAGAAATATTTTGTTCGCCAAATTTTCCAAATGCCATTTTTGGGTCAAAGAAGTTAAATTGCTCGAGCACACTGTTAATGAAGAAGGAATTTCTGTTGATCCTAGCAAAGTTTGCACTATTCTTGACTGGAGGAAACCCACTACCCTAAAAGAAGTTCGAAGCTTTCTGGATTTAGCGGGTTATTGCCGGAAGTTTGTTCAGGACTTTTCGAGGATAGCCAGTCCGTTGACTAAGCTAACAATGAAGAATGCAAAATTCAATTGGACTCCGAAATGTGACGAAGCTTTTCAGGAGTTGAAGAAGAGATTAACCATTGCTCCTATTCTCGCTGTTATCAACGGGAAGTAGGGTTTATCTGTCTATATCGACGCTTACGGTGATGGTTTGGGTGCAATGTTAATGCAGAATGGGAAGGTAATTGCCTATGCGAGTAGACAATTGCGTCCGCATGAGAGAAACTACCCAACACATGATTTGGAGCTTTTAGCTGTTATTTTCACTTTAAAAATCTGGCGACATTATCTTCTGAGTGAGAATCTCCTTCAGCTTTTCTAAAAGAAAATTTTGAAAGTTCAACTTAACTTGATATATACTAAATAAATTCTTCTTGTTTAGGTGAAAATTTTGAATTATTCACCGGCCATAGATCTTTGAAGTATCTCTTCACCCAGAAAGATTTGAATCCGCAACAACAACGTTGGTTGGAATTTCTGGCATCTTAGGACCTAGACATCCTATATACGCCTGGTAAAGCCAATGTAGTTGTCGTTGCTTTAAGTAGGAAACATGCTATTCTCTCTTATCTTGTTATCACTCCTACTCTTCTTGAGAAAGTCGCCAGCAAACAAAAAGAAGATGAGTTTCTTCATCAGATTTATGAGAAATGCATCGTGGTGAAAGTTTTGAAGTCGACGATAATAAAGTTATAAGATTGAAAGGAAGAATTTGTGTCCCAAATATTCCGGAGCTGAAACGTGAAGTTTTAGACGAGTGTCACAAGTCTAAACTTTGCATCCATCCAGGAGTCAATAAAATGTATCGTGATATCAAAAGAACTTTCTGGTGGAAGACAATAAAAAGGGACATATCTATATATATAAGTCGTTGTGCTACTTGCCAACAAACTAAAAGCGATCAAAAGAAAACGGCGGGTTTACTTCAGCCTTTAGAGGTACTGTAACATCCCGCCTTTTCGCACACTTCAAATCGACACACATGTCGATTAAAACCATACGAAAGGGCAGATTGTTATGGGGTAAACAAAAAAACCAGAGAAGAAATAAAACAAAATAGAATCTCACAGCGGAAGGATAAAAATAATAATAAAATATACAGTTTATAAAACTGTTTACAAAACATTTGATTCCTCTATATACAATTAAACATCAGAGTTCACATACCAAGAATATCAATGCAGCGGAATACAGTGCAGTGAAATAAAATAGATAATAGTAATACAAATCTTCGTCTTCGTCCTCCAGAGCTAAATCTCCAAATCCTAAAATGCTCAGACTGACCCGAGCGAATTTGAAAAGACAAAACACTCGAGTCAGAACTAAAAGATCTTATGTGAGTTAAATTTTTAGAAATAAATATGTGTGCAGTAACTCAAGAGATGCTCGCGATTTACATCTCCTTAGGATCCGTTAAACTATTTACTATGTAGTAATACTTCGCTATTATAATAGTGTCTATATTTAAAATAAACATACTTTTAAATAGCGTTAATGAGTGACCCAATATTCCCCTTAACACGTAATAGTCTCAGTAGTCCATCCAATATCATAGTCCCTCCTGATCGGGAAGCCACCAGAGGATACCGCACGGGCTACGGGAGAAAACCAAACTCGTACAAGGCTCGCTATGGTAGGTGACACGGCACAACTAGGCAATGCCAGGGTAGATATACCAATTGCTATCCGGGCTGATGGAAACGCGCAGCGCGCAGCTACCGCCCACCTCGAACAAACACCCCCAAAATCAAAGAAATCAATAGTGGCCACCGAATCAATCCAAAGTCAGAGTATAGTATCGAAGGAGTGCGTTCGATCAAAGGAATGACCTCATTGGCCCGAGAATCGTTCCTGTTTTAGCCACCTTATGCCAACTCACGAGAGTCGGGTCCACGTATTTACCTTGCAGGAAACGCTGCCACCAACCTACTTCATTCTGGAATCTCCACCGTGTACACGGTTAGTCAAAGTGGTTTTCGGTATCGACAGAGAGTATGTCCATATCCGATCCCGGTCTCTTTGCCAACCAATCGTTATTATAACACCGCGGTCATTTAAAAATAATTATACTTTTAAAACCAAAATAAAATATCCATTTAAAACCCATATAAAAATGATATCATTTTTATTCTTAAAACCCCAAATCAATACGATATCATTTTATTTTCCAATATATATTATTTCCAAAATCATAGGGTTTCCAAAGTAAAATATTTAGAAATCAAAACTCTTGAATATAATATTTCCAACTTATACTACCTTGAAAAAAACATAGCTTTGAAACAAATTTCCATCTCTTAAATGGTTAAATATTTAACTACTTTTATAAAACAAAATAGCTTCTTTAGATTTCACAAATCAATTTTAAATATCGATTTAAACTTCCAAATGCCATTTCAATTCTTATGGTTAAAAGCTTTAAATATTTCACCATTTCAAAAACAAACTTATTTGACAAACCCATATGTATCAAATCCAATTACTTATTATTTAGACTTGAAATGTTTACTTATTGAATTCAATATAATTTAAGTAAACCTTTAAATTCACATAACTGGAAAAAATTTCAATTTATTTAACTTGATATATTCATTTAAAACAACCTGATACTCATTTAAACCACTTTACACAAAATCAAGTTATAAATCATATCCTTTAAAAATTTAACTTTTATTCAAATTCCGATTTAACTTAATATTTAACTTCCAATTTTATTCTCATTTAAGTCAATAGAACTACCAGAAATTAAATTTTAATTAAATGCTTAATCGTATTTGATCTTAAAATCAAACTTCGGTTTATACTTCAAATCAATTTTTATACAAAGCCTAAAACCGAAAAATTTCTATATATATATATATATATATATATATATATATAGCTTTTATTAATGATCAAATCAAAACCCATAAACCATATATATATGTATAGCTTTACAAAACCATAGTAAAACATTTCCAAAAATAATTTTATATATTTACCGCGGTGCCTGTATAAAATTTTCTATCCTATGGTCAAGTGATACGGATGTTTATCATTTCAATCCGCGATTTAAAATAAAAAAAATGCGGTTGTATATCATTTCAAACTGCAATCCCGAATGAAATGAAAATGCATGATGACTTGCAGTTTATACAATATAAATATAGCATCCATTCATCCAAATATCAATCTCAACCATTATTTGCAATCATCGTCCAATTTAAACAGTCATCGATATAGAGCATATAAATTATACAGGTAATATAACAGCTTATATTCAATAATAAATTTAATAACTGTTAACTAGCAGTTTATATGCAAAATAAATTCTAACTGTAAATTTATACGCAATAATTAAAATAATAAACAGTTAAATAAATAAAAATGTGAATTAACTGAGAAGATGAATAAAACATGCCAAACAAATCATATATAAATTTCTACTCATATCTAAAAATCAATTTAACAAACATAAAATATTTTAGAAGTTGTGAGTGGGTTAAAACACTCACCTTTTGAATTTAAATTGGATTTAAATCCAATTTAAACTCAAAATTTCGCAGTCTCCAAATTCATCCAAACCAGCGTCAATAGATCTGAAATTTCAATACGATCCTAACAAAAATAATCTCGCGTGAATCGGACACGTTATGTGAAAATTACACAAGTTAAACGTTAAAGAAATTGTATTGAAAATCAAATAAACTAAAATAAAGAATATCTCTCTTCGAGAACTATGACATATAAATTTTTCTGGAATTTTTAGAGGAGTTTGAATTTTTATTTATATTTTGGACTGTAATTGGATCTAGAATTTTGCATCCATTGGAAAAGAAGAAGTTGAAGAAAAGAACACACAGAGAAACGAAGATAGATGGAGGCTAGGGTTTACACAGCCTATTTATTGACAAAGTGAAAACGAATAGGTAGGCACGAATTATAAACGCGTAAAACGGTTGTTGGCCCACCAGAATATTTCATATTAATTGGATACGTTACGGATTAGTAAATAAATAAATTTCTTCCTCAAACATTTGCATTGAATTTTAAACGTATTTACAAATATAAATTTAGACGCTTTATTTAAGTTTCAATATAATCTCATTAAATTTCAAATTCATAAATGTGACGACCCGGAATTTTCTAGCAATATCAATTTAATAATCTGCATTAAATATTAAATTGATTTGATATATTTTTATTAATTAAATCTGAATTGATACTTTTCTTTTAATAAATATCTAATTAGTAAATGATATATGTTAAAATTAATTGTTTGTTTTCTATTTATATATGTATATATATTTGTATACATTGTAAATAGATGAGATTTTGTTTTAAAGTTCAACTAATAAATTATGTTTTAAATACATATATATATTCTAGTGAATTAGAAATTGTGTTTTATTTAATATAAACTTTTCAAAGTTAAATAAATAAATAAATATAGAGTTTTAAATATATAAGTAAATGCTTAAATAGTTTAAAACTTATTTTTAACACAAGTTTATATTTTAATTTTTTAACAAAGGATTTGTTTACTTTTCTTTTAGTATAGCTTGATTTAAAATATGAACTTAAAATGATATATGAGTTTTAAATATAATTTTGTCAATAAATACATTAACATATATTATAAAATATGTAGTTATAATAGAAAGATAATTCATTTTATCTATCTTTTCAAATTGATCATATGTTTTATAAAATAAATAAAAATAATAATGTACATATAGAAATACAAGCCTACAAAATAAATTGGTTAAATTATAATAGCATAATAACTATAAAATTCTATTAGTTATTAAACAACAAAACAAAAATGTTAACATTCACATACTTTTCAAATACAATAACAAGTCAATAATTAATTTTGAAACAAATAATTTTCAAGTTGTAAACTAGACAAATAAAAATGCCTGTAAAAGTTATGGATAAAAGTCAAGTGACATATGCTAGAAACAAATAAATTTTTAAGGGTGTAAACTAACATAAATGAACTGTAGAATATACATATATGTATATGTTTAAGCATCAAGACAAACAAAATATAAGGACAGTAATAAAAATACATGTTTTACAAACAAGTAAAATCATATGCAGGCCAAATAAATACACAACTGTGTATATGTATGAAGCTTGCTTAGGAAGACATCATTAAATATCTTAAGCTAAAAAAAAAACTAATTAATGTAAAAATATTTTAGTACAAAATTGTATTCATATCAGCCTCCAATTTAATAAAATATCTCTGGTTTGAAATCTGTACAAACAAGATTTTTCATGCCATATTGTACAGTTTTATGAAACATAATTATACAATGTCTGTATAATATTACCTGTCTGCATATGCTCTGTGTATTTGTTTATAAATTAGCTTCATCTGCATATCAGTTCGAACTAAGTAAAATCTAGAATAAACTTCATTTTAAAATAAAACTAGCTTCTACTTGAACATCAACTCAAATTCAATTCAACTGAGAATCACAGGGGAGTTCAAACTATAAATTGCAAGTCTGTTGCAAAGCAAAAGTGCCTTTGTTCTTCCATATTATCTGTGAGTAACTCAAAATTAAAAAAAAAAAGCTCAAGTATATTTACATATGATTGATAATTTATGCCTGAACTAAATATGAATATGTGTTTATACACTGTTGGGTGTTTGTGAAATGATCCCTGCATGTTTATAACCTGTAATACACCTCTGTATATTAAGTTTTCAAGAACATGCTTTATTTCAAAAATCATTTCTGGATTGATCTATGAATTGTTAGGACTTAAGATCCAAACAAATATTGCTTGTTTGATTCTGAACTAAGATTTAAAAATTATTTAGTTTAAATTAAGACAGGAATTGCTCTGGAAATAAAAGTTTAAACAGGAAGTTCAAATCTCTGTAAAAATTCAAACATGATAATTCTACAATTCAGGTGTATAAACTAAATCTTTAAACTATGACATGATTTTTAAAGCTAGAATCAAAATTTTTAGATTAGAAATGATAGTGCAATTCTGGGTTGCACTGTTTTTGGGTTTTTGGGAATCTCTGGTGATCTATGGGATTAGAGTTGGTCGGATTGTGCGAGGAGGTGGGGGAGCTTGCCAGGGTGATGGGAAAAATAAGCGGAGGTGGCCACGGTCACGGTGGCGACAGCGGCAGACGTTTAAAGTTTGTAAACCTAGTTTTTGCTTTGGTTGGGTATTGGTCTCGTTCGGTGACCAGAGGTGATCGAGTTCAACGTGGGCTTGGGGATCTGTAGAGGGAAGGTAGTTGGAGCTGTAGCCGGAAGTGGTGGTACTCCGGTGGTCGGAGTTTGGTGTGCGGCGAAGTTTCCAGGATCGAGTGGTAAAACTGTTGTGCTCCAGTTTTGTTCAGGCAACTCGATTTTGATACGAGGTGCTGCAGTGGGTTTGGATGGTCGTGACGACATCTGGAGTTGGTCGCCGATGGGAAGAAGTTGTAGTGGATGGCCGACGATGGCCAGAGGGATGGTGCATGTGCACAGGCACGTTGGTGTCTGGGTTGTGTGGGTAGTTGGGGAAGAAGAAGATTTGTGCGGGGGAAGGGGGGGTGGAGAACTCGAAGCAGCTTGATTGTTTTCTCGGGGAAACTCATGTATTACTCGAAGTAAATAGGGGGGTGCTCGGGTTTTAGTGTACAGGTTTGTAAACCTGAAACTGTTTTAACAGGTTTCAACTGTTTTAAAAACTTTGGGTTTAAATTTAAAATCAAAGTGAAAACTAGTACTAAATCAAGTTTAACAGTGAATTTAAGTTTGTTTGAAATGTAGTTGAAAAAAAAAGTTCCCACGATTTAAATCATTTTAATAACTCAAAGGTGAAAAATAAGTAAAGAATTTTTAAACTAGAGTGGAATTCAAAATTAACATAAACTGTTGAGAAATGATTGAAACAAGTTAGCTCGAAAATTTAAAACCAGGACTTAGATTTGAAAGTCTAATTTGGAAATAAAATAAGTTTTATAATTTAAATGTATTCAAATAAATTTTAGGTGTAATTAAATATGTAAGTTTAAAAAGGGGTTTTGAAAATAAATTAGTGTAAACATTTTATTAAGATAAAATTTAAATTATTGAAATAAATGTTTAAACATATTGGAAGTAAGAATTTAAATCAATTATAATAACAATTTATTTTAATTCATGAAGTTTTGGAATTTTATATGTTTCAATCTTTAAGTTAATTAGGCAAGAATACTTAATGATGAATATTAGTTAATTTAGTAATTATAAGTGTAAAGGTAGTAATTAAAGTTAATTAATGAATTAATTAACTAATATGAGATTAAGGACCATAAATTAGATATTTATTTAAATTAATAAATTTTTATGATGGTTAATATAAGTTAATTATTTTAGAAGAAAGTAATTAAATAAGTGTTAATGAAGATCATTAACAAGATTATTTATAATTAATTAAAGTAATTGATTTTTAATAAATTAATTGGATTAATTAATACAATAATAATCATTGTAATAGTTTAAATGTGAACTATTTATTTGGAAAGTAATTAAGAAATTAATTACTTATTAATTATGTAAATTAATTTGAGTTAATTAATTTAGTTTAATTAACGGATATTTAGGAAGTAAATTACTTAGAAAAGTAATAGAAGGATAATTACGGGATGTAATTAACTGGATGATGTTGTTAATGGGAGTAATTAGAATATAATTACTTAAAATTAATCAAGGGATTAATTAAGCTTATTATTGAGAAGTAATTAATTACGAATGATTGATTACTGGTTGTCATTAATCAAGAGGATTAATATTTATGATTTGAAGATTTGTATTCTTAACTAACAAATGAAAATGTAAATTAGAAATCATTAATTAAAATAATTAATGATGGTAATTAGAGAAATTGATTTATTTGAGAATAATAAATCAACAAGAAAATTAAATGGAAATAAATCGATATAAATGTAATTAATGGATTTATTCAAGATTAATTTCTGTAAATAAATTAAAGGAAATTTCTGGAATGCAGTAAAGGATAGTTGATTAATTTGAATATATAAGTGATTGATGATAAGTTTTAAATTAAGAAAATTAATATTAATTAATTTTAGAAATCATTTGATGATTTGGTATGTGTAATTACTCAGTGTAATTAATGGAGTATAATTACTCAGAATAGTAATTGGATGATCATTACTTGATGAAGTTAATACAAGATGATTTGTAAGTAAAGTAATGTGAGTAATCTCTTTTGTAATAAATCAAAGGATTGATTTATGGAAATAATTAATCATGGAATGATTAATTTGTTAATAAGTAATTAAGAGTAGAATTACTGGTTTGTTATTAATCAAGGGGTGATTAATAATTGTGTTTAAGTAAAGATTAATCACTTAATTATTTTAAATAAGTAATTGAATATAAATTGAAGATCATTAATTAATATAATTAATGATGCATTTAAGAATTGTAAATTAAGGAATAATTAATGGGTAAGTAATTAAATGTTAATCTGCTATAAATGATTTAGAATAATTCATTTGAGGAATTTATTAAAGACTAAATTATTCTTGTAATTAGAGAATGATAAATTAATTTGATTTATAATTAATTAATAATTGTGAGAGCAGGATTTATGGAATGAGTAATTAATTTAATTTATTTTAAATTAATTAAGATGGAAGTAATTAATTTAATTCATTTTAAATTAATTATAGCTTGTGATTCATAAATCATTGCTGATGGATGATGTTGATATTTCATTGATTGATTGTGATCTCGGGAATGAGATGGATAATGTCTATGTGATATGAGATGCTTGGTTTAAGTATGATAATGTTTAATTATCTGTTGGATGATGATATTAAGTATCTGTTTATGATGATGATATGATTATCTATTATGAGATGTGAATTGTCTCTCTGTGCATATTGATGATATTGAATTCACTGTTAAGACTAAATAGACAACTTGGCCTTAAAAGACACGTTTTGGATTTCGATGAGACCGGGATTGGGTTTTTGCATTTGGAATATCGGAAAACCACATCGATTCCAAATTAACGATAGGTCGTGAATCTGAAATGAAGATGAAGGTTCTGAATGTAAGGATTATCGTCATTAAATCTGAGGGTGATTCCAAAATGAGTGTAACGAGATGATGCCTTCGGTTTCGTTCGAACCCGGAACGAACTTGTATGGATTGAATGCTTTCAACACATCGTCAGGCGGACGATGAGCATTCTAAGAAATATGTTCTATAAAGGTAATCGTAACCTCAAGCCTCATCAACCGGGAATGGCTAAATCAGGGGAGGTGCAGCAAGGTTAGGTGGGTCATGCCTAAGCAGGACAAGGATATTCCCCTGTCTAGATGTCCCTTTTTATTCGGCTTAGTGGGCAGTTGGTCTGCAGCCAACTGCGGGGTTTATCTTGTTCGGGACTGTTTAGTAAGGAATGGTTTCGGCCTTGTGTTGCAGGGGATGAAGGGAGTAATCCTCGGTACGTTGATCTAGGCCACGTACTGTGACGGACGGTACCCCAGTAGCCCTGCCATTGTATGGAATCCAAAATCCAATAAGTGCCTATGGTTTTGATTGTATTACCCACTTTTGTGGCTAGTAGCTGGAATTTAATAGATGTAACAATTTCGGCTATTTTCTATTTACTTGAAAACCCTAGACCTATTATAATATCACTGGATTTCCTATCAAATGTTTTGGTTAGCATAAGGTAAAAACTTTTCCATGTTTATGTGTGGGAAGTCTTACGTGATACCTTTTGTTTTCAAAGGATTTTTCAAAATTAAGCAACTTTAACCTGTTACTCATACCAGACCCATGTCTGACCCGAAGTTTATTTTTGTTTTTCATAAACTCTCGGGTACCCAAATTTTTACGGGTAGCCAAGGGATTCAGGTTTAGCTTTGACGAATTCTGGAGGAGCAATGGAGCAGGAGGTTTCAGCGTTATAGATATATATATATAGTTCCTGTGACGCCCCACCTCTATACCCACGCTAGCCAAGAACACTCCGGAGTAGTGCTGCCAACTAGCACGAAGAATAAGGCTGTTGAGGAGCGACCATCCATGTAACTTCTTATCACACGGTGGCTATAAATAATCTTCGAAAACAAACATAGAAATAATCATATCACAAATCAGTCACAGATATCCATATCACAAAAGCGGAAGAAGATATGAATATATAACTAACACATGAAAGTGTACATCAGAGTAGTGGTCAGTAAGATCCACGATAATACAAAAGAATAGCAACACGTGCTATACAAAAGAATACAACTATGAGTCTATATCTCAAGTGTATACAACAAAAACTGCTAATCTAAACAGTTAGCCAAAAGTCAGAGTGATGAATCCCTGGGAAGAAGTCAAGCAGAAGCACCTGTAACATCTCGGTCTGACCCGAGTATTATTTAAGAAAATAATAAACGGATCAGTCTAGCTATAAATATCAGATGACATGATATAACATAAAAGATATAGCATAAACATAAACATCCATAACGACATACCACTATAAGTATGTAAATAATGATCAACAGAAGATCAATCAATAAGAGATAATCAATATCACAAGAATCTTCTCAAAGATTCGAAGAGGGCATCATACCCTAAACTTGTACTCATAACAAGTCAATGACATAAATTCCAGAAATCAACACGAGAAATCCAGAAATCATAAAAAGGGAAAGAGGCCTATCACATGACGGTCCGAAGACCAAGGGGAGCTACCCCGCATGTGTGAATGGAATCACACAGATTGAGGTCAAGACTAACCAAAAAGCAGAAAGGTATGTGTGAATGGAATCACACAAGTGGTGTCTAGTCTAACCTTGCAATGAAAGAGACATCGCGCAATTGCTAGTCTAATTCATAAAGCGATCATCAAGATCAACGAGAAGTGTCAATTACACTAAGCTAGTAAATATAAAAGTTCAGCTTCATGTCCCATAACCACTTGCTTAACTTAAATATTTACGAACAAACTGTAAATCTTCACTAATAAAATTGTCACAAGAGGTTCAATCGAACAAGTCCAAGAATTAACCGACGAAGTGAACGCAAGCGTTTCATACCACTTGTTTTACTAAGTCGTTTAATTAGATTTCTCATCCGAGTGAGGTAAAGGCTTGTATATACTAATAGATTGGAAAACGGTTTAAGAAAAGAGATTTGTTATTAAAAATAGAGTTGAAATTGTTTGTTAAAAGAGTTTTGATATTTACTACTAGTATTGAAACCTTTATATTATAAAGTGACAAAACACATAAGCAAGTGTAGAAACAATCAGTCACAAAGATCGCATACGGAGATGCTAATAAAATCCCAGGAAATCAGCTCAATGTTTTTCAGATAAGATCCCCTACGGAGGGGGGGTCCAGGGGGGTGGCAACCCCCCTAGGTGGGGGTGCGGGGGCAACGCCACCGCTTACGGGGTTCGACCTGCCCGGTCAGGTCGCGGGGGTCCAGGGGGCAGCGCCCCCGGCGGGGTGCGGGGCAGCGCCCCGACCAAAACGGTACGACCTAGTGAAGATAAAATGAGGTCTAACGACCTAAGGACTCAAGGGTCTAACGACCTAACGACTCAAGGGTCATACGACCTAACGACTCAAGGGTCATACGACCTAACGACTCAAGGATCATACGACTCAACGACTCAAGGGTCCAACGACTCAGCGACTCAAGGGTCCAACGACTCAGCGACTCAAGGGTGAACGACCTAACTCCAAACGAGCTAAAAATGGCCAGAACGACCTAGGGTTAACTCGTGAACGACTCACGACCTATGGACGAACGACTTAACTCCGAACGACCTAAAAATGGCCAGAACGACCTAGGGTTAGCTCGTGAACGACTCACGACCTATGGACGAACGACTTAACTCCGAACGACCTAAAAATGGCCAGAACGACTCAAGTGCAGAAAATTCAACAAAACGCTAAAAATTGGAGTTTTTTGCCAATCCAATCCAAACCAAATGCTAACATGCATGCAAAAATGATAGGGAATCATTCCCAACAGTCCAATATAGTTATAGGCTAGAATTGTGAGATAAAAATCTCACCTTTGCACTAAAGTTTATGAAGATGAAGCTTGAAAGCAAGGAGAAGCAATCCAAAGCTTGAATCCAATATCTTCTACTTGAATTTGGAGTTGAATGTTGGATTTGCAATTGAATTTGTGCTTGGAGTTTTAATTTCCCATTCCCTCCGCCATTAATGCCAAAGTTTGATTAGTTAGGAAATTTATGAAGAGTGAGGAGAAGAGGGTTGGAACTTGGGCTTAATAGGCTAAACTAACCCAAAGTCCAAAGCGGGAAAAGTTAGTGAAATTTCACTAACTCCAAACCTATCGATGTTTATACTTAAAAAGTTGTAAACGACATTTCGAACTCAATGGAAGTGGTCTCGAGTCCTAATTTGACCGTTTGCAAAAAGTAGCTTTTCGGACCATAATCCGATTAACGAGTTAATATTTAAATAAAATATTTAAATACAAACTCGATAAATATGCGGGTTGTTACAGTTCCGCTGTGTGGTATCTCTGTGATGTATTGTGTATTGAGTTGTATAACTAGACAGGTGTTTATAACTGTCTAGTATGCGATGTATTATCTGTATCACTCTTATTGATGTTATATACTATGTAAATACTTATGTGATTAATATATTTTATTCGTTCCGCTGTGAGATTCTGATGTTGTTGTTCTTTCTTCTCTATCTTTTCTATTTTCTCACCTCTTTCTTTCTTATTAACGATGCTACTTCCTGGGCATAGGAAGTGGGGTCGTTACAGTGGTATCAGAGCGCTAGGTTGAGTGAATACCTAGGCTCTTAAGTGATTTCTTTCCTGAGAGAGCGTATTTGTAAATTTGATATATATATATATATTTATTTATTTATTTATTTATTTTCTATCTATTTGTTGGATTACCTGTCCAGGTTTTCCAATATAAGTATAAGGGTAGATTGAGTAGTGGTGTGTGTAACACGACTACCTGTGGTTGGAAGTATATTTGACAAGACTGTTGACCTAATACCGTATCGAGTAAATTTGTGGTGTAAGGATTTCACCTAATCTCTTGATGAAACCTGTTAAGATTTGGAGTCCATTTTGTTGTACAAGAGTGGATGAGTAGAATTTGGATTGGGTGAGTTGAGCAGAAGCTAGAATATTATCTTGGTAACTCAAGAAATAAATAGTTGTGTGTTGAGATGCAGTAGCGATGGATTGTTTCCGAAGAAGTTCTCAAGGATCTTTGGATAAGGAAGTGTGTCTGCATTAGTTTTGAGGTTGAGTTCAGCGGAATGTTGTGTTTGGCTTTAAGGCCTGAGTTTTCCGAGGAATTTTAGATTAAGGAGTTTTGGCATCAGTAGCAGTGTTGTAGCTTAGATTGTTCTGCCGGCACGTGAGGAGGTCATCTGTCAGCAGTTCTTTAGAGGTGAGTCCAGATGCAATTTGTAAATCCATTTCTTCAATGGATTGGCTGAATAAGTTTAAGCTGTTCAGATTGATAAGGAGAGAACAGTTTTCTTTGGATATTAGCCTGGGTTGATCGCAAAAGAGACTTGCGATAGTTAAGTGTTCTCTGGGATGGCAGAAATTTTCCTGAATATCTTTGAAAAGTCGGTGGTTTGTATTAGCATCTGAGGAGTTGAGTTTGATATCGACTGGATTTCAGAAAAAGTGTCGATGGTTCAGCTTAGTAATAGAATGGTTTCTAGAGAGAGGAATTGGTAAAGCAGCTCAAGTTTTGGAGGGACTTTAAGTTTTATTATGGATCTGCTGAATCATATTTTTGTAATGTGTTGTCCAGTTGTGCTTATGTGCATCATCAGCATTTTCATCCATCCAGATCAGAGTTGTGCAGCGGAAGCAGTTGGAAGTGCATTTGTTTTTCTTTTCTGGGAAAGAGAAGATGTTTTCTACTGAGGATAGAAAAGGTTGAGTCCTTGATTCCGAGAAAATTATTCTACTAGATTGTTTTTGGATTCAGTTTGTTTTAGGAGTTATCAGCGAAGGTTGAGATGATCAGTGGGTTGAAGGCAGCTCTGGGTCATCAGAAGTATTTGGTGGATAAGAGACGAAGGAATTTGGATTTGGGAGTCGGAGATTTCATTTTGTATGAATTTTCTCTGATCCAAAGGAGTTCTATAGATTAGGAGTATAGACTGTTTGGATTCTATAGGTCGAGTATTGCGGTATTATACTGGGAAATTCTAGGGAGCTCTATCCAGAATTTTATCTGGATAGTTAGCTTTGTTGATTGAGTAGATTGGTTGTGATGATTGTTAGCATGTGATTGATATATGCTTATGGTTTAAAATTAATTAAAATCTTAAATATATTATTAAATTACCTTTGCTTTTAAATTTCGGGGACGAAATTCCCTTTAAGGGGGGAGGAATGTGACGACCCGGAATTTTCTAGCAATATCAATTTAATAATCTGCATTAAATATTAAATTGATTTGATATATTTTTATTAATTAAATCTGAATTGATACTTTTCTTTTAATAAATATCTAATTAGTAAATGATATCTGTTAAAATTAATTGTTTGTTTTCTATTTATATATGTATATATATTTGTATACATTATAAATAGATGAGATTTTGTTTTAAAGTTCAACTAATAAATTATGTTTTAAATACATATATATATATATTCTAGTGAATTAGAAATTGTGTTTTATTTAATATAAACTTTTCAAAGTTAAATAAATAAATAAATATAGAGTTTTAAATATATAAGTAAATGCTTAAATAGTTTAAAACTTATTTTTAACACAAGTTTATATTTTAATTTTTTAACAAAGGATTTGTTTACTTTTCTTTTAGTATAGCTTGATTTAAAATATGAACTTAAAATGATATATGAGTTTTAAATATAATTTTGTCAATAAATACATTAACATATATTATAAAATATGTAGTTATAATAGAAAGATAATTCATTTTATCTATATTTTCAAATTGATCATATGTTTTATAAAATAAATAAAAATAATAATGTACATATAGAAATACAAGCCTACAAAATAAATTGGTTAAATTATAATAGCATAATAACTATAAAATTCTATTAGTTTTTAAACAACAAAACAAAAATGTTAACATTCACATTTTGTCAACAATTAATTTTGAAACAAATAATTTTCAAGTTGTAAACTAGACAAATAAAAATGCCTGTAAAAGTTAAGGATAAAAGTCAAGTGACATATGCTAGAAACAAAAAATTTTAAGGGTGTAAACCAACATAAATGAACTATAGAATATACATATATGTATGTTTAAGCATCAAGACAAACAAAATATAAGGACAGTAATAAAAATACATGTTTTACAAACAAGTAAAATCATATGCAGGCCAAATAAATACACAACTGTGTATATGTATGAAGCTTGCTTAGGAAGACATCATTAAATATCTTAAGCTAACAAACAAAAACTAATTAATGTAAAAATCTTTTAGTACAAAATTGTATTCATATCAGCCTCCAATTTAATAAAATATCTCTGGTTTGAAATCTGTACAAACAAGATGTTTCATGCCATATTGTACAGTTTTATGAAACATAATTATACACTGTCTGTATAATATTACCTGTCTGCATATGCTCTGTGTATTTGTTTATAAATTTGCTTCATCTGCATATCAGTTCGAACTAAGTAAAATCTAGAATAAACTTCATTTTAAAAAAAAAACTAGCTTCTACTTGAACATCAACTCAAATTCAATTCAACTGAGAATCACAGGGGAGTTCAACCTGTAAATTGCAAGTCTGTTGCAAAGAAAAAGTGCCTTTGTTCTTCCATATTATCTGTGAGTAACTCAAAATTAAAAAAAAGCTCAAGTATATTTACATATGATTGATAATTTATGCCTGAACTAAATATGAATATGTGTTTATACACTGTTGGGTGTTTGTGAAATGATCCCTGCATGTTTATAACCTGTAATACACCTCTGTATATTAAGTTTTCAAGATCATGCTTTATTTCAAAAATCATTTCTGGATTGATCTATGAATTGTTAGGACTTAAGATCCAAACAAATATTGCTTGTTTGATTCTGAACTAAGATTTAAAAATTATTTAGTTTAAATTAAGACAGGAATTGCTCTGGAAATAAAAGTTTAAACAGGAAGTTCAAATCTCTGTAAAAATTCAAACATGATAATTCTACAATTCAGGTGTATAAACTAAATCTTTAAACTATGACATGATTTTTAAAGCTAGAATCAAAAAATTTAGATTAGAAATGATAATGCAATTCTGAGTTGCACTGTTTTTGGGCTTTTGGGAATCTCTGGTGATCTATGGGATTAGAGTTGGTCGGATTGTGCGAGGAGGTGGGGGAGCTTGCCAGGGTGATGGGAAAAATAGGCGGAGGTGGCCACGGTCACGGTGGCGACAGCGGCAGACGTTTAAAGTTTGTAAACCTAGTTTTTGCTTTGGTTGGGTATTGGTCTCGTTCGGTGACCAGAGGTGATCGAGTTCAACGTGGGCTTGGGGATCGGTAGAGGGAAGGTAGTTGGAGCTGTAGCCGGAAGTGGTGGTACTCCGGTGGTCGGAGTTTGGTGTGCGGCGAAGTTTCCAGGATCGAGTGGTAAAACTGTTGTGCTCCAGTTTTGTTCAGGCAACTCGATTTTGATACAAGGTGCTGCAGTGGGTTTGCATGGTCGTGACGACATCTGGAGTTGGTCGCCGATGGGAAGCAGTTGTAGTGGATGGCCGGCGATGGCCAGAGGGATGGTGCATGTGCACAGGCACGTTGGTGTCTGGGTTGTGTGGGTAGTTAGGGAAGAAGAAGATTTTTGCGGGTGGGGGGGGGGGGGAGGGGGGGGAAGGGGGGGGAGAACTCGAAGCAGCTTGATTGTTTTCTCGGGGAAACTCGCGTATTACTCGAAGTAAATAGGGGGGTGCTCGGGTTTTAGTGTACAGGTTTGTAAACCTGAAACTGTTTTAACAGGTTTCAACTGTTTTAAAAACTTTGGATTTAAATTTAAAATCAAAGTGAAAACTAGTACTAAATCAAGTTTAACAGTGAATTTAAGTTTGTTTGAAATGTAGTTGAAAAAAAAAGTTCCCATGATTTAAATCATTTTAATAACTCAAAGGTGAAAAATAAGTAAAGAATTTTTAAACTAGAGTGGAATTCAAAATTAACATAAACTGTTGAGAAATGATTGAAACAAGTTAGCTCGAAAATTTAAAACCAGGACTTAGATTTGAAAGTCTAATTTGGAAATAAAATAAATTTTATAATTTAAATTTATTCAAATAAATTTTAGGTGTAATTAAATATGTAAGTTTAAAAAGGGGTTTTGAAAATAAATTAGTGTAAACATTTTATTAAGATAAAATTTAAATTATTGAAATAAACGTTTAAACATATTGGAAGTAAGAATTTAAATCAATTATAAGAACAATTTATTTTAATTCATGAAGTTTTGGAATTTTATATGTTTTAATCTTTAAGTTAATTAGGCAAGAATACTTAATGATGAATATTAGTTAATTTAGTAATTATAAGTGTAAAGGTAGTAATTAAAGTTAATTAATGAATTAACTAAAATGAGATTAAGGACCATAAATTAGATATTTATTTAAATTAATAAATTTTTATGATGGTTAATATAAGTTAATTATTATAGAAGAAAATAATTAAATAAATGTTAATGAAGATCATTAACAAGATTATTTATAATTTATTAAAGTAATTGATCTTTAATAAATTAATTGGATTAATTAATACAATAATAATCATTGTAATAGTTTAAATGTGAATTATTTATTTGAAAAGTAAATAAGAAATTAATTACTTATTAATTATGTAAATTAATTTGAGTTAATTAATTTAGTTTAATTAACGGATATTTAGGAAGTAAATTACTTAGAAAAGTAATAGAAGGATAATTACGGGATGTAATTAACTGGATGATGTTGTTAATGGGAGTAATTAGAATATAATTACTTAAAATTAATCAAGGGATTAATTAAGCTTATTATTGAGAAGTAATTAATTACGAATGATTGATTACTGGTTGTCATTAATCAAGAGGATTAATATTTATGATTTGAAGATTTGTATTCTTAATTAACAAATGAAAATGTAAATTAGAAATCATTAATTAAAATAATTAATGATGGTAATTAGAGAAATTGATTTCTTTGAGAATAATAAATCAACAAGAAAATTAAATGGAAATAAATCGATATAAATGTAATTAATGGATTTATTCAAGATTAATTTCTGTAAATAAATTAAAGGAAATTTCTGGAATGCAGTAAAGGATAGTTGATTAATTTGAATATATAAGTAATTGATGATAAGTTTTAAATTAAGAAAATTAATATTAATTAATTTTAGAAATCATTTGATGATTTGGTATGTGTAATTACTCAGTGTAATTAATGGAGTATAATTACTTGATGAAGTTAATACAAGATGATTTGTAAGTAAAGTAATGTGAGTAATCTCTTTTGTAATAAATCAAAGGATTGATTTATGGAAATAATTAATCATGGAATGATTAATTTGTTAATAAGTAATTAAGAGTAGAATTACTGGTTTGTTATTAATCAAGGGGTGATTAATAATTGTGTTTAAGTAAAGATTAATCACTTAATTATTTTAAATAAGTAATTGAATATAAATTGAAGATCATTAATTAATATAATTAATGATGCATTTAAGAATTGTAAATTAAGGAATAATTAATGGGTAAGTAATTAAATGTTAATCTGCTATAAATGATTTAGAATAATTCATTTGAGGAATTTATTAAAGACTAAATTATTCTTGTAATTAGAGAATGATAAATTAATTTGATTTATAATTAATTAATAATTGTGAGAGCATGATTTATGGAATGAGTAATTAATTTAATTTATTTTAAATTAATTAAGATGGAAGTAATTAATTTAATTCATTTTAAATTAATTATAGCTTGTGATTCATAAATCATTGCTGATGGATGATGTTGATATTTCATTGATTGATTGTGATCTCGGGAATGAGATGGATAATGTCTATGTGATATGAGATGCTTGGTTTAAGTATGATAATGTTTAATTATCTGTTGGATGATGATATTAATTATCTGTTTATGATGATGATATGATTATCTATTATGAGATGTGAATTGTCTCTCTGTGCATATTGATGATATTGAATTCACTGTTAAGACTAAATAGACAACTTGGCCTTAAAAGACACGTTTTGGATTTCGATGAGACCGGGATCGGGTTTCCGCATTTGGAATATCCGAAAACCACATCGATTCCAAATTAACGATAGGTCTGAATCTGAAGTGAAGAAGAAGGTTCTGAATGCAAGGATTATCGTCGTTAACTCTGAGGGTGATTCCAAAATGAGTGTAACAAGATGATGCCTTCGATTTCGTTCGAACCCGGAACGAACTTGTATGGATTGAATGCTTTCAACACATCGTCAGGCGGACGATGAGCATTCTAAGAAATATGTTCTATAAAGGTAATCGTAATCTCAAGCCTCATCAGCCGGGAATGGCTAAAACAGGGGAGGTGCAGCAAGGTTAGGTGGGTCATGCCCAAGCAGGACAAGGATATTCCCCTGTCTAGATGTCCCTTTTTATTCGGCTTAGTGGGCAGTTGGTCTGCAGCCAACTGCGGGGTTTATCTTGTTCGGGACTGTTCAGTAAGGAATGGTTCCGGCCTTGTGTTGCAGGGGATGAAGGGAGTAATCCTCGGTACGTTGATCTAGGCCACGTACTGTGACGGGCGGTACCCTAGTAGCCCTGCCATTGTATGGAATCCAAAATCCAATAAGTGCCTACGGTTTTGATTGTATTACCCACTTTTGTGGCTAGTAGCTGGAATTTAATAGATGTAACATTTTCGGCTATTTTCTATTTACTTGAAAACCCTAGACCTATTATAATATCACTGGATTTCCTATCAAATGGTTTGGTTAGCGTAAGGTAAAAACTTTTCCATGTTTATGTATGGGAAGTCTTACGTGATACCTTTTGTTTTCAAAGGATTTTTCAAAATTAAGCAACTTTAACCTGTTACTCATACCAGACCCATGTCTGATCCGAAGTTTGTTTTTGTTTTTCATAAACTCTCGGGTACCCAAATTTTTACGGGTAGCCAAGGGATTCAGGTTTAGCTTTGACGAATTCTGGAGGAGCAATGGAGCAGGAGGTTTCAGCGTTATAGATATACATATAGTTCCGCTGTGTGGTATCTCTGTGATGTATTGTGTATTGAGTTGTATAACTAGACAGGTGTTTATAACTGTCTAGTATGCGATGTATTATCTGTATCACTCTTATTGATGTTATATACTATGTAAATACTTATGTGATTAATATATTTTATTCGTTCCGCTGTGAGATTCTGATGTTGTTGTTTTTTCTTCTCTATCTTTTCTATTTTCTCACCTCTTTCTTTCTTATTAACGATGCTACTTCCTGAGCATAGGAAGTGGGGTCGTTACAATAAATAATTTCCATTTTTAACTAAATTTCAAAGTACCGTAATAATTATCTTAGATTCTTATTCATTCCCAATAGATTTAACTATTCTAAATCGACTAAGTTTACATACTATAAAATCCACATTCCTATGTATATATAGTTTTGAATTCCATACTATAAATATTTTATTAACATTTCGCAAATACATAAATTGGTATTGCACTGTTACTTAAATAAATAGCCTATACCAATCACTAATTAAATGGGTTACCAAATTTTGGATTGGTTAATAATTATTAATTATTGCTTCATTTTTTAATTATACACTTGCATGGGTTATGCTTGTCTAATTATATTCCCATACTAATTAATGTTTCCAACAAACAATAATCTTTCCTTACTCCCACCCTTTTTACCAAATATTTCCCTGCAAATAATTCATTTCCCCATACATACTTCCGTTTACACCTAAACTTATTATACCTCTTTATTTTCTCAAACAAATTGCAATGATTAAACAAATTTAAATGAAAATTTGAGTTGATAGATTCAAATGTTTACTTTATTTCAATATCTACTAAACTTTGAAATTATAACATAGACTCCAAAATAAAATCCTCCACTCTAGTCATACAAGTCTTATTGAAATAAAATGTATCTACCCTATTTTTAGGTCTTGGTTCCTAATATCCACCCGTTTTGACTTAATTTAAAATAGCGTACAAATTACATTACCTTTAATTGCAATAAATCCTATCATTGCCATTTATGTTCCAAATGAATAAATTATTAATAGGTTAATTGAATCAGATTTACAACTCAACTTTAAATATTTGCAAATTTTGTCAGTTTGGATTACTTGGTAAATTTAGAATCCCTTAAACAACTTCCTACATAAATTTATTATAGAATAATTCAAAATTAACGTACAATTCCCATTTATGCAGCGATTACAACTTAAATTTCAAGGAATTTATTTATTTAGGTTTTAAATCCTATTATTCACTAAAATTGTCATTCCATGTATACAATCCACATTGGTTTGTATTTATTCCATTTACCTCTTTAGTCATAGCGTAAATTTCTCATTAATGCACATTAAAGTCCACTAAATTTCAACTGCCTCTTAATTTCCATTTATAAGTCTTAACACCCTAAATTTGACCACTTCTAACATGGTATTACTTCTCATATTAAATGTAACTTTTATTTAGTGTATTGACATTTATTTCTATTTAAATTTCATCAACCAAATTAAACATGTAACTTATAACTATTTCTTACAATCCAAATTATTACACCCATTGTCATATTCTAAATGGAGCCAGCATTTAATTACACAATTTATCTAAATTACATTAGGACAATATTTAATTCTCTTTGATAATATTAAATCCCCAATTTATTAAATGGAATCAATATATCTTTCTTTATATACTGTACGTCTAAATTTCAACTTATCCCTCAACCCCCAAATAACGTTATCAACAATCTTCATATTATAATTAATACTAACCTTTATTTCATCTTATAGAATCAACTATCTTTATTGACAAATTAACCTACCTTACTGCACAACTTAAGAAAATTAATTGCAAATATGATCTCACATTAGACTTCATAAATTATCAGTTGAAATCTACATAAAGCCATTTATTTAATTAAAACCTTGCTATTATACATATCACTACAAGAAAAAGGCAGAATACCGACAGCCAAGACCGACGGCTTCCGACGGCCATTTTCCGACGGCTTTCGACGGGCCGTCGGCGGCCGTCGGAAGCCGTCGGAAATTTGCGATTATACCTTCCAGCCGAGCCCTTTCTTCCTCCTCCATTCCATACGAAAATAAATCAAAAAACCCCCCAAATTCAACCCCCAAGCTTCCAATCCCTAATTTCTAACTTCCGGATCTTCCAAGGCTCTCTAATCAAGCTTCATTACTCTTAATCTCAGGTATAATCTCTTATTTTTATGAAAAATTCAGTTTTTACCCTAATTATAGATTTGCATAAATTGATAAATTAGGGCGAATTAATGATTGCAATTGTTTCCACTAGCGTAATAACGGTTTATAGCATCACATGGTATACCGATTTCATCTTTTATCGTGAAATTGTGATAAACACGTATAATTTGTGCTTGTTCATGTACATGTATTTTGTTGTGTATGCCTTGATTCGACGATTGTATACGTTATTTGGAATAAGATAAAATGATTGAATGAACTAGGAGTATTATATTGTGCACGTATTTACTTATGACACAAAAAAAATGCATTACTCTAAATTATAATTGTGTGTATTGAAAAATGACAAAATGTTAAACCAGCCCTAAGTTGATGCGTAATACGTCGAATAAATGTGTGAAATTAATATATAAATGTGAACAGTGAGTAAAACTGTATTTTTGAGTAAAATGCGCGCATGTTAACCGACAAATATCCCTTAGAGAGTTTTTGGCCCCGTCTGACGAGTGTTGTACATGATCGTTGTATAAATAGTCGTTTTTTTCGAAAAACGACCATTTATATTCATCTGGTACAATGTTTGTCGGATTTTTCCCTGTATTGGACAAGTTATGAACACAGTAAGAATTTACATTTTGTATACTACTTCGTCTCAAACGGTTCATAAAATTTCGCCCTAACTTTTCTTTTTTGTTTCCTGCGTACACGCATTTGTGTACAATGCAGGGAACAAAAGGGAAATGCTGCCGAAATTTTATTGAATCGTTTGAGACGAAGTAATATACGAAATGTAAATGCTTACTGTGTTTGTAATGGGAAGTAGGATATCTGACCAATGAAAAAAAATTATATATATTTTTAATCGTTACGTACGTTAAAAAATGAAATGTGCCCTGTTTGAAAATATTTTTAAATTTGTGAAGTTGTTCTTTAAATTCAAAATATTATACGAACATGAAAATAATCTTTTTCGAATATGTATTCTTCAAAATAAATATTAAATTTTGAACTTCTCATTTTGTCAAATAGGAAAAATGATTGATTATTTTGTTGATCGAAGGAGATGGATGTACCAAAGAAAAGGACTGAGGGGCTCAATAAAAGAAGATTTTTATAATGGTATAAACGTGTTTGTTGAATTCGCCTTAAGTAATAACGGAAACGATCCAGAAATTCGTTGTCCGTGTAGTAGGTGTAGACATTTGAAGTTTTTGTTACCAGATATTGTGAAAGTTCATTTGTGCCAACACGGTTTCACACCCGAATATTATGTTTGGGATCGGCATGGAGAAGTTGTAGCAAATACTTCTGTAGAGTCTGAAAGTGTCGTTAACGAAATAGTTTCAATGACCCGTATAGAAAATATGGTCGAAGATGCAGCACGATCAATGTTTCCTATGGTTGAAGTTGACGACGATGATGTAAATGTTGAAGAACCAAATATTGAAGCTAAGAAAATTTATGATTTACTAGATGCAGCTAAGAAACCTATTTGGGATGGTTGTAAAAGCGGCACGCAGCTGTCAGTAATCGCAGAATACATTACGATGAAGTCAAAATACAACATCACTGAAGCTGGGTTTACGGCTGTTGTACAAGCTGCAAAAAGACATATGCCGCCCGATAATCTAATGTGTGAAAATCACTACGAAGTTAAAAAACTTATGTTGGCTTTTGGTTTACCGTATCAGAAAATAGATACATGTTTAAAAGGATGCATGTTGTTTTGGAAAGAAGACGCAAACCTTAGAAATTATAAAGTTTGTAACCAGGAGAGATACAAACCAAGAAAAAAGAAGGGTAAGGAAGTTCCGTACAAGCGTATGCACTACTTACCCATAACTCCAAGACTTCAAAGATTATATGCATCTTCTGTAACTGCGTCTAATATGAGGTGGCATAGCGTGAGAACGGAGGAAGAGGGTACGTTGACACATCCGGCCGATGGAGAAGCATGGAAGCATTTCGATAAAACGTATCCAAATTTTGCAGCGGAGAGTCGAAATGTTAGATTAGGATTATGTACGGACGGTTTTTCTCCATTTTCTCAATTTTGCAGCGGAGAGTCGAAATGTTAGAATCAAATGTTTTGGTAGAAGCGTTTGACAGTGCAGAGGAAAATATCGTCGAAAACGAGACCGAATCTGAATCAGAAGACGATGATGACTGATATAAATTTGAATCTGTTTTTTTGCAATTGATGTAACTATGTTGAATTCTTGATGTATTATGAAATTGATGTAACTATGAAACTAAATCCGTTTACTATTGTTTTATGTTATTTCAATTTGTCATTTATTTAGCAATTTTTATTAAAAATGCAATGAACTCTGCTTATCGTAGGAAGAGTACACCCATTATGAATCAGGTATAACAAACTTACATTTCTATTTACATTTCAGTCATTATAATTAAGCAATTTATACCGTTGATGTCATGTTCATATGAAATATATTTCATTATCATGTTTTTATTCTCTTATATAATGATGTGTAAACGTCACAGGTTTATCATTATGTCACATAGAGGGAGGAGCTCTTCCCATTCTTCAGGAGGCGATGGCAGTGGCCCATCGCAAGCGCCACACCGTCCAGTTGTTACGTCAGTCCCCAAAGCAGATGGGTAAAAATTAAATCTTATTCATCATCTTATTTTTTCTATACTATACGTACGTACTTATCTGTATCGTACTTAAAAACAGGGGGTTCGAGCTACTACCCACTAAGGTAGTGTTGGACGTCTCCAGAGCAGCATATCGTAGTAGGATGAGTGCGTGCTGGCCGAAGTGGGATACCATCCCTCCGCACATCATAGAGTGCATATGGCAGGATGTCCTAGTATGTGTAATTTTTATGTTTTCCATTTTTAATTCGTTTTTGTCGTTTTTCTACCGTTTATCGTTTAAAGTGTAATCTTTTTTTAACACAGGCTGAGATAGACATCCAGACAGATGATATGCAGCTGGCACGAGCATACTGGATGAGGAAGATGCGAAAGAACTACAGAGACACGATATCTGAGGTTAAGAAATCCGGGAAGAGACCACGGTGGATGGGGGAGAGCGTGTGGCAAGCTTGGTTGAGCTACTGGGAGACGGACGAGGCGAAGGCAAGTATACTAATTTTTTTTTGAATTATTAATTTAACGTGATTGGAAAATAATGTATCAAATTTTAAATGTATAGGCAGAGTCGGATAGAAACTCTTCAAATAAGAATAAGAATCCCGTTACTCATCGCGGAGGATCGAAGTCGTTTCAGCAGTATCGGCAGGAGTTGGTAAATTTAATTACTGAATAATAAATGTAAATAGTTTATGCTATATGATTTTAAATGTATAATAATTGTATGTAACAATCAACTTCAGGAAGCCGAGGCACATGGTCCTGTCAGCTATATGGACGTGTTCACCCGTACGCATGCTGTCGAGCATGTTAATCCAGACGGGACTGTTTCGTACACATGGCAGGACGATAAATCTAGTAAAAGCCATGTAAGCATATTTCATTTTATTCAGTATTAGTAATTGTTTTAGTTGTCAAATTATTATGAAATAAGATATGATATTATTAATTTGTCAATGCAGGAGATGTTTATGGAGCAGCGACAGAAACTCCTTTCTGATACGGGTCGAGAGCAGCTGACAACCGATGAAGCGGACGTTATTTTTGAGTCCGTTATGAGTCTACCAGAGCATGGTCGACGATACGGATTTGGCAATTTAGCGGTAAATAATTTAATTTTTCTTAAAATACTTAAAATATGATATTCTTACCTTTTCAAAACAATAAACTTTGATTTTATTTATTTTTCAATTATTGCAGTCCAGTAGTCAGAGTAGGAGACGGCGGAGTAGACCTCAGAGCGAGCTAGCAAGTATAGAAGAATTGCAGACTAGAGTTCAGCAGTTGGAGAAGCAGAACCGCCAACAGGCCATGCAGACGGCACAGTTATTTGAGTACATGCAGCAGTTTGGTGGCCGCTTCCCTTCATCGGCTGGCTCTGGATCTGGGGCAGATTGATTCATTGCTTTCTGATTCGTTCGTGCAGGTATGTTTAGTTTTAGTTTACAATGATTTGGTAGATGGAACAATTAATTGTTGATATGTATAATTATGTATAATACACTTGGTTCTGTAGCTGTATCAGGATATGCATGATTAGAACAGTTATTGTTAGTATTATTGTTAATGTTGGAATGTTATGTATATTTTGTATTTTATTTTTATTCCAATTTTGTTTATTTCTGTGTCTATTGAATATTTTGGAGTATTGGTTTGCATGTTTGGTTGGATTATTGTTTATTGGATTGTGCAGTATTGATATTGTAGTGTTTGGAAGAGAAATGTGGTTGGAAGGCTCTATTTGCAGCAGATTTTATAAAAAAAAAAACAGCAGATTTCCGACGGCTTCCGACGGCTCCCGACGGCTTATAGGTCGAAATTTTCATCGGTTACCGACGGCTCCCGGCGGCCTGATTTCCGGCGGTTTCCGACGGCTTCCGACGGGCGACGGAAGCCGTCGGTAATCTATACGGCAGCACCCGTCGGTAGCCGTCGAAAACACTGCTCCCCGACACCGTCATTTCCGACGGCTTTTTCCGACGGCCGCCGACGGTTTTCAGCCGTCAGAAATCCCCCTTCCCCTTGTAGTGTATTGACTCTTTACATGGAATTAGATTACATTCCTTAATTTCATTAAAACTTTATTTCTCACCTAAATCGCAAAATAGTAAATTTCAATTACTATAGAAATTTTATTTAAGATGAATTTGAATCCCAATCAATTGTTATTGCACTCCTTATTACATTAAATTACATTCAGTTTACACATTTTAGAATTAAATTCAAATTACCTACAAATCTTATTTCATTCATAAATGCCATCGTTTACCACATTATTGCATGGTTTCATTTAATTATATTCATGTTATTCATGTTTCTATTAAACTTGCATACATACTTCCGTTATTATTTAATCAATTATTAAACATTATGACCAAATCATCTAACAAAATTGTATAATTTTCCATTTATTAACATTCAGTTACTATTCAACATGTTTAATTCATTAGATAAATCAAATAATTACGCTTGCTTTTCTCATTTGATTTTATAACCTAATATACCATTCATATTAAACCTATTTCATTCAATTCATACAAATTCAGCTAGATTAACTTTACTGTCAAGATTTTCATGCAGTTACTTTTAATAAATCGAATATTGCATTGGATAATTTTACTGCTTACCTTTCATCTATATAAAAAAAAATCAAAGTGTACGCTCTCACTACTACCTTTATTAGGATTTATTCCCTATACTAATATTTAGTTTTATTTACCCTTTATATTTCATCTCTTTTTAAATTAAATTCCAATATCTTAATTAAACTAACCAACTTAAATTGTCGAAATTTACGGGTCGTTACATTCTCCCCCGCTCAAAACTTTTCGTCCCCGAAAAGGAAAAAGAAGGAAAAAGAAGGATTTAGAATCTACATATCTTATTCAAAACATTACCTTATAAACAATTAAATTTACAGTATCTGTTACTTTTCTTAAAATATACAAATTTACAACATTATCTTTTTATACTTAAATTTATTAGAGTTTGGAGAACATTTCAAAATATTTCTAAGTCTAAAATTTAAGTACCTAAGTAGTTCCAATCACTAATCATCCAAATTAATACAACAACCATCAATTTCCTCGAACAGCATACATACAATTACAAAACAACCATACAATCACACAAATCAAATAGTTGTTTGGGTTCAAACTTGAAATTGTACGGAATGAAAAATAACTATCAAGTGCATCATTTACTCAATAGTCTTAGATGGAATAAATTATTTATTCATCCAACAACTTCAAATTTCCTTACCCAACCAAACATAAATCAAACAATAACCATTCAACCCAACAATCAATTTTACTTATTATAAATCTTTATTTCATACTTTAGTTGTTTGATTTCCTTTCTTTCATTAATGAGTGATTAGCTCATTTATTTTCATTTATTACTTACAATATTCATCTTCCATTTTAAATGTCATGTAAGTTTCTTTTTATTGCATTCCATTTATGTATTTCTAAATTTTATTTATTTATTTCTCACAGTTTCATTTATTATAGAATTTCATTCTATTTACTTAAGTTTTAAAATCATCTAATTAAAATACTTACCTTTAATTATGGTAAATTTTAAATTTACTACTTAAATAAATTCCCATTCATAACAGCAAATTCATTGAATACTTTCATTATCTCAAGCTTTACTTGTAAGATTCCCCCCTTACATTTTCTTACTAACACTGTAACTTTTATTATATGGCAAGTTATATATATGCTTTAAGAATGTAAGTGAAAATTTATACAAGTTTCTTCTCAATTCCTTTTATTTTTTTAGTGGTTCATTAATTATATATTCATTTTATAAGTTACAATTTCAACTTACTTTTACTTTCATTCATTTATTTAATGCTAATATTTAATAATAGTAACATTTTAATTACACCTAATTTGTAACCTTATAACATCAATTCTAATAAATAAAGAATTTCCTTTATCCATTTACTAAGGTTTACAACCGTTTATTTACATCACTTCTCTTCCTTTTTTTTTTTTAAGGTTCAAATTTGCTACACTTAATTGTACTATTAATAAATCTGGAACTTAAGAACCAAATACCGGGTTAAATTTTAAATCATTTAAAATAATAGATAGATATCTACACTTAACATATATATCCAATTATAATTAAAACGATAAAATTTTCTTAACAATTCTGCAGTAAATTACTACAGTGGCCTTCCCACTTCGAAACTCGAAAATGAATGTCGATGATGCGTGCACTAATCACCGAAATTATTTTCCAACGACAGAGAGGAAAGTACAAAACTTATTTTCTCCAAAAATCTTCTTTAAAACAATTTCTCTTAAATTATATTAAATATTCATATCAGAAAATACTTATAACAATTATATTCCAAAAATTTTACGAAAAATTCCAAAACCCCGAATCTTAAGTCCTAAATTTCCAAATTTCATTTATCTTATTTTTAAATCTTATTTCTATCATTATTCAAAACCTTCATTACCTAACAACCAATCTATTACAACCAAATATATATATTATTTTGAAAAATTATTTTACAGAAAATATAATAGGTAAAATTATTTCATTCACAAATATTATGTCGGTTTGTCTTATTAAGTGTTTAGAAACCCCTATTGATGTCACAGCGTCCCATGCACCAATCAGAGTTTATAAATACAAAACGGAACAGATTAACACAATATTAAAACTTTTTTATAACACTAACAAATACGCTCTCTCATATATATACACTTAGTGACTCCCATAGGGTATTACTACCCTATTAGTAAAGAGTCAAACCCCACAAAGCTAAGGTTTATCGCTAAACCAAAGCTCTGATACCAACTGTAACATCCCGCCTTTTCGCACACTTCAAATCGACACACATGTCGATTCAAACCATACGAAAGGGCGGATTGTTATGGGGTAAACAAGAAAAACAGAGAAGAAATAAAACAAAATAGAATCTCACAGCGGAAGGATAAAATATAATAATAAAATATACAGTTTATAAAACTGTTTACAAAACATTTGATTCTTCCATATACAATTAAACATCATAGTTCACATACCAAGAATATCAATGCAGCGGAATACAGTGCAGTGAAATAAAATAGATAATAGTAATACAAATCTTCGTCTTCGTCCTCCAGAGCTAAATCTCCAAATCCTGAAACGCTCGGACTGACCCGAGCGAATTTGAAAAGACAAAACACTCGATTCAGAACTAAAAGATCTTATGCGAGTTAAATTTTTAGAAATAAATATGTGTGCAGTAACTCAAGAGATGCTCGGGATTTACATCTCCTAAGGATCCGTTAAACTATTTACTATGTAGTAATACTTCGCTATTATAATAGTGTCTATATTTAAAATAAACATACTTTTAAATAGTGTTAAGGAGTGACCCAATATTCCTCTTAACACGTAATAGTCCCAGTAGTCCATCCAATATCATAGTCCCTCCTGATCGGGAAGCCACCAGAGGATACCGCACGGGCTACGGGAGAAAACCAAACTCGTACAAGGCTCGCTATGGTAGGTGACACGGCACAACTTGGCAATGCCAGGGTAGATATACCAATTGCTATCCGGGCTGATGGAAACGCGCAGCGCGCAGCTACCGCCCACCTCGAACAAACACCCCCAAAATCAAAGAAATCAATAGTGGCCACCGAATCAATCCAAAGTCAGAGTATAGTATCGAAGGAGTGCGTTCGATCAGAGGAATGACCTCATTGGCCCGAGAATCGCTCCTGTTTTAGCCACCTTATGCCAACTCACGGGAGTCGGGTCCACGTATTTACTTTGCAGGAAACGCCGCCACCAACCTACTTCATTTTGGAATCTCCACCACGTACACGGTTAGTCAAAGTGGTTTTCGGTATCGACAGAGAGTATGTCCATATCCGATCCCGGTCTCTTTGCCAACCAATCGTTATTATAACACCGCGGTCGTTTAAAAATAATTATACTTTTAAAACCAAAATAAAATATCCATTAAAAACCCATATAAAAACGATATCATTTTTATTCTTAAAACCCCAAATCAATATGATATCATTTTATTTTCCAATATATATTATTTCCAAAATCATAGGGTTTCCAAAGTAAAATATTTAGAAATCAAAACTCTTGAATATAATATTTCCAACTTATACTACCTTGAAGAAAACATAGCTTTGAAACAAATTTCCATCTCTTAAATGGTTAAATATTTAACTACTTTTATAAAACAAAATAGCTTCTTTAGATTTCACAAATCAATTCTAAATATCGTTTTAAACTTCCAAATGCCATTTCAATTCTTATGGTTAAAAGCTTTAAATATTTCACCATTTCAAAAACAAACTTATTTGACAAACCCATATGTATCAAATCCAATTACTTGTTATTTAGACTTGAAATGTTTACTTATTGAATTCAATATAATTTAAGTAAACCTTTAACTTCACATAACTGGAAAAATTTTCAATTTATTTAACTTGATATATTCATTTAAAACAACCTGATACTCATTTAAACCACTTTACACAAAATCAAGTTATAAATCATATCCTTTAAAAATTTAACTTTTATTTAAATTCCGATTTAACTTAATATTCAACTTCCAATTTTATTCTCATTTAAGTCAATAGAACTACCAGAAATTAAATTTTAATTAAATGCTTAATCGTATTTGATCTTAAAATCAAACTTCGGTTTATACTTCAAATCAATTTTTATACAAAGCCTAAAACCGGAAAATTTCTATATATATATATATATATAGCTTTTATTAATGATCAAATCAAAACCCATAAACCATATATATATGTACAGCTTTACAAAACCATAGTAAAATTTTCCAAAAATAATTTTATATATTTACCGCGGTGCCTGTATAAAATTTTCTATCCTATGGTCAAGTGATACGGATGTTTATCATTTCAATCCGCAATTTAAAATAAAAAAATGCGGTTGTATATCATTTCAAACCGCAATCCCGAATGAAATGAAAATGCATGATGACTTGCAGTTTATACAATATAAATATAGCATCCATTCATCCAAATATCAATCATCAACCATTATTTGCAATCATCGTCCAATTTAAACAGTCATCGATATAGAGCATATAAATTATACAGGTAATAAATAACAGCTTATATTCAATAATAAATTTAATAACTGTTAACTAGCAGTTTATATGCAAAATAAATTCTAACTGTAAATTTATACGCAATAATTAAAATAATAAACAGTTAAATAAATAAAAATGCGAATTAACTGAGAAGATGAACAAAACATGCCAAACAAATCATATATAAATTTCTACTCATATCTAAAAATCAATTTAACAAACATAAAATATTTTAGAAGTTGTGAGTGGGTTAAAACCCTCACCTTTTGAATTTAAATTGGATTTAAATCCAATTTAAACTCAAAATTTCACAGTCTCCAAATTCATCCAAACCAGCGTCAACAGATCTGAAATTTCAATACGATCCTAACAAAAATAATCTCGCGTGAATCGGACACGGTATGTGAAAATTACACAACTTAAACGTTAAAGAAATTGTATTGAAAATCAAATAAACTAAAATAAAGAATACCTCTCTTCGAGAACTATGACATATAAATTTTTCTGGAATTTTTAGAGGAGTTTGAATTTTTATTTATATTTTGGACTGTAATTGGATCTAGAATTTTGCATCCATTGGAAAAGAAGAAGTTGAAGAAAAGAACACACAGAGAAATGAAGATAGATGGAGGCTAGGGTTTACACAGCCTATTTATAGACAAAGTGAAAACGAATAGGTAGGCACGAATTATAAACGCGCAAAACGGTTGTTGGCCCACCAGAATATTTCATATTAATTGGATACGTTACGGATTAGTAAATAAATAAATTTCTTCCTCAAACATTTGCATTGAATTTTAAACGTATTTACAAATATAAATTTAGACGCGTTATTTAAGTTTCAATATAATTTCATTAAATTTCAAATTCATAAATAATTTCCATTTTTAACTAAATTTCAAATTACCGTAATAATTATCTTAGATTCTTATTCATTCCTAATAGATTTAACTAATCTAAATCGACTAAGTTTACATACTATAAAATCCACATTCCTATGTATATATAGTTTTGAATTCCATACTATAAATATTTTATTAACATTTCGCAAATACATAAATTGGTATTACACTGTTACTTAAATAAATAGCCTATACCAATCACTAATTAAATGGGTTACCAAATTTTGGATTGGTTAATAATTATTAATTATTGCTTCATTTCTTAATTATACACTTGCATGGGTTATGCTTGTCTAATTATATTCCCATACTAATTAATGTTTCCAACAAACAATAACCTTTCCTTAGTCCCGCCCTTTTACCAAATATTTCCCTGCAAATAATTCATTTTCCCATACATACTTCCGTTTACACCTAAACTTATTATACCTCTTTATTTTCTCAAACAAATTACAATGATTAAACAAATTTAAATGAAAATTTGAGTTGATAGATTCATAGATTCAAATGTTTACTTTATTTCAATATCTACTAAACTTTGAAATTATAACATAGACTCCAAAATAAAATCCTCCACTCTAGTCATACAAGTCTTATTGAAATAAAATATATCTACCCTATTTTTAGGTCTTGGTTCCTAATATCCACCCGTTTTGACTTAATTTAAAATAGCATACAAATTACATTACCTTTAATTGCAATAAATCCTATCATTGCCATTTATGTTCCAAATGAATAAATTATTAATAGGTTAATTGAATCAGATTTACAACTCAATTTTAAATATTTGCAAATTTTGTCAGTTTGGATTACTTGGTAAATTTAGAATCCCTTAAACAACTTCCTACATAAATTTATTATAGAATAATTCAAAATTAACGTACAATTCCAATTTATGCAGCGATTACAACTTAAATTTCAAGCAATTTATTTATTTAGGTTTTAAATCCTATTATTCACTAAAATTGTCATTCCATGTATACAATCCACATTGGTTTGTATTTATTCCATTTACCTCTTTAGTCATAGCGTAAATTTCTCATTAATGCACATTAAAGTCCACTAAATTTCAACTGCCTCTTAATTTCCATTTATAAGTCTTAACACCCTAAATTTGACCACTTCTAACATGGTATTACTTCTCATATTAAATGTAACTTTTATTTAGTGTATTGACATTTATTTCTATTTAAATTTCATCAACCAAATTAAACATGTAACTTATAACTATTTCTTACAATCCAAATTATTACACCCATTGTCATATTCTGAATGGAGCCAGCATTTAATTACACAATTTATCTAAATTACATTAGGACAATATTTAATTCTCTTTGATAATATTAAATCCCTAATTTATTAAATGGAATCAATATATCTTTCTTTATATACTGTACGTCTAAATTTCAACTTATCCCTCAACCCCCAAATAACGTTATCAACAATCTTCATATTATAATTAATACTAACCTTTATTTCATCTTATAGAATCAACTATCTTTATTGACAAATTAACCTACCTTACTGCACAACTTAAGAAAATTAATTGCAAATATGATCTCACATTAGACTTCATAAATTATCAGTTGAAATCTACATAAAACCATTTATTTAATTAAAACCTTGCTATTATACATATTGACTCTTTACATGGAATTAGATTACACTCCTTAATTTCATTAAAACTTTATTTCTCACCTAAATCGCAAAATAGTAAATTTCAATTACTATAGAAATTTTATTTAAGATGAATTTGAATCCCAATCAATTGTTATTGCACTCCTTATTACATTAAATTACATTCAGTTTACACATTTTAGAATTAAATTCAAATTACCTACAAATCTTATTTCATTCATAAATGCCATCATTTACCACATTATTGCATGGTTTCATTTAATTATATTCATGCTATTCATGTTTCTATTAAACTTGCATACATACTTCCGTTATTATTTAATCAATTATTAAACATTATGACCAAATCATCTAACAAAATTGTATAATTTTCCATTTACTAACATTCAGTTACTATTCAACATGTTTAATTCATTAGATAAATCAAATAATTACGCTTGCTTTTCTCATTTGATTTTATAACCTAATATACCATTCATATTAAACCTATTTCATTCAATTCATACAAATTCAGCTAGATTAACTTTACTGTCAAGATTTTCATGCAGTTACTTTTAATAAATTGAATATTGCATTGGATAATTTTACTGCTTACCTTTCATCTATATAAAAAAAAAATTCCAAAGTGTACGCTCTCACTACTACCTTTATTAGGATTTATTCCCTATACTAATATTTAGTTTTATCTACCCTTTATATTTTATCTCTTTTTAAATTAAATTACAAAATCTTAATTAAATTAACCAACTTAAATTGTCGAAATTTACGGGTCGTTACAGGTACCCAAGTGGAAATAGGACCAAGTATCGATGGATTTCATCGACGGATTGCCTCGTACTCGGAAAGGCAATGAAGCAATTTGGGTCATTGTGGACCATTTGACTAAGACAACACACTTTTTGCCAGTGAAATCTACTCGCATAGCAGCAAGTTTAGCTGAGTTATATGTAAAAGAAATTGTACGTCTCCACGGTATACCGAGCAGTATAGTGAGTGATCGTGACCCGATCTTCACTAGTAGATTTTGGAAGGCATTTCAAGCCGCATTGGGAACAAAACTAAACTTTAGCACTGCTTATCACCCACAGTCTGATGGGCAGACTGAGAGGATTAACCAAATCATAAAAGACCTATTGCATGCTTGTATACTTGATTTTGGTGGTTCTTAGGAGGACCATTTACATTTGGTCGAATTCCCATATAACAATAGTTATCAGGCCAGTATAGAGATGGCTCCTTTTGAAGTTTAATATGGTCGTCCGTGTCGATCACTGCATGTTGGATCGAGTCAGGTGATAAACTCGTCCTTAGACCAGATATGATTAAGGAAGCCATAGAGAAAGTTGATTTTATACGGAAAAAATTGAAAACGGCTCAAAGTCGTCAAAAGAGTTATTATGATAGCAGAAGAAGGGATTTGGAATTCCAGATTGGAGACTCTGTTTTTCTCAAAATATCTCCAATGCGTGGTGTATTAAGGTTTGGGAAGACCGGTAAGCTGGCACCATGGTATATTGGTCCTTTTCCTATTTTGGAGAGGATCGGTCCTTTAGCCTATCGAGTGCAGCTGCCTAGCTGGTTGTTTGGTGTGCATGATGTGTTTCACATTTCTAACCTCTGGAAGTATGTGCACGATCCAGATAGTATTATTGAAGAAGCTGCTCGGTAGGATCTCGAGATCACTCCCAATTTAACAGTTAAAAGAGAACCGATAAAGATTGTGGATCGAGATGAAAAGCAGTTAAGGAACAAAATTGTGAAACTGGTTAAAGTGCAATGGAGCGGTGATCCAAAGGATTGCACTTGGGAAACTGAAGACATCATGTAGAAATCATATCCCAATTGCAGAGTGGATATCTCGGCTTAAACAGGTAAGTCATTTCTCTATCCTTTTCTGAATTCGTATGTTCTTTATTTGCTTTTCTCTCTTTTTCAAATTTCGAGGACAAAATTTTCTTAAGGAGGAAAAACCTATAACATCCTAAAATTTATCAATTAAAAATTTGATAATTTATTTGGACTTTTGGAATTTAATTTGAAACAATTTGAAAAGTTTCAAAACAAATAAAATAAGTGATAATTTATATGGATAAGATTTAAATTCATTTGAGTTTAATATTTGAAATAAAAAATGTTTTTAAATCATTTGAATTTAAATTATATATATAATGTATATATGAATAGATTTGAATTTGAATTTAATTATTAAAAAATGTCTTAATAAAATAATTTGGAATTTTCCAAATCAAATTAAAAATGGTGCTTGTTTATATATTTATATTTATGAGGAAATTATATATAAAAATTTGAATGTAAAATTCAAATATAAGAGTCATAAAAATAATTGGATTTGAAAGTAATATATGTATGATTTTTATTAGTGTGTAAATTTGTTTTAGAACATTTTCTTTTAACTTGTATAAATATTTAACAAAGGTAATGTATTTGATAAAGGTGTGAAAGTTTATCAAAATACATACAAGTATAAAAAATCATAATATAAGTAAATAGATTAATATATAAAGTTAAGAAGAAAATAATATAAATATTTCTCATGAGAAAATGTACAAGTATTAAACATGTAACAAGAGGATTAACAAGTGTAGTGATCTCATCATCAAAATTAACAAGTGTCATTTAATTTAGATAATTAATAAAAAATAAAACTTAATTCATAAAAACCTTTCATCTCCTCTACCTCATTCTTTGGCTTCTCAAAATTTTGAAGGAAAAGAAAAAAAATCTGTAAACACTACAAACCAGAATATCTCAACACCAAAGAAAAGAAAAGAAAAAGTGGAATTCTAACATCTGCATGAATTCAAAACTTAAAGCCTGAGAGTTATCTCAAAATATCAAAGTAGGAATTTTAATTCCATACCTCAGGCAAGTTTAAACCTTCAGAGTCAATTGAATCAGTAATCAAAAATCAAGTTTGACATTAAATTTTCAAACTGCAGATCAATAAAACCAAGCTCTAGTTTTTGTCCAAGAAGCAGAGCAGGGTTCCTCTATGTTAAATTAAGGCAAGTAAATTCTTTTTAAAATTCAAATTTGGATTTGTTGATCAGTAATCAAGCAAGAAACTAAGTAAGTTTATATCAATTAGTTGTAGAGAAAAAAAAATCAAGTTTCTAAATACTAGATCTGTCTCAGGACTTCAAGTAGCGGACCAAAGTTTTTCCTCTATTTCATTAAAATAAAACTGTATGTAAGCTTCGATTTGAATGTGTTGTTGAAGGAATAAGTAAGAAAATCTTTCAGAAGCTAAGCAAATCTAAATAACTAGTTGCAGGAAAAAGAAATCCAGGGTCAAATTAAAAATAGCAATTCCAGTTTTCAATTTACAATTCTCAGTCTTCAAAGCACAGCGCCTCCGTTCTCAGGCAACAAGCTGAGTAAACCTTTGTGAGTTTTGAATATTTAGATGTTGTTTGAATTCATACCTGAAGTGAAGCTAAAATTAATTTGCATGAGTATATATCTCTGAATATATGCATGATTTGGCTATGCATGTCTAGAGGACAGGTTAATGCACCTTTGTAACAAGTTTTTCAGACATAAAGCCTGGACAAAAATCAACAAATCCTCTTCTGGTCTTTATTTAACTGTAGGATCAAATGAAAGTTGTGTGTTTAAATACAAGTAGTAAAAGAATATAAAATTCAGTAAAATCAAACCAAAGCTTCTCTGGAAATTTTGAAAACACGATCACAATTCAAACTATGTAGAAATTCAAATATCATAAATTTTAGTTTCAGGAATACTATCTGAATTGTTATTGAAAATAATGATTTTTGAAAGTTAAATCAAAATTTTTAATGTAGTTTTGACTGAGAAATTGTAAGTTGATCAGAAAATGGGATTTTGTAAAATTCTGATGATCTGTGTGTTTGTGGGCCTCGAGATCGTAGTCGTGGCTAGCTTGAGGGTTTGAAATCCTCAGAAAAATGTAAGTCGAATTTATAAATCATCATAGTGTAGGATCAAGATCAATTTAGGGTTGTAAACCCATATCCACTCGTAATCGAAAATGGATGTGTTGCGTTGCCGTTGGGTGATCGGAATCTCTAGCACCAGTACCAATCGAGGCATCGGACATTGGCGAAGCTTCGGTCGCATTTTTGTGGCCCCTAATGGCCAGAGGTGGAGGGACGAGATAGTTTTTCAGGTGGTTGTTTTTATGAAGTCTGAGTCGCGAGGATCGATTTCGAATGCGATGTGGGTTCGCGCTTTGGGGTGGCTTAATTGGACGAGGGGTTAATCGTCGACTGGACGATGGTCGTAGCCTCGACCAAAGACGACCGAAACGGTGTGCAACGTTCACACATCTTCGTTTGTGTCAGTTGCTTGTTTTTGGAAGGGAAGTTGCTCGACTCGAAGTACCACTCGAGGTTCAGGGTTGATTACTCGAAGCTAGGGTCGAGTAATTTTGGCTACACATCGGGTCGTTTAAAACTTAAACAAATTTTAGAAAAAAACCGAAGCTATCGGGTCATTTTGGGGAGAACTCGAAGCAAACAGGTGTTTACCTCGGGGAACACTCAAAGCAGCTCTAGGGTGTTAATGTTGTTGGGTTTTAACTTTAAAAAAAATTAAGTCAAATTGTTTTCCAATTTTATTCTTTTTCAAATGGATAATCATTATTAAGTTGTAAATTGTATTTTAAGGTTTTAAAATAGAAATGTTTTTAAATCATTTAAGTTAAGAATGATTTAAGTTATATTTTCAAAAGGTTTATTTTAAATTAAATTTAACAAAGTAATTAAGGAGATAATTAAATATTTTACCTTATCACCTTAATTTAAAAGCTAATTAATATATATATTGTTAATGATGATTAACAATTAATGATTTAAAATTACTTAATAATAAATTCATAATTAATTAAAGGATAATTAATTTATAATTAAGTACTAGTTAATTAAAGTAACTAATTAAGGAATAGTTAATTAACAAGGGTAATTAAGTTTAAATTAATATTAAGGGTTTAATTAACTAATAATTAATATTTAATTAATTAATAATAAAGGATTAATCAATTTAAAATTAAGGATAATTCATTATTAATTAAAGTAATTAATGAAAAATAATTATGTGATTAATTGATTATAATCACACTGTTAATTCATCTAATTGTTAGATGATTAATTATTATTAAAATGCTTTGAGCTGTTTGATATCCCTGTTGTGATTGTGACACTGTGTGGTGTGAACTACTTCGTGTTGAACTGTAATTTGTGATTTGTTTCTATGTGATTGTGAAAATACATTGGCCCGTAAAACGACAATTGAATTTCGATGCGACAGGGAGTCGGATTCTAGTTGGTTATCCGAAACCCACATCGAACCCTGAATGTGAATCTTTGTGATTAATACATCCACATATTTTTAAATTGAGCGCTCACTACTCAAATTAGCCGGGAGAGGACTTTTTGTCGTATAACCCATTCCGAATAGTGACACGACGAAATGGATAGCATTTGAAGACGGTGGTGAAGATCGGATGTCTTCGAGAACGATAGGATAACCGATCGAATGTCTCTGCACTGAGTTACTCCGGTATAGAGATCTCCACATGTGATGGGAAGTCCGATCGAGATTGTGGTTCCCCGTATTGCAAGGGCTTCTTCCTTTATTGGGCGAACTTCCTTCGGTTCTGTTCGAACCCGGAACACACTTGTATGGTTGTATGTCTGACACTAAACTTTGAGATATAAAGCAGATTTCTTTCAAATACATATCTGTTGGTGGCAGAGAATTTATTCTTTTAGCTTAACACCCTTCTCTGAGACGTACGAGCTCAATGGTTATGTAGTTGAAGATTATAAGTGATGTACTCCCAATTTGGTAGTGTGGCATGCTAAGTGCTGCTGTGTGTTGATAATCATTTGTTGATCATTTATGATCAAAGCATGACTTTTGTGTAAAGAGTAACTTTATGGACGAGACCTAATCGGAGCTCACACCCCGGAAATGGTCGAAACGGGAAAGATGCGGCAAGGTTATGAGGGTCGCGCCCTTTAGGGTATGTCATTTCCTTCTAGAAAAAGGTGGTATCATGGTATGAAGCCTAGATACTTAACCTATGTGGTTGCTGCAATCTCATTACTGTGTGGTTGTTGCTTTGTGGTTGAGGGTACTCGGATAAAGGTCGCAAACGACCAGGGAATGGCATAGTCATGTAGTAGTTACCTAGTTACAGAGGTAACCCGGCCTTGTGTTAGTAGAGAACTGTTAAGTTCTCGGGACGTCCCTCCAGAGGCGTACCCATGTGGCAGTAGGAAGTTCCTTAGCCTGACCATTTGCAGGAAATCCAATTCCCAATACAAGCCCTTTACAATTGCAATCTGTATAACCTGCCACCCCAGGTGGCAGCTATAGTAGGCATAGTATAATGGTACCTATGCTAGCTAAGATTAATATTATATTTTCGAAATGTTTTCACACTATAGTAACAATATCAAAAGAGTTTTCTCGTATCAAGCATATTTGACTAGAGAAATCTCCTCCAATTGTGTGATTACATTGTGTGTGTGCGGGGAGGCCTTATGGTAATTTCATTTTTCAAAGCATACCGGATTTTCTTTTATAAATTTGTTTTTATTCAAAGCAACTGTTTTTATTTACTCATTCCAGCCCCATGACTGACCCGGAGTTTATTGTTTCCTTTCTAAACTTTGGGTGCCCATAATTTCCACACGGGCAGCCTAGTAGCAGGTTTCGTATTTTTGTGCTAGCTAGATTTTGAAGTCTTTTTACTTTGGAAGCAATCGAATTTTGGAAGTTTTGGCTTTGGCATTCTCTTGAAGTGTTGGAGTTTTTGAAGACCTTATCATAGTAGATGTATGTTGGAACCTTTTGAAGACTTTATCGTTGTGCCATTGTGAAGTTATCATTATGTTTTTGTTGTATCAATATGTAGCGCTTTGGTATTGATGTTAAATGGTGTAATGGATATTATGATGATGTTGTATCCATGATCAATGATATTCATTTTGTTTTCGCAGTTTTATATTCATCTAATGTTGTTATAAGCTCCATCCGACTAGAGTTCGATGTTTGAATCTTCAGTAATCAAATACAAGTGAGGTATTTGATGTCGATTTTTGAACATTGGATTTCGGGTTGTGACACAAACACTAATTGCCTTTGTTTCCACCATCGCTAGTATAATCTCTACATGACCCATCTCCGATGCTTGCTACTATCGCTCAAACATTAGCTGCACATTGTCATACTCATCGATCGCCAACTAACCCTAGGTCACGGCCTCCCTACACCTCGCATTCGCATTGCCATCGTTGTACATGCCTGCTACCACCATCGATGTGCCTTAGCCGCATCTTTCCCCAAGCATCACGATAGCCGCATCTTCCCCCAAGCATCACGACAACCGCCTGCCTTTAATCATTGCCTCATCTATCCCAACGTCACGGCTTGAATATGAGCCTCGGAAATTTCAATTTTCATGATCTCTTTTTTTATTGTGATTTTAGGATCAGGGTATATGCGGAGATCGACTTTGGTTTATACAGGTGATAAATGAATAAGATTTGGGTTTGAGGATAAAAGAATGGGTTAGTTTGATTTTGGGCTTTAAATTTAAATTTATCTCATTGTTTCATTTCTATTACTTTCTTTTTCTTACAAGTAACTCATTTTAATTTATTTATAGCTATACTTCAATTTCTATCTAAACTCTTCTTAGTTTATATACAAATATATTTTAATGTATTGCTCAAATTAAAATATACTCCTACTCAACCAAAATTGGTTAATATTACATTCCACAAAATACTTTGGCAAATTGTACAAATTATTCAAATTCGGGAATTATTCTTATTCGTTAATTATTCAATTTTGTTAATATCAAGTTGAACTTTATTTTCAATTAATTTTAATCATGCAAAAGTTATTAACACTTTAAATATTTTATACTTGTCAAAACATTTTATTTGATCTTTAATATATTATTTGAAAAGATATTTATTAACTAAGTCAATTTCATTATAACAAAAATCCTTTATTAAATAGATTTTATTTAATAATAGTTTTACTCCAAAATAATAATTATCATAACCGAATTCAAATTCTTTTATTTCAACTAAATTAGTTTAATTACAGCTTTACTAAATTTTTTCAATATTATAGCGTCGAAAACATGGTTGTTACAGAATTCCCCTGCGTACTTTGTAGATTTGACAAGTACAGTATTTAGGGGACAACTTAATAAGTTTGTCATAGTGTTTGTTGATGATATCTTAGTATTCTCTAAGAGTGAAGGAGAGCATGCTAATCACTTAAGGGAGATGCTAGGGACTTTGAGGAGGCATCAACTCAAAGCCAAATTTGAAAAAGGCCACTTTTGGAAGAAGGAGGTAAGTTTTCTTGGACACATAATTTCGGAGCATGGATTAGCGGTGGATCTTGCAAAAGTGGAAACTATTTAAGAGTGGAAAGTTCTAAGGAGTGCAACGAAAGTTTGGAGTTTTCTCGTATTGGCAGGCTATTATAGGAAGTTCATAAAGAACTTCGCAAAAAAAGCAGTCCCTTTAGCCTGCCCGACTAAGAAGTACTAGCCTTTACTTGGGATGATGAATGCATTGTAGCATTCGAGAGATTTAAGGAACTATAAACAAGTGGACCTAAACCTTTTACTGTTTTCATGGATGCATACAGTACAAGATTGGGAACAGTTCTTGTCAAGAAGGAGGGATAGTAGCTTATGATAGTAAGCAACTGAAGGACCATGAGAAGAGGTACGCATTTCATGACTTGGAGTTGGCAGCTACTATCTTTTCCTTGAAGATGCGGAAGCACTATCTTTTGGGAGAAAGTTTTGAGTTGTATACGGACCATTAATCACTCAAGTGCCTATTTTTCCAAAAAGATATAAACCTTAGGCAATAGATGTGGATGGAGTATAAACATCATTTGACTTTGGTATACAGTATATTCTCGAAAAAGGGAATGCAATCGTTGATGCCCTTAGATAGAGGCATGTTACCTTTGGTGCTCTGTATGAATGGAGACGGTTGGAGTTCCTCTCAAGTTTCAACTTCCAACTAAACCCATCCAAGAGTTTTTGATAGTAATGGAGATTAGTCCAGCTTTGATGGTCTGCATTGGGATTGATCAAAAGAAGGATGAAAAAATAGTGGAGATTCTAGATAAGTTGTGAAGAGGATAGCTTTTCCCCTTTGTCAATAGATATACAGCTGATGATAAGGGATGTTTAAGAAGGATGAATGTCTTTGTGTCCCAATGATTGGCAATATGTTGGAGGTAGTGCTCACAAAGTGTCGCCACTCAAAGATAACCATCCACCCTAGAGGAGATAAGATATATATATAGGGATACGAAGAGAATTTTCTTTTGGCTGGGAATAAAGAAAAGAGTAGATAAGATTGTTGCTAGATGTTTAATTTGTTAAAGAATAAAGGCTGAGTAAGGGTAACCCGGAGGATAGTTGTTACCATTGGAGATTCCAACTTTGAAATGGAAGCACATTTAATGGACTTCGTAAAGGGATTACCTAGGAATCAGAGGAGCAATGCAGCGAATTGGGTCATGGTAGATAGTCTTATTAAAAGTGCCCAATATATTCCTTTTAGGAACAAAAGGACCACAGCTTCCCTGGTATAGATTTATATTAAGGAGGTGGTTTGCCTACATCGAATTATAGTAAGTTTTGTTAGTGTTAGGGACCCCTTATTCACTAGCGAGTTTTGGAGGAGTTTGCAACAGCGTTTGGAACGTCATGGAATCTCAGCATTGCTTACAAACCATAGACCGATGGTCAAACTAAAAGGGTGAATAAAATCTTGGAAGACTTGTTGAGGGCTTGCATCATGGACTTACGAGGACATTGGGAGTAGCATCTACCATTAGTTGAGTTCGCGTATAATAATAGTTACCAAGTGATGATTGGTGCATCCCCCTTTGAAGTGCTTATGGGAGGCCATGCAAGTCAAAAAATTATTGGTGCGAAGCATAAACAAAATTTTGCTCAGTCCATATGTGATTTGCGATACTTCGGAAAAGGTAAAGTTGATCAAGCAACGTATGAAGGCAGCGCAAGGCCAACAGAAATCCTAAGCAAACAAGCAAAGGAAAGAGTTAGAGTTTGAGGTTAGAGACCCAGTATTTATCAAAGTATGCCATCTTAGAAAAGTCATAGGGTTTGGTTATTTTGGAAATTGGCACCAAGATTTGTTAGGCCTTTCTGAATTTTGAAAAAGATAGGAAGACTTGCTTATCACATTGGGCTACCGGATAGATTGGTAGGAGTCCAAAACATTTTTCACGTTTCACATTTAAGAAAATACCTTCATGACACATCCATTATGGTAGAGCCTGATCAGTTGGGGGATATTGAGATGGAGCCAATAGCATCTGTGATGCTGCATGCATTGTGGAGCATGAAACTAGAAAGCTCCATATCAAAGAAATTAGGCTGGCCTGAATACAATGGGGAGACACTCTAACGGAAAGCACTTGTGAAACTAAAGAGAAGATAAGGATCTCTCATCCTGAGCTTTTTATCGGTAAAATTTTCTCTCTAAATAAGGTTTTTGGTTGCTCGTGGTTGCTACATTGGATAGAGGAGATGGTTGCTACACTTTTCACTATCATTTTGCACTCATGTAGAAACCTTTATGCATGTTTAGGGTAATTGCAATACTTATATGTCAAGATCACACACTAATGCTAGGATTGAGTTCACTTATAGTATATCTATAGTACAAAATTATATTGTCTTTTGGTTGAGTAGATAGCTGCGTGGATAACTTTGTTGTATAACATGGATGTTTATTGCGTGTTACGTTGTTCGTCTCTTGGAAAGATTTCGGGGATGAAATCCTTTTCTGAAGGGGGAGAATGTAACACCCCGTAAAATCGACCATAAGTAAGTGGTTGGATAAATTAATTAAAATAAGATAGGGGTAAAATGAAAATTTTGTAAAACTCGAAATTTGAGCAAAGTTATGTTGTTTCTTTTGCGGCGATTTTTTGATCAATTTTTATATATAATATGTTGAAAATGGAGCTCAAAAGACAAACGAGGAAGTCATGGATGTTTGAAGTTTGAGATTCAAATTAATTTAAATAGAATTCAAATTCAAATAAATAATTAATTCCCAAATTTGAAATTCAAAAGTTAACAGTAATTATACTTGGGAGTTAAGTAGATGTCGAAATTAACGTTAATGTTAAATTATAATTAAGGAAGAAAATAAAATAAATCAAAGGCAATCAGAACGTTCCCAAAATAAGGAGACTAGTCAACCCCTAACCCACACCGATCGAACACTAGCGGTAGACCGATGGGTGAAGGCAGTCGACTGGTAAAGCTCTATAGGGGCTAGGGTCTGTGCAATATTTAACATCCATATTTTTATTATTTTAGACCAACTTAAATTTAATTGTTCTGGTGAATATCAACCATTGAAAAGAAGATCCTATCCTCCTCACTTTTATTTAAAAAATATTTGGGAACATTAGTGAAGCTCTGTAAATTCGTCTCTTTATATATTCCAAGAATTCCATTAGGGTTTCAAGTAAGAAATCTTATATTTCTATCTTTGTTTATTGTTTATTTCCTCAACATATTCTCCTCTAAACCTCTAATTTTTTGAGTCTAATGTATATACAAATCTCTTGCTGTATATATATCAAAAGGAAGAGATCCGAAAGAGTACATTGAGGGTGTATCAAAACCAAGAGAGGCAAAGATAAGGATCTCTATGAGTGGAATCTTATTTTTCCTATTTTAGTAATTGAGTAGTGTAGTTTGAATTTGATATAATCCTTAAGGAATTTTGGATTATGAAAATATCACATTAAAAATCCTTAAAATTCCCCCAAAGGGAACAATTCTTAGGTTGGAATCTAAATTGTTCTATATTAAAATAATGTAGTTTGTGTAGATTTTGTTGTTTATGTGTTTACCTTCTATTCCACTTCTTATTCTTTTTCTTTGGATATAATTAAGAGTTTGATTAAAAAATGGTGTGTAAGATATGAATTCTTATTCGAAGTTTGCACTGCCCATTTCTAGAAATTGAATATAAATTCCCTTCTCTAATTTCATGTAAAAAGGAGTTGAATAAAGCGTAAAATCAATTAAATTGTAAGTTTTCATTATTTTTTATTCCATTATTTTAATATAAAATAAACTTAGAGTTGGATTCTAAGTAGTCTATTGATTTGGTTTTAGGATATTGGAATTATGGTAAAAACGCTATTGTGGGAATAAGATTTGTATAACTTCGGAAGATTTGACATTTGAACGTTAGTTTAGGGCATAATTCACGAGATATGTTGAAATTAATAAATGGGTATTTAGATATATAAACTAGCGTAAATAACATATAATTACGCATTAATTGCATAGTTAATTAAGCTAATAATTACCATTTAAATCCCTCTTTGGGAAGTAATTAATTAGGCAAAATAAGAAGGATTTCTTATGAGCCAAAATAATGAATATGGTGCGATGTGTGATAATACACTTAGAGAGTATTATGAAATATGACTAAGTTATAGGGATGTAAGGCTAGTCAAAAACACACATAAGTCTACCCAACTAGTTTGAGACATAACCTATGATAAGTAACAACGAAATATGCGAGGTTAGTCTCAATCCTGTAGGATAAATCTGCCCAGCTAATTTAGCTACCAGTTGCTATGAATTATTGGGCTAATATGAGACGTCTTGTAGATTACAGGTCATAATACGAAGGACCTGCTCAGGGATTGGAGGTAGTAAGTAGTCGCTTGAGGGCCCACCTCTTTCCCTTATATGAAGTATTAAATGGTCGGGATTGGGTTTAGACCTTTTGATGATATCCCAAAAAGGTCCGTTTTAATAGAAGTATTAAGTGTCCGAAGAGATTTCTATGCAATGTCAACTAGATAAGTATATGTAAGGAGTCTGCCTTGGAATATGTATTAAATGATGGGGCCTACCTTAATTGAGGTCTTAACTGGTCGGAGTATGCCTATTTTCCATTAAAAGGTATTAAGTGGCTTGGGTTTTACCTCTCGCATTGGTAGACTTTAATAATGATGGTCATGAGTTATTAATTATAAAGATCCTCATTCAAGTATTGATAGTATTAAGTGGTTGTTGGTGGGCCCGCCTCTTTCCCTTATATGGAGAATTAAATGGTTTTGAATATAGTTTAAATGAAAATATATATCCTTATTTAAATTATACTGTCCAAGTACTGATATAGAAAGGCTCGAAATTTTCTATTCGCCAGACATTGTATTTCTGACTCCCTTCTGATTGCTACATAGGTTAGGGAATGAAATGATGATCAAGATGGAGATGGCGATGAGAGGAACTCATGGTAGGAAGTTTATTTATGCTATTTATGCTATTTTTCGATGTACCCATTTAAAATTAAAAATATATCTTTTTAACATGATTATGTAACATTGTTTTGACATTACGTTATGGTTTTGTAACATTTGGAATTTGAAATAAAATAGGTATTGTTTATACTATTATATTTCATCCTTCCAATGTAAGCTCTAAATGAATAGATAAATAGATCTGTATTGTTTATTTACAACCAATAGCCGGCTTTGGAATGGTTCTAAGTTTCGATAGGCCTTTTCTGAATTGGAATTTAGGCCTTTTTTGGAACGAGTTGTTACAGACCACGAATGTATCTTTAAGAGAAAGGCAATTGCATTTGAAATATGTGAGCCTCGTTGACAAGAATAATAACATGAATTTTAACTTTATGAAATTAACGTAACAGATTCACCATTTGATGTGCTCAAGCTGTTCGGATTTTACTCACAAAATTATCATCTAGTATGACTTTATGTTTTAGTATATATGTGTTAAAGCAAAAGGTTCTAAATATAGATTTAGACTAGACTGTTTGCATATAACAACAAGAGTGTCTCAAAGTTAGTAGGAGCAATATTTAATTTGCAGGTTTTTCATATATCATCCGAGAACAGACATGAATATATCATTACGAAAAGAATCAAAATTGAACGATTTTTTTGAAAGAAATATCAAATAGTTTGAGTATTGGTCAAAATGTAAAGGAAGTGCGTATTCATAAGAAAGAACATTTAAAAGATACATAGATATTTCTAAGCCATAAGTAAACAAAACACTGCTGATTGTTACCAATGCACTTGTGTTAAAATCAGCTTTAGTTGTTTTGAGACTCGATGTTGGATTTGTAAATGGTGTCTTTTATATATTGGGAATGTCCTAAACGATATGCAATGATACCTTGTTAAAATATTAAATATAGAACATGTAAAATGATTCCTTATACTTTGGCAATTGGAAATATCATACATGTAATGTTGTCTACGATATCATGATTTGTTTATGTATTTGATACATAAAGCAAATATCAAATCCAAACTGATATGACTAAATAGTTTTTTGAGGTGTTCTCGTGTATTTATGAAATACTGGAGAATTTTTTATGGAAAAGACGAACTCCTTATGAAGGATTGTTCAAACTCAAACTTCGTACGTAATATTATGTATAATGTGTCAATAATAAATTCAAATTAAGAATCTTTAAGTTAGAAATGTTCCAAAGAAAAGAATGTGGTTGATTCAATGAAAAGACTTAGTACATATTTCGAATAGTACCGTAATAAAAGCAATGTATATAAATATAAATTTATAATTGAGTCGAGGGTGCTTCCAAATATTGAGAATCGAATAAAAAATTTATATTATAACAATGTCATGATATGGCTCATAAAAAAACTTAGAGCTCACTAGAAGTCAAGAAATGTACTCCGAATTGTTGCACATGATAACGGAAGTCTATCAGCATCGGAGAGAGTTGATTGACATAGTAGAAAATTGAAATATGATGGCATACCCTGTCATTGAGGGATGGGACCGATTGGTATTGAGAAAAGAGATTGGAGAAGTTGGAATGAGACTCCATAATTGACCCTAATTGCAAGTGAGAGATTGATAAAGTTAGAGGTATAGCCTATGGGCAATTATGTAATTTGTTACATGAATCTAACTTGGTAACCAATCTTGTTCGAAATAAAATTAATTTTCTTTCTATTATATACTTGATATAATGTGTTATATACTAGTTAATTCAATTAAAAGTATATTTAATAGAAAATCCATTAATGGTATGTTTTATCATAATAGCTACAAAGTGTTGTAACCATGAGTAGATTATCACAAAAAAATAAATATATCATGTTAAATATTCCTAGTCAAGATGTATCGAGATTGAATATCGATATATCCATTTAGATTAGGATGTGTAATGCTCTTCAAATGTTGGACAGTGTATTACTCATGACTGTTGTGGGCATTAAGGGGTTATGTATTAACAGTTATTGGATAACTATAGAATGACTAATTTACATAGTTCTATCGACTTGATAATACTGTTGATCCTTAATGTGGAAGCTCCACATTCATCATAGTTAAATCGTGGCACGACATCCATCGAACGACTATAATTGGGTCAAATGGAAGCACTGCAAGTGAAACACTATTCAAAAGAGTATTAGTCTCCTCGGTTATATCAAGTTAGTATCATGATCAATTGAAGTCAACTCAAAGTTAAAGTCGTCAGGTAGAGCATTTTGATTAATAATAATTATTACTGCTAAATCAAAGACTTTTTGGACTATTAAAGTTGAATATGGATGATATTAGAATTTTGACCATTATCAAATTCCATAAGTTCAAAGTTTTATAGTTTTGACAAAGATAATTAGTGTAAATAATATCACTAAAAGGTACCGCTTAAGTGTTTGTGAAATTTGATTTTACCGAAAATATCTATAAGTGATATTTTAGCCAAACGATCATACAACTAGCTAAGGTGACATGCGAACATTGATATTTGAATTGTTTGATATTAATCACTAAACAAATTCATAACCTTGAGTCGCACAACCGCATTTGTGTTTTCTTCAAAAATTACATGATTTAATCAAATTTTAAAATGTATAAATTGATTAAAGTAATTAATATTTATGAAATATTAATTATTGTTAATCAATTTGATGTTTTGAATGTTGTTGGTAATTATTTAAATGCGTATGTAGAACCAATATTTGCATATATCTATATATGATATTGGTATAATTTTGAACAAAGATTTAAATAATAAAATAATTACATAAAAGTATTTCTATTTGAAAATTTTGCATATAAAGAATGTGCTTAGAATGTGCTTGGACCAGCTGTATAATGGTGAGAGGAGGATATCAATCAATTGAATTTATTGAAATTAAATGGAATAAAAAAGGAAGTTTTTGATAAGAGAACGGGAAAGGTTCGTTTAATTATATTCTTCCTCTTCTCCATCATTCATTTATGGCTGAAACTTCTTCCAAAAAAGAAAAACATCAAAACAAATTCAAATCAAAATCAAATCAAATTCAATAAAGGTGGTTTATCCTTCTCTTACAAAGTGGGATGCTGATTTATTTGAAAGGAGAAGCCTCAAATGAAGGTGTGATGAAGAGCACGGTTTAACAGGTAAGTTTATAATTCATTCATGATGTTTAAAATAATTCTTTTACATGTAAATTGTAGGTACTTACTAAAAACAATTTTAAAATTATTTACTGTGTTGCGATTGACCATGAGTTCTATTTGTGTGTGATTTTGAATGTTGATGATTTTAATGGATCAGAAATAATTAATTTTTATGGAATTGATTTGTTGAATCATTTTATAATTGCTTAATAATTTGTCTAATCAAATAATCTATGTATTATTTCATTTGAGATCTGAAACAAATCCATTTTGTTATCCTATTGTATATTTTACATATCCTCTTCATTTTAATAAATTAATCTTTTTGTTACACCCATTCCTTTTATTCGCAGATTAAATTTTAATAAATTGAATTATAAAACTATGTGTATATAAATCTCATGTTTATGTGTATGCATATATGTGTGTGTGTGTGTGTGTGTATTAATCAAGTTTTCTTCATATCTCGAAATTGTTAACCAATGTTAAACTAAATTTCACTTGGTTAATGTATTTCCAATTAATTTAGTTTCATTTTTCAAAATTAAATTTCAATTCATTACATATATGTTTATACCAAAATATAAACTTATGTTTTGGATCTAATTATATCATTAGGTTCAATAAATTAATCAGGCTGAAAGCTTAAATGGTATTAAATTAATTGTTTAATTGGTGATTGAAAAATAATGATAAAGTAGAATTACACTACTTGGTTATTTTCCTTTTTCACTTAGATTTGATTAGATTTAATTGAATCATAAATTACCTTTACATCTTCACTCTTCTAATTTACTCTTACATTAGCTGTCATTTTGTGTAGATTATTTTCATACCTATATATATATACAAGTGGCAACAAAGATTACGTATGTGTGTGTGTGTCCAAACTATATGTATGTGGCACTGTCAACATGTGTGCACAAACCATATACATATATGGTAGCATACTCAAAGATATGTATATACTTAGGAATTTATATTCCCAATATGCATACGAGAATTTAACATACACATATAAGTGTGTGTATTTATAGACACACACACAATGGATATAAATCTCAATCCAAATGTACATATACATATTTATACACATGTTTATATTAGTTCATTTTTGTTTCCATATATTTGAATGTATGTTGATGCAATCCTAATAAAACATTTAATTGAAATGTTAACATTTTTATTTAACAAATTATCAATCCAGTTAGACAGTGAGAGATGAAAGGTTTCTCCTCCTAATTAATCTTGTTTATTTCCTTAATCAATTGCACAAGTATTATAGAAGAAAACAAAAGGTTTTCTTCTTAAAATTAATTTCATTAAGTAGCTGCTCCATACACTGGTGTATTTGATACACTCATTCATAAATATAACATAAAAACAAAAGTTTATTTACAAATTAGATAAGATAAAGATTTCATTTAAAAGAAAATTTAGATATGATATAAATGTATTTAGATTTCATAGACCCTACAATGATCCAATAAAGGAAATTTTTTGAAATTTACCCTTTAACTCCGTTGCGGGCTGGCCTAATTTCAACACAAGCAACTGCTCAGACTAGTACCACCTCCGCCAAACCAGTTGTTGCAATCGAAGCTATAGTTGCTCTTCCACTACCCAACGTTAAATTTTTAAAGCTCTATAAGGATTTCGCTAACTTAGATAGGATGCTGTATACTGGGATAAAATCATATGTAACAACGATAACATGGCTAAATAACTGCGAGAAGATATTCGGTTTATTAGGAATAAGTGATGCGACGAAGAGGCAGTTGGTAGTTTGGCGTCTATAGGAAGAAGCAGCAAATTGGTAGGAGATTGTTATACCCGAGACAGAGGAGAATATCATTACCAGGGAGTTTTCAAAAGGAAGTTTGAGACAAAGTTCTTTTCTAGAGCTGAAAGGTGAATGTCATTGGAGGATTTTATTTAGCTTAAGCAAGGAGACATGACCATAAAGGAATATGTTAATAAATTTACTGAGTTGGCAAAGTTCGAATTTGAATTAATTAATACCCAAGAAAAGAAGGCCGAGAAACTTGCTAAGGGATTGAATTCCATAGAAGGAGTTTGCTTTGAATTTAATACCATTACGGGGAGACTTTTGAAAAATTGGTTGAGGGTGCTTTATGGAATGCTATGGGTAGAAACGTAATAAGGAGCATGTGTCAAATGGAGATCAGTACAAGCATAAGAATGAAGGACCACAAGGTAGGCAGAATAAGAAGAATGTTACTGTATGTAGAAGGTGTAATAAGATAAGGCACATAGCTAAGAACTGTAGGGTGAACCTTCAGGTCATCAACATGGAAAGATGGGACATTTGGCAAAGGATTGTAGGTCGAAACCATTATGACAATAAGGACAGCTAGGACAATATGAATGGTTGAAAGGGACTAAATACTATAACTACGAATAAATGGGACATTATAAAAGGGATTTCCTAAAATTTCAGAACAAGGGTCAGATTATTAAAGCATATGCATTAAAAGTGGCATTAACTGCTAATATTGCACAAGCAATACATGAGAAAGTTTAACGGCCTACTATTTGTGACCATTCAAATCGATAATAAAACTACACATGTCTGACTTGAATAATTCAAAATAGTAGATTATAATAAAATTTAGAGCAAATAAAACCAAACACAGAATCACAGACACAAACAAATCAGAATACTCATAGCGGAATTAAAGATAACCATAGTGGTTCATGAAGCCACTAAAAACTCAGTCTCAAAACAAGTACAAATTACATAGTTTGAAAAACAAATACAGTTCTAAAACAAGTACAGTAAAAATCCTAAATATATAAGTCTCCAATGCATGAGCTGAAAAAGACTGAACTGAAATTGATAAACAAGACAAGCAGATAACTCCAGAAATCTCTAGCTTCCAGGAGATGGACCCAAGCTATAATACACAGACTGACCCGAGCGTAAAAAGCAAACACAAACACTCGAGTCAGGACATACATACTTATACAGTGTAAACCAACGCAAGTGAACTGTAAATAAGTGTGCAAGTAACTTAAAGGATGCTTTGGACCACCCATTCTCTAAGGATCCGTTAAACTATTTACTATGTAGTAATATACGATATTATAATAATATCTATTAGTAAAGTAAACTTACTTTAAAATAGCGTTAAGGCTTTACATTTTCCGCCTTAACATGTAAATAATGCCAATAGTCTACACAGCACCTGCGTACCTCCTGATCGGGAGGCTACGAAAGATACTATATAGGTACGACACAAATCAAACTCGTACGGGGCTCGCTAGGGTAGGTGTCACGGCCCACCTAGGCAATGGCAGGGTAGATATACCAATTACGCATCCGGGATCATGGTGACGCATAGCGCGCAGCTACCGCCCACCTCGAGCCACACTCTCAAAACCAAAGGTGTGCACCAATCAATCACAAAGTAATAGAATGACATATGAAGAAGTGTGTCCGATAAGAGGAGCTACCTTACTGGCCCGTCAATCGCTCCTGTTTTAGCCACCTTATGCCAACTCACGGGAGTCGGGTTCACGTATATACCTTAATAGAACGTCGCCACCATCCTACTTCATTTTGGAATCTCCACCACGTATACGGTTGATAAAGTGGTTCTCGGTATCGACAGAGAGTATGCCCACATCTGATCCCGGTCTCTTTAAAAACCAACGTTATTATTACCCGTGGTTATAAATTTCATAAAATGGTTTATATTCCAAACCAAAATAATTCATTTAAGCCATTTAAATATGAAGTAGTTATCCTTCCTAATCAATTATTCAATTTCCAGAATTTCAGCAATTTCTAAGTTCATTAGTTCAATTTCAACATTTCAAAGCATTGAAATTTTCAAAAATACAGCACTTATAAAGTGCTACGGTAAGTATATTTAGTATATATCAAAACATAATTCGAATTCAGAAACTGCAGCACTTCAGAAGTGCTGTGATAGGTTCATTTAGTAATTTCAGCACCTAGTTCAAATTTTTAGAAATTGCAGCACTACAGAAGTTCTGTTATAGGTTTACTTAGTAATTTCAAGCCATAGTTCATATTTTTAGAAACTGTAGCACTTTAGAAATGCTGTTATATGTATCTTTAGTATATTCAAGCGATAGTTCATATTTTCCACAGCATTTCTGAACCGCTATAATTTCTGTTATACCTTTTAAAATAATATATCTTCACTTTTTCTCATTTTTAACCTATCAAACTTATTCCACTTTTCAAAAAAAATTATTTGGATATTACTTAAATTAAATTTTTAATAAAATAATATTTTATTAATAAATATCCAATTTAAATTAAAATTCCTTTGTTCGTCAATACTTCATAAATTTCTTAACTTTTATTTCAACAATTAACTTAAATTTTACATACCCATCTTATAATTTTCTTAACTTTTACATACCCATCTTATAAACAATTAAATTTCCATTTATTTGCATAACTTAAAATTTCCATTCAAAACCAAATTTCTAATTTCCAAGTTAAGTCATATTTTAAAATACACCTTTTCCATTTAATTCTATATACATTTTAACTTGTAGAAAAATCTCTATAAATTCATTTAAATTATTTAAATCCAAATTAAGTTAAAATGACATATTTTTACATTTAAAATATTTGTAAAATTTTAGAAAATATATAAATAATTAATCATGGGTTTGTATAATATTTTCTAACCTAGGTCAAGTGGTACGGATATGTATCATTCTAATCCGTAATTTAAAAAGAAAAATCAGGGTTCTATCATTACAAACCCGCAATCCCAAGTAAAATCCAATATAATAAAAATCATTCGAGCCTATCGCTTCAGCCCATAATGAATTTTCCTTATTCTAAAGTCCGTTCAGGTATGTATCATTTCATCCCATAGTGATAAGGAAACTTGTAGTGTGGGATACAGAAAATAGAGAAATAATATAACATATAGTATTGTAATAGATGATGTAACAGGTATCAAATCAGGTTATACATCATATAAATAGATCACAGGCATATATGAATAAATTAACATAGCATATCAATTTTATGCATTCACTTGTCATCAACTTACAGTTATATAAGTACGTGATGTCTAGAGTGAATAACTCACCTTTTTGAAGCTAGAGACAAATTCAAAACAAAAGAATCGACACTCTGCAAAGCACGATAAGGCACGACAAGATTTGAGAAGAAGTAGCAACCAAATTCAAATCTTGAAATCAAATAAATAAATCAAATATAAGTATATGTTTTAACCCAACAAGATATGAATTCAACAATGAAAAATATGAATAAATATGAAGAAAAAAATAGATTCAATCAACAAGTGGGCTCGGCCACATCCTCTATAGGCTAGGCCTCATCACCCTTAAGCTCGGCCATGGTGTTTAGATACAAGCTAGGCTAGGTTATGGGATCACAAGGCATGGCTATGGCATGGAAAAGGGAAGGCAAGGCAAGTAGAGGCAAAAGGCATGGATCTAGTGCAGTTTAGGCTCAGCTTATGTCTAAAGTGGCATGGCCAATGTGCTAGTTTGGTTAAGTCAGATCTGGATTATGGCTAGGAGAAGGAGAAGGACACGGCCAAGGTAAGGTGGTGGAGATAGCCAAGGGTTCCAAGGCAAACAAAGAGGGGTTTGCATCCATATGCTCGACTAGGGTTTATTTTCATTGTTTGGTGATGAGATCTCATCTTGGAGTCATGGCTATGGCATGTAGTGGTGTTGTAGAGTGGTGGCCAATCATGGAGGAGATGGTGGTTGGAAATAAGGTAGAGGCCGAGCACTCAATGAAGAAAACAGAAGAAAAATAAAAGAAAACGGAAAAAGGAAGAAGGAGGAGGTCATGGAAACTTACAGTATTTTTCTCTGGACACAAATGAAAATGAGATGTGGTGAGATGTTTCTGTATGTGAAATGATAATCGAGGAGGCGGCTAGGGTTTTGGGAATAGGTTATGGACGGCTATGGTAGGAAATAAAGAGTGTAGGCAATATAAAGGCAAGAAATAAACAAAGTAACGTATGCCCAATTAGAACAAAGTAACGCATGCCTAATTGGTTTTTTTCCTAGCTATTAAGTAAAAGATATACAAAAGAAACATCCAATAAATAAAAAAGTAAAGTCTATACAAACAAACAAAATAGAAAATAACATAAATAGATGGACATAGGAAAATATAGAATAAAACACAGAAATTAATTGCTTTTAAAACGTTGTATGTTATCTAATTTACAATGTATAAATCAGAATTAAATGAAACAAAAAGCATAACGGATATTAGAATTATATCCAGTTTCAAATAAAAGATTAGAATTTAAAAATTTTAAATTTTAAATTTCAAATGAAAGTCGAAGTTTGACCAAAATATAAAATTTCCAAAAATTATTTATTTTATTGTATTTGGGAAAATAATTTATAAACAACTCCAAAATTATATTGGAAAATTTCAAAAATTCAAAATTTAAATAATTAAACATCAAAATTTTCAAATAAATTAAATTTAGAAATATTTACAAAATTTTGGGTTGTTGCACTCTCCCCCGCTCAAATCTTTTCATCCTCGAAAAGGAACGAAACAAAGAAAGCATAGAAATATAGGATAGCAAAGCAAAAGTACTTGAAACAAACAATTCCAGATTCGGAGCACGTATGCTCTCCTCCGTCTCCCAGGCACAATTCCGATCATCTTTACTCCACTGCACTTTGACCAGGTTGACAGATTTCCTTCTTAGCTGCTTCGTACCTCGATCGACGATACGAAGTGGCTTCCTCTCAACAGTCAGATTAGGCTCAATATCCAAACTGTCAAGAGCAGAAGTCTGGACAATGAGAGATGGATCATGCAGAACCGAGAAGATGCAAAACATGGAATACATTATGTACTCCAGAAAATTTCTCAGGCAAGTCCAGGCGATAAACTAGGGAACCAACTCTTTCCACAATGCGGAAAGGACCGATGAACCTAGGAGCAAGCTTCCCTCTATGACCAAAACGAACCACATTCCGTAAGGAAGGGACCTTAAGGAAAACCTAATCACAACAGCAAACTCCAAACTCCTCCTACCCCAATCAGCATACTTCTTCTACCTATCCTGGCCAATCCTCCACTTCCTCTTAATCTCCTCAACCTTCTCTGAAGCTTCCAATATCATCGCAGGACCAAGAATCAAACGATTACCGAATTCAATCCAGCGAGATGGAAACCTACAAGGTCTTCCATAAAGAGCAGCAAACGGCGACATCTCAATACTAGCCTGAATAGAAGAACAGGATGAGATAGATAAAGACTAAGATAAGATTGAAATAGAAGATTGAAAATATACCTGATAACTGTTGTTATAGGTGAAGTCTACAAGATGGAGGTGATCTTCCCAAGATCCTCCATAATTAAGAACACAAGCACAGAGAAGATCCTTAAGAATCTGATTCACTCTTTTCATTTGACCATCGGTCTATGGATGGTAAGCAGTGCTCAGATTCAGACAAGTGCCTAAAGATTCCTAAAAAGCCTTCCCGGACTGATTGGTAAAGATAGGATCCTGATCACAAACAATGCTGATAGGAACACCATGAAGACGAACAATCTCCCTCATATAAATCTCAGCCAGACTGAAAGCAGAACGGGTAGATTTGATCGAAATAAAATGAGCGGACTTGGTCAGTCTATCCATATTAACCAAGATACTCTCATTTTCCCTTCGATTCCTTGGCAATCCATCAATAAAATCCATGGAGACCTTTTTCCATTTCCAATTAGGAACCTCAAGGGGCTGCAACAAACTAGGGGTCCTCTGATGATATGCCTTGACTTGCTGACAAGTTGCACACCTACTAACAAAGATAGAGATATCTCACCTCATACCTCTCCACCAGTACAGCTTCTTCATGTCTTGATACATCTTCGAAACACCCGGATGAATAGAATGTCTAGATCGATGATGTTCTCGAAGTAACTCCTGCCTCAAACCATCAACATTCAGGACGCAAATCCTACTATTAATCCTCAAAATCCCTCTATCATCGATCTAGGAACCACTACCATTAGGACTACTACCACCAACCCTGCTACGAACACTCTCCTTAATCAATCTGATGATCCTATCCTCATCTTGCTTAGCTTTGATACGATCCAAAAGAGGAGAAGAAACAACAAGCTGACACAACATGGCCTTCTTCTGTCTCAAAGCATCATCCACAACATTAGCTTTCCCAGGGTATAGTTAATGTCAAGATCATAAGAAGCTAGAAACTCAAGCCAATGGACCTAATGCTGATTCAAATCCTTTTGGATGAAGATATACTTCAAAGACCAATGATCGGTGAAGAGCTCAAACTTAGCACCCAAAAGATAATGCCTCCAAAGCTTCAAAGCAATGACAATAGCAAGCAACTCTAAATCATGAGCAGCATAATTGGCCTCATGGGTCTTCAGTGACGACTAGCATAAGCAATCACCTTACCATTTTGCATCAAGACAGCTCCTAGACCCTCACGATAGCATCAGTGTACACCATTATTCCTTCATTTCCATTCAGGACGGTAAGGACTAGCGTGGAAGTAAGCTTACGCTTCAATTCATTGAATGCGGCTTCACACTCATCACTCCAAATAAACTTAGCATTCTTTCGAGTTAAAGCAGTGATAGGCGCAGAAATCCAAGCAAAATTCTCAATGAATCACCGATAGTAAATGGCAAGGCCTAGAAAACTATGGATATCAGTTAGAGTCCTAGGAGTTTCCCAATCTTGTAGTAGAATAGGGAGAAATAAGGACCACCGAAAGATAGAATGATCAAATTACAAGACAGAGAAGAAGGGAAAGACTTACATTAAAGATGCACACCATCCTCTAAGGATCCATTAAACTATTTACTATGTAGTAATATATGCTATTATAATAATGTCTATTAGTAAAGTAAACTTACTTTAAAATAGCGTTAAGCTTTACATTTTCCACCTTAAAACATAAATAGTGCCAATAGTAAATACAACACCCACGCACCTCCTGATCGGGAGGCCACGAGAAGATACTCCGTAGGTACGACATAAATCAAACTCGTACGGGGTTCGCTAGGGTAAGCGACACGGCACAACTAGGCAATACCATTGTAGATATACCAATTACGCATCTGGGCTGGTGGTGACGCATAGCGTGCAGCTACCGCCCACCTCGAGCCACACTCCCAAAATCAAAGGTGCGCACCAATCAATCACAAAGAAATAGAATGGCATACGAAGAAGTGTGTCTGATAAGCAGAGTTACCTCACTAGCCCGTCAATCGCTCTTGTTTTAGCACCTTATGCCAACTCATGGGATTCGGGTCCATGTATATACCTCAATAGAACGTCTCCACCATCCTACTTTATTCTGGAATCTCCACCACGTATACGGTTGTTAAAGTTCGGTATCGATAGAGAGTATGTCCATATCTGATCTCGGTCTCTTTAACAACCAAAGTTATTATTACCCGTGGTTATAAATTTTGCAAAATGGTATATATTCCAAATCAAAATAATTCATTTAAGCCATTTAAACATGAAGTAGTTATCCTTCCAAATCAGTTATTCAATTTGTAAAATTTCAGCAATTTCTAAGTTCGTTAGTTCAATTTCAACATTTCAAACCATTGAAATTTTCAAAACTGCAGCACTTCAGAAGTGCTATTGTAGGTTTATTTAGTAATTTCAGCACCTCGTTCAAATTTTCAGAAACTACAACACTTCAGAAGTGCTGTTATAGGTTTACTTAGTAATTTCAAGCCATAATTCATATTTTTAGAAACTACAGCACTTCAGAAATGTTGTTATATGTATCTTTAGTATATTCAATCCACGGTTCATATTTTCCACAGCATTACTGAACCGCTATAATTTCTGTTTTACCTTTTAAGATAATATATCTTTACTTTTTCTCATTTTTAACCTATCAAAGTTATTCCACTTTTCATAAAAATTTATGTGGATATTACTTAACTTATAAATTTTAATAAAATAATATTTTAATAAAAATATCCAGTTTAAATTAAAATTCCTTTGTAAGTCAATACTTTATAAATTTCTTAACTTTTATTCCAACAAATAACTTAAATTTTACATACCCATCTTATAAATTTCTTAACTTTTACATACCCATCTTATAAACAATTAAATTTCTATTTATTTACTTGACTTAAAATTTCCATTTAAAACCAAATTTCTAATTTCCAAGTTAAGTCATATTTTAAAAAACACCTTTCCATTTAATTCTATATGCACTTTAACTTGTAGAAAAATCTCTATAAATTCATTTAAATTATTCAAATCCAAAAGTTAAAATGACATATTTTTACATTTAAAATATTTATAAAATTTCAGAAAATATATAATTAATTAACCATGGGTCTGTATAATATTTTCTAACCTAGATCAAGTGATACAGATATGTATCATTTCAATCTGTAATTTAAAAGGAAAAATCCAGGTTCTATCATTTCAAACCAGCAACCCCAAGTAAATCAATACAATAAAAATCATTCGAGCCTATCATTTCATCCCATAATGATTTTTCCTTATTCCAAAGTTCGTTCGGGTATGTATCATTTCGTCTCATAGTGATAAGGAAACTAGCAGTATGGGATATAGAAAATAGAATAATAGTATAACATATAATATTAAAACAGATGATGTAACAGGTATCAAATCAGGTTATACATCATATAAATAGATCAGAAGCATATATGAATAAATTAACATAGCACATCAATTTTATGCATTCACCTATCATCAATTTACAGTTATATAAGTACGTAATGTCTAGAGTGAATAACTTAACTTTTTAAAGCTAAAGATAAATTCAAAACAAAAAAAGTCCACACTCCACAAGGCACGAGAAGCCACGACAAGATTCGAGAAGAAGTAACAACCAAATTGCTTCTATCATAGAACTAATTCGAGAGGGCTTATTCTTGAAATCAAATAAATTAATTAAAGATAAGTATATGTTTTAATCCAAAAAGATATGAATTCAACAATGAAAAATATGAATAAATCTGAACAAAAATAGATTCTACCAACAAGTGGGCTTGGCCACATCCGCTATAGGCTCGGCCTCATCACCCTAAGGCTTGGCCATAGTGTTTAGATGCAAGCTAGGCTAGGTTATGGGATCACAGGGCATGGCTATGTCATGGAAAAGGGAAGGCAAGGCAAGTAGAGGCAAAAGGCATGGATCGAGTGGAGTTTGGGCTAGGTTTATGTCTAAAGTGGCTCGGCCTATGTTCTAATTTGGTCAAATCAGATTTGGATTATGGCTAAGAGATGGAGATGGTCACGGCTAAGGTAAGGTGGTGGAGATAGGCTAGGGTTCCAAGGCAAACAAAGAGGGGTTTGCATCCATAGGCTCGGCTAGGGTTTATTTTCATTGTTTGGTGATGAGATCTCATCTTAGAGTCACGGTTATGGCATGGAGTGGTGTTGTAGAGTGGTGGACGATCATGGAGGAGGTGGTGAGGAGATGGTGGTTGGAATAAGGTGGAGGCCGAGCACTCAATGAAGAAAACAGAAGAAAATTAAAAGAAAAAGGAAAAAGAAAGAAGGAGGAGGCCATGGAAACTTATAATATTTTTTCTCCGGACACAAATGAAACCGAGATGTGGTGAAATGTTTCTATACATGAATTGGTAATAGAGGAGGCGACTAGTGTTTTGAGAATAGGTTATGAACGGCTATGGTAGGAAACAAAGAGTGTAGGCAATATAAAGGCAAGATACAAACAATGTAACGTAACGTATGCTCAGTTAAAACAAAGTAATGCATATCTAATCAATTTTTTTCCTAGCAATTAAATAAATGGTATACAAAAGAAACATCCAATAAATAAAAAATAAAGTCTATACAAACAAACAAAATAGAAAATAACATAAATAGATGGACATAGGAAAATATAAAATAAAACACAGAAATTAATTGCTTTTAAAAAGTTGTTTGTTATTCAGTTTACAAAGTATAAATCAGAATTAAATGAAACAAAAAGCATAAGGGATATTAGAATTATATCCAGTTTCAAATAAAAGATTAGAATTTAAAATTTTCAGATTTAAAATTTCAAATAAAAGTCAAAGTTTGACCAAAATATAAAATTTCAAGAAATTGTTCATTTTATTGTATTTGGGAAATAATTTATAAACAACTCCAAAATTATACTGGAAAATTTCAAAAATTCAAACTTTAAATAATTAAACATCAAAATTTTCAAATAAATTAAATTTAAAAATATTTACAAAATTTTGGGTTGTTACAGAAAGGGAAGTCAATTATGGAAGGTGTTTTATTACTATTTGATTTACATATAGGGGTTTTATTTGATACCTGTGCGTCGAATTCATTCATGGTCAATACATTAGCGGAAAGATTAGGAGTAATTCCTAACGTCATACGTGAAGTGTTATCGAGTTGAATCCTGTTAGGGGATCGACATATTTGTCTACTATTTGTCATGATCTTAAGTTGGTTATGAACGGTGTAGAATTAAATTGTGATGTGTATGTGTTTAGCTTTGCGGGGTATGGATTGATCTTGAAAATGGATTGGATGACTCGATATGGAGTAGTTTTAGATTATGTTAGGAGGATTGTTCGTTTGAGTAGTTGTGGGAAATGTGAGTTGATATTTTTGTGCGAGCCAGATGTTTCCATGATAAAGTCGTATTTACATTCGCTAGACCTATCACAAGATGAGTTAGCATCTATTTTTGTCTTAAAGATTTTTTAGATGTATTTGCTAAGGTTTCCAGACTTCTTCCTCATAGAGAAATTGAGTTCAGGATTGACCTTGAGAAAGTCGCAAGGCCGTTGTTGATGCCTTTAAGACATATGGCTCTGAAGGAGAGAAGATAATTGGATAAATAGGTTTCAGAGTTATAGCCGAAAGGAAACGTTAGGAGAAGTATTTCAGAATGTGGAGCTCCTATCATTTTCGCTATTAAGGCAGAAAGTTCCCTAAGGCTTTGCGTTGATTATCGAGAATTGAATAAGCAGATGAAGAAAAACCTTTATTCGTTGCCTCGTATTGACGATCTCTTCGATCAACTTGTCAGGACAAAGGTTTTCTCACATCTTGACCTTGCTACAAGATTTCTGTAATGACGCTAAGTTTGATTAGCATTATTTAAGACATTTAATTAGCTAAATTAAATGAAAAATGTAAAGGGTTAAGGGATTGAGATTAGTATATTTTAAGGGTAGTCGTGCCTAGTTAACTAATGAACTAAATGAAATTAAAATGAAATAATAAGGGAAATAAGACAAGAGCAAAATAAGAATAAGCCATATTCTTATACCCTAAACCTCAAACATATTCATTTCACACGTTCATAAACAAAATCAAAACATAAGAGAGGCCAGCCACCATTATGGGAAAACAAGAAGAAGATAAATCTAGAATCAAAAGAAGGAAGCTTAATCAACGTAATCCAAGATCAAATCTCAACTTTCAACAGCAAGCTAAAGGTGAATAATAGGCTACATCTTATGTTTTTCTTATTTTTGATTTTATTTGAGATCCGAATATATTTTGCAAATGATTTGTCATGTTTTGATTATTTAATGGATATATATACTTTTTGATGATATATGCTATTTTATATAGATTTTATGATAAGGTTTAACATGAAAAACCTATTAAAATGACATCTAAATGCCTTGCGATTTTGAAATAAAGTCAGAAATAATAATTTAGATATGGATTTCAAATTTCTTAAGTTTATGAACTAATTTGAATTTATTATGAATTTTCTAGTGAAGAAATTGATTAATTGGGTTTAAAAAGAGGCTGACCACCATTAACAAGGAAAAGAAGAAGAAAAGCTAGGAAGAAGCTAATCCAAATCAAAACCATTCATATCTTAATCTCTATAATCTCTAAAGCTAAGGTGATTAATGTTCACATCTAATTTTTGATTATATTTTCAATTTTTAGATGATTGCTGAATATTTTGCAATGATTTGCCATGATTTTGAATGATGGAATGATTATATATACATGTTGATGATTTATGTATGTTCACAATGATTGAATGATATGTTTTAAGGTGAAAACCCTATAAGATGATATCCTAATGCCTTGCGAATTTTTATTAAGATTATAAATATTATTTTTGAGATGGGTTTAAATTTTTGGAATTTTCTGAAATTATATGGAATTTATATGAATTTTCCGTTAAAGAAAATGTTGATTTGGGTTAATAATTATTCTCGGTTAAATAATAAAAGATTGGGGACTGAAATTTTTATATGTTGGAAAACATATTAAAATAGATTTTCTGGAATTTTTATAGATTTTTTCTAAGTGTCGAAACCTTTTTGCTGCCGCATTTTTACCTTTCCCAGATGGTTTCGAAAGGGTTGTTTCATTTTCTAAAAACTTGGCCACCATTCCAATTCTTCCAAAGGGATGGTTTCGACACCATCACTTCATTACTTAGGAAATGGTTTTGAAGCAATTGCTTTCAATTTAAATGTTTTAAGAACGTTTTTTCTATGATTGAAGTAAAACTCAAATGGGTTTCAAAGGAGATATTTTTAAATGGTTTCGAAACACATGCATTCGACTTTAATGGGCTTCTGATCCTTTTGCTCCACTTAAAGGCAGAATCCAAATGGTTTCGACCAAGACATTTTCCGAAGGTTTTAAAGGGGAAATTTTTTGAATGGTTTTGAAAGGTTTCCATATATTTTAAATTGAACCCAAAATGCTTTCAAAAGGATTGAGTTTTGACCATTTTAAAAGGTTTTAATGAGTGGTTTTGAAAGGCGTGATTCCCTAGGGTGTCGAAAGAGTTGTAGGAAAAGGTTCTTCCCTATGTTTTTGAAAGGCAATATTTAAAGGTTTTAAAGTGGGATGTCTAAATGTTTTAAAGCTTTCGAAGGAAAGTATTTTATTAGTTTCGGAAGGTAAAATTTGGCCTTTCAACCTAGATTAAGTAAAAGGCTTTACTTGGTTTCGAAGGAGTTACCTCCATGGGTTTCAAATGGGTTGTTTAAAGGTTTAAACAAAATTTTCGAATATATTTAATAGGAAGGATAACCTAAGTGTTTTCAAGTTAAAAGGACTTTAACTTATTTTGAAAGGATAGCTAATCCTTATCAAGATTCATCAACATTATTTTGAGTAAAGTATGTATAACATGGCAAAATGGCTTAGAGTAAAGCTAAAGATATATTTTCATTATATGTATATATATAATTTGAAGGGATAAATCATTTTGAAAAGGTTTTCAAGGAAAATTTAAAAGGTAGTTAACCCTAGGAAAATAATTCGGACAGTTAGTCCATTTTGCAGGCAGTCGGCTTAGATTTCGGACAATTAGTCCAATTTGCAAGCAGTCAGCCCAGTTGTATGGACAGGTAGTCCATTTGTAGCATAATGGAACCTGCTATTATGTTAGGCAAATAGCTTATACATTACCTATTTTTACGGACAAATAGTCCATTTATTAGCATAAAGGATATGGCTATTTTGATATAATCAGTTTGATTAACCAGTTTGGTTGCAGGAAAGGATTGGAAAATATATGTTTTGAGAAGGATATTAGTGAGGGGAAACTCGTTCCGCTAAGCCGCATAGTCTCATCTGATATCAATAAACCGAGAAGTAACAGAATTATTAACACCAGGCTTTATGTTTGACTCGATGTTTTTTGTTTTCTCTTAAACTCTTGGGTACTCAAAATTGATTTGAGTTGGCCGAGGGTTGAGATTTTCAGGTTTTAGTCTTTGGGCGAATAAAGCTTCCGAAGACAAGCAAGTGGCTGACGGATAGCTATTTAGGAGTTTTAGTTGTTTTGGTTCCACTGTGTATATTAAGGCAGATATGACTACATTACTTTGATCAACTAAGGGGGCATTGTCATATGTCGCTCTTGGCGTATTTTGTAAATGATATAATTAATTATTGTTTGAGAAACGTTAAGGGGTTACGTAATATGGATATGAATTATTGTTTTGACATGTAATCATCAAAACGTTGTTTTTGACATCTATGATTTTGTTCATATTCATGTGCTTCTGCTATTATGAATACCATTATCATTACCGTATTTTGTCATTAGAAGTTAATACTATGGATGACTACAACATCTGTAGCGCTTAGTTTTTGGCCTTCGGATACGGGATGTTACAACTTGGTATCAGAGCATGGTTTATGAAAAAATTTAAACTAAAAATGATTTTTAAAACATAATCCTAAGGAACTAGAGTAAGATTTGGGTGTGAGATAATGCCGTAGTAACGTACTTGTATTTGCTATATATAATTATACGCTTTATCTCTAGTCTCCTATCCTTGTTAGGTTGTTTTTCTATATCTCATAAGGTTTGAATACAAATATGGAAGGTAGAAGAGGAAGAGTTAAACCAGGAGGGGAGGGTGCCGATGGGAATGCCGGGCATAATGCAAGGAGAGAGGTCAAGGTCAGGCACAAGCGGAGAATGTTGGTGATGGAGTCCCGAAAGTGGACATGAGAGCTATGTATCAGCGTTTTGTGAATATGATGCAAGCCAGAGTAGAAATTAGAATGGTAGGAGGAAATGTTGTATGAGAAAAAGTTTCAGAAGTTTCAGTAGTTAATCAGTATGCTAAGCTCAATAGATATTACACTAAGCTTGGAGGGAAGCCTTTTCTAGGAACAGAGGATGCTATAGAAGTGGATGAGGAGGTTACCATCCAGACAGCTTCAGGGAGTCGCATTGTTCTAGTGGAACAATGTGACGGCTGGCGTGGACGAGGAAACTTTGTCATGGGAAGATTTCAAGGGGAGGTTCCACAAGAGGTTTATGTCTATAATGGCACGGTCTGCTCTGATTAGGAAGTTTGCTGAGTTAGAGCAGGGGAGATGTCTGTTCTAGAGTATGCTAGAAAGTTCGAAGAGTTGGCCCGGTATGGATATGCTTCAGTAGGTACAGTCATGAAGAGGAATGAGAAGTTTATCAAAGGGTTGGATCCTGAGTTAGCTAGGGGCACATTATCTCGTATTAGAGATCCTTCTTACTTTGTTGTGGAGTTAGCCTTAAGGCATAAGGAGATTCTTGATTCTCTAGAGTGTAAGCCTAAATAAGTTCGGGTTGGGCAGAATCAGAAAAGGAAGTTCTTTCCTAAGAAAGATGCTCAGAAGGGTGGAGAAGCTGAGAAGGGGAAGTCTGAGATTGTCTGTTTCAAATGCGACAAGAAGGGGTATTTTGCTAATGAATGTCGTATTAGAAAGGCAATGAAGGTTGTTGGAAAAAAGAATGTCGGGTGCTACAACTATGACCAGATTGGCCATTATAAGAGCCAGTGCAAGAAGCCCACAAAGGATGGAAAAGGGCAAGGTGTATGCATGGAGCCTACTACTTCAAAGCCAACAGCTCAGGAGAAAGGAAAAGAAGTTTTCGGAGGTACGATTCAGATTTAGAGTATGTATGTTAGCATCCTTTTTGATACTAGTGCTTCGCTTTCTTTTATATCTGGATGTTTGATAGATAAGCTTAACCTAGAACCCACATATTTAAAATAACTTCCTTATGGGTTGCGAATCCAATTGGAGGATACGCAACTCTAAGGTTGAGATGCAACCAGTTAGAGTTTGACCTGTTAGGTCATACTTTTGTTTGCAGTTTTCATGTGTTTGATTTTGTGGGGTTTGGAATTATTCTTGGGATGGATTGGTTAAGTGAGTATGATGCTAGAATATTTTGCCAGGATAGGAAAATATCTCCCAGACACCCTGATTGTAGTGACCAGATTGTATATACTATAGAAAGTTCTAGCGGTGAGATGTATGCCTTGTTGGGTGTTATGGAATCAGATGATGAGTTGAGCAGAGTTTCATGGTTAGAGAATTCGTAAATGTTTTTGATCCTGTAGTAGCATTGCCACCGAAACGAGCCATTGGGTTTCAATTGATTTGATTCCGAGAGCAGAACCGGTTAGTAGGCCGCCAAGCAAGATGACTCCTACAGAGATGAGGGAATTAAAGGTGCAGTTGGTTGATTTAGAAGGCAAGAGTTTTATCAAGCCGAGTAGTTTGCCATGGGGAGCAGCTGTAGTGTTTGTTAAGAAGCCAGATGAATCGTTAAGGCTATGTATTGATTATCGTAAGTTGAATTAGAAGACGATAAAAAATCAATACCCATTGCCGAGGATTGATGATTTGTTCAATTAGTTGAGTGGAGATAAGGTATTTGTATAGTTGGATTTAGCGATAGGTTTCCCTCAGCTCAGAGTAGCAGAGGATAGTATTCCTTTGATGGCGTTTACGACCAGATATGGGTCATACGAATGGTTAGTTGTGTCGTTCGGACTGACTAATGCGCCAGCTTTCTTTGTGGATCTAATGAACAGGGTTTTTCAAGAGCACTTGGATAGGTTCGTATTGGTTTTCGTACATGATATTTTGATATACTCTAAGGATGAAAGAGAGCACTAAGTTCACCTTAGAGTGGTGCTTGAGGCGCTGAGCCAGCATCAGCTAAAGGAGATGTTTTCAAAGTGTCATTTAAGGAAGAAAAAGGTGAAATTTATTGGTCATATAGCCTCAGAGGAAGAATTGTCAGTAGATCCGACTAAGATTAAAGCAGTGAATAGTTGGAAGAGACTTGAGATGGTGATGGAGATAAAGAGTTTCCTTGGGTTGGCTGGCTATTATCGGAGGTTCATTAAGGATTTTTCTTGGATAGCAGCGCCGGTGACCAAGTTGAAAAGAAAGGATGTGAAGTTTGTGTGGACTGATAAGTGTGAGGAAGCATTTCAGAGTTGATACACTTATTGACCCATGCACCGATTTTGGTTGTTCTGGAAGGAAATCGGGATTTGGTGGTTTACATTGGTGAATATGGAACAGGATTAGGAGTTGTGCTCATGCAAAGGGGTAAATTGATTGCCTATGCTTCTAGACAGCTTAGACCACATGAGGTCAGATATCCGATGCATGATTTGGAAATGGGTGCAGTGATTTATCCTTTGAAGGTGTGGAGACATTACCTTTTGGGACAGAGGTTCGGGTTATATATAGATCATAAGTCATTGAAGTATTTTTTCTCTCTCAGAAAGGAGTTGAACATAAGACAGCAGAGATGGCTAGAGTTTATTACTGCTTATGATTTCGGGATTGCGTACACACCAGGTTAAGGCAACAAGGTTACAGATTCACTTAGCAGGAAGCATCAAAATGTAGTATTAGCGATGATTGCTGAGTGGAAAGATTTGGCAGCATTAGCAGATTGTAGAGTGCAGTGGAGATCCAAGGCTGGGTCCAGTGGTGATACAGTTGTGTTATCTTGTTTGAAAGTTCGACCAGTGATGATCGAGGAGATTGCTTCTAAACAGGGAGAGGATCCAATGTTAGATGAATTGATCAGGAAGCTAAGAGATGAAACCGAGAACGATGACACTAAAGATTCCAGTCTTGACCAGAATGGGTGGTTGAGAAAGAAAGGGAGATTATGTGTTCTAAGTGTAGGGAACATAAGGAAAGAAGTCTTAAATGAATGTCATCGTTCAAAGTTCTCTACTCATCCAGGAGGTACTAAGATGTATCACGATATGAAGAGGAGTTTCTTCTAGGAAGGTATGAAGTGAGATATTGGATTGTGTGTGAAGCAGTGCATGATTTGCCAGCAGGCAAAGGCCGAATACCAAAACCTCAGTGGATTACTTCAGCCATTAGATATCCCAGTTTGGAAATGTAATTCTACTTCTATGGATTTTATTAACGAGTTGCCAAGGTCGAACAGAGGAAATGATAGTATATGGGTTATATTGGAAAGATTGATCAAGAGTGCCCATTTCATTCCAGTTAGGTCAACCAAAACGACATCTGTTTTGGCAAGGTTATTTCTGAAGAATGTGGTTAGATTGCATGGAATTCCAAGTAGCAAAGTTAGTGATATAGATCATTTGTTCACTAGCGAGTTCTAGAAGAGTCTGCAGGAAGTTTTGGGAACCAAGCTCCAAATGAGTACTACTTACCATCCACAAATAGATGGGCAAATGAAAAGCGTTAACAAAATCTCATAAGATTTGTTAAGAGATTGTGCTCTAGATTTCGAGGGATCATGGGAAGACCATCTGCATTTAGCCAAGTTTACGTATAACAACAGTTATCACACTAGTATTGGAATGCACCGTTTGAAGCTTTGTAAGGAAGGCCATGCAAATCTCCCATATGTTGGCTAGAGACCGGGGATAGGTTGGTATTTTGGTCCAGATTTAGTCAAGGAAGCTGTAGAAAAGATTGAGGTCGCTCGGGTTATAATGAATGAGGCTTATTCTAGGTAGAAGAGTTATGCATATAAGAGATGGAAAGATCCAGAGTTCTTAGTTGAACATCAGGTTTTCGTCCAAGTATCACCAATGAAAGGAGTGATTAGGTTTGGGAAATCAAGGAAGTTAGCACCGAGATTCGATGGACCTTTTCCTATTGTTGAGAGGATCGGGATGCTCGCATATAGAATTGAGTTACCAAGCAGTTTGGCAGGAGTCCACGATGTTTTTCATGTTTCTCATTTCAGAAAGTGTGTTAGAGACCCGAAGACTGATATTGCACCGACTGTGCTAGATGATTTAGTGGTAAAACTGGATTTGACTATAGTATGGAAGCCTATTTGTATTTTTACGAGAATGAGAAGAGGCTTAGAACCAAGATGGTCAGATTAGGCAAAGTCTAATGGAGCGACGATGACAGGGACTGTACTTGGGAGATTGAGAGAAAAATTAGCGATATTTATCATTACTTGTTTGATGGTATGTTTTACCTTCTTATTTGATTTGTTGTGTACCTTATCGCTTCAAGGACAAAATTCTTTAAGGAGGGGAGTCAGTAACACCCTAGATTTCTGGTAACAATATTTAGGATATTTAATTAGCTAAATAAAAAATTAATGTAGGGGATTGAGATTTGATTTTAATTAGGGTTAGCCGTGCCATTTAACAATGAACTAAAAGAAGAGTTTAATATGAAATAGGAGAGGAGAAAAATAAGAAAGAGGCCATACTATATCCTTTCCCTTAGGCCGTGTATTCCTATACATTTCATTCTCATTTTTTTTTAAAAGAGGTCGACTACTATTAAGAAGGAAAAGAAGAAGAAAAGCTAGGAAGAAGCTAATTCAAATCAAATCAAATCCATTCATATCTCAATCTTTAAAACTAAGGTGGATTAATGTTTACATCTTATTTTTAATTATATTTTCGGTTTTTAGATAATTGCTGAATATTTTGCAATGATTTGCCATGATTTTGAATGATGAAATGATTATATATACGTGTTGATGGTTTATGTATGTTCATATTGATTTTATGACATGCTTTAAGGTGGAAACCCTATAAAACGACATCCAAATGTCTTGCGAATATTTATGAAGCTCATAAATATTATTTTGGAGATGGTTTTAAATATTTGGAATATTTTGAAATTATATGGAATTTTTATGATTCTTTTAGTAATGAAGATGTTAATTTGGGTTAATAATTATTTTCAATTAAATAATAGAAGATTGGGCTCTAAAAATTTTATATGTCGGAAAACATATTAAAATAGATTTTCTAAAATTTTTGTAGATTTTTCCTAAGTGTCTTAAGGGCTATATAAAATTATTTAAGGTATGGGACTTAACTGTTCTATATAATTAAAAGAGGAGAAGTGGCTTTTTACAAAATAAATTAAATTATTAAATATGGAAAGTCGGCGGCCCTTTTGATAAAGTAGTACTTTTTATTGGTGAAGAAAGAGGCAACCAATCACAATAAGACACGTAAGTAGGTTAGGTGAAAAGAACTATTTGCTACATGTTTTTCATTGTTTCAACACCATCGGCACCAGGTTCCGCCTCCTCGTCTTCGCTTTCGACGCAGTCAAACCAATGCACATGGTACCAGTTTACTGGCACGTAGAGAATTGGATGTAGGCAGAAGGTAGGAGTCGAAACTAGGAGTTTCGAAGGGGTTGCGGCGGTCCTTTGTTTTTAAATTAAAGAAATATGCCTGCTTGCTTTCGACTAAATGGATTTCGATGGAGTACCTTTCGACAAGGTCAAACGATTTAAAAAAATGGTTTCGATTGGGTTGTGCCTCCGTTTTTAGGTAAGTGCTTTCGACTAAGTTGAAACCTTTTTCTGCCGCCTTTTTACCTTTCGGTCCAGATGGTTTTGAAAGGGTTGTTTTGTTTTCTTAAAACTTGGCTGCCTCTCCAATGCTTTTGAAGGGATGGTTTCGACACCATCACTTCATTTGTAATGATCCGCCCTTCATTCCACAGAAAGACGCATCATTAATAAGAAAGAAAGAGGTAGAAATAGAAGAGAAAGAAGAAAGAACTCAACAATAACAGAATCTCACAGCGGAACGGAACAAAATATAATATATCAAAATAGAAATTACATAGTCATTTACATCAGAGTTACACAGATACAATCAACCTTTCTCATTAGACAGTTATAAGGTTCTGTCTATTACATTTCAAATACAACAGACAAAGGCTACAACACAACTCAGCACAGCGGAAATATAGATATAGCTACGTCTGTACTCCTGCTCCATGCTTTCCAATATTCATCAAGCCAAAACCTGATCCCTTGGCTACTCATAAAAATTTGAGTACCCGAGAGTTTAAGAAAAACAAAAATAAACTCCGGGTCAGACAGGGGTCTGGTGTGAGCAAACGGTTTAAAGTTGCTTAACTTTTAAAAACCTTTGAAAACAAAAGGGCATCACGTAAGACTTCCCACACATAAACACGGGTAAGTTTTTACCTTACGGTATCCAAACATTTGATAGGAAATCCAGTGATATTATAATAGTGTCTAGGGTTTTCAAGTAAATATGAAATAGCCGAAATTGTTACATCTATTAAATTCCAGCTACTAGCCACAAAAGTGGGCAATACAATCAAAACCGTAGGGTCTCGTAGGAAGAATGGGTTTCCATCAATGGCAGAGCTACTGGGGTACCGCCCATCACAGTACGTGGCCTAGATCACCGTACCAAGGAGTATGCAACACAAGGCCGGGACCATTCCTTACTGAACAGTCCCAAACAGGACAACCCCGGTGGTTGTCCGGATCAACCGCCCCACACAGCCAAATAAAAAGGGACCTCTAGACAGGGGTAAATCTTTCTCTCCAGTGGGAGCTACCCACGAAGCCTTGCTGCACCTCCTCTGTTTTAGCCATTCCCGGTTGATGAGGCTTGAGGCGGAGATTACCTTTATAGGACACATCTCTTAGAATGCTCATCGTCCGCCTGACGATGTTCTGAAAGCATTCAATCCATACAAGTTCGTTCTGGGTTCGAACGAAACCGAAGGCACTATCTCGTTGCACTCATTTTGGAATCACCCTCAGAGTCAACGACCATAGCCCTTGCACTCTAAATCTCCATCTCGAATCTATAAGTACTATTCCGTCAAACTCATTACGGAATCACCCATAGAGTTATACTGACGTATAGCCCTTACACCTCGAGTCTTCACTTGCTCCACTTGGATTCACGACCTAACGTTTAATTGGAATCGATGTGGTTTTCGGATTCCAAGTATGGAAACCCGATCTCGGTCTCCTCGAAACCAAATGCCATTTTAATGTCCAAGTTGCACTTAAGGGTTTAATCAATTAAACTTATATACAGGAGGGTATATAAACAGATAGATGATCATAATTATCACAATAGATATAACAACATTCATCTCCCAACAGCATATCACCTAACAGAGATATCCAATATCAACCAATATCAAACATCCAATATCAACCAATTATCTAATATCAATCTTCAAATATTGATCATCCAATATCATTTAATCAACCAATATTAATCAATCAACCCATATTAATCATTCATCCAAACAAAATTGATTATCTCTTAATCAATTGGATTACCGTTAATTATTATTCCAAATAAATAAATTAATCATCTCTAATGATCTTTTCTAATTAATCTTCCTTGGTTAATTATCTTAATTACATTCAAGTAATTGTCCTTAACCATATTCAGTAATTAATCTTTAATTACTATCATTAATTACAATAATTAATGATCCTTCATTAATTAATTAACTATAATTAATTACATTAATCCTCAATTAATTACAATTAATTAATCGTACTTAATTCAATTTTAATTATTAACCAACCTTGATTAATTCATTAATTAAATAATCCTTATTAATGAATTAACCCTTTAAGTAATTAAATAATTAACTTACAATTAATCATCTCTTTGATTCTCAACTAAAAAACCTTAATTATTAATTGATCTCCTTTAAAACAAAGTAATCAACCGTTAATTACATTTATAATCACTTAATTAACATTTAATTAACTGATTAATTATCCATTAACTATTAATTAATAAACTTAATTATTAATCAATATCTCTTAATTACAAATTAATTAATCCATAATTACTCTTAAAATTAATTAATTAATCATTAATTAACTAATTAATTAACTCTTAATTATTAATTAATAAAACTTAATTATTAATTAACAAAATTTAATTACAAATTAATTAATCCTTAAGTATTAATTAACCAATCCTTAATTAACATTGATTAATTCTTAATCACCTTTGATTAATTCTCAATTAACTTTTGATTAATCCTTAATCAACTTTGATTAATTAATTAATTAATATTTAATTATAGTATCAATTAATAAAACCCAATCATTAATTAATAAAACTTAATTACAAACTAAGTACATCTTAAATATTAATTAAGTAACCTCTAATTACTTAATTAACAACTCCCTAATTATAAATTAATCAAACCTTAATAACTTGATTAATTCATTCTTAATTTTTTGGTTACTCAATTAATTAATCTTTTATCATTAATTAACAATTTTTAATTAATAATCCTTAATTATAATTAATCTTAAATTAATTAAATAATAACCTTTAATTAACTATTAACTAAATCAATTAATTTACTCCTGATTAATTACTTAATTAACCCTTTATAATTAAATAAAACAAATTAATTACTTAATTTCCACAATTAACTTAGTTTATCTCAAGGTATTAAACCTTAAATCATCTTAAGACAAGACATTATATCATTAATACCTTTATTTAACATTAACACTCAAAAACATTTTAACATTATAATTAATTAAGTTTTAAAATAAATAATTATTCACATGATAATTTTAAAGTTATCAAAGTTTAATTTCCTAAAAACTTAAAACATTATCAAGTAAAGGTTTCAAAAACAAATTCAAGTTGTATATTAAAACTTACCTTTTAAAAAAAAATAAAAAAAATTCTTAACTCACATTTTAAACTAATGTTTTAAAAATCAGTTTAAAATTTCATTTAACAAAATTTAATTTAAACATCTTTAAAACTTCATAACCTATTGTTTAAGAAATATAAAATAAGTTTATATATAGAAGTTAAAACTAGATTTAACTTCAAATTCCAAAAAAATTGTTTTTAAAACATTCTGAAAACTGTTTAAATCTATTACTTCGGGTTTTACCCGTAGGTCACTCGAAACTAACCCCGAGTCACAACACATTCTGCCCATTTTAAACTAAAAATTAAAATTTTGAAGATTATAAACCTGAAGCTTAAAAACAACTATATCTACTCGAGTTCACTCTCGGGCATTCTTCCCAAATTCTCGAGCAATGCTTCGAGTAAACCCAACACACAACATCAGATGACACACACCCCCCTGTACACCTGCACAGTCGTCTTTGACGACGATGATCACCACCACAGGCCTCGACACACCGAACATTACCATAGCATCACTTCCCAATCCTTCAAACACAATCACAGGCCTCTCATCCAAAAACGAACACCACAAAATTTCTGGAACCATCACTTCATCAGAAAATGAACTCGCATCCCCTTCTCTGATCATCAGAACTGCTGCAATTCCGGCCTTGCCATGCCGACACCCTTTACTGCCACTTCGCAAAATTTCAAGCCACTCGATCAACTTGAGGAAAATCAGTGATACTGTTTTCCTGATTGACCCAAAATTAGGGTTATAAACTAGATTGCCTTCCTGCCGACGCCTCGATGTTCAGACAACCAACCAGCGATTTTTCCTAGCCTCCTCATACCTTTCCCAATCTCCAGACCAAATCCCGATCATCACAAACCCTTAGTCCACCAGAAACTCCCCCAAATCCACTTTCCAGGCAACACTAAAATGCTCTTCCTTTTTATCACTAAAAATCTTGATGTTTGTTTTAAAAAATCATGGTTTCCAGTGATATTTTCAAGATATAAACTTTAATCATAAAATTCAATATTTGGTTTTATCAAGTTTTAAGATTTACTACTGTATTTCCAGATTTTTAGAAACATATTTAAATTTAAAACATTTGTACATGTTTTTAAATCTTAGCTTAAATTAAAACTCAACTAATTTTGTTTGAAGTTAAGGTTTACAATGATCATATAGAAAGAACTGGCATTTTCTTTCTTCTTCTTTTTTAAAAAAAAAAGTTTAAAACCCTATATCAAAACAGAGAAGAAACAAATATTTACAGACATGCACATTTATATCATATACTTCAGATTTCAAACAGAACTACCACTTAAATATTTATAAGCATGCATCAATAAAACTCAGAAATTTTAACAAGCAACGGGTTATGATTTACTTAAATTTTTAAGTTGATGTTTACTCACCAGGTTTTAAAGAGCAGAGACTTGTTTTATTTACTGTCTTCTTTCCATTTCAGATATTATTTCATCTGAATGTTCTTAAATTATTTTTAAAATTTAGATCCTACAAGTGCAAACAACACTTGTTTGAATATCTGAGTCTAATAGAATTTAGAGGTTTAGATCTTGATTTTTGAAAATTTATAGATGACCAATTTTCTTGCTTCAGGCATGCATACCCACATTCAATCATAAACACAGAAATACCACATAAGCATACACAACAAAGCATCATTCACCAAATATTTCACAAGCGAACAAATATTAAATTACTTAGTTTTAAATTTTAAAGGGTTTACTCGCCAATTTTTAAAAAGCAGAGGCTGAAAGCTTTGAATGTTGCAGTAGAAAACAGTTTGAAGCTTGACAGGTTTGAAGCTGGAAAAACTTGGATTTGCTGATGCTTTAGATGGTTTCTTTTTTCTTAAAACTGCATGCTTTAGCTACTGCTTGTGTTTTAGGACTGAAAGCTTTGAATTGCTTTGATTTGTTTTTGATAATCTGAAGTTTGCATTGTTGCTTTGATTTTTTAGGAGACTTGCAAAATCTCAGTTTAGAATAGTTGCAAGCTTACAGATTTTGAACTTGAGCTTATAGATTTCAGATTGCATTTGCTTACAGATTTGAAAATGTTTCAGGCTTCTTTGATTTTTTTTTCTGAACAGAGGTAGGTTTTGGTTTGAGGATTACAGGGTTGCATTTAGACTTAAAGTGGTTGCAAACACCAGATTTGAGAATGGTTCAGGCTTGGTTTGAAAACAAATGCTTGAGAAAAAAATTAGTTTTACAGAGTTGCATTTGTTTTGGGTTTGAAGCTTCAAATCTGAAAAATAGTTCCTGGTTTGATGCAAAAGACATTTTGGTTGTGAAGATAGAACATGGTTAAGTTTTCTTAAAAATGAAATAAGAAAGGAGATGGGAAAAGAAGAGTTAGTTTTTAAATAATGTGATTTAGGATTTATTAGGAATTTAAAGAAAAATAAAAATAAATTTGCCACTTGTCTCAAATTATAAACACTTGTCATCATTCATAATTACTTAGCTTACATGTGTATTTTTAAGCTTTATTAACCTACACTTGTAATATTTCATTTTTGTTTATCTTTAAGAGATTTTTAAAAGCTTTTAACTAAATTTTCTAAATTAGTAAATACATTTTTAAATAAATAAATGCTTTCTAAATTTAAAAAAAATAAAATCTTTAAAAGAAAATAAAGTATAAACCAATTATAATTTAAATAAAATCATATAAAATATTTTTAATCCATTTTAAATGTTAGGATAAACCTTTTGTATTTATTTTACAATTTTATAAACCTTTCTTAATAAATTCTTTTTAAGGAAATAAATCTTATTTTAAATAAAACTCATTCATATATTATTTTAAATCAAAATACTTTTAAGATATAAATATTCATTTAAATCCAAATTTAAATCTAAATTCAAATTCAATTTGAAATCAAATTTAATATTAATTCAAATTTACACTAACTTTAAACAAGCACTAATTTAATTTGAAAATAATAACTTTATTAAAAAAACTATTTTTAAAACATTACTAATTAAATTTGCAAATAATTATTTAATTAAGATTTCATTTATAACTAAAATTAAAATCATCATGTTATTAATTATTTTGGTTATTTATATTTGAAAATGACGGTTTTTATATATTTTAATTAATTTATTAAGGTGATTATCACATTTTAAATTCCTCGAAATTCCGGGATATCACATTCCTTCCCCCTTAAAAGCATTTCGTCCTCGAAATTTAAAACAAAGATAATCCAAAATACTTTATTTTATTTTACAATCCAAACATCCATATCAACCATACACTATTAACTAAACAACAATTCATTCGAATAAATAATTTATTCGAACAAAGAATTCATTCAAACCACCAATTTATTTGTATAAACAAATTATTCAAATCAAACAATTCTAGCTATCCGGACACAGATCTGGATAAGCCTTCCTATAACTATCCAGAGTTTCTTAAGATAAACTCTGAAATCCTAGCTCCACAGAACCTTAATAAGCTAAACCACTAAGATCCAGAGCTTCCCCTTACTCTGATCCAAAAATCTAGATCAAAAATCAGACCACACTACAAACCAGCTCAACTACCAGATCCTACTGAACTGCAAATCCCAATGCAGATGGATCATTCACGTACTTCCTCAGATGAGATACGTGAATAACAACATGAATTCCAGCTATCCAGACTGGAAATTCCATCCTGAAGACCACAATCACTATTCTCCTCAAACACTTAGAACAGACCAAACATCCAGGGTAAATTCCCCGTCTTTCCAAATCTGATAACTCCTTTAAAATCGGGAAATTTTGACAAAGAAAAAATCTCTCATCTCATAATTCAATTGTCTTTGCCTCTAGTCCACAAATCCTTTCTGACAATCCTGCACTGCTCTTCTAAATAAACTCCACCTTCACAGATGCCTCTCAGATCAAAACTGGGCAAGAACCAGACGATCTCTCAACTCTACCCAACAAAATGGGAATCTACCAGATCTTCCAAGCAAAACTCCATAGGATGCCATCTATATACTTTCCTGATACAGAACGAGAACTCCATTCAGAACAAATGGTATTTCCAAGACCCATCAGATCCAAAACACAGCCATCAGCAAAATCTCTAAATTCTATTCAGCCTTCCTATCTGACCGTCGATCTGAGAATGATAGGCTGAACTCAAATTCAAACTTGAACCCAAAGCTGATCGCAAAATCTCCAAAATCCGCTGGAGAAAATAGGATCACAGTTGCTAACAATCCGGACTGAATCATCCAGCATTTGGACAAACTCCTTCAAGAAAAACTCAGCCAAAGATGCCGTAGTACGGGTTGCCTTGACCGGAATAAAATAGTTTCTCTTAGTTAACCGGTCTTCAATTACCCATATTCCATTTCCCTCTTTGGTCCTTGGCAACCGTCGATGAACTCTAAAGAAATCACTTCAGATCCTTCCGATGATCTTCAATGTTCCTTGATCATCAATCCCAAGACTGGAACTGACCATTCTTGACTCAATCCATCCATATACAACGTCCAAGTAGACCTCCAACATACTCTTGCTATCCAGAATAGCTAGAATAGGCACACTAGTCAGCCTTGCCTTTAGATTCAAGAAAGCCTCATCACACTAAGGTCTACTAAACTTAGTTCCTTCCCGAGTCTCTCGATTAAGTGCGAAGAAATCTTAGAATAGACTTTACAACTTCTGTAAAACTCTGCCAAATCCAGAAAACTACAATTACTTCACTCCTGAATAGAAGTTACCTGGCTGAATTTACAGAAATATCTCCACTAGAAACAAAAGACCTCCTCAAAGAAAATTTGGATCTGCTTCTCCAACTCTATCTCCTGATGAAGGCAAACTTCCACTACCTTGGAAACATCCGGGCAATCTCTAACCACTTCGATGAACTCTACAGCTTCTGGAGATGCCTCACTCCAAGCAAAAGATTACTCAAAAGAACTCCGAAATTATCGCAAGTCACTTTTGCGATTTTTCCCAACTCAGCCTTCAAAGAAACAATCTTTATACTATCCATCCAATCCATATCTAGAATAAGATCAAACCCTTCGATATCCAATATCAATGGGTCACAAGAAAATTATAGGGAAGATAAGAAATCTTAAGTCTCTACAGACCTTATCTAACTTAGTTATCCACTTATAGGATAGGATGGTCAACCAAACAAAGAGAAAGATAAAACTTCTCCAGAACTCAAGTTGGAAATCCGAACAAATACCCAACAAATTTATATAGGAATATAATTATTTAAAAAATACAAATACGCGCCCTCAAGATAGACACCACTCCAGAGCCTAGGTATTATCTCAACCTATGCTCTGATACCACTGTAATGATCTGCCTTTCATTCCACAGAAAGACGCATCATTAATAAGAAAGAAAGAGGTAGAAATATAAGAGAAAGAAGAAAGAACTCAACAATAACATAATCTCACAGCGGAACGGAACAAAATAAAATATATCAAAATAGAAATTACATAGTCATTTACATCAAAGTTACACAGATACAATCAACCTTTCTCATTAGACAGTTATAAGGTTCTGTCTATTACATTTCAAATACAACAGACAAAGACTACAACACAACTCAGCACAGCGGAAATATAGATATAGCTACGTCTGGACTCCTGCTCCATGCTTTCCAATATTCGTCAAGCCAAAACCTGATCCCTTGGCTACTCATAAAAATTTGAGTACCCGAGAGTTTAAGAAAAACAAAAATAAACTCTGGGACAGACAGGGGTCTGGTGTGAGTAAACGGTTTAAAGTTACTTAACTTTTGAAAACCTTTGAAAACAAACGGGCATCACGTAAGACTTCACACACATAAACACGGGTAAGTTTTTACCTTACGCTATTCAAACATTTGATAGGAAATCCAGTGATATTATAATAGTGTCTAGGGTTTTCAAGTAAATATGAAATAGCTGAAATTGTTACATCTATTAAATTCCAGCTAATAGCCACAAAAGTGGGTAATACAATCAAAACTGTAGGGTCTCGTAGGAAGAATGGGTTTCCATCAATGGCAGGGCTACTGGGGTACCGCCCGTCACAGTACGTGGCCTAGATCACCGTACCGAGGAGTGCCCCATTCCCCTACAACACAAGGCTGGGACCATTCCTTATTGAACAGTCCCAAACAAGACAACCCCGGCGGTTGTCCGGATCAACCGCCCCACACAGCCGAATAAAAAGGGACCTCTAGACAGGGGTAAATCTTGCTCTCTAGTGGGAGCTACCCACGAAGCCTTGCTACACCTCCTCTGTTTTCGCCATTCCCGGTTGATGAGGCTTGAGGCCGCGATTACCTTTATAGGGCACATCTCTTAGAATGCTCATCGTCCACCTGACGATGTTCTGAAAGCATTCAATCCATACAAGTTCGTTCCAGGTTCGAACGAAACCGAAGGCACTATCTCGTTGCACTCATTTTGGAATCACCTTCAGAGTCAACGACCATAGCCCTTGCACTCTAAATCTCCATCTCGAATCTATAAGTACTATTCCGTCAAACTCATTACGGAATCACCCATAGAGTTATACTGACGTATAGCCCTTACACCTCGAGTCTTCACTTGCTCCACTTGGATTCACGACCTAACATTTAATTGGAATCGATATGATTTTCGGATTCCAAATATGGAAACCCAATCCCGGTCTCATTAAAACCAAACGCCATTTTAATGTCCAAGTTGTACTTAAGGGTTTAATCAATTAAACGTATATTCAGGAGGGTATATAAACAGATAGATGAATCATAATTATCACAATAGATATAACAACATTCATCTCCCAACAGCATATCACCTAACATAGATATCCAATATCAACCAACATCAACCAATATCAAACATCCAATATCAACCAATCATCTAATATCAATCTCCAAATATTGATCATCCAATATCATTTAATCAACCAATATTAATCAATCAACCCATATTAATCATTCATCCAAACGAAATTGATTATCTCTTAATCAATTGGATTACCGTTAATTATTATTCCAAATAAATAAATTAATCATCTCTAATGATCTTTTCCAATTAATCTTCCTTGGTTAATTATCTTAATTACATTCAAGTAATTGTCCTTAACCACATTCAGTAATTAATTTAATTACTATCATTAATTACAATAATTAATGATCCTTCATTAATTAATCAACTATAATTAATTACATTAATCCTCAATTAATTACAATTAATTAATCGTACTTAATTCAATTTTAATTATTGATCAACCTTGATTAATTCATTAATTAAATAATCCTTATTAATGAATTAACCCTTTATGTAATTAAATAATTAACTTATAATTAATCATCTATTTAATTCTCAATTAATAAACCTTAATTATTAATTGATCTCCTTTAAAACAAAGTAATCAACCCTTAATTACATTTATAATCACTTAATTAACATTTAATTAACTTATTAATTATCCATTAACTATTAATTAATAAACTTAATTATTAATCAATATCTTAATTACAAATTAATTAATCCATAATTACTCTTAAAATTAATTAATTAATCATTAATTAACTAATTAATTAACTCTTAATTATTAATTAATAGAACTTAACTACTAATTAACAAAACTTAATTACAAATTAATTAATCCTTAAGTATTAATTAACCAATCCTTAATTAACATTGATTAATTCTTAATCACCTTTGATTAATTCTCAGTTAACTTTTAATTAATCCTTAATCAACTTTGATTATTTAATTATAGTATCAATTAATAAAACCCAATCATTAATTAATAAAACTTAATTATAAACTAAGTACATCTTAAATATTAATTAAGTAACCTCTAATTACTTAATTAACAACTCCCTAATTATAAATTAATCAAACCTTAATAACTTGATTAATTCATTCTTAATTTTTTAGTTACTCAATTAATTAATCTTTGATCATTAATTAACAATTTTTAATTAATAATCCTTAATTATAATTAATCTTAAATTAATTAAATAATAACCTTTAATTAACTATTAATTAAATCAATTAATTTACTCCTGATTAATTACTTAATTAACCCTTTATAATTAAATAAAACAAATTAATTAATTACTTAATTTCCACAATTAACTTAGTTTATCTCAAGGTATTAAACCTTAAATCATCTTAAGACAATACATTATATCATTAATACCTTTATTTAACATTAACACTCAAAACATTTTAACATTATAATTAATTAAGTTTTAAAATAAATAATTATTCACATGATAATTTTAAAGTTATCTTAGTTTAATTTCCTAAAAACTTAAAACATTATCAAGTAAAGGTTTCAAAAACAAATTCAAGTTGTATTTTAAAACTTACCTTTTAAAGAAAAAATAAAAAAAATTCTTAACTCACATTTTAAACTAATGTTTTAAAAATCAGTTTAAAATTTCATTTAACAAAATTTAATTTAAACATCTTTAAAACTTCATAACCTATTGTTTAAGAAATATAAAATAAGTTTATATATAGAAGTTAAAACTAGATTTAACTTCAAATTCCAAAAAAAAATTGTTTTTAAAACATTCTGAAAACTGTTTAAATCTATTGCTTCGGGTTTTACTCGTAGGTCACTCGGAACTAACCCCGAGTCACAACACATTCTGCCCATTTTAAACTAAAAATTAAAATTTTGAAGATTATAAACCTGAAGCTTAAAAACAACTATATCTACTCGAGTTCACTCTCGGGCATTCTTCCCAAATTCTCGAGCAATGCTTCGAGTAAACCCAACACACAACATCAGATGACACACACCCCCCTGTACACCTGCACAGTCGTCTTTGACGACGATGATCACCACCGCAGGCCTCGACACACCGAACATTACCATAGCATCACTTCCCAATCCTTCAAACACAATCACAGGCCTCTCATCCAAAAACGAACACCATAAAATTTCTGGAACCATCACTTCATCAGAAAATGAACTTGCATCCCCTTCTCTGATCATCAGAACTGCTGCAATTCCGGCCTTGCCATGCCGACACCCCTTACTGCCACTTCGCAAAATTTCAAGCCACTCGATCAACTTGAGGAAAATCAGTGATACTGTTTTCCTGATCGACCCAAAATTAGGGTTATAAACTAGATTGCCTTCCTGCCGACGCCTTGATGATCAGACAACCAACCAGCGATTTTTCCTAGCCTCCTCGTACCTTTCCCAATCTCCAGACCAAATCCCGATCATCACAAACCCTTAGGCCACCAGAAACTCCCCCAAATCCACTTTCCAGGCAACACTAAAGTGCTCTTCTTTTTATCACTAAAAATCTTGATGTTTGTTTTAAAAAATCATGGTTTCCAGTGATATTTTCAAGATATAAACTTTAATCATAAAATTCAATATTTGGTTTTATCAAGTTTTAAGATTTACTACTGTATTTCCAGATTTTTAGAAACATATTTAAATTTAAAACATTTGTACATGTTTTTAAATCTTAGCTTAAATTAAAACTCAACTAATTTTGTTTGAAGGTAAGGTTTACAATGATCATATAGAAAGAACTGGCATTTTCTTTCTTCTTCTTTTTTCAAAAAAAAAAGTTTAAAACCCTGTACCAAAACAGAGAAGAAACAAATATTTACAGACATGCACATTTATATCATATACTTCAGATTTCAAACAGAACTACCACTTAAATATTTATAAGCATGCATCAATAAAACTCATATATTTTAACAAGCAACGGGTTATGATTTACTTAAATTTTTAAGTTGGTGTTTGCTCACCAGGTTTTGAAGAGCAGAGACTTGTTTTATTTACTGTCTTCTTTCCATTTCAGATATTATTCCAACTGAATGTTCTTAAATTATTTTTAAAATTTAGATCCTACAAGTGCAAACAACACTTGTTTGAATATCTGAGTCTAATAGAATTTAGAGGTTTAGATCTTGATTTTTGAAAATTTATAGTTGACCAATTTTCTTGCTTCAGGCATGCATACCCACATTCAATCATAAACACAGAAATACCACATAAGCATACACAACAAAGCATCATTCACCAAATATTTCACAAGCGAACAAATATTAACTTACTTGGTTTTAAATTTTAAAGGGTTTACTCACCAATTTTTAAAAAGCAGAGGCTGAAAGCTTTGAATGTTGTAGTAGAAAACAGTTTGAAGCTTGACAGGTTTGAAGCTGGAAAAACTTGGATTTGCTGATGCGTTAGATGGTTTCTTTTTTTTTTAAACTGCATGCTTTAGCTACTGCTTGTGTTTTAGGACTGAAAGCTTTGAATTGCTTTGATTTGTTTTTGATAATCTGATGTTTGCATTGCTGCCTTGATTTTTTTAGGAGACTTGCAAAATCTCAGTTTAGAATAGTTGCAAGCTTACAGATTTTGAACTTGAGCTTATAGATTTCAGATTGCATTTGCTTACAGATCTGAACATGTTTCAGGCTTCTTTGATTTTTATTTTTATTTTTTTTGAACAGAGGTAGGTTTTGGTTTGAGGATTACAGGGTTGTATTTAGACTTGAAGTGGTTGCAAACACCAGATTTGAGAATGGTTCAGGCTTGGTTTGAAAACAAATGCTTGAGAAAAAAATTAGTTTTACAGAGTTGCATTTGTTTTGGGTTTGAAGCTTCAAATCTGAAAAATAGTTCCTGGTTTGATGCAAAAGACATTTTGGTTGTGAAGATAGAACATGGTTAAGTTTTCTTAAAAATGAAATAAGAAAGGAGATGGGAAAAGAAGAGTTAGTTTTTAAATAATGTGATTTAGGATTTATTAGGAATTTAAAGAAAAATAAAAATAAATTTGCCACTTGTCTCAAATTATAAACACTTGTCATCATTCATAATTACTTAGCTTACATGTGTATTTTTAAGCTTCATTAACCTACACTTGTAATATTTCATTTTTATTTATCTTTAAGAGATTTTTAAAAGCTTTTAAATAAATTTTCTAAATTAGTAAATACATTTTTAAATAAATAAATGTTTTCTAAATTTAAAAAAATAAAATCTTTAAAAGAAAATAAAGTATAAACCAATTATAATTTAAATAAAATCATATAAAATATTTTTAATCCATTTTAAATGTTAAAATAAACCTTTTGTATTTATTTTACAATTTTATAAACCTTTCTTAATAAATTCTTTTTAAGGAAATAAATCTTATTTTAAATAAAACTCATTCATATATTATTTTAAATCAAAATACTTTTAAGATATAAATATTCATTTAAATCCAAATTTAAATCTAAATTCAAATTCAATTTGAAATCAAATTTAATATCAATTCAAATTTACACTAACTTTAAACAAGCATTAATTTAATTTGAAAATAATAACTTTATTAAAAAACTATTTTTAAAACATTACTAATTAAATTTGCAAATAATTATTTAATTAAGAATCCATTTATAACTAAAATTAAAATCATCATGTAATTAATTATTTTGGTTTTAATAACAGTTTTTATCTATTTTAATTAATTTATTAAGATGATTATCACATTTTAAATTGCTCGAAATTCCGGGATATCACATCATTACTTAGGAAATGGTTTCGAAGTAGTTGCTTTCGAGTTAAATGTTTTAAGACCCTTTTTCTATGATTGAAGTAAAATCCGAATTGGTTTCAAAAGAGATAGTTTTAAATGGTTTCGAAACTGATGATTTTAACTATAATGGCTTTTTGATTCTTTTGCCCTATTTGAAAGCAGAATCCAAACAGTTTCGACCGATACATTTTTCAAAGGTTTCGAAGGGGAAATTTTTTAAATGGTTTCGAAAGGTTTCCATATATTTTAAGCTGAATGCAATGTGCTTTCAAAAGGATTGAGTTTTGACTAATTTGAAATGTTTTAATGAATGGCTTTGCAAGGGGTGGTTCCCAAGAGTTTTGAAAGGGTCGTATGAAAAGGTTTTTCCCTAAGTTTTCAAAAGGCAATACTTAAAGGTTTTAAAGAGGTTTTCTAAATGTTTTAAAGCTTTTGAAGGAAAGTCTTTTATTTGTTTTGAAAGAGTAACTTTCAATGGTTTCGAAAGGTCAGATTTGGCCTTTTGGCCTAGATTATGTAAAAGGTTTTACTTGGTTTTGAAGGAGTCACCTTCAAGGATTTCGAATGGCTTGTTTAAAGGTTTAAACAAAGGTTTCGAATACACTTAATAGGCATGATATCATAAGTGTTTTCCAAGTTAAAAAGGACTTTAACTTATTTTGAAAAGATAGCTAATCCTTACTAAGATTCATCAACATTAGTTTGAGTGAAGTATATATAACATGGCAAAATGGCTTAGAGTGAAGCTAAAGATATATTTTCCTTATATATATAAGATATATTTTCCTTTTATATATGTATGTGTATATATATGATTTGAAGCACTAAGTCATTTTGAAAAGTTTTTCATGGAAAATTTAAAGGGTAGTTAACCCTAAGAAAATAGTCGGACAGCTAGTCCATTTTATAGGCATTTAGCCTAGATTTCGTATAGTTACTCCATTTTGCGGGCAGCCAGCCCAGCTGTATGGGCTGATAGTCCGTTTGTAGCATAACGGACCTTATTACCATGTTTTGGGCAGATATATCACAAATTACCTATTTTTACAAACAGATAGTCCATTTATTAGCATAAAAGATATTACTATTTTGATATAATCAGTTTGATTAACCAGTTTGGTTGTAGGAAAGGATTGCAAATTATATGTTTTGAAAAGGATATTAGTGAGGGGAAACTCGTTCCGCTAAGCGGCATGTCACACTAGGCTTTATGTCTGACTCAAAGTTTTTTGTTTCCCCTTAAATTCTGGGGTACTTAAAATTGATTTGAGTAAGCTGAGGGTTGACGTTTTCAGTTTTTAATCTTTAGGCGAATAAAACTTTTGGAGACAAGCAGGTGGCTGACGGATAGCTATTCAGGAGTTTCAATTGTTTTGATTTCGCTGTGTATATTAAGTTAGATACGACTGTATTACTTTGATCAACCAAGAGAGCATCATCATATGTCGCTCTTGGCCTTTTTGTAAATAATATAATTAATCGTTTCCTGAGAAACGTTAAGGGATTATGTAACATGGATATGAATTATTGTTTTGAAATGTAATCAGCAAAATGTTGTTTTTGAAATCTGTGATTTTTTTCATATCATATGCTTCTGATATTATGGATACCATTATCATTACCATATTTTATCATCAGAAGTTAATACCATGGATGACTACAGCACCTATAGCGCTTTGCTTTTGACCTCCAAATATGGGATATTACACTTTGTTACAAGTAAGACTAAAATGGTGTTACACATAGAAAGGAATATATAGAGTGAAGATAGGCTATTGGTGAGCCCATAAAACCATTAGGATCAGTTAACCCTTGGAGAAGTAAGTTAGGGACAGGCCATCCAGAAGAGTATCAAACAGAAGTTAGATTATTATTTTATTTTGTCTGGTAGGCCCGAGTCAGCTAAATGTTAGTAGTTAGCCAAACAAAACACACCGTGTTCGGACAGATAATCCATTAATTGCCTAATTTATTTGCTTACATGACACTGATATTATTGGTTTAACCAGTTTGGTTGTGGGATTTTGATTTGCAAAAGATATGTTTTTAAAAGGATATTAGTGAGGGGAAAATCGTTCTACTAAGTGGCATCGTCTCACTCAATATTAGATAACCGAGATGTATAGTATTATTCACACCAAGTTTATGTCTGACTCGAAGTTTAATTTTTCCCCTTAAACTCTCAAGTGCTCAAAATTTATTTGAGTAGGTTTAGAATTGAGGATTTTCAAGTTTTAGTAAGTGGACCAATAAAGCTTCCGGAGACAAGCAGGAGGCCGATGATAGCAGTTTAGGAGTTATTATGTTTTTATTTCTGCTATGATGTATTAAGACAATTTTTGTATTTTTAGTACTCTGCTCATCCAATGGGGTATCTTCATATGTCACTCTTGGCGTATTTTGTAATAGTTATATCTGATCAAAACCTAGGAAACGATTGGGATTATGTAATTGGATATGAAACATGATTTTGTGAAATGTAATCAGAAAAGTTGTTTTGAAATCTATAATTTTGTTTCATATTCATGTGCTTTTGATATTATGGATACCATTAACATTATCGTATTTTGTCCTCGGAAGTTAATACTGTAAATGAATGCAGCATTTGTAGCGCTTAACTTTGGGCCTCAAGATAGGGGATGTCACAACTTTGTATCAGAGCATAGGTTTATGAAAAACTTTATACTTAAAATGATTTTGAAAATAATCCTAAGGAATTAGGGAAAAGATCGAGGTACGAGATAACGCTATAGTAACGTACTTTTATTTTCTATATATAAGTAGACGCATTATCTCTTTTCTCTTATCTCTCTTAGGATATTCTTCTATGCCTTATGAATAATCGAATGCTGATATGGATGCTAGAAGTGGAAGAGTTAACATTGGTGAGGGAAGCACCACAACTAATGGAAATGCTAGACCAAATATCATGAGGAACCTAGGTCAGGCACTACAAATGTGGATGCTGGAGTCCAACAAGGTGATATGGGAGTGATGTATCAGTTCTTTGCAAACATTATGTAAGAGGAAGTTGCTACTATAGTAGTTGGAGGAAATTAAGAAGCTCTGATGGTGAATAATTATGCTGTTTTGAGTAGGGATTATGCTCAGTTGGGAGGAAAGCCATTTATTGATACCAAAGACACAATTGAAGTAGAGAATTAGTTACTTCATTGCGAAAGGATTTTCGCTGATTTGTGGCTCAATGATGAGCAGAACAGAAGCTTGCTTCTAGACAGTTACAAGGAGCAGCATTGTACTGGTGAAATAGTGTTATGATCAGAGTTAATGAGGAGTCTATGACATGGGCTGAGTTCAAGAGAAGGTTCGAAGAAAGGTTTATGTCTGAGATTGCTAAGTCCACTCTACTCAGGAAGTTTGCAGAGTTAGAGCAAGGATACATGACTGTTCTCAAGTATGCAATGAGGTTTAAGGAGCTGGAGAGATATGACTATGCTACGGTTGATACTATGATTAAGAGGAACGAAAAGTTCGTTCGAGGGTTGAAGCCTGAGCTTGAAAGATCACATTACTGCATATTAGAGATCCATGTGACGTTGTTGTTGAGATGGCCTTGAAACATGAGGAAATGCTTGCTTTTCTTTAAATAAATAAGTTAAAGGAAGCTCAGAGAGTGCAGAGTCGGAAAAGAAAGTTTCTCCATAAGAAGAGAGCTCAAAAGGGTGGAGCCGCTAAGAAAGGAAAGGCAGAGGTAGTTTGCTATAAATGTGACAAGAAAGGGCATTTTGCAAATGAATGTCGCTCGGGTGGTGGAAAGAAGATGATCAGGAAGAAGAATATTAGATGCTTTAACTGCGATCAAATTGGACATTATAAGAATCAGTGCAAGGAGACAGCCAAGAATGGGAAGGGAAAAGTGTTTGTATTAGAGCCAGCTACCTCGAGGCTAACAATAGAGGAAAAGAGGAAAAACTACGTTGGAAGGTATGCTTATGATTCATGGTATGTCAGTTAGCGTTCTATTTGATACCGGTGTATCACATTCTTTTATATCTTATTGTTTGGTAGATAAGCTTAGCCTAGAACCCTGATACATAGTTACTTCCTTGAGAGTTGCAAATCTGATAGGAGGTTATGCGACTCTTAGGATGAGATGTGACCACCTAGATTTTGAGTAGTTAGGTCATGCCTTTATTTGTAGTTTGCATGTATTTGATTTCGTAGTGTTCAGAATTATTTTGGGTATGATTTGTTAAGTAAATATTATGCTAGGATATTTTGCTATGATAGGAAAATATCGCTTAGACACGCTGATTGTAGTGACCGGATTATACACTCCAGAGAATAACCTAGTTTTGAGGTTAGTTCTTCGTTGAGTGTTGTGGAGGTAGAAGACGTGTTGAATCGAGTTTTCATTGTTAGAGAATTCGCAGATGTCTTTGAACCAGTAGTAGGATTGCCACCGAAATGAGCTATCGAGTTTCAAATAGATTTGATGCCCGAAGCAACACCAGTGAGTAGATCGCCAAGCAGGATGACACCTACCGAGATGAAGGAGTTAATGGTGCAATTGGTGGATTTGGAAGGCAAGAATTTTATCAGACCAAGTAGTTCGCCTTGGGGAGCAGCCGCAATATTTGCTAAGAAACTAGATGGATCGTTAAGGTTATGTATTGATTATTGTAACTTGAATGAGAAGATGATAACTAATCAATATCCGTTGCCTAGAATTAATGACTTATTTGACCAATTGAAGGAAGCCAAAGTATTTTCCCAGTTGGATTTTGCAACAGGGTTCCATCATAGTGGCAGAGGATAGCATTCCTTTGACAACTTTTAGAACCAGATATGGATCGTAAGAATGGTTAGTAATGCTGTTTTGACTAACAAATGTGCCAGCATTCTTTGTAGGTTTAATGAAGTATTCATAGATGATATTTTGATATACTCTAAAGCTGAAAGAGAGCATGAAGTTTATCTTAAAGTGGTGCTTGGGATGCTGAGGCAGCATCAGCTGAAGGCGAAATTTTCGAAGTGTCATTTTTGAAAGAGAGAAGTGAAGTTCCTTGGTCATGTAGTCTCAGAGAAAGGGTTATCTATAGATCCAGCTAAGGTCGAAGCGGTAAATAATTGGAAGAGACCCGAGACAGTGATTGAAATAAAGAGTTTGCTTGGATTAGCTGGGCATTATCGAAGAATCATTAAGGATTTTTCACGAATAACGACACCGACGACTGAGCTAACGCGAAAGGATGTGAAGCTCGTTTGGAACTATAAGTGTAAGGATGCATTCCTGGAATTGAAACACTTATTGACTAATGCACCTATGTTAGTACTTTTAGAAGGGAATCAGGACTTAGTGAGGTATATGGATGCATGTGGAACAGGAGTAGGAGCTGTGTTAATGCAAAGAGTAAAGTGATTACGTATGCATCTCAGTAGCTTAGATCGCATAAGGTTAGATATCCAACGTACGATTTGGAATTGGCTGTAGTGATTTTTGCATTGAAGGTGTGGAGATATTACCTATTGGGAGAAAGACTCGAGTTGTATACGGATCATAAGTCGCTAACATATTTATTCTCTCGGAAGGAGTTGAATATGAGATAGCAGAGGTGGTTAGAGTTTTTAGTCGCTTAGGACTGTGGTATTGAGTACACACTAGGAAAAGGCAACAAGGTTATGGAAGCACTTTGCAGAAAACATCATAATGCAATGTTGGTGATGATAGCCGAGTGGAAAGATTTGGAAGCGTTGACAACATGCAGAATGTAGTGGAGATCTGAAGCTAGGTCTAGTAAGGATACTAGTATGGTGTCATGTTTAGAAGTTCGACCAGTGATGACCGAAAATATTTCTTCTAAGTAAAATGAGGATCCGTTATTAGTTGAACGGACTAGAAAATTAAGGGATGGAACAGAGAGCGATCACATTAAAGATTTTAGTCTTGACCACAATGGGTTTTTGAAGAAGAAAGAAAGATTATGTGTTCTGTATGTAGTGACATTAGGAAGGAAGTTCTTGGAGAATTCCATCGTTCGAAGTTCACTATTCATGCAGGAGGAATTAAAATGTATCAAGACATGAAGAAGAGTTTCCTCTGGGGAGTATGAAGAGAGATGTAGGCTTATGGGTAAATCAGTGTTTAAACTGTCGGCAGGTGAAACCCGAACATTAGAAACCAAGTGGGTTACTTCAGCCTTTAGATATTCCAGTATATAAGTGGGATTCGATTTCAATGAATTTTATAGACGGGTTGCCAAGATCTAATAGAGGAAATGAAAGCATATAGGTCATAATGGACAGGTTAACCAAGAGTACCCATTTCATTCCAGTTAAGTCAACCAGGACGACACCTGTTTTAGCTAAGTTATTTATGAAAAATTTAGTTAGACTGCATGAAATTTCTAGTTTTATAATAAGTGATAGAGATTACTTATTCGCTGGCGAGTTTTGGAAGAGTCTACAGGAGATTTTGCATACTAAGCTCAAGATGAGTAACGCTTACCATCCCCAGATAGATGGGCAAACAGAAAGAGTTAACAAAGTCTTAGAAGATTTGTTATGAGCTTGTGTGCTTGACTTTGGGGGATCATGGGAAGACCATCTACACTTAATCGAGTTTTCGTATAACAACAGTTACCAGGCTAGTATCGGGATGGAACCGTTTGAAGCATTGTATGGAAGGCCATGCAAATCTCTAATTTTTTGGTTAGAGACCGGGGATAGGTTAGCTCTTTGTCCGAATTTAATTAGAGAAGCTACAGAGAAGATTGAGTTGATTCGAGCTAGAATGAAGGAAGCTTAGTCTAGGCAAAAGGGTTATGCTGATTGAAGACGGAAGGACTCAGAGTTCTCGGTTGGAGATCATGTTTTCATCAAGGTATCACCGATGTAAGGTGTAATTCGATTTGGAAGATCAGGGAAATTGGCACTGACATTCATTGGACCATAGGGTAGAGTTAACGAATAGTTTGGCAGGAGTCCATGATGTTTTTCATATTTCTTATCTAAGGAAGTGTATTCGAGATCCAGAGACTACTATAGCACTAACTGTGTTAGATGACTTAGTAGTGGAACCAATTTTGACTATAGTTAGAAAGCCAGTTCGTATAGTCACCAGAGATGAGAAGAGGCTAAGGAACAAGATAGCCAAATTATATAAGGTCCAATAGAGCGACGACGAGAGAGATCGCACTTGGAAAACTGAGAGCAGGATTAGAAGCGTTTATCCTAATTTGTTTCATGATATGTTTTACCTTTATGATTGATTTCTTATGTGCCTTATCATAATTTTGAGCACAAAATTCTTTAAGGAAGGGAGTCGTACCGACCCTAATTTTGATTAACATTATTTAGGACATTTAATTAGCTAACTTAAATGAAATAATGTATAAGGATTAGGGGATTGAGATTTGTATATTTTAAAGGGTAGTCGTTCCTAGTTAACCAATGAACTAAATGAAATTAAAATGAAATAGTAAGGAAAATCAAGGGCAAAATAGGAATAAGCCAAATTCTTATACCCTAAACCCTCATGCATATTCATTTTACATGTTCATAAACAAAATCAAAACATAAGAGAGGTCGATCACCATTATAGGAAAATAGGAAGAAGATAAAGCTAGAATCAAAAGAAGGAAGCTTAATCAACCTAATCAAGGATCAAATCTCAACTCCTTAATAAAAAGCTAAAGGTGAATAATAGATTAAATATCATGGTTTTTTTATTTTCGGTTTTAGTTGAGATCCGAATATATTTTGCAAATAATTTTCCATGTTATGATTGTTTAATGGATATATATATATATGCTTGTTGATGATATATGCTATTTTATATAGATTTTATGATAAAGTTTGACTTGGAAAACCTATTAAAATGACATCTAAATACCTTGTGATTTTGAGATAAGGTCAGAAGTAATATTTTAGAGAAGGGTTTCGAATTTTATAATTTTCTGAATTAATGTGGATTTATTATGAATTTTCTAGTGAAGAAATTGGTTAATTGGGTTTAAATTTAGTTACGGCTATTTTATGTTAGCTTTGGGTCAGAAATTTAATATGTTAGAAAACATATTAAAAGTGATTTATGGGAATTTTTATAGAAGTTCCTAAGTGTTTTATTAAGTATATAAAATTATTTAAGGTATGGGACTTAAATGTTTTATATGTTTATAAAAAGAAGGGGAAATTTGCAAATGTTTTAAATTACTTATTCCTTAAATTGGTAGCACATTTGGAAAATATTTTAGAAAAGAAAATGGAAACAAATCATATGTTGACAAACAAAGCAGGTTAGTTGAAAAGAAATTACTGTTAAAGATAAAAAATCAATTTTTAGAAGACTTTGTTGTTTCGGCACTTTCGGCATCTACCTTTCGACTTTATACTTCCGCCTCCATCTTAGTCGAAACTAACATATATGGTATCAAAGACTTGGTACGTAGTGGATTGGAGATAGGCGAAAGGTATAAAGTTGAAACTAGGGTTTCGAAAGGGTCGAAACCTAGCTTTTCTTTTAAAAGGAAATGCACCTGCTTTGCTTTCGAAAATAATGCTTTCGAATAAGATAGCATTCAACTTAGTCAAATGTTTTAAAGAAAGTTTTCAAAAGAGGTTGCGCCTTTTTTATAAAGAAGCTTTTTAAAGGGGTCGAAACCCCTAGCTACCGCATTCAACCTTTCGAAGCGATGATTTCGAAAGGGTTCCTTTGTTCTAAAAAATTAGAGCCGCTTCTCGTTTAAAGGGATAGGTTTCAACACCATCCACTTCTTTACTTTGGAAATTGCTTTCTAAAGTGTTGCTTTCGACTTAGATCTTTTAAGACCTTTTGAGATTTTGAAAGCTAAACCCAAAGGTTTCAAAAGGAATGGTTTTAAATGGTTTTGAAAGGTTGTTCCACATGTTTTTGCTTGAACCCAATGCTTTTGAAAGGTTTCATTTATGTAAAGGACTTAATGCTTTTGAAAGGTATATGTTAAAGGTTTCGAAATGGTGGTTCCTGAAGTGACCCACTTCTTTATACTCAAATTTGTGTGATTTTTAAGTGAGTTTTTTTTTATAAACACATCAGTGATCACTTCTTTAAACTCATTCTCCCAAGATCCAGAATTTTACTAATATAAAAATATCAGTATATAAGCTAAATCATGTCATTTATATATGTGAAGATATATAAATGGTTCTTTGCTTATCAGAGCAACTAAAATGGCAAAGAATCTCATTCACACTTTGTTCCTCATAATTGAGGGACTTTAGTGTCACATAGCCATTTATCTATATTTTTTTAACTCAAACTTGTCTGCTAATCCTAAAATAATCACATCATTTTCTTGTCTTATTTCCTAGCCTGTGCTATAACTCAGATTAATTAATTTCTGGGTTTTACAAGCTAGCCATTTGATCCATAGAATTTTGGGATCTGATAATAGATAATTTGGTTGATACAGGGTATTAGTTCAGCCCATACATGTTTGTCTATCTCGGGGATTCTATTCTTAAACTCAAGCAATTCTTATGTTAAGAAAATTTCTTATGTCATATTTTATAAAGTATGCAATGATCTGATGAATATCAAGACAGTAAATCAGTTTAAAGGCCAAGCAGTGAAAACATTACACATGAACAAAATGTTAACTCAATTCATCATGTCAATGTAGGCCAGCATATACTTGAAAATAGTATGATTAAAGCAGCATCAAGATCAGACTGTTGTAAAACTTTTAGATGGACATATAGTGAAGGTTACTGATAAATCCTCAAATTATGAAACAAATGATTGTGATCAATTAAATAGTGGGTTTACTGACATGCTTAGTATCTAGGTAGACTACATAACATTGCATTTTCTGCAGTAGATTTGTTTAAGGCCAAATACACTAAACTTAAATCAATTATATGGGCAGCTAAGCCAAGTTTTTAATGTAGTTGCACCTCAGATTATTATTATATAACATGTGGTTCATTCTGCAATACAAGTTTTTACTGAAAATCAAATATTAAATAAGGATTTTCAAACTAAGACTTCAAGCTTTTCATGGCCTTATATCAATTTGTAAGTCATGATCAAGCCTTACTGGCTAATTCAGATCAGGTTCAACCATCACCTATCATTTCCTCTATATGCATTTTCAAAAGAAAACCACTGCAATTTCACTATTTAAAAATTTATCAATTATACTAAAGAAAGTATGCCCACATATCAAATTACATGGCATAACTTTCTTCATCACAATCCACCAGAAAACATCAAGATCAGTTACTTGAATCAGTAGCTCCAGACACATATAATACTTAAGTTTTACAAATTCTTTTCAGATGGACAAAGCTATTACAATACTGAGAGGTCTGCATAGACTTAAGAGAGTTTGTCTAGCTATCTTTATTACAATGAACTACTGCATTTTAAAACTCAAGTAGGTCTTCTAATTTTTTTTCCAGCAAGCAAGCTATTCATACATCTCTACCTGCAACAATATTTTGAGCTGCCTCAATAAAATGAGACACCCCAAATATTGCAAAGGCAATAAATAGGGTCAGAATAAAATTCTGGTATGAGTGAAATCAATATTAAAAATAACTTGTAAAATTCTTTTAAGACTGTGCAGAGATCATATAGAGTTTGATGCCTTCCAGTTCCATAATGAGCTTTAGCATATATATAATTAAACCTGTACATCAAGCATACATTCATCCAATTTGTTCAAATGTACATGTACAAAACTCCTATGGATTTAAACTCTTAAATTCCACAGCCTTCATTTCCAGTTCCATTTTACATTTTTATATGGTCTAAACTCTTGCCTTTGAACACAAAATGTGCATTGCAAAGGACTCAATTCTGTTAACCTTTGCACAGAGGCCTTCGGGACTTGAACAAGTCATGCACATACCCATCATCCACCTAATGATGAATAGATCAAGGCAACTCTCCTAAATTACTTTGTAATTTAGAGACCATGCATATTCATTCAAGGAATTTTCCTTTTTAGCTCCAGAAATACTCTTGTAATCCTTTCTTCATTTCATAAGTAAGGAACTTAATTTCCTTAAAAACCATATCTAAACATACCAACCATTCATACCAAATTTTACAACCCATTTCAAAGTCATTTCTGCTTGATTACATTTTCTAATAACCTGCTAGTACAATAGTTTCTAGAACTTTTCCTCTGCTTAAATAAATCTACTGAAATCATAAGAAATGCCATTTTTTTTTGCTGTGAACATAAGATGTGGTTTTGAGAAAAACCCATAAACATATTGGATTTTGATCTGAACAAATCAGCACATTTTTACAATATTTCTTTGTTCATAGCAATTTTTAAATGAACTAGACATGAGCATAAACCTCTCTGTCCATACTGCCTAATCCATTATTATTCAATACCCTACTTCTCAGTAAATTAGTCAGATTATTTTCTTATAAAAACTGAGTCATAAACTCATTTCTGTAATCAGGTTATATGATTGATTAAACAATTTTCAAAACAAAATTAGTCAATGCCAAAAACAAATCAAAACAACAACAAAAAATTCAACCAAAATGCCATTCATGATCATCATATATTTATTCAGAGAAATAAAGATTAACAGAAATTATAATATGATTTTCATATAAAATAATTGGCTGCCCTTACTTGGGAGTTAATGCCATAAATCTCATAAGTGATTATCACTCACCTTTCCCTTCTTTTCCCCGAGAATGCCTAAGCCTGAAGACTGTGTGAGTTTCTCCTTTCTATTTTTTTTTTTTTTTTTTGAATTGAACTTCTGTTTTTTTTTTCCTCAGAGAAAACCTCTGCCTTACCCCTTGATTTAAATCATTTAACTAGGGTTTTAATCGAGGAAACACCCATTCTATCCTCACATAATTTAGAGGATCATGTGTATATGCTTATGGCTAATCTTGCCATTTTCTTTTTTTCTTTTTTAGTTTCCATTTCTGGTAAAAGCAGTTATCACACTGCTTTTCTGTGCACATGCTTTTTGCATGATTTTATCTGCACATTATTTTTATGTGACTTAATTTCACAATGTATCCTATCATACCCGAGATAATTCTCATGTCTCTTCCTATAAGTTTTTTTTTTTTGACTGACATAATTTACCATTTGCTTCTCTCTTGATTTATTTCAAAAAATGCATCCACACTCATAAATATTGCTTGACTGACTTTTATGCATTTTAATTATCAAGAGAATTTTTATTTTATCATCCCATACTTCTCTAATCATATGTATATATTTTCTATACAATATTCACATATATATACAAGTCATATGAATTTTAGAATTCATTTTATACTTAATCATTTTCCTTTCATCACTGTGTATATAAAAATAATTATCCCCTTGCACAACTATTTCACTCACTTCTGATATTCATTTTCAAGCTATTTTTATCCTTTGGTTATGTATATAATACATATATATATACATAAAATATGTGAATATAATACTCCTCTTTACTCAGCTATTTTTCTTCCCATTATTATCTTCTTTAACTATTCTCTGTTAACTAATTTAATATTATATATTTTTTTCAAAGTAATTTTAATCTCAGAAAGAAATTTAGGTCTTCACAGTTCCCTAATGTTCTCTAAAGATTTACCTTAGTGTTTAAATGGATGATTTTCAATGTTTACGAAAGGCATGTTTGAAGTGTTTTGAAAAGAGGATGTCCAAGGTTTTATAAAGCTTTCGAAAGAATATTTTCAATGTTTTCGAAAGGTCTATTGTAAATGGTTTCGAAAGGTATGTTTTGACCTTTTGGCCTAAGGTTATAAAGTAAAGTAGTTTACTGGTTTCGAAAAGGGTACTTTCAATTGTTCGAAAGGGGTACTTTTATAGGTTTCGAAAAAAGTTGTTTAAAGCTTTTAAACAGTGGTTTCGAATGTGTTCATCAATAATGTTTTGTGTAAAGTATATATAACATGGCAAAATGATTTGAGTAAAGCATAAAGTGTATTTTCCTTGTTTAAATATGACTTAAAGGATTAAACCAACTTGAAAGAAATGTTTTTAAGGAAAATTTAATGGTGTAGTTGACCCTAAGTAAATGATTCAGCTATTAGATTACCAAATAGGACTTGTATAGGGTCGTGCCTTATACTTTCGTAGCCCCTAGCTAATATAAGTCCAAAATTCCAGTGTGTAGAGCATTATCATAGGTAAGACTAAAATTACGCATAGAATTGAATATACAGAGTGAAGATAGGCTATTGGTGAGCCCGCAAAACCATTAAGATCAGTTGACCCTAGGAAAAGTAAGTTAGAGACAGACCATCCAGAAAAGTATCTAACAGAAGTTAGATTATTTGTTTATTTTGTCTGGTAGTCCCGAGTCAGCCAAAGGTTAGTGTAGCCAAACAAAACTATAGTGTTCAGACAGATAGTCCATTGATTACCTGATTTATATGCTTACATGATATTGATATTATTGCTTTAACCAGTTTGGTTGCAGGATTTTGATTTGCAAAAGATATCTTTTAAAATGATATTAGTTAGGAAAAACCTTTTCTGCTAAGCGGCGTGGTCTCACTCAATATTAGATAACCGATTTCACACAAGGCTTTATGTCTGGCTCAAAGTTTATGTTTTTCTCCTTAAACTCTCGAGTGCTCAAAATTGATTTGAGTAGGTTGAGAATGGAGGATTTACAGGCTTTAGTAAGTAGACGAATAAAACTTCCAGAAACGAGCAAGAGGCTGATGTTGGCTATTGAGGAGTTGTTATGTTTTATTTCTACTATGATGTATTAAGACAGTTTTGTCTATTTAGTACTCTGATCATCCAAGGGGGTATCTTCATATGTCGCTTTTGGCATGTTTTGCAATAATTATATTTGATCAAAACCTAGGAAACGATTAGGATTATGTAACTGGATATGAAACATGATTTTGTGAAATGTAATCAGAAAAGTTGTTTTGAAATCCATGATTTTCATTCATATTCATGTGCTTCTGATATTATGGATGCCATTTACATTACCATATTTTGTCACCGGAAGTTAATACTATAGATGATTGCAGCATCTATAAGCTTAGCTTGGGTGATGTAGCATATACTATACCATTAATGAGTTCTTCTATTTTGGTTAATTGGATGGTACCTTACCATTTTTCGTCTACACTGATATTTACGATACTGGTATTAGCGTTATTGTGATGTTGGATGGTAAGGTTGTAACATATGCAAGTTAGTAGTTGAAGACGCATGTAAAAAACTACCTTACACATGATTTGGAATTAGTTGCGATTATATTTGCTTTGAAGTCATGGAGACACTATTTACTTAGGGATAGATCTGAACTATATACGGGTCATAAGTCATTAAAGTATTCATTTCCACAAAAGGATTTAAACTTGAGATAGCAAAGGTTTCTTAGCATCATATGATTCTAGTACTACTTATACCCTTGGGAAGGGAAATGTTATGGCGAATGCACTGAGTAGGAACCATGCAACGTTGAGTGCTATAATGTTAGAAATGAGGCAGCTGGAGTATATTTCTGGATTTAAGTTTTGACTACCAATGGATATTACAGTTGGATTATTAACAACCTTAGAGGTTAGGCCGATGATAGTGGACATGATTAGTATGAATCAAAGTAAGGCTATAGATTTGGTTGAGATATGGATCATCTTGAGAAAGATGAGACGTCGAGTCATTTGGAGTGATATGCAAACAATATGAAGGGTTACTAAAGAGGAGATGGAAGATTGTGTCTTCCAAAATTGAAAGAGCTAATCGACGAGGTGTTAAAGGAGTGTCATCATTTTAGGACGACCATTCATCCTGGTGGCGATTAAGTATATAGGGATATGAAAAGAGTTTATTATTGACTAGGGATGAAGAGAGATATGGTGAGGTTTGTGGCTAGATGTCTCACTTGTTAGAGAGTAAAGGTAGAGTAGAGCATAAGGAGTGGATTATCGATGCCCTTGGAAGTTATATCGTGGAAATGGAATGTTTCAATGGATTTTATAGAAGGATTGCTAAGGAGTAGAATGGCTAATGAGAGTATTTGGGTTATGGTGGATTGACTGACATAGAGTGCACATTTCATTCATGTAAAGAGCATAAGGATGACAGTATCTTTAACTACATTGTATATTAAGGAAGGGTGAGATTGCATGGTATACAAGAGAAAAATATAAGTAACCAGGACCCACTTTTCATGAGTGAATTCTGGAGAAGTGTACAGGATAGCTTGGATACGGAATTGAGTTTGAGCACGACATATCATCCGTAGATGGATGGACAGACCAAGAGAGTAAATAGGGTGTTAGAAGATTTGTTAAGAGCATGCATTCTGGATTTTCGAGGTGCTTGGGAAGATCATTTTCCATTATGGGAATTCACATAAAATAATAGTTATCAAGCTAGTATTAGGATGAACCGTGTAAATCATCTTCATGTTGGTGGTAGTCGACAGATAAGGTGATACTTGGACCACGGATGGTAAGGGGTATGTTGGAGAAGGTAGAGTTGATAAGGAAAAGAGTGAAAATGGCACGAGATAGGCAGAAATTATATGCTGATAAAACGCAAAAGGCGTTGGAATTCAAAGTTGAAGATCTTTCGTTTGTGAAAGTATCACCTATCAAGCATGTGATGAAGTTTGGAAGCTTAGGCAAGTTGGCGCCAAGATTTGTTAGACCATTATATGTATTGGAGCATATTGGAGGATTAGTTTATAGAGTAGTGTTAACCACATAGAATGGCTAGAATGCATATTGTATTCCATACATCACATTTTCTAAAATGCATGCATGACTCAGCCACAGTGGTATAACCTAGTCGGTTGGAGGATGTGGAGTTAGAGGCAGAAGCAATTTCATCTAAAGGACTGCATGCATAGTGGGGCATGGAATTTGAAAGTTGAGGAATAAAGTAATCAAGTTGGTGAAAGTGCAGTGGGGAGACGTTATAGTAGAGACTACAAGAGAGCCTAAAGGGAAGATACATACTTCTCATCTCGAACTCTTTACCGGTATGTTCTTTTGATTTATACAATTTACAAGGAGTTAGGTTTGGTTACTTAGATTGGATGTTAGGAATTGGATGCTTTATCATATGCTATTACTTATGTCACTAAAGTTGCATTCATATAGAGCTGCCAGTTTTATACTAGGATTCCTATGCATTATGCCAATATGCCATATCTCTACATTCATATAAGGTGCAATTATTGCATTTATTGCATTATGCTAGATTCATATCAGTTATCATATTCTGTATCTTGTTTGGATGTCATTGTACGTATGTATGATTTTGCTTAAATTTGATGGTTGCTTTAAAATAGATGATTGCTTTGTACGATCAGTTGTATGCATGCATGGCTGAGATGGGTGAGTAAACGAAAGAGTGAGAGTCTATTACATTTTATGTTTCTTTGGAATTTCGAGGTTGAAATTCTTTCAAGAGGCAAGATAGTAACACCCCAAAATTTTATATATAACCTAAATAATGATTATAATTAACAATAAATTAATTTTGAATTAAATTGGAGGATAATTTGTTAAATTTTAATAAAAGGGAAAATGGTATTTTTTTTATAAACGGTTAAACTAGATAACGGGAGTCGCACCATTGCATGACTCTCATTTTTCTGGTCAAGATGGAGTATTCGCTTGTCCGAATCGGCTGTCGTATGAGTGAGATAACAAAGCTTTATTTAAGTGGGCCGGGTTAGGTTTGGGCTGAGTTATCATGCCCATAATTTGAATTTTAATTTGAGATGTCATTTTAGATTTTCCTCCAAAAGCAAATTTAAAAGTACGTAAAATTTTGTTTCTCATTTCTAAAATTTAGTCGAAAACCATCATCTTCCTCTTCAATCATCTCAACATTAAATTCATATATCTTAATGGAATTTGATGAAACAAGTTGTATTAGATTCGTAGTGGAGTTCTCTATCATTTGGAGTAAGAAACGAAGGTTAATTCGAGAACTTGATTTTTAAACAAATTCGAGACAAAGGGCGAATACGGGTTCTTTCTGTTAGATTTGGCGAGTGTTGCTTCTCCAATATCGAGATAATGTTGTGATAATGATATAGTATACTGAGGCTAATTTAGGGTTAAAATATGATATATTTTGGTCTATAAGATGAAGTCGGAAACTAAGATAAGAAAAGAACTTATACTGTTTCAATTAAAATATATAGAAATATGATTTCAACGCAAACATGAATCAAACCCTTATATAAACAAAAATTTGAAGATACGAACATGTTAAGATCCTAGAAATCAAGTAGGTAACATATATATATATAGTATATAATCACCAAAATAAAAAACGAAGCAAAGAATCAAAATATGGAAATTAAAAATCCAAATCAAAAAGAAATTCATGTAACCTCAACGTTCATCGGTGCACTAGTAGGTGCACACCGGTCCACTAGTGAACGACCCAATTTCGTGTATTTGGGTGGCATTGAACCCCTAATTCGACATGCATTGGTCTAATCTTTTTTGTGGCGATCCCTAAGGGATATATTGGCACTTTTATGGTTTGGTTGACTGCTATTTGGATGAATAAGATCGATGTATGGATGTAGTATGTGTGCTTTGGAATGGTAGTTGATTGCTCTAGGCAAGTACGATGCGTAGTTTGATGATAATGATGAGGCTCGACATTCGGGTATGCTGTTTGGCAATTGGGTAAGTATGTAAGACCCGTATGGATACGACGAAATATAACATGGTGTATATGGCTTTCGATATTGTAGTTTCGATAAAGTATAAATATATAGTTGGCGATACGAATACCTGAATCTTGTAGCGCACACAGTGGGTCCTTGATTATTGACGTGGCGTTCTCCTATACATCGGGGCTAGTCCAGGAGTTTTGATGTGGCCAACTGTCGACCTAAAATGCATGTGGTGGGACCATGTATGAGTCTAATGCATGACTATTCTTCACCACACATGGTGAGATCGGATAGTCATTGTCGTCTAATCCTTCATCGCAAGTGGCGAGATCGGATTATGTTTAGGATTATTTAGATACTATAATACGTTCTGTAATATGGCACAGGTGGGTCTAGAAGATATTATACTAAGGCTTAATTCATGTTATATCACTATCACGGTAGTGTACCTGTATTGGATTTGCTTCACTTACGTAGACGTATGTACGACCCACTACTATATTTTTCTATAAATATTATTCAGGTTGATGGAGTTGGGAGACATGACAAATTCAGAGATAAAACTTGTATATACTATATATAAATTGTAAATAAAGTGTGTGTTAAAGACTTGATGTGACAATGTGTGGCATCATTCGGGTTTGGATTGTACAGACTAATATATTGGTATTAGAATTTGTAAACAGATATTTATATGTATTTGTGTGATATAAGGTATTGATTTACCATCTTCCATGAGATTCTGAAAGTTTTAGCAAATATAGTCTTGTTTTATATTCTCTCTATGTATATCATATGCATTATCTTCCAACGACTCGCCATATTGGGACTTCATCTTGTAATTATGGGGTTTTGAAATGGCGGGTTGTTACACAAATGTTAACCTCTTTAACAAAGAACCCACCCGGGTTATAGGTGCGAGTGTAAGTAGCTTGATCAAAGCTCTATGTCCAAGGGTCGGAGACAAGTCTAGGATAGCGAGAGAGCTACAAAAGTAGCTGGTTTTGTCTTTAACCGACTTTTATCAATAAGTGAATGATATGATGAGTATGGAAAGCACAGATCTTTCGGACAGTGACAATGAGGCAAGGCATCCTACCCAAGCCGGTCCTAGCAGCAATAGTGATTGCTGAAACAATGACTGTCAAGTGATGCCAGGAGGCATCTAGAGGCCAACCCTCAATACAATCCCAAGTAAAATATTATTCTCATTTGAATAGGTACATCGCCACAATCCACCTCGCTACCAGGAACAAAGTGCAATTTCAAAGGCCCGCTACTGCCAGGGATTGAAAGCAGGAGGAACCTCTCCATAATGGAAAATACTATTAGTTCCCTCAAATCAATGGGCTCAAGGATGAAACTGAAAGACTCGTCCAGGAAAGGATACTCTTGGAATTTTCTCGACACTAGATCGAGAAAAGAGAAAACTTTAAAGAACGGTAGAATCAGCCCCTTCGGTCGAATATTACCAATGTCCAAGCCGTCACCAAGGTCCTGATAATATGATGCGGCTTGCATGTAGCTAATAGTAGTAGAGGGGCCCAGTCTCGGTGTAAAAGATAAGTAGGCATATTCGAGCATATTTATTCGTTGAAATCTCGAACGTCCAAAATACCTTGATTACGACCAAGATAGCCGATCAGCTTTGCGATCGAAGATAAGGAAGCATTCTCCTACCCCCATAATGTCCCCATAGTCGTTACTCTTGCTTAGCTAACTCCAACATGCACTAAGCCTTCGTGGATGGGGGTAGCTCGATCAACGTCATGTTCAAGAAATTCCTTTCAGGAATCCTACCTCCAACCTTACCCTTTACATCCTGCCCATTCATGGCTTTAGGGGTGTAGGCGTTGTTCTAATCGGCACAACTTCTCTTGTAACAACTTTCGACCAAGAGCCCTTCACTACAAAGATCTAGGTAAATTTTATAGTAATTGATTTCTCATTTGCTTATAATATGTTAATGGAACGACCGACGCTTGCTGAGCTAGATGTCATTGGCTTTTACAACCATCTTGTCAAGAAGTTCCCCGTCCAAGATGGGGTTGGAGAGATCAAGGGCAATCAGTAAAATGCAAGGGAATGTTACGGGACTTCCCTTAGGTAGGTAAAGAAGGGCGTTCTCATGCTATAGTAAGAGAATTCAATAATCAGTGATGGTTTTCTCAATCCATCCAATGGGCCAGCCAGCACCTTGATTCTTGCCAACCCCTAACCCCAAAGCATTGGCTGCACTCCTACTCTCTCATAGCCAGCCACCCATCTAAGAAATGGGGAATCACGATCATAGTACAAACCTATTATTATAGATAAGTTCTCCTTTTTGAAAAAAATCTTTCACGTCTATAAGTCTTTGTAAGCATGCTGGACATAGCTCGGATTACCATCATGCAACTCACTTACACTAGAGTGTCTGAGCTAAGCAATGTGCTCCAAATCGATTTGGGATCAATGGCCTCTTCACGACTAGCAATATGTCACCCAAAAGAATCTCACAGCCCCGTCCGTTCAGTTTCGAGCATAGGCTCATCCTCCACTCTTCGTTTGACCACATGCAACCCAAGATAACTACAATAAAACTTGTGTTTTAGCTCATGCCGGTGCAAATTGCCACTCTACATCCAGTCGGTCTCTGGTCTACATTAACGATTGTTCCCTGATCATCTAATTATTACACTGATATTTAACATATCCTAAAAAGAAAGGCATTTCTGCAAAATAAATATAGGAACTTATCGGCAGTTATTCAAAGCACTATGCTCAACAAGTCATAAGTAGATAAATGAGAAAAAACAACAACAAAATTCCTAATCAAAGTTTATGGAAAAAGATTTGTTTCATTCACTTCAAAGAATGCAAAAGCACAATGCCCTTCCTACTAGGCTTATAATGATATTCTTATTGCTAACTAGTTGAAAAGTAGAAAGTCAGAAGAAGAAGTACACCAATGGAATGCTTTAAAAAATCTAGCTCAAATTGCGGAGATGAACTCCCTCAACACTCTAAACAATCAAGAAATTCTTGAAAAAAAGGGGCGTGATACCATCTTCGAAGCCTTCTACATCAAATCTCGCATGAGATCTAGAAAAGCTCCTTGTTGACATCGCCAAGAGGGCGAATGGGTCTTTAGCTATGTCATCAAAGTCGAAGGTGACAACCACTACTCTTTCTAGCAAGGCATTAAAGTGTCCAAGCCGACCTTAGTTCTGAGACGCCAAAGCAGGATGGAGACGAAATCCACTAACCGCAGTTGGCACATTAGAATAACAACAATGGTCGATGACCATGAGAGGCCTGGCTAGTAGGCACAAATTCAAGCCAAGCGGTAAGGAAAGATCCTTCTCATGAAGAAATTTCCAAGTGATGGTTTGAATTGCAATCAACAAGTGGCAGTTCAGTACCAAGAAAGCTTTCTCCTTTCTCATCATACCAAACAAGTTAGACAAAAAGGGACACGTGCAAAGATGTCTAGAAAGCAAAGAGATGATGAAGCCAGTTGCTTTTTATTAGTAAAGAACCGTGAAAGATTCAAAGGCTATGAAGAATTTTCATGGGGAAAGATTTTATGAGTTCAGGGAAGAAGAGAATGGGATATTTATATACTCACGCCTTCAATCATATGCGTTGAATTCAAAAGACAAAAAGAATCACAGCCATTAAGAAGAGATTGGAATGAAGTCAATTCATGCATGTAGGAGACACGACATGTCTCTACCATGTTTGGAAAAATGAACCATCACAAATAACAACATGAAGCCACATGGAAAGAGCACTAAATGCTTTATAGGGACGACAACTGCAAGATTTTAGTGATTTGACAAGCCTACACCCGCACGTGGATATGGACTTTGGGGGGAAAAAAACTAAAATCATACGATAATGAGAACTTCGTCCACCTTTGCTGCTTCAAATTAAAATCATTTTGGGAGAATAAATAAGTGAAAGACTTATGATCCATAAATAGCTCAAATCCCCCCTGAAAGATAATGCCTCCATGATTTGAAAGTGAAGACAATAACTGCCAACTCAAGATCATGGGTTGGATAGTTTACCTGGCGTACCTTTAATTTTTGACTAGCATAATAAACAACTCTACCCTCTTACCTCAACAACACCCTAGTCTTGTAACATAAGCATAGGTATATATTATGATTGCCTTTGAATCATCGGGGAATACTAAAATAGGTGAACTAGTCAACAAATCCTTCAGATTAATAAAAGCATCTTCGTGTTCTGATTCCACAAGAAAATTATATTCTTCTTTATAAGGCGTGTCAATGTTGTAGAAATTTTAGCGAAGTCCATAATGAACTTTCTATAATAGCTAGCTAAACCAAGAAAAATTCATGTCTCAATGGCATTCTTTGTTACATGCCAATCCTTTACTGCAGCTACTTTACTAGGATCGACTGATAGTCTATGCTCGAAGACAACATGTCCTAGGAGTGAACCTCCTTGCACCAAAAGTGACATTTGGAAAATTTTGCCTTTAGTTTATGCTTATGTAGTGTATTGAGCAATTCTCCAAAATGCAACTTGTGCTCTTCTCACTTTTCGAATAGACAAGTATGTGCCCAAATTGGTTGCAGTTGTAGCATTTGATCTTCACAATACTCATCTTGCAATCCTTTGCTAAATGTCCCTTATACTGGCACTTCTTACATTTGAACTTTGGTTTTTTGTTTCCCCTGAGCTCTCATTTTGCCTCTGTAGTGATCTTACTAAACTCGCCTTCCTTCTACCTTCTTAGGCCCTTCGTTAATGATTGAATTTTGTAGTATCATCTCAACCAAGCTCTCAAAAGTAGCTCCAGTGGGTACAAAACTCAAAACAGTGTCCTTCAAAAACAAATACAACCTCTTGGCAAACTTTGTATCTGGGGTATTGATAAGTTTCAAGCCATACTTTACTAGCTAATTAAATTTATTAACATACTGCTTGACACTACGGTCACCTTGCTCCAAATGAATGAACTTCTCTTGCTGTACTCCCTCTTTCGCCTCAGAAGTAAACTTAGTCTCAAAGCATCTCTTAAAATCAGTCCCAATAATTCCAACCTCATATGTCTCAACAATAGCAATCGCCTACCAATTCGAGGCTTCTCTTTGAAAGTGCCATGAAGCTGATTGTTTCTTCACCGCATCCTTCACAACTATTATGGCAAAATCCTATCATAATTCCTTATCTATGCTCGCATCTCAACAAATGAATAGGTCTGAAAATAATTTCATCCACCTGACTCTGGAAATCTCAACACAGCTTGGGAAGTTTAAAGTAAGCAGAGGAGCTGGGGTTGCACCTAATGCTTACACTGTAAGTCCTCCATTAGAGTTGAGTTCTGTTTGGCCCTTTGCTTGAAGATACCGGCGGAATCAAATAGGAACATCTATGCTCGAAACCTCAGCCTCATCAGAGCTATTTCCAATTTGATTGCTCATTATCACTTATTTGTAAATATGAATTTATTAGCAACTTTCCTTTGATAATGTTAAGCGTTACTGGATTATGAGGATGTTTGTGTTCTACTTATGTACATATAATAATAATTTTCGAAAAAATACAGGTACACTCTCTTAGTATGCAACTAATCCTTATAGAATCCTGAACCTAAGCTCTAATACCAATTAAGACAACCTGCACCCGCAGACACTCTAATTCAAGGCCTAAAATGGTGTTTAAACGCACGTCATTCCAAGAAGTATGAATCATTAGATTTTTTTAGAGTTACATGATATAGTGACTAAAATAAAATTTTGAGCATTCTACGTTTTTAGATCTCACAACAGTAGAAGAAAAATATAAATACTGAAACTATCCCTAATTAATATGGTCTCAAACAAATAGTGGTACGTACAATGTCTAACATAGATAAAGTCTTTTAATAACATTAACAAAATTCTGGATGATAACGTAAGATAAGTGCACGGATGAGTAACTATAGGTAAAATAAATCCCTAAAGTGCTACGTCTCCTCCTCCATGCACCTTGTCTTGCCAGCTTCACCTACTTACGTGACCACCTGTGGTAGATATAAAAAGGAGAAAAAAGAGGCAATTACACAAAGTCTAATGAATGAATTGTATTACTACTATGTGGTCTTCACAAGCAATTAACTTTATCTATAACCTATACAGCCTAAGGTGTCCGTTTGTGTTCGTGTGTCCCATGTAAAGGATTGATTATTTTGCAAATTATAGGGTATAATTATTATTACACCAACATCAATAATAACTTACAAAGGTTTCCACCCGAAGGTTGAACAACCAATATTAGATAGCTCTAGGTCAATTACTAGTAAATGATCTTGATAAATTATTGCATAACCAACTTTGAGTTAACATTCTTAATAGCGAACCACTTAAATCACACATACACACTGAGGAAACACCGCAATGCCTAGGCTCGTGCTAAGTATACGATATCGACAATTTATGGCCTACCGAAGCATTCGTGTCACCTTCTCAATGGTAGATGTGTCCTATGCTCCTTATCATTCAACCTGAAGCTAAAAAAATTGCATACAACAATTCCCCCAATGGTTCAGCCACAACCGACCATATAGCCCTACTGTTATGGACATCTCTGTCACCTTTCCCCACTGTCCAGCAAGTTAAACATGTGATCGAGCTTACCCTAGTAACAATAAGAGCATCGAGTTGCGATGCAATCAATGCCTTGTCGATTTTCACTCTATGCATGCCATGAAGTGTGGACCAATGTACATGATCTAATATAGAACTGTTATCACCTATTACATCACTCCATGCAACTGCGTGACTACTAAAAGTCGAGAAAGTGGGAAAATTTAGCTAATTTATCCTACTTGTCCTACATCTGGTCCAGGTCCAACCTGAGCTTGCTGAAGTAATTCAAATGTTTGAAAAATAATTCAAATGTTTGATACCTTCTGTATCAACTTTTGTTATTGGTATTCAGACGTCTAGTTTCCTTATTCAGATGTCTGACTTTTATTACAGATGTCTGAATAAGAATCCAAACGTCTAAAAGTTCATTTTGAACCGTTTCTTTTATATTTCAAACTGTTTGAAATTCATACATTTGAAAGTGAATTCAAACGTATGGTTAACCATTAAGATGTTCAGTTCTGAATTTTCTAGATTTCATAATTTGTTCATTTAATTTATTTTTGTTCGTCTTCTTCACGGATTCGAATATGCAAGTTAGATTTATTTTCAACAATGTTTTGGTATGATTTCTATTTTTGTGTGTATGTATATAACTTCAGCCGATTTATCTTTACAAATTGTAGATAATATTTCAACCGATAACTCATAGTTGTTTAAATCACCAATCTGTGTATATCTCAAAAATAAATAGAATTAATTCAAGTTAATCACAAAGGTGTATTAAATTATTTGTGTTTATCTAAAATTATCTCAAACTTTATCATATAAAAATTTATATCCATAGAATTAGAGATGGTTTACACTAGTTTATCTTTTCCCTTACTTCGTTAACTAGTTTATCAAATTATCATTTAGAGGTTTTCCATCAAATCTACACTTCTATATTCATAGCTGCAATCATAAATTTTAAATAAACTTTACGATGAAATTATTGCTCCAGTTACAAAAATCCTCTTCTAATTTGATTTGAATATGTTGCTTCTCTTCTTCGCCTGATTGTTTTTCCTCCCATCATTTTGAATATTTCACTCTTTGATTCTTCGCTTCATGCTCTCTCTCTCTCTCTCTCTCATTTGATTTTTTTTGTTTTTATTTTAAAATTTGGAGAGGCTTAAGAAATTAGAGTTTAGGTTAAGCAGTTTTGGAGGAGGAAGAGAGAGAAAAGTATGTATACATTAATAGAGGCGGCGATTAAGGGTTAGAATGAAGAGGAGTGAGGTTATGGTCTTATTTATAGTTGAAAACTGAGGTATTAGGTTAAATCTTGAAATTCATAATTATAGAAATGTCATTGAGACTATTTTCTGCAATAAGTAATATAAGTTTTCTAAATGTAAACGACTTCTAATGAATTGGAATAGGTCCCGAGTTATAATTACAACATTTTTAAAATTTTACTATTTTGTCCTTTTTTGTAAAATTATATTTTTACCATTATTTGTGTTTTTATTTTATTATTATTATTATTAGGGTGTTACAAAAAACAAGTAACCTCTACTTTACACCATAACTTGTTCAACCAACTTAGAGGTGCAAATGTTTTCTTCAAAGTTGGTCTCGCTATTGGCTTTCCTTTATTAAGGGTGACTAAGGATAGTGTTTCGAGAACCATCTTTAGAACTCTCAATACATCTTATAGGTAGTTGGTCCTGCCAATTGGGCTTACGTATGTGCCGTCATATTTCATGGACCTTATGAGCAAAGCCTTTCGCGACCAACTCAATAATTTAATAGCACTAGTCATGAAAGTTTATTTAAAATCACTTAAAGGTGAAATTTTATAAATTTCACTTTTGGATGAGAAAGTGTGATTCTTAGCTCTTATTAAATCTAAGCTTAGGATTTACATTGATCAAGTAAGGTTGTTGTGCAATGCTGGAAGTTGTCGATTGGTGTAATTGAGTTTTGCAGTTTTCTTTGGTCGGCGGATATTATAGCAAGTTCATTTAAGGCAAGGTTGCCACACCTTTTGGCGCAAAGTGACTAAGAAGAACCCAATATCAATAGTTGATACTCCAATTCTTATTGTGGGATGCATAAATCAAAATATATTCAAATTAACGTACTATTTATTTTTCTGTTCTTATTATATCAAAAGTAGCTAAACCATTTACTTGATATACTAATGCTTGATATACTAATGCTTGTAGTACAATTGGTGCGATTCTTATGCAAGAAGGCAAAGTAGATGCTTATGCAAATAGATAACTCAAGACCCATGAGAAAACTACCAAACTCATGATTTGGAGATAATGACCATTGTGTTTGCGTTGATAACTTGGAGGCATTATTTGTTAGGTGAGAAGTTCGAATTTACAGACCCTTAAATTGTAATTCCCCATAAATTTAGTAATAATATATGAATTAATATTAGTTGTATTTTAATTAAATTAAACAATAAAGGGAAAGATGGTCATTTAGTAAACTTTCTTACCTCTTCATTTATAACTTCAAAATTCATGTCTTCCAAAATATTTAATGAAAACCGGCAAATATGGCATTAAGGCATGTGGAGTGCTATAGATTTCTATCAATATGGAGGCGAATTGGGAAGGTTTTCTAGTACTAAAATGCAAGGCAATGGAGTATGATGATGGTAATGAAGTGAATGTTGAAATTAAAATTTGATGGCTTATATTTCTAAATAATGGTTAATAGGTCATGCTTAAAATAAATTTCATTTTCAATTTGTCGTCATTTTTCACGAGAGTTAAAAGTTGTTTAAGAGGTGTGTTATAGTTTGATGACTTATGTTGAGCTAATTAATAACACAAATATGTCATACTTATGATAAATACATCAATTAAACTAAATAATGACAAAAAAAGAAAGATCATAATTTCATATTTTGTTGGACTATATGATCTAGAGAGTGGAATTATATCTAAATTGTCATCTAACTCTCGTACTTTTATCACTTTCTTTTTATTAGTTTCTTACATTTTTAGCTTAACTCTCTCTCGACTTTGGTATAATTTGATTGAATAGAGATTTAAAATCAACAATTCTCTGCGGATCGACCTGTACTCATCACGTATTAACTTTTGTACGCTTGCGTTTAATTTTATTATAAATTCTTCGAAGATTTTCTAAACCGATAGAAAATTCGTCGTTAAACAGGTTTTTGGCGTCGTTGACGGGAATTGCATTAACTTTTTATTTTATTCTTCGGATTATTTCGTTTGATTTCTTGTGTGTTTGTTTGCATGTTAAATAATAATAATAATAATAATAATAATTGTTTTGGTGATTCTTATGTGTATTTTATTTGTGTGCATCTCTTGCTTTTTATTTGCATTTGCTTTTCCATTTTAAAAAAAGAATTATTATACACAATTGCATTTGAGGAATAAAAAAAATTCATTTCATTTTCGTTCACATTTGCATTCACATCTTTTACACTTAACTTTTTTTAAAATTTCTTCTTTTATTACATAGACCAACAAAAAAATTTGCGCATGCATTTACAATCTCGTTTCTTTCTCTATGCATTTTCTTTCTGCATTCGCCAACTATATCTTCACATCATCCCACACTTCACTTTCGCTGCCTCAAACGGCAGCTTCATCAGTGCGGCATCACCCATCTCCACGTCCACTAACACAGCAACCATCACTTGCTGTTGTCAATTTCACTTGCCTTCTCCCTGTTACATTCCTCTTTGACACCAAACAGTCACCTGATAACAGTTATCACTTCCACCATCCACCTAACTGTTGCTCCACCATTCTTCCTAAACATACATTACTTCACCCACTTCATCACACAACCCTGATCATCTCATCAGCAACTCCTCTAACTGCCTTACTTCACCTTGGCCACTGCAACATCACACCACTACACCCAGTCCGCATCTCCACTGCTCGCTCCTCCCCGATCAACCTAACAGCAAACACACACCATTAAGCTACTGTCAATACAAACTTCATTATCCCTTCTCACTTCACTGAAACAATCACCCCACTGCCATTAACAAACATCAACTACTGCCATCTCCTTTTCTTTACAACATCTTACAGTATCATATTACCGGTACTTAACCATCATCATCTCGCTGCCTCTATCTCGCCTACATCAAACTTCTACAACCACTCCCTATTGCTGAACCACTCTCCAAACTTCACTGCTGACCATACATATACTTTTCTTCACACCATATCATCCACTGCATATTCATTTCACTGCTGACCATACATATACTTTTCTTCACACCATATCATCCACTGCATGTTCATACCATTAACCACAACTCTCGGCTTACTCCTCACCCACTATTGCTCCATATCACCAACTCCTGCTCTCTGACCATCATCCAACTCTCACAAAATTGTCACAGAAAAACTTTTTCTTAACAAAACTTCCACTGCAATTCGCTGATTCATCTAACAGCCCTCTTTCAACCCCCTGCTACCAAAATCACACAGAACCGTCCCATCCACTCCTGCAGCAAACTCCGGCACAACAACTCACCACAAGTCTCTGACCATACATTCCAGCAACTATAAATCCATCACGTTACCACTGTCCATCTGCAGCAAACTGCCACTCCTGCCAATCACCCATGCGACTTGCCTCTGCCAATAATTGCTTCTACTACTCACGCAACCCACATCACATCACCTTTCGCTCCTCCGTCACACCACGATTTGGATTACCGAACCACAATATTCCAAGCTTCACAAGCCCAATTGAACATCGAAAAACATCGCAGTAGCCACCCATCGCCTGAATCACCGAACATCACCATACACTCGTCTCCAATCGATTGCCAAAAAACCGAAATCCCAATCGCACCTCGAACAAAAAACCACGAGGCCACTCGAATCCGCAACCCACTGCTCAAGTTGTTTTCGTGAGATGTGAATGAGCTCACAGAAGTGAATTTTAATTCGCGAATTGAGATATTTATTTGTGAATTGAGATTTTATCTCTGTAATTTGAGCATTTCATATTAACAAACTGGGAAGAGCTTTTGTTCGTTAGAAAAAAAAAAAAAAGAGGGAAGTGGGCTGTGGAATTTTGTAGGCCGAGTGGAAGGCCATATTTTTCCACCTTCTCTCTATTCAAAAAAAAAAAAAAAAAAAAAAAGTTGTTTCTGTAACTTTTGACTTCATTTGTTTGATTTTTATTTGTTAAAAAAAAGAGAGAATTTTCTTGTTCAACAATGGGTTTTATGTTTAAAATTTACTTCCTTTCTATAAAAAAAAAAAAAAAAACACACACACACAATTGTATATGTATCTCGTTCTTATTTTCAGGTTGCCAGAGAAGAAAATAGCAAGGAGAAGAATTGCTTGTTGAAAACTGCCGCTCTGCTTGCCAAATAAATTACTTGCTTATTAAAAAATTTCACGCTTGTCCCTTTTTTTATTTGCATTGTTGGTTGCTAGCATTTGCATTTTTATTTCAAAAACTCAAAAAAAAATCCATTCGTAGTTGCATTGTTAATACACATTTAATTTCTGCTTTGCATTTCATCCTAGAATTTTGATTGATAAAAATGGTTAGGCATCGTTAACGCTTAATTGTATGTTGACAATTTGTCTTTTTTCGACAATTTAATTTCTTGGTGTCTAGGCTACAACAAAGCAATAACCATTTATAAATATTACGGCGATTCATAAATATTATAGTGGTTGTTTCTCTGAAGGTACTTAAACCTTCGGCTGTATTGCTACGGTGATTCATGCAGCACCGATAAATCTTGTTCGTTACCCGGTTGAGAACTGTCTTGTTGAATTAAGACAAAGTGTGATTTTACAATTTTGGGTTAGGAGCTATTTTGTAACTAAACTCTTGCATTCATTTAGTTGCATCAGTTCATGCATATATATAAAAAAACAAAAAAAAACAAAATCCAAAATAAATAAAAAAAATTGTAAATATTCCTTAACTTTGTTTTTAAACCATTTCTTTTGAATTTTTTTTAATCAAAAACAAAAATCCAAAAATAAATTTTACTTAGTTTTTTTTATTTAGGAAAGAAAAAATCCAAAAAAAATATAAAACCTTTTCAAAAAAACCAATTTTTTAAAAAAATCCAAAAACAAAAAAAAAAATCAAATTTTCTTTTTTTAGAAAATAAATAAATAAATCTTTGTGGATGCTTTTCCATTATAAAAAGAAATAAATAAATAATTTCAAAAAAAAACCAAAAACATTCTCGAAAATGTCCGAGTTTCCCTGCTTGCATGAATTTTACGATAGTTGTGAAAATCAATGTAATCCATATAATTTCACTCCAAATTCTTATGGATATTTTAACAACAACTATTACGTAAATAATTCGAATTTCGAACAACTTTTTTTTTTGAATGAGGATCAACCCTCAACTCCTGAAAAAACCATGGAACAATTTTGTCTTTGCTTGAACTCTCTACACGACAAAATCAAAGGATAAATGGTTTATGTAATACGTATTTGCGCGATAACTCAAATCAAAGTTTTCAAAACCACCAAAATTTGAATTAACTTTAAAATTTAAACGATTTCGAATATAACTCATGCCAATTCAATTTCGAACATCAAAATGAGTTTCAAAGTCAAAATGAAAATGGAACAACTTTTAAAAAGAATTCGGCAACATGAATAATCTCGACTATGATGGGATTGAAAATTCTTATTCTCAACAAGTCCAAATCGAAAATTCTAAAGTTAATAATTATAAATTGAATTTTGTAGAGCAAATGAACTAAATTTACGATGATCATATAGATTGGCTATTTGAAACATATATGAAACAACGTGAGAAACAAAACCAAATCTCATCTGACGAGTGAAACAATAATCCATCTTTTACCCAACTCGACGATTTTCAAATAACAACTTTTGAAACTGAAAATGACGATCTTAATGAAGCTGTTAAAAAGAGACAATTGAATTGGATTTCAATTCTTTTGAGGGTGAGAAACTCGATTAAATACTTGATCTTCTTTTTCCTGATTTTGAAAAATTGAACACAACAACTTTGGATTTTGAACTTGATTTATGCAATGAAGTTGTGAATAATTCAACGAAGGAAGACAAATTTTATGAACATAAATTCTTTGGACTGTTCAAAAATGAGTTGTTAAATGCCAAAGGGGAAGAGTTAAATCACCATTTCGATTTTGAAATTAATAACTTTGAAGAATTCGTGGATGATGAGCTTAAGTTTCAATGTGGTGAAAATAAACTTGAATTTCAATCAACTGCTTTATCGACCCTAAAAGTCATTGAAAATAAAACAACTCACACGATTTTTAATAAAACGACATTTGTTTTTCCAAATCAACATTCAACTCTAAAATCATTTATGATTTGGTTTTTCGTGCTTAAGCTGTGTCTCGCATACTTGATGAGAAAATTGAATTGGTCTTTGTAAGACCGTTTCATTTACTTTTTGACGATATACTTTCTGATCTCATGTAAATACCGCTCATTTTCATGTAAATATAGGTCATGTTTTTTACTTTTGTTTTATTGCTCTCCTTCCACTTAGGTTGACTGTGGGGACAAAGTCAAAATCAAGTGCGGGGGGAGTCTCATCATTTTCATTTTCAATTTTTCATGGTTTATTTTTGCATTCTCTTTCCAAAACTAAAGAAAAAAATTAAAAATAAATGTCAATTTTTTTTTAAACATTTTGATTTATTTTTAAAGAAACATTATAGGATAAGTATAATATTTTGGTTATTAAATTGAAATTTTTGAAAATTTATTTAATATAAATTATATTTGATTTCAAAAAAAGATGATTTAACTAGTATATGGGTAGGTTCATGGTGATAATTATGAAGTATATTATAATTGAAAATCTTTGTTTAAAAAAGTGGTGAATTTAAAGTAAAGGGTATAACTTTTTTTTTTGTCTTCTGAGTTAAATGGTGCTAAGATGATTTAGCAAAACTCTCTTTTAAAAAAACAAATGAAAAAAAATATATATATATATTTGTATATACGTATACAATTTTTATTAAAACCTAGAGTCATGTATCCACACTCGTGTGTTCACTCGCCATGCTGTGTGTCCTTCTCATGTAAGCTCGAAAGGCTTTGCACGATCGGTATATCTGACCTCAGTTTATCTGAGTTAGGTGTGTGTGTATTAAATTTTTTTTATTAATAACTCCTACAGTCGATAAGTGTTCACACTTGTGTGTTCACTCGCCATGCTCTGTATTCCCATCACACAAGTCCAAAAGGCAATGCATGGGTAATATATCCAGCCTCAGTTTATCTGAGTTGGGTATATGTAAATATTGTAAAAATCAATAAAATTTTCAAAAAAATAGAGAGAGTAAGCAAATGAAATCCAAGAACTATTTTAAGTTGTTTGATTTGACTTTTTATTGAAAAGAAATAAAAATACCACTTCGATAAACTTTGATAATCAACTAAGGATCCATTTCATAGTTACATTGTGTTATCAACCGAAACAACGAGTTAAACTGCAGTCTATTTGTTATGATAACTTGATTTTTATTGGATGTTTTGACGAGTAAATGACTTAAATTTTCAAGACAATGACCAAAACCAATATTTAACTTACTTTTGTCGATTAAAAAGTAAACCCTTCATTTGTAAACATTTTCAACAACTTACATTCATCTCTTGTAAGTAAATCTTGCATTTTTGTAAATATTTTCATCCTACATTTGGATTTTGTGGGTAGTATCCACTAAAAACCATCACGAGACAACACTCATTCTACTGGGAGACAATACTCATCCTACTGGGGACAACTAAAGGTTTAAAGGCTTATTTCATACGTTCAATGCAATTGTGCTCCCTATGAAAACGTATTTATCTTAGTTTTTCTTTATTCGAGGACTAATAAAAAGATAAGTGTGGGTATTTGATGTACACATAAATGTGCATATTTTTACCACCATATTTAATCTATTTAAATTAAATAAATGATTATATTAAGTATTTTAACTTGTTTAAACCAAAGTTCAAATTATTTCAAATCTTCACATATTCATCTTCATCCAGGGGCAAAATTGTAACAACCCGGAATTTTTGACAGCATATTTTAATGAATATTTAATGTAATTTAAATTAAAAGCAAACTTTTAAATGTTTAAAATGATGAGATCTTGGATATTTAACAATTATATATGTATTTATAAAAGAAAGTTTGATTTGAAAATTTAAATAGAATACATCAAAACCATTTAAAACAAAATCGGTCTTATTTAATAAAATCAAATCAAAGATTCAATATTTTATTTTTGATAATTTATATGAATACAATGTTAGTTGTTAAAATGATAAAGTTTAAAAATTAACAAACATAATTATATTAACATAAACAAGGAAATCTAACACATAAGTTTAAAACAATATAATTGATTATAAACATAAACATCCAAAACAAGTATGAATCATAATTATAAACATAAGTATAAACCATAAATTATAAAATATAAAATATAATTAAGATATAAATATATAAATATAAGTTATAACTAGGAATATAAATTTACATATGAAATATTATGAATCAAATGCTTGGAAAACTAAAGTGCAAATAAATTACAATCAATAAAGTCAAAACAATAACCTGTAAATTTTATTTGTACAACATAGAACTTTTAAATATCATGTGAACATGTCAATGCATAAGTAAAAGGGGATAACTTGTAACATATTCTGTACTAAACATATATGCTGTTGAGATTTATGTGTATAAGAAAACAAAAGTTTTACTTCAATATAAATGGAGCAGATCATTGTCTTGTACAAGTTACAACTATCTGCATATCAAATCTGTGTCTTACAAAAACATATTGGCCGAAATAATAAAACAAAGTTTTCACTTTAAACATAATAAAAACAAAACCTGTCTTACACAAAGCATGCTAGCCGAAATAATAAATATCTTTGTACAACACCTAAGTAAGTATCAGTCACCATTAAATACATGTTATCATAATTAAAAACATAAATATTAAATAGCATAACTTCTTGTTTAACAAGTACCAGTAGCCGAAATCCCTATATATCATTTCATACTGCAGAACTACTGGGCCAATTTGGCGCAACGGATTAATTCGAAACAAACTTCAATCGATGGAATGTAGCAATCGGTGAGTTGAGAATACTGTAAGGCCCAAATCCGTTGATCCAAAGATACCGGATTCTAGCTATCTTCGTCTCGTTGATCGCGCACGATGCCGAGAAAGAAGATCTACGATTCTTCGTACGTTGATCTAGCGCACTAGATACCGTGAATCGGCTTCTACGATCGTTGAATCGAGCGCACTCGATTAACCGAAAGAGGAGATAGGAGATCACACTCAACTACCAATTTGTATGAAAGCACAAAGCTAACAAAGAAAATTTTTATTCAAAAATCAACCACCTTACAAAATGACACACACGGCTATTTATAGCATTTACAACTCACGCCATCAAACACCCTTAGGTCGGCAGCGACCTAACACTTGCGCCTTAAAATCAAACACTTCACAAGACACAACTCATTATAACACCACCGACCTACCATAGGTCGTTAACGACCTATCACAACATCCCGGGTTAACTCTACATCACAATACAGGCCTTATGCGACCTAACATATATACACATTGACTCAAAACAAACGCGACTCAAACTTAGGTCGTTGACGACCTACGACTTATACAAGGTCGTTGCCGACCTAACAGACTACCCATTACAAACAGTTCACAACAATATCAACGCTTCACCTCGTCTGCGACCTAACACATCACCGGTTTATGAGTTAGGTCGTTCGCGACCCAAAGTTTCCTTCATGGCCTAAAATAGAATGCAGTTTAGTTTGCTTAGGTCGGAATTCGGCATAGTTATCTCGTTCAACATCACTAGTTCGTAACTCGGCACAGTTAGCTCGTTCAACATCACTAGGTCGTAACTCATTAAGTCGGAGCTCGTTAGGTCGGAGCTTGTTAGGTCGGAATTCTCCCTCCTGTGCTTTCTTAGGTCGGAGACGACCCAATACTCTTCTGTTAGGTCGGTGACGACCCAATACTCCTCTGTTAGGTCGTGACCATGCTTCGTTAAGTTGGAAACGACTTAAAGTAGATGAACGACTTAAAATTGTGGCCTTCTCCAAATGACCGAAAGATCTTGAACTCTTTAACCTTATTGCTTTCGTAGATCGCTCTGCATCATCCTCCCCCGGTTGAGAAAAATTCGTCCTCGAATTAGTAAATTCTTCTACCTCAGATTGTTCATCTCCATAATATGGTATGAGATGCTTAACATTGAACACGTCAGAAGTGTAAACATCCTCCGGTAGCTTCAACTTATAAACATTTTCATTAATCCGTTTCACAACTTTTACTGGACCAATTTTTCTGGCTTTCAATTTGTTATAAGCACCTACTGGAAAACGATCCTTCGTTAACACAGCGTAAACTAAATCACCTTCGTTAAATTCAACATTCCGTCGTTTCAAATCAGCAGCCCGCTTATACTTCTCATTTGACTTTTCTAATCGTTCTTGAACGATTCTATGACATTTTGTCAATCCTTCAACAAAATCAGCAGCTCGTTTAACCGTCCCCTTCGGTTGTGGTACCACTGCTAAATCCAACGGTCCCCTGGGTAAATTTGAATATACAATCTGAAATGGACTAAATCCCGTGCTACGATTCACTGCATGATTATGTGCAAATTCTGCCTGGCATAACTTCATGTCCCAACTCTTTAGATTATCTTTCACCATACATCGTAACAAATTTCCCAATGATCTGTTCACAACCTCGGTTTGACCATCTGTCTGCGGATGATACGCACTACTGAAATTCAACTTCGTTCCCACCATCTTCCACAAACTCAACCAAAAGTGACTCAGAAAACGAGTATCTCGATCAGAAACAATAGATTCTGGTAAACCATGCAATCGATATACCTCCTTAAAGAATAATTGTGCCACTCGAACTGCATCCGCTGTCTTCTTGCAGGCAATAAAATGTGCCATCTTCGAAAATCTGTCCACCACAACAAATATCGAATCATTTCCCCTTTGAGTTCTAGGCAAACCCAAAACGAAATCCATGCTGATATCAACCCATGGCTTAGACGGTACAGGTAAAGGCATATACAACCCTGCATTCGTCGTTGTTCCTTTCGAAACTTGGCAAATATGACATCGCTCCACAAACCTTCCCACTTCTTTCCTCATCGACGGCCAAAAGTAAGACTGTGAAATCAATTGCAAAGTACGATCACGGCCCACATGCCCTTCGTCGTGTAACTCCTTGATAATTTTCAATCTCAAGCTACAATCCGGTATACATAATTGATTTCCTCTGAACAAGAATCCATCAACCATCACAAATTTATCCGAACTTCCATCCTTAACTTTCTCAACAAACTTTGCAAAGTAAGGATCCTCCCCAAACAATTCTGGCAACATTTCAAACCCTGTCACTTCAACCTTCAATGTTGTTAACAAATGACTCCTCCTACTCAAAGCATCAGCTACACGGTTCGTCACCCCCGATTTGTGCTTAACAATAAAGGTAAACTGCTGTAAATATGCTATCCACGATGCATGTCTCGCTGAAATCTTATCCTGCCCCTGTAAATGCTTCAAAGCTTCATGATCAGTGTACAGAACAAATTCCTTCTGAAACAGATAATGCCTCCAATGCTTAACAGCTTGTACAACAGCATAAAACTCGACGTCATATGTACTGTATCTCATCTTTACCCCTGACAACTTTTCACTGAAATATGTAATAGGTCTCCCACACTGACTCAACACTCCTCCAATCCCAACCTTGGATGCATCAGTATGTAGTTCAAACACTAACTGAAAATCAGGTAAAACAAGAATTGGCGCTGTCGTCAACAGTTCTTTGATTCGTTCAAAAGCAATCCCGGCTTCTTCTGTCCACAAAAACTGTTTACCCTTCATGCAATCAGTAACTGGAGCCATCACACTACTGAAGTGTGGAATGAATCTTCGGTAGAATGACGCTAGCCCATGAAAACTTCTCACTTCCGTAATTGTCTTTGGTTGTGGCCAATTCCTGACTGCTTCAACTTTACTCTGATCAACTTGAATACCTTCTCCTGAAACAACATAACCCAGAAATAAAACACTGTGCGTCATAAACACACATTTCTTCGTAGCAGCATAAAATTGTTCCTCACGAAGAATAATCAATACTTCCCTCAAATGTCGAATATGCTCCTCCGTACTCCTGCTGTAAATCAGAATGTCATCGAAATAAACCACGACGAACTTCCCAATGAATGGTCTAAAGATTTGATTCATCACCCGCATGAATGTACTAGGTGCATTTGACAAACCAAATGGCATAACCAACCATTCGTATAACCCCTCTCTTGTCTTGAAAGCTGTCTTCCATTCGTCTCCAGGTCTAATCCGAATTTGATGATAACCACTCTTCAAGTCAATCTTTGAAAATATAGTTGCCCCACTCAACTGATCCAGCAAATCATCCAACCTCGGCATAGGAAATCTATAACGAACAGTAATCTTGTTCAAAGCTCTACTATCTGTGCACATTCTCCATGTTCCATCCTTCTTTGGTACTAACAATGCTGGCACGGCACAAGGACTCAAGCTTTCCAGAACACGTCCCTGTTCCAACAACTCTTCCACCTGCCTTCGTAACTCCTCATGTTCCTTCGGACTCATTCGATAATGTGGTCGATGTGGTAACACTGCCCCCGGAACAAGATCAATTTGATGTTGAATGTCTCTCAATGGTGGTAACTCCTTAGGCAACTCTTCTGGAAAGACATCTTCAAATTCTTTCAAAATTGGCTTTGCTTCTTCTGGAATCTGAACTTCTTCACTACTCTCTCTCCCAATCAACAAAAACACCTCAGGTTCTTCCTCCACTTCCTTAACAAACTCCTTCAAAGATAATAAAGTTTTCAACTCTTCAATCTCTTCTAGCTTGCTCTCCTTCTGCTGTTGGTTCTTGGGAACCAAAGTGATTTTAGTACCCTCGAACATGAAACTGTAACTATTGGCACGACCATCATGTTGAACTGCTCTATCGAACTGCCATGGTCTACCCAACAACAGATGACACACGTCCATGTCCACAACGTCACACCAAATTTCATCTTTGTACTTCTTCCCAATAGAAAAATTAACACAAGCCCTTCGACACACCTTCACTTCACCACCCTTCCTTAACCATGCTAGCTTGTACGGTTTAGGATGCTTCTCAGTTTTCAAGTTCAATTTCCTCACAGCCTCTGTAGAAATAATATTATCGCAACTTCCAGCATCAATAACGAACTTGCAAACTTTCCCCAGAATAGTGCATGTCGACTGAAAAATATTGCTTCTCAACCAACTACAATCCTTCTCTTGCTTTGGTGTAAGACATGACCTCCTCATCATAAGATTACAACCTTCATCTCCAAACAATTCTTCTTCCTCCTCAACATAAGGTGCATTTGAACATTCTGCCTCCTCACCATCATCCTCCTCAACTTCTGCAACCATGGTTCTCTTCTTCGGCTTCGGACATTCGTTGCTTTTGTGACCCAACTCCTGACAGTTATAACATTTGAACCCACTGCTAACCTTCGCCTTCTCAGCCTCCTTCACCACTGGTTTTGTAATAGGTTTAGGAACACTAGAACTTCCACTAACACCCTTCACTTGATTGTTAGAGTTAGTAAACACACCACCTCCACGCCTTCCTTGCTTTTCCCAAGCCAATGCCTTTTGATGTGCTTCCACCACAGATCTTGGATCAAACATATTAACCATATCCTGGATCTGCATTCTAAGCCCTCCAACAAACCTAGCAGTCAGTTGCTCTTCTGTCTCCATTATATCATTTCTGGCAATGAGTTGATAAAATTCATCTGCATAGTCATTTACTGATTTCGTCCCCTGCCGTAGATTCTGCAATCTCTGATACATAAGCGATTGATAGTTGTATGGTAAAAATGTAGCTCTCATCAACTTTTTCATCTTCTCCCAAGATTCTATCTTTGACTTCCCCATTCTCTCTCTGGTAAGTTTAGTTTGCTGCCACCACGCCAAAGCTCTCCCCCTCAACCTAGTAGCAACCAACTTCACTCTCCTATGCTCAGGAACCTCCTTGAAATCAAAGATCTCTTCAACATTAGATAACCAATCAAGAAATTCTTCAGCTACCATCCCTCCTATAAATTCTGGAATTTCCATCTTCATACCCGATTCCCATCGACGATCATCTTCAACATCCCGATACGAATTTCGAACTTGGCCTCGATCTCGATAATGAATACTAGCTCTATCACCCTCTTCGTAAAAATCAAAAGTACGCCTACATCGATCTCGACCATTATCATCCCTCCGTTCATGCATGCTTCTTTGACTATGTCTTTCTTCATCCCTATATACTTCATTGTCAAATTCACGTTGACTTTTTCTCTCTTCATGTGCATAATCATGATGATCTCTTCATGATGAAATTGATGTTTCTCTTCTATCTCTACAAGAATGTGGTGATACCCTCCTCGCTTCCGTAACCGATGGCGAAACTCAGTTTCCTCCATGGTTCGAGTTTGGTGATCTCCTCCTTTGATTCAAATCATTCATCAATTTCTCCAACTTTCCAATGCCTTCATCAAACTTTTCATTAATACGTTGTTCCATAAGCTCGGCTTCTTCTCTTCGATACAAAGCTTCAACGTTTTGATGACGATTGGCTCTCCTTGGTGGCATGATTGAAAAACTTCACAAACACTTCAACAAAACAACAATAAGTCACGGTTCAATCTTCAAAACAACTTCACAAGGCTCGGCCTTAATCCCTTAGCTCGAAACAAGCTTCCAATGATCCTTCCTAGGCTCGGCTACTTCACAAGTATACACGGCCTACTTCAATTTCAAACACTTTCAACACTTTGATTCAAAATGGAATGGATCGAAAGTTCTCCCTCTTGTTGCAACTCCAAAATGAACGCGATGAACACAACTTCAAACTTCAACTTCAAAAATTGGCTTCAAGAATCAACTTAGCTATGATTGGCTAAGTATGGCTCTGATACCAAAACTGGCGCAGCGGATTAATTCGAAACAAACTTCAATCGATGGAATGTAGCAATCGGTGAGTTGAGAATACTGTAAGGCCCAAATCCGTTGATCCAAAGATACCGGATTCTAGCTATCTTCGTCTCGTTGATCGCGCACGATGCCGAAAAAGAAGATCTACGATTCTTCGTACGTTGATCTAGCGCACTAGATACCATGAATCGGCTTCTACGATCGTTGAATCGAGCGCACTCGATTAACCGAAAGAGGAGATAGGAGATCACACTCAACTACCAATTTGTATGAAAGCACAAAGCTAACAAAGAGAATTTTTATTCAAAAATCAACCACCTTACAAAATGACACACACGGCTATTTATAGCATTTACAACTCACGCCATCAAACACCCTTAGGTCGGCAACGACCTAACACTTGCGCCTTAAAATCAAACACTTCACAAGACACAACTCATTATAACACCACCGACCTACCATAGGTCGTTAACGACCTATCACAACATCCCGGGTTAACTCTACATCACAATACAGGCCTTATGCGACCTAACATATATACACACTGACTCAAAACAAACGCGACTCAAACTTAGGTCGTTGACGACCTACGACTTATACAAGGTCGTTGCCGACCTAACAGACTACCCATTACAAACAGTTCACAACAATATCAACGCTTCACCTCGTCTGCGACCTAACACATCACCGGTTTATGAGTTAGGTCGTTCGCGACCCAAAGTTTCCTTCACAACCTAAAATAGAATGCAGTTTAGTTTGCTTAGGTCGGAATTCGGCATAGTTATCTCGTTCAACATCACTAGTTCGTAACTCGGCACAGTTAGCTCGTTCAACATCACTAGGTCGTAACTCATTAAGTCGGAGCTCGTTAGGTCGGAGCTTGTTAGGTCGGAATTCTCCCTCCTGTGCTTTCTTAGGTCGGAGACGACCCAATACTCTTCTGTTAGGTCGGTGACGACCCAATACTCCTCTGTTAGGTCGTGACCATGCTTCGTTAAGTTGGAAACGACTTAAAGTAGATGAACGACTTAAAATTGTGGCCTTCTCCAAATGACCGAAAGATCTTGAACTCTTTAACCTTATTGCTTTCGTAGATCGCTCTGCATCACAATTAAAGAAAAATGACAAACAAATACAAACTGGCCAGCTACAACCTGTTATTCAGTAGCTTCAATCTATATATATCCACCTATATATCATCAGTTCATTTATAAAAACTTAAACTTAAAGAAAAACTGAGAATCAAAGAAGGAGGGGATAAACATTTGTGGCTTTGAAAACTTAGATTTAACTCAACAGCAAAACAACAGTGAAGCTTTCGGAAATCAAACTTGCAGTTTCCCTCATCAAAATCACTTTCTGTTCAAAGTTTATTAGGTGAGTAAACATATTTTTCTTGAATTTAGGTATGGTAATTAACTTCTGATGATTGTGCTGCTACATATATTGATAACATATGAATCTGTATTGATTGATGCATTGGAAATCTCTGTTTCCTGATTTGTTGTCAAGCTTCTGAGTAAAAGAAGTAAAGAACATTTATACTTCTCCATTTGAATTAATTTTAAACCTAAGATGTAAGTAATTCAGAGTGTTTAACATAAAACAAAGCCTCGAAGTATAACAGTAAGTTATAAACACTACTTTTTTTCAAGTTACAGGTAAACAAATTAAAGGTTCAAAATTCAAATGTTTAAATTGGTAAATTCCATAACATATTTAGATTCCATACACCTAATTATGATTTTTAACATAAATATTATGATTTTTAAACAAGGGTTTTAAGAGCAGTTTAAAATAGAACTAAAATGTGATTTTTGTAAACTCTGGATGTTTGGGTTAATTTGAACTATTGTAAATCGATATGAAGCAAGCTTGAAGAATTATTAACACTAGAAAAATGTAAAATTATTTTTCAAATGCATAAATTTTGAGTTTGAATCGAAAATAGGGTTTGAGTGCTTAAAATTTTGATGCTCTGTAAAAATCGTGTTTCGGCATCATCATGAAACCGAGTTGGACGCGATTTTAGGTGGAGTTAGGGGGGATGTGAGTGACGTTCTGGTGAAGTTTCATCACCTCCGGTGATGGATGGTGGCCGTACGAGGGATTTTCGGTGGGTGTATGCGTCGCAGGTTCAAGCTTCAGGCAAATTTTTGCCTTCGACCTATTCGTGTTGTTTTGTGTGAAGAATTCGTATGAGCGAACGAATTGGGGTTTGTGGACGTGGTCGCGAGCCATCGGAGGAGAGGCGCACCACCGTGCACGTGCACGGTGGCATAAGCGTGCCAGTGAGATTGTGGGTGCTCTGTATCGAGTGATACTCGAGTGGGTACTCGAGTAAGGTGGTAGGATGGCTCGAGATAGGACTCGCGTTTGCGTGAGTAGCTTCTGCAGTTTTTAACTTTGCTTAAATAAAAAAAAAATAAAAAGTGAGAAGAAGAAACAGGAAGAGGAGAAGAAGATGGGAAGAGAAACACAGGGGAAACACAAGAAAAACTCGAGAATGTCTCGAGTAACGATGGTGCTGCCTCGGGTCCAGTTTTTGGACGTGCGTCGTTTTGTTTTTAGCAATTGTTTTAACTAAATTAATTAAACAATTGTTAGTTAGTTAAGTTAGTATTTTAATTAAAGGTTGATTTAGGTAAATATGTAAAGGTAGGTGATTAACAGTAAGTAGTTAGAATGTGATTAATTTATAGTTGAATTTTAAATTGATAACTTTAAAGTTGATTTTGTAATAAAAATTTAATCATACGTTAAATCAATTTAGATCTTAATAATGTTAGCTTATCACTAAAAAGTTAATTAGTAAATGAAAGTTAACTTAAGTGATTAATTAAAGATTTTATAATTAATTAAATTGATAATAATTGATTTATTTAAAGTAATTTGTGAGAATTAAATAAGTAATTAATTTTTAATAAGTAAGTTAATAATTAATAATTAAGAATCAACTACTTAACTGAGTAATTAAGTAACAGTTAATGAATAAAGGTTTAGTAATTAATTAATTAAAGATTAGATGATAAATAAATTAATAATTAATGATTAACCCATTTAAATTAATTGATCATTTATAAGTTAATTAATCAGTAATTAATTAAACAGAATGAAATAATTTGTTCCTAAGCAAACAATTAAGTAAAGTAAAACCAAACTGTTTGGTATGCATTGAAACTCTGTTTAATCGACTTTGATATCTGTTTGATGATATTTCTGTGATATGCTGTGATGTTCTGGATATATCTGTGATAACTGCGTATGATTTATCTGTTATATCTGTTATGTTAATTCTTAATATTAAATTGAACTATTAAGTTAAATAGACAACTTGGCCCTTAAAATGGCTTTTGGATTACGATGAGACCGGGATCGGAAGAATCAAATTTGATTCTCCGAAAACCACATCGATCCAAATTAAACGATAGGTCGTGACTTATCAAATGGTGAATCAAGATGGTATTTCAGAATGCAAGGGTTATCGTCGTTAACTCTGAGGGTGATTCCAAAATGAGTGTAACGAGATAATGCCTTCGGTTTCGTTCGAACCCGGAACGAACTTGTATGGATTGAATGCTTTCAGCACATCGTCAGGCGGACGATGAGCATTCTAAGTGATATGTTCTATAAAGGTAATCGTAGCCTCAAGCCTCATCAACCGAGAATGGCTAAAACAGGGGAGGTGCAGCAAGGTTAGGTGGGTCATGCCAAAGCAGGACAAGATATTTCCCCTGTCTAGATGTCCCTTTTATATTTCGGCTTAGTGGGTGGTTGGTCGCGCCAACCACGGGGTTTATCTTGTTCGGGACTGTTCAGTAAGGAATGGTTCCGGCCTTGTGTTGTAGGGGGTCGGGAGTGATCCTCGGTACAGTGATCTAGGCCCCGTACTGTGACGGGCGGTACCCCAGTAGCCCTGCCATTGTTGGAAATTCATTTTCCCTACGAGACCCTACGGTTTTGATTTGTATTACCCACTTTTGTGGCTAGTAGCTAGAATTTAATCATGTAACAATTTCAGCTATTTTCTATTTACTTGAAAACCCTAGACACTATTATAATATCACTGGATTTCCTATAAAATGTTTTGGTTAGCGTAAGGTAAAAACTTACCCGTATTTATTTGTGGGGAGTCTTACGTGATACCTTTATTTTCAAATGTTTTTCAAAGTTAAACAACTTTAAACCGTTTACTCATACCAGACCCATGTCCGACCCGGAGTTTATATTTTGTGTTTTTAATAAACTCTTGGGTACTCAAATTTTTATGAGTAGCCAAGTGATAGGTCTCGGACTTGATTTCTGGAGGAGCTTGGAGCAGGAGATTCCAGACGTATGTAGATATCTATCTAGTTCCGCTGTGTCTGTAGTTGTTGTGAACTGTATCTCTGATGTATATAGTGGTAGCTGTATGTATGATTGTCATATGTATAATTCTAATATGTGTAAAACTATGAAATATTTATGTGATATATTATATTTTATTCCGTTCCGCTGTGAGATTCTGATGTTGTTAGTCTTTCTTTCTCTTTCTCTTCTATTTCTATCCCTTTCTTTCTTAATGATGATACGTCTTTCTGGTAGTAGAAGGGTGGGTCGTCACAGTTGGTATCAGAGCACAGGTTGGTGATAACCTTGGCTCTGGTAGTGATTACTCATAGACTAGAGTCAGTAGTACTCTAAAATGAGTTTGAGTGTATTAATAGATATGAGCGCGTATTTGTTAGCGATTATATAAAATTGTTTTTATATTGTGTTGACTTATCTGTTGAGTGTTTATGGATTTTGGTCGATGTGTGGGACGCCATTTCATCGATAGGGATTTCTAAACTCTTAAACAAGATAGACCGACACAGTATTGTTTTTTAAAGGTAGGGTAAATGAAATAATTTTACCCAAAATTATATTTTGATATAAAAGAAATATTTTTCTGAAATTATATATATATGAGTGTCTGGTTGTTAATACTATAATTGAAAAAAAAAGGTTAAAATTTGAGTGGCTTATAACCAAATAAACATATCTAATAAAAAGGGATATAATTAAAATTAGATTAAACCAGAATTTAAGTCCTGGAAATTTGAAGGCGTTAAATGGATTTAAACAAAAGGATTTGGGACTTTAAAAATCTTGGGAATGTTTGAGATGTTTTTCCAAAGATTTGAAGGCAATAATGGAATATTGTTTTGGAAAAATATGGTTGAATGAAAATTGTTTTGGGAAAAATTTGTGGAGGTAAGAAAGCATTGAACTCACTTCAGTCGCTGGAAAATAATCCTGATGATGATGGCCACATCCTCAATATTCATTTTCGAGTTTCTTAGGTGATGGATTGCTATCAGGATATTGTTCGGACTTGTTGGGTATATAAGTTGTTTTAGAAATTTCCAAAAAGAGAAAATTTGTTTTGGTGAAAACAAGTGTTTGGAATTTGGAAATTTGATTTGATATACCAAGCATGTAAGTGTAGTTATCCTTTCAAAATGGTTTTGGAAATGAAAACCGGGCAATTGAATTATAAGAATTCTATTTAAATAATATGAAAAGTTTAAATGAATCAACTATGGGACTTAGAAAGTAAAGTTGATATTAATAAGTAGAAATTGGAAATTTTTAATCCGGGAATTAAAATTTAACTTAAGTAAATGAAAATAGGGAAACATATTGGAGCTTAACCCGAGATAAGTTAATGAATTGCAGTTCAAAATGAACCTAATTGGCTATAAAGTTTGAAGGTAGAATGATTGTAATTGTGAGGTGGAAATTTATACTTTAAGATGCTAAGTGTTATATATATAAATAATCTGGAATTATGATTATAAGATGAAATGACCCAAATGAGTAATATAAGCTGTTAAGTAGATAAATAAATTTTGAGCTCATATATTGAGAAATAAAATTTTAAGATTTCTAAGTAGTTAAATTTAACTGAAGCTGAGTTAAAATAAAATTGAATTTAAATGAACTCAGTCGAGTTATAGATAAAATTTGAATGAAATAAAATTCTTATGTAAATAAGTAAATATAAACCAAGTAAGCCTTGAATTTGGATAAAATACAATTGGAAGGAGTTGTAAACAAATCTAATTCAAGTATAAATTGAATAACCTTATTATTAATAAATTCAATAATTAATTGTTAATGTAAATTAAAAATTTAAGGATGGATAAAAGAATAAACTAATCAGTAAATAATTGGGATTTGATTAAAGGAAAATCAAATCAAAGATTTGAATGGAAATTGGTGAAATAGAATAAACCTAAGTTGTTGGGTGAAACAGTTTGAAGGAAATAAATGAATTAAGTAAATAGCAAAATGATTATTTAAAACATTGGTTGTCAAGTTTAATAAAATGATTTGGAATCAAACCTGTTGAAATGGAAGAAAATGCAATGAAAGGATTGTGAATAATTTAATTGGGATGGAATCAAGTGTAAATTGAATTGGAATCAATTTAAAATTTGTTATAAAGCTTAAGTGATTATCTATTCACAATAATATTGTTGACTTGCATATGGAAATGGGTTGTTTGAAGTAAATGAGAATTAGATAAATTCTATGAATTATTGGAAGCAAAATAGGATGATTTTGAATATGAGTTGGTTTTGCTCAAATGGATTATATGTCTAAGCAAGTAAGTGTAAATCACTTTAACTAAAAGGAATGATTTGAAAATCGATTGGAAATAATTGTAATAAGTGTTGGAAACCTTACATATGTGCTTTTGGAAATATGTAATGCTAAACAAATGGAAACTCTGTCAAAACTTTTCAGAATTTGAAAAAAAAAAGATTAGCAACAAAACAATTTCAAATTGGAAATTAAAAGTAAACTAGTGGATGAGACTAATTGAAATAATAATAATAATAGGAATCAGTTTAAATGAGAGATAGACAATAAAATTAAATATTCAGAGTTGAAGATAAATTGAATTCACAAGAATTTGGAAATTCAGATTTAAATAAAAAGATATTAAAGCTAAAATGGTAAAGTAATAATATAAGGGAATATATAATGCTTATATTAAACTTAAGAAATGAATGGTGAAATTCTTAAGTAATATTTGATATTGGGAAAAATTATTCCAAGTGGATAGGATCAGAATAATGAGAATAAAAGAAAATTGATATAGTTGATAATCAATGGATATAAATACGTAGGATGTACGTATATGATTTTATTTACATAGCAATTAGATCCAGGTTCGAGTATAGAATTTCGAGATAGTTATATCGATCCGAGTTAGGATTTTTCACTCGATTTTCGACGACGAACCATGGATTTGGATTTTGATTGATTCTGGGGATTTTCTATCATAGTTGTGACTATGCAAGGAGAATGACAGTTTCTGATCAAGAAACCAATTCTAAGTCCGCACTAGGAAGTCGGGTGGACGATACTAGTTCGGAAGTGAAATTGTGTGATCGAGCGAGCGATCGGATTTGATATTGCGTACGAATGGTATATGTGCATCGTACGGGCCTGGTTAAAATAAATATTTAGATTCTGTAAAGAAGTCAATAAAATTTGGAAAGAATTGATACTGTAGATTTCAGTATTGAATTGCTAAAATGGATGTATGGAATTTATTGTATATTCCATATATCTCAGGAAATTTGTTCATGATTCAACATTAGTTGTTAAACTAGTAATTCGGGAATTTGGAAGTTGAATCAAATTTAACTGTGGTCAGGAATCCAGTTTGGATTGTTGATCATCGAGGGACAAACTCTCGATAGTTTTAAGAATGCTTATCCGGATTTATGTTCGAATAAATAGTGATGTTTGTTAGAGTAGACTGTTGTTTGTTTGCTATTGTATGAATGATATGTGTTTTTGGATTGTTAATATATAAGCTTTTGAATTAACTGTTGTTTTAAATTTCGGGGACGAAATTCTTTTAAGGGGGGAGGAATGCAATAACCCGAAATTTTTGACAGCATATTTTAATGAATATTTAATGTAATTTAAATTAAATGCAAACTTTTAAATGTTTAAAATGATGAGATCTTGGATATGTAACAATTATATATGTATTTATAAAAGAAAGTTTGATTTGAAAATTTAAATAGAATACTTCAAAACCATTTAAAACAAAATCGGTCTTATTTAATAAAATCAAATCAAAGATTCAATATTTTATTTTTGATAATTCATATGAATACAATGTTAGTTTTTATAATGATAAAGTTTAAAAATTAACAAACATAGTAATATTAACATAAACATGGAAATCTAACACATAAGTTTAAAACAATATAATTGATTATAAACATAAACATCCAAAACAAGTATGAATCATAATTATAAACATAAGTATAAACCATAAATTATAAAATATAAAATATAATTAAGATATAAATATACAAATATAAGTTATAACTAGGAATATAAATTTACATATGAAATATTATGAATCAAATGCTTGGAAAACTAAAGTGCAAATAAATTACAATCAATAAAGTCAAAACAATAACCTGTAAATTTTATTTGTACAACATAGAACTTTTAAATATCATGTTAACATGTCAATGCATAAGTAAAAGGGGATAACTTGTAACATATTCTGTACTAAACATATATGCTGCTGAGATTTATGTGTATAAGAAAACAAAAGTTTTACTTCAATATAAATGGAACAGATCATTGTCTTGTACAAGTTACAACTATCTGCATATCAAATCTGTGTCTTACAAAAACATATTGGCCGAAATAATAAAACAAAGTTTTCACTTTAAACATAATAAAAACAAAACCTGTCTTACACAAAGCATGCTAGCCGAAATAATAAATATCTTTGTACAACACCTAAGTAAGTATCAGTCACCATTAAATACATGTTATCATAATTAAAAACATAAATATTAAATAGCATAACTTCTTGTTTAACAAGTACATGTAGCCGAAATCCCTATATATCATTTCATATTGTAGAACTACTGGACCAATTAAAGAAAAATGACAAACAAATACAAACTGGCCAGCTACAACCTGTTATTCAGTAGCTTCAATCTATATATCTCCACATATATATCATCAGTTCATTTATAAAAACTTAAACTTAAAGAAAAACTGAGAATCAAAGAAGGAGGGGATAAACATTTGTGGCTTTGAAAACTTAGATTTAACTCAACAGCAAAACAACAGTGAAGCTTTCGGAAATCAAACTTGCAGTTTCCCTCATTAAAATCACTTTCTGTTCAAAGTTTATTAGGTGAGTAAACATATTTTTCTTGAATTTAGGTATGGTAATTAACTTCTGATGATTGTGGTGCTACATATATTGATAACATATGAATCTGTATTGATTGATGCATTGGAAATCTCTGTTTCCTGATTTGTTGTCAAGCTTCTGAGTAAAAGAAGTAAAGAACATTTATACTTCTCCATTTGAATTAATTTTAAACCTAAGATGTAAGTAATTCAGAGTGTTTAACATAAAACAAAGCCTGGAAGTATAACAGTAAGTTATAAACAATATTTTTTTTTCAAGTTACAGGTAAACAAATTAAAGGTTCAAAATTCAAATGTTTAAATTGGTAAATTCCATAACATATTTAGATTCCATACACCTAATTATGATTTTTAACATAAATATTATGATTTTTAAACAAGGGTTTTAAGAGCAGTTTAAAATAGAACTAAAATGTGATTTTTGTAGACTCTGGATGTTTGGGTTAATTTGAACTATTGTAAATCGATATGAAGCAAGCTTGAAGAAGTATTAACACTAGAAAAATGTAAAATTATTTTTCAAATGCATAAATTTTGAGTTTGAATCGAAAATAGGGTTTGAGTGCTTAAAATTTTGATGCTCTGTAAAAATCGTGTTTCGGCATCATCATGAAACCGAGTTGGACGCGATTTTAGGTGGAGTTAGGGGGGATGTGAGTGACGTTCTGGTGAAGTTTCATCACCTACGGTGAAGGATGGTGGCCGTACGAGGGACTTTTCGATGGGTGTATGCGTCGCAGGTTCAAGCTTCGGGCAAATTTTGGCCTTCGACCTATTCGTGTTATTTTGTGTGAAGAATTCGTATGAGCGAACGAATTGGGGTTTGTGGACATGGTCGCGAGCCACCGGAGGAGAGGCGCACCACCGTGCAGTGCACAGTGGCGTAAGCGTGCCAGTGAGATTGTGGGTGCTCTGTATCGAGTGATACTCGAGTGGGTACTCGAGTAAGGTGGTAGGATGGCTCGAGATAGGACTCGCGTTTGCGTGAGTAGCTTCTGCAGTTTTTAACTTTGCTTGAATAAAAAAAAGTGAGAAGAAGAAACAGGAAGAGGAGAAGAAGATGGGAAGAGAAACGCAGGGGAAACACAGGAAAAACTCGAGAATGTCTCGAGTAACGATGGTGCTGCCTCGGGTCCAGTTTTTGGACGTGCGTCGTTTTGTTTTTAGCAATTGTTTTAACTAAATTAATTAAACAATTGTTAGTTAGTTAAGTTAGTATTTTAATTAAAGGTTGATTTAGGTAAATATGTAAAGGTAGGTGATTAACAGTAAGTAGTTAGAATGTGATTAATTTATACTTGAATTTTAAATTGATAACTTTAAAGTTGATTTTGTAATAAAAATTTAATCATATGTTAAATCAATTTAGATCTTAATAATGTTAGCTTATCACTAAAAAGTTAATTAGTAAATGAAAGTTCACTTAAGTGATTAATTAAAGATTTTATAATTAATTAAATTGATAATAATTGATTTATTTAAAGTAATTTGTAAGAATTAAATAAGTAATTAATTTTTAATAAGTAAGTTAATAATTAATAAATAAGAATCAACTAATTAACTGAGTAATTAAGTAACAGTTAATGAATAAAGGTTTAGTAATTAATTAATTAATTAATTAATTAAAGATTAGATGATAAATAAATTAATAATTAACGATTAATCCATTTAAATTAATTGATCATTTATAAGTTAATTAATCAGTAATTAATTAAACAGAATGAAATAATTTATTCCTAAGCAAACAATTAAGTAAAGTAAAACCAAACTGTTTGGTATGCGTTGAAACTCTGTTTAATTGACTTTGATATCTGTTTGATGATATTTCTGTGATATGCTGTGATGTTCTGGATATATCTGTGATAACTGTGTATGATTTATCTGTTATATCTGTTATGTTAATTCTTAATATTAAAATGAACTATTAAGTTAAATAGACAACTTGGCCCTTAAAATGGCGTTTGGATTACGATGAGACCGGGATCGGAAGAATCAAATTTGATTCTCCGAAATCCACATCGATCCAAATTAAACGATAGGTCGTGACTTATCAAATGGTGAATCAAGATGGTGTTTCAGAATGCAAGGGTTATCGTCGTTAACTCTGAGAGTGATTCCAAAATGAGTGTAACGAGATAATGCCTTCGGTTTCGTTCGAACCCGGAACGAACTTGTATGGATTGAATGCTTTCAGCACATCGTTAGGCGGACAATGAGCATTCTAAGTGATATGCTCTATAAAGGTAATCGTAGCCTCAAGCCTCATCAACCGAGAATGGCTAAAACAGGGGAGGTGCAGCAAGGTTAGGTGGGTCATGCCCAGGCAGGACAAGATATTTCCCCTGTCTAGATGTCCCTTTTATATTTCGGCTTAGTGGGTGGTTGGTCGCGCCAACCACGGGGTTTATCTTGTTCGGGACTGTTCAGTAAGGAATGGTTCCGGCCTTGTGTTGTGGGGGGTCGGGAGTGATCCTCGGTACGGTGATCTAGGCCCCGTAATGTGACGGGCGGTACCCCAGTAGCCCTGCCATTGTTGGAAATCCATTTTCCCTACGAGACCCTACGGTTTTGATTTGTATTACCCACTTTTGTGGCTAGTAGCTGGAATTTAATCATGTAACAATTTCGGCTATTTTCTATTTACTTGAAAACCCTAGACACTATTATAATATCACTAGATTTTCTATAAAATGTTTTGGTTAGCGTAAGGTAAAAACTTACCCGTATTTATTTGTGGGGAGCCTTACGTGATACCTTTATTTTCAAATGTTTTTCAAAGTTAAACAACTTTAAACCGTTTACTCATACCAGACCCATGTCGGACCCGGAGTTTATATTTTGTGTTTTTAATAAACTCTTGGGTACTCAAATTTTTATGGGTAGCCAAGTGATAGGTCTCGGACTTGATTTCTGGAGGAGCACGGAGCAGTAGATTCCAGACGTATGTAGATATCTATCTAGTTCCGCTGTGTCTGTAGTTGTTGTGAACTGTATCTCTGATGTATATAGTGGTAGTTGTATGTATGATTGTCATATGTATAATTATGATATATGTAAAACTATGAAATATTTATGTGATATATTATATTTTATTTTGTTCCGCTGTGAGATTCTGATGTTGTTAGTCTTTCTTTCTCTTTCTCTTCTATTTCTATCTCTTTCTTTCTTAATGATGATACGTCTTTCTGGTAGTAGAAGGGCGGGTCGTCACAAAAATGGTCATTTTCGTGCATATGTTAATTTTCTAAAATTTAATTAAAAATTTCTGTGTTATTTTGTAATAATTTAAATTCAAATACAAGTGGATTCATGAAGATATATGCATGCATAAGAATAAATGCAAAGGAATGGAGATGTAAATAATTCATTTCATGGATCATGGAGGACCCCGCCTACCCACATACCTTCACGTACAAATTAGAGGCTAATGCATATGTTAATAGAGTTTAAAACTTCATGCACATCTAAATGATGATTATTTGATGCTAATGATTACTCAGCCTCCACCCTTTCTAAGAGAGTATTGTGGGAATTCCATAAAAAAGTGGATTAGGGTTTCGTACATGTATAAATACCCATTATGCTTCATGTAACTTTTCTTCCATTAGTCTCTCTTAGGCCCTCTTCTCTTCTCTTTAGTTTAGTTTAGGATCAAATAAAAGAAAGCTCTCTTTCTCTTTTCCATGGCTATTTAGCTATTTTTATTTCATGCAACTCTTTTTTTTATGCAATGTTAATTAGTGCTTTCTTTTCTTTTACATGCTTCTTTTCCTTCTTGTTAGTAGTTAGTTTATTTTTCATGCAAGTAGAGTATATTTTATTTTATGCAAGTGGATTACTTTTTCTTTTCGTTTTTCTCTCCTCTTCCTCTTATTTGTTTAATGTTGCATGATACAGTTGTTGATTTGATAACAAAAATGAGAGGCTAAACCCTTTTAATTTAGGGTAATAAAGCTCTTTAATTATGTAGCTTCAACATAACCTATTAATTTTAATCTCTTTTGTGCTTAAATGAATCATCATGTGATTTATTGTTTCATGTTGAATTTGATAGTCTATGTTGTTCATAACAAATAAGCTATGCTTAAACAATCACAAATAATAATTATCTCTTCATCTAGGTATGATGATGGTAATGAAGTGAATGTAGAAATTAAAATTTGTTGGCCTATATTTCTAAACAATAATTAATAGGCCATGCTTAAAATAGATTTCATTTTCAACTTGTTGTCATTTTTCATGAGAGTTAAAAGTTGTTTAAGGGATGTGTTATAGTTTGATGGCCTATGTTGAGCTAATTAATAGCACAAATAGACCATACTTATAATAAACACATCAATCAAACTAACTAATGACCAAAAAGAGAGATCATAATTTCATATTTTGTTGAACTATATGATCTAGAGAGTGGAATTATCTCTAAATTTCCATTTAACTCTCGTATTATTTATCACTTTCTTTTTGTTAGTTTCTTGAATTTTAACTTAACTCTCTCTCGACTTTGGTATAATTTGATTGAATAGAGATTTAGAATCAACAGTTCCCTACGGATTGACCTATACTCATCATGTACTAACTTTTGTACGCCGTGCACTTGTAGTTAATTTTATTATAAATTCTTCGATGGTTTTTTAAACCAATAGAAACTTCGTCGTTAAACAATATCTACATGGTTCAAGATGGTAAGTTACTATTCACACCAGGCTTTTTGTCTGACTCGAAGATTATGTTTTCCCCTAAAACTCTCGGGTGCTCAATTAATTTTGGGTAGATTGAGAGTTAAGGCTTTCAGGTTTTCCTTTAAACGAATAAGCTTTCGGAGGCATGCAGGAGGTAAGCTAGCTATTAGGAGTTCTTTTCTGTTGGATTCCCTATATTTTGATGTAATGGAAAAGTTGTTTAGTTGCCTAAGTTTAGACTATGATCATCCAAGGGGGCATGTTCATATGTCGCTCTTGGTGTATTTTGTAATAATTATATTTTATCTCAACGTGGTTCTTGAAATTGGGAATTCGTAATAAATTTGAAATATGATTTGAAGTGGAATGATAAATTTGTTTTATGATTTTAGAATTTTTTTTCATAACCATGGATGACTACATCATCCGTGGCTGTTAGTTTTAGGCCTTCAAGTGGGTGCTGTTACATATTCTTTCAAATCTCTCTCTAAACACATTAAAAACTTCGAATGACAATTCTCCCTTTCTAGGCACTTAAAAATAAGTCCCCCGCCCCTCGCGGTAAGATGCTCATGTGGCTTCTCGTCCATGGAAAGGTTAATAATAAAGTCCTAGTGCTGCACAAGGGTTTAAATATCAATCCTACTTGCACAATGTGTTACAACTCTATCGAGATTATCAAGCACCTTTTCTTTGATTATGACCTAGCCCTTTATGTTTGGAATACTTGTTCAGCTCACCTCTTTGGTATCATACCTCATATTTCATCTTAATATGAGTACTAAAAGTTCAGCCCTTATACCAATGATCGTATGGACACATTCCTTCTTGTTATCTACTAAGTTATCTGGACCAAAGAAACATAAAATGCTTCGATAACAAATCATGAACCACAAAACAACTTTTTTAGATAACCTTATTTCTTTTTTACTCTTGGATAGGTATGGACTTCCAGGCCTTACATCTGATGATCACTGATGGGTTGGACCATGCAGATTCAGTTAATAGTTGTTATGTTATCTCTGATGTCGAGTCCGATGATGAGACTCATGGTAAGCAACCCCATTTGATGTTCATAGTTGTGTTTCTAATAGCTCTCTGTTGATATATGGTTACGTATGGCAGGGGATGTATATGCCTGATTTTGACCGTATGAACTAAACTACTAGCAAACTATTTTGGAGCTATTGATCAAGCATGTTGATCGAAACTTTTATTTAGCTAATTATATGGTTGTGTAGATTCGCTCTACACAATGGTTTCTCTCAAAAGAATTATTTTATTTATTTTAATTGGATTTAAACTTTATTTAGACTACATAGGCCTAATAAATATCCAAAATAGGGAAAAAAAATTGAAATCTACTTATTTCACCCACTTCTGACTGACCCGGTCCCTTTTGTAGTATAAGAGTCTAAATAGTCTATGTGGTATAAACTAGCAATTTTAGGGTTAACTGGTTAAAACCAACCTATTTAGTAAGGTGTCTAGAAAGATAATATTGAAGTTCGGGTTAGGTAACTATATTATGCCCTACCTTGCTATGGTTGGCCCGAAGAATGAAATAAGCCAAAAGGTTATTCTCAAGATCCGAATCGATTTTGGACCTTGGGCTAATTTTCAAAATCTGTTCGAAAATTTAAAAATATATTGAATTTAAAAGTTAAAAAAGTTTAAAATAAATATATAAGGGAAATTTATAAAAGTTATAAAATGCAATAAAAAATTTCATGATTGTTTTAAGAAATCAAATGATTAATTTGAAAATTTGAAATAATATATGATTAATTAAATTAAGTTAAATAATTAATTAAAACATATATACTGATATACGTGTGTTATAGTTATTTATCTTAAAATTATTTACAATAAATTAAATTAAAATATCAAATTATTAAAAAAATTAGATCGAAATTTTTAATTAGAATTTTTTATTAAATAAAATTAATTAAAATTTAATTAACTTAAATGTATACGACTATCGATATCTGCACATTAACAAGCTATAAATGTTATAGTTGATAAACTAACTTAAATAGTTTAAGATAAGTAACATAAAATTTTATGAATTTTATATAAATTAAATTAAATTACTTAGAAAATTTCCATGAATTTTATCGATATCTGCCGAAATTTTCCGTGAATTTTGGATTCAGAAAATTTTGTGAAACATTTTCAAACTTTTATTAAGCTGAATATAAAAGGATTTAATTGTTTATAAACTGATATTTTATTTAAATTATTTAATTATGTAAATTGATTGTTTATAAATTCAATATTTTGAATAAGGTAAATCGATTCTTTATCCCTTCTTTTCCATTTTCGATGACGAAAATTTTTGAGTGGAGGAGAGTGTAATGACCCATAATTTTCGATAATTAAATTTATTAATTAAAGAAGTTTTAGAATTTAATGTTGTGGAAAAATTAATAATTTAAGATTTAATAGTGGGAATAATAAGTAGAATGAAATTTAATAATGTTAATTTAAGGCAACCGATAACTATCTTAACGCAATTTCATAAAATTAAAATAACTGTAAACATAAAATTGATTATATATTGTAAATAAGGAAATAATTTAAATGTTGTGTTAATTAACGAGATAGTATATAATTAATTGTAATTGATAAAAGTAGTGTTGTGGTAGTAGTTATGACATTTGTGTACAGATAACAAACTTACAAATGTTATTAAATTAAGAAAAGATAACGATTATCGTTTGTTACCAATTTATTTAATCTATTGAATCAAATTTAAAATCAGTTGCAATTAAATGTTACTTTAATATGAGTTAAGTCGATAACTGTAAAAGGTGAATGTAATAAAATGTACAGAAATGTCAACTATAGTCATAAGGCAATAATTGATTTAATAAAAAGATTGAAACCATGATAAGTTAATTTATTGGGATTTAAAATTTTATTTAATGTGAAAATCGACAAAAATTCAATATAATTGGAATATTGCAAGTAATATAGTAGAAGATGATAATTGGAGCATATTAGTGTAATAAACTGTAAATCAATGTAACTATGTCCATAGAGTGATGATGATTGAACAAAAAGAATTGAAATCAAATTTAATTAATTTATTTGAGTTTAATTTATAATTAATTGGATTTAATTACGTTGAAATTGAACACTGTAATTAGTGTAATATTTAACGTTTAATTGATATGTAAATTTTTTTAAATTATTGTAAATGTCTAAGTAATCAAAAATGATAAAATTTGTTAATTATAAAATTGGAATTTAAAAGGTGATTTAAATAATTTAATATTAATTTATTTAATTAATGTCGAATAGCCATTTTGACCACTGTCTCGGATTTTGACGAAACTAGTTTCATCGGAATCGTAAATGTGAATTATTGTATGATTTCAAGTTTCGTAGCGATCGAACTTGTCATTTGATTGTACGGACTCGAAACGCATAGAAATCAATTTGAAATAAGTTGATTTTAAAGCCAACTTCTTCATATGATGGAATTAGGATTGGAAACCTATTCCATTGAGTTTAAAAATATCAAAAATATCTATTTCGATATATAGGATGACCCACTTTCGCTTCGAAAGCGGAACGGGCTTTTCAGTCGCTATTCGTCGTACATACAAATTCGATATGTGTTTATTTTCTTATCAGGCTTTGTTAATATAAATAGTCATGTTTCCCAAACCCTAGCAGTCATTTTTTTTTATTCTGTACGTACATTAACTTCTGTCTATCTTCTTCTTCTAATGGCAGAAACAAATTCCAAATCCAAAACCTTAATTCAATTTCAAAACTAATTTAACAAATTTAAACTCTTCAAAACCCATCATATTATATATCATTGGAAAGCTATAAACGAGTGTAATTCGTTGGTGCAATTCATTTTTCGATCGATATACCATTTGTCTAGAAATCGCCAATTTAACCTCAGCCGTCCATTTTAGATTTTGACGATCCAACGGTGGGTCGTCGTCCGATCAATGATCAGGAGGTGGCCATGGGAAGAGGAGGTTGAGCAGGTTAAGGCGGTCATGTTCGTTCATCTCGACAGTGCATGGTTTCACCAGAAAAAGGCTACTTTGGTCACGGTGGCGGCTGTCACATCAGGGAGGCGGAGGCAGTCGTTCTGGATTCCTGGGTGCGGCCAAGGTTGAACTTCACTTTGGCGGCTTCGGATCTGATGAAGGTTAAACGGCGTGGAGGCAAATTTGACTGGTAGGCGGCGGTTGAAGTTGGAGGTCATGAGTCGAACAGGTCGCGTACGAGATGGGAGCTAGGGTTTGAACATGCGTATGTGTATGTTGACGGGGTGAATCATTTGCATCATTTCATTTATTTTAGTTTAAATCGTATGATCGTTCTAATTATCGTAATTTTTGCATGCGTGGTCGAATTCACGCGCAGTTTGTTCCACTGCGATCGTATTAAAATTTTGGACATTTTGGAATGGGTTCGGATGAATTCTGAAAATGTTCAAATTTGGGCCCTATTTTGGATTTCAAAACGATTTGAAATCAAATGTGAGTGTTTTAACCCACTCACAACTACTAAATTATCTTATGTAGTTAAATTAAATTTATGATATGATTAGAAATTGATTGATTGATGTTTGGTATATTTAAATTGCCATTCCAGTTAAATATGACTTTTATTGCATTTAATTATCATTTAATCTAATATTGAATTTAATTGTCAATTTAATACATGTTTAATGATAATCAGTTGATTGATGTTATTTTTTGGTTGATTATATGGTGATTGTGATCTATGTTTGATTGTTGATATTGGATGACTGGATGTTGTATTTTTATATTATTATAACACTACAAGTTCCATATGGTTTGAAACGATACATACCAGAAAGATCTAATAGATTATGGAGAAATCGTTATGGGTTGAAATGATAGACTCGAGTGATTTCATGTATTTGAAATTAAATTTTGAGAATGCGGGTGGAAATGATATATACCCTTAAAATTTAAATTGTGGAATGAAATGATAAATATCGGTATTACTTGACCATACGGTAGAAAATTATATACAGACAACGGATTGGTTAAATTAAATGATTTTTAAATCTTTAAATAATGAATTCAGTTAACTGGTATTTTGAAATAGAAATTGATTTATATAATTGAATTATTTTCGAAAATCCAAACTTTAGTGTTGAAATTGGAATTGATTTAATAAATTATTCAAAGTATTTAAATTGGAATTTTAAAGTTGAATTGTCAAATATAAATGAATTTTATCGAAATTGAGTTATTGAAAATGTTTGAATATAACTTTGAAATCTATTTTAAACTATTTTAATAAATTTAAACCGTGTTTAATTTATTTTAATCTATTATGATCTATTTACTCCAATTTAATCTATTTTAAACTAATTAAATTTATTTAATCTATTTTAAATCTATTTAATATAATTTAAATCTATTTAATCTATTTGAAATCTATTTAAATTATTTTGAATCTAATTTAAATCTATTTAAACTATTTTAACTATTTAAAATTTTTTAATCCAATTTAATCTAATTTAAGTCTATTTAAACTATTTTAACTATTTAAACTATTTTAATCTAATTTGAATCTATTTAAACTATTTTAATCTATTTAATCTAATTTAAATCTATTCAAACTATTTAAACTATTTTAATCCAATTTAAATATCTTAAATTATTTAAGCTTTTTAGAGTATTTAACTATTTTAAACTATTTTCAGAACTATTATGACTATTTATGACTATCTAAATTATTTCTAAAATTTCAGACTATGTAAAGTTTAAGTATTTATATTTAAACCTTGATGATGATACAACCTAAGTTGGGATTTGAAATTGATACCTTTTTGTGAATGACATATTTGAGCAAATATGACGATTTTGGAATGAGGATTTAATTAACGTATCTTATCAATAATTTCTAAAGTGAATATGATTTTGAAAGTGAATATGGTTTTGAAAGTGAATATGATTTCGGAAGTGATATGGTTTGAAATCGAATATGATATTTTGATATTAATTATGAATTGACTTTTGAAATGTAGGGGAACCATCCGGTATGAAATAAGCGTTTGGTTGTTAAAGAGTCCGAATCAGATATTGTCAAACTCTCTGCTAATACCGAAAGCCACTTTAACAACTGTGTATGTGGTGGAGATTCCAGAAATGAAGTAGGATGGTTTGGCGAATGATTCTGTATGAGGTATTTACGTGACCCTAACTCGCATGAGTCAGCTTAGATGTGACTAAAACAACAGCCACGCCGGGCCAAGTGAGGTCATTCCTCATATTGGACATGCTTCTTCAATACCATATTATGGCTTTGTGATGATTTGGTGGCCACCCTTTAATTTTGATTATGGGAGTGTGTTCCAAGGTGGGCGGTAATAGTTGCTATGCATTACCACCAGTCCGGATCCATAACTGGTAGAGTCCTACCCTGGCGTTGTGTCAAGTGCCGTGTTCACATGTCATACCACGCCTTCTACAAATTTGGTTTATGTTATACCTATGGAATGCTCCCTGATAGCCCACTGGATTGGTGGAGTTTACAGTACTGTATAAACTATGACATTATATAAAATGTGTTAAGGGGGATATGGGTAATGTCATAACGCTATTTTAATACTTTACTTTACTGTAGACACTATTATAATAGCGTATTGTAGTACATAGTAGATAGTTTGACGGATCCTTAGGAGATGGTAATCCCGAACATCTCTTAAGTTATTGCACTCACGTTAGACACTGATAGGAGATGTCAAACCCCTTAAACACATCTGACGCCACTACACTCATATTTATTTACTGTTGATTTAACTTACGTAAGATCTTTTAGTTCCGAGTCGAGTGTTTTGTCTTTTCAATTCACTTGGGTCAGTCTGAGCTTTTTAGTGTATCGATGACTGCTTTCTGGAGGACGAAGACAAAAATTTAGTGCCATTGCTATTTATTGTATTCATACTACTGCATCATGTTATTCCGCTGCATTGTTAGTTACTTCTATTGCATGTACTTTGAGTCTATTTTGTAAAAGTGCAATCAAATGTTATTTGTAAAATGGCTTCACGAACTATTTATTTGATTATTATATTTTATCATTCTGTTGTGAGATTCTGTGTTTGTTTTCTTCTTTCTCTTCTTTTTCTTATTTATCCCATAACAGTCTGGCTTTTTGAATGGTTTGAGTCGACATATGTGTCGATTTAAACCGTCCAAAAAATGTAGGTTGTTACATCGTGCATATATCATGATTTCAGATGTGTTTAACACTTGAATCATGAGGTTGTTTCATAGGAAATACGTTATTTTCTGAACCATTATCGTCTAGATAAATATATATTAAAGATTGTAATCTCTAATAAAAATGTTGTCATATAACATTTATATGTTAATAAATTACTTTCATGCTATCTAGTTATTGAGAATACTCAAGCTAGAGATGTTATGTGTAGTAATATTAATATATTGACTAGATGAGGTAAGATAAATGTATTATTTGTTAAGCAAACTTAAAGTACATAATTGAACTTAGGCCTTCGTGAAATCTTGTGTATAAGTGAATAATATCTTTCGATTTGTTGAGCAAACTCAAGATCGAATTAAGATTAGGACGAAGACCACATCTTAGAAGCTATATACGACACGATCGCCAAAGTATTATCCATCGTTTGTAGGCATATGATTTGTGGGTAAACTCAAGGTCAAAATCCTAAGGCGGATGATGCCTAACACCAGTTGGAGAATTAAAAGATTTTTATGTTTTTCTTAAGATTTTGAAAAACATAAAAAATTCTAGCAGGAACCTTATTAGAATAATAAAACGGTAACATTTAATCTTTTAATTTCCTATATAAAGTTAAAATAATCTACATCGATAAATTTATGTAGCTAATATAATTGATAAAATGTGTTTCATCTAAATATACAATTGAACTAAATTAAGATTGAAATAGAAATATAAGATATACTTACATTTAAATCCTCTAGCATGTTGCTGCTTCAAGATCATGCAAAAGCCAATTTGTACAACCATAAAAACATTCATGCCTCGATCACTTAATTATTTATTTACACATGACTTTGTTTTGTCGTCTATGAGTGTCGAACTCTAATGGTAATTCAAGAATAATGATATTTGATTCATATCCCATCACATATAAATGTTGTATGGTGGACGGTCGTGGTTCATAATGTACGAAACTTCAATGAAATTAGTTCATCGAAAATAAGAAATAAACTATAATGCAAAATCATGTGTTCAGTACAATTGATTACACTATGGATCTCCTTTGAATGGTTCAACCATTTAGGAAAGAAAAGCAGATATATGAGAGTGAATGTAACTTAGGCATTATTGGGATGAACAAAGTGAATGGTCATCTTTACTTCATAAAAGGGACATTGAAAACAAGAACTGTACAAAATACTAAACGATACTTAATATGGAATGAGGAATGTAATTTATATTCCAGTTGTGTATAACATATAAAATTAGTTTCCATAAAGGTTATTCATATGAGTTATGGTAGTTGATCGAAAACTCTCGATCATTAACCACTCACAATAAAGAGACAAATAGCTCATAACAAGTAGTTAAACGAAGCTCATATTTCATATGCTATAATGGAAATGACGGAAATAATTAGAGCATCCCATATAATACTTATCAATAGATGCATCAAGATACGAATTTTTTCCATAAATATATCAAATATTATTTATAAATAATAATTATATTTAGTACTGACTGAAAATAAATAAAGTTTTATTTTATTATGAATTTTTTGAGTATACATTATGAAATTAATATAATAGAATAACGATATTTGTTGCAAAAGGCTACATAACATAGAAGTGTCTAAATTTTTAATAGGACTATGGACTAAGTCATATCTTAGAGGAATAATTCCTTAAATCATATGATACTAATGAATTATATCTTTTAAGATTATGGGCAAAGCACTCATTTAGTAGGAGCGAAAAAAAGAGTTAATGAACTCTTCGAATTGATACATACAGATATATTCAATTTCAAGTTTAATGATATAAAAATTGGTCTACATACTTAGTTAAAATTCATCAATTAATAGTCTTAGACATGAATATGTGTATTTAATACACATGCAGTATGTCTATGATAAGTTAATGGAATATAATACGGAAGTAAATAATATGACACGCAAAATAAAATAAAATGATTTGATTTGATCGAATATGTGAGTGTGTTAGAAAGGAATTCCAAATGTACCTAAAATGAATAAGATTCTATCTCAATAGTCACTCCTTCTGATAATATATATTGATGTATCGATTAAGAGTAATTAAACTTTGCTACACAAAGTATAATTGATGATGAGTGTAAATGAGTTAACTTCTTTCTGTAAGTTCATGCACTTAGGGGTAAGTACATATGGTTAAATTTAATTATATCAAAAACATAGTTTATGAGATCATACAGATAAGGATTGAAAAGATACGCCCGCACATCCTAGGTTAAGAAGTTGACAGGTTGTGTGAGTAGAGATACTACACGTAATATTTACTTATGAGGATCTTGTATGGACCACCCCAATTGAGTTTAGGACTGATCAATATTGATTAACCAATTTATGTGACAAACATAAGTTTCGTAAACTAAAAACTAAATTAGTTGCATACTTATATAAAGGTGGCTCATTAAAATGTTTATGAGTGTCTATTTCGTTGTGTTGAGAAATAATTGTTTTCAAGAAACATCAACTTCATCACAAAGGAATTTCTAAATAATTAGTATTAAAATCATTTAGATACAATCCAAAGATATAGCTAATTACAAAGAATGAAATGAAATTGGCTAAGCCTAATGGATACGACTAGTTAGAATGTCTAATAAGAATTCTTGCATGTTAAAGAGAAGTTATGATTTTCTTATCGATATTGAGAATGAATTTCCTTAGTTGCCAATAAGCCATTAAGAGTATTAACCCTACCATATGGCATGATGCACAAATCCAAAATGGATTCTATATTATCAAATATGATTTTTTTATAGTTGTGTCCAAAGAACCTCCAAAGTATAATACATATGTTCTTGAAATATCTTCCAACACACTGTTGAATCTTTCTGTTTTCTTATAAGTTGGGGATGATATGTGGTGCTTACATCTAGCTTAGTTCTCAAAGCTGTCTGTAAGGCATTCCAAAACTGAGTGGTAAAGATTGGGTCTCGATCGCTTACGATACTAATAGAAACTCCATGTAGACCGACAATCTCCTTTATACATATCTCAATCAAGCTTGCGACTTTTCTTGTGGGTTTTACTTGGACGAAGTGTGCACTTTTGGTTAATCTATCTATGTTAACCCAGATGCCTTCATTCCCTTTCCTTGATCGAGGCAAGCCATTGATAAAGTCCATGGATATCTGGTCCCATTTCAACTTTTGAATCTCAAGTGATTGGAGTAGTCTAGCAATCTTTTGTTGGTCACTCTTTATCTATTGACAATTTGTGTAGTTACTCGCATGGATGGAAATCTCTCTCTTTATAATCTTCCACCATAAAGTCTTCTTCATGTCTCTATACATCTTAGTAACTCCACGATGTACTGCGAGTGAGGAATTGTGAATTTTGTTAAAGCTTCTTACCTAATCCCTTCAACATTGGGAACAAATAACCTTATATTCATCCTTAAAATTCCTTGATGATCCACTTTGAATCCTAACCATCTTTATGGTATTTCATTTTCCTCCACTTCCTTAGCTATTCTTACAAGAATTGGATCCTTGAGCTGATTCTCCTTGATGCGATAAATCAACGTTGAATGCACAACTAAATATGCTATAATAGCATGCTTTCTACTTAACACGTCTACCATAACATTGGCATTTCCAGGTGTATATAGAATATCCATATCATACGATGAGAGGACTTCTAACCAACATTGTTGCCTCATATTTAAATCCTTTTGAGTGAAAAGGTATTTCAAAGATTTGTGATCCGTGAGGAGATCAAACTTTTCACCCAGCAAATAATGTCTCCATATTTTAATGCAAACACCATGGCTAATAACTCCAAGTCATGTGTTGCATAATTTCTTTCAGGGATAATCAGTTGTCTACTCACATACCATGTTGTATCAAGATTGCACCAACTCCTTCTCCACAGGCATCAGTATAATCAACTAAACTGCCAATTTCATCAGCAATAGCTAATACGGGAGCAGTGCCTCTTCTTGAGTTCCTGAAATGCTTCTTTACATTTCTGCATCCACTCAAACTTAGCATCCTTAATATCAAGTTTTGTCAAGTGAGAAGAGTTTCGGAGAAATTTTGAATAAATCTTTGTTAATATGCAACTAATCCTAATAAGCTGTGGATGTCCTTTGGAGTCTGTAGTAGCCTCTAAACCTATATAAATAAAATTTTCCCTGGGTCAACTAGAACTCCATCTCCTGACACAATATGTCCTAGGAATCTCACCTCTTTTTCCCAGAAATGATATTTTGAGAACTTTACTTTCAGCACATTCCTCCTCAATATTCCTGACACGATCTCCAAATGTCTTTTGTGTTCTTCTTCGGTCTTTGGGTATATGAGAATGTCATCAATAAAGACTAGACTAACATAAACATCTCTAAATACTCTATTCATAATGTCTACGAAATAGGAAGGTTCATTGGTCATCCTAAATGGCAAAACTAACCATTCATAGAAATTCTTTGGGCCCCGAAATGAAGTCTTCTACTATTCTTAACTGATGGAATCTCGTAGCTAGGTCCATCTTTGAGAATACCCAAGCACCATGTAATTAATCAAACAAGTCACCTTTGCATGGTAGAGGATATTTATATTTAATTGTGTGCTTATTTAGGTCTCTGTAGTCTACACAAAACCTAAGCGAACCATCTGAATTTGCTACAAAAACTACAGTTGCAACCCAACTTGAGGGACTTAGTCTAATAAGCCCCTTCTTTAACAATTCATCAGTTTGGTTTTACCAACGCAACTTTTCCTTTGGACCTATCCTACGAATAAGGTGTATAACTATAGCGTCCTGCCGTTCCGTACCCTTTGAGTTGATAATAATTCACTTTTGTTGTGATGACCTGCCATTCATTCCACAGAATGACGCATCATCTATAAGAAAGAAAGGGATAGAAAAGAGAAAAGAAAGAAGAGAAAGAAGAAACAACACCAGAATCTCAACAGCGGAACGAATAAATTATATTAATAACACAAGTATTACATAATATACAACACCAATCAGAGTTACACAGCTTACACAACACATACTAGACAGTTATAAATGCCTGTCTAGTTATTACAACTCAAATACAACTCAACAAAAAGATACCAACACAGAGAACACACAGCGGAAACTATATATCTTACGCCGAAGCCTCCTTCTCCATTGCTCCTCCACAATTCGTCAAAGCTAACCTGAATCCCTTAGCTACTCGTAAAAATTTGAGTACCCAAGAGTTTAAGAAAACAGAAGATAAACTCCGGGTCAGACATGGGTCTGGTGTGAGTAACAGGTTAAGGTTGCTTAACTTTAAAAATCCTTTGTAAACAAAGGTATCGCGTAAGACTTCCCACACATAAACATGGAAAAGTTTTTATCTTACGCTAACCAAGACATTTGATAGAAAATCCGATGATATTATAATAGTGTCTATGGTTTTGAAGTAAATATAAAATAGCCGAAATTGTTACATCTATTAAATTCCAGCTACTAGCCATAAAAGTGGGTAATACAAATCAAAACTGTAGGGTCTCGTAGGAAAAATGGGTTTCCATCAATGGCAGGGCTACTGGGGTACCGCCCGTCACAGTACGTGGCCTAGATCGCCGAACCGAGGATCCACCCTAAATCCCCTGCAACACTAGGCCGGAACTATTCCTTACTGAACAGTTCCGAACAAGACAACCCCGCGTTGTTTGCAACCAACTGCCCACACAGTCGAATATAAAGGGACTTCTAGAAAGGGGTAAATCTCGTCCTACTTGGGCATGACCCACTTAGCCTTGCTGCACCTCCCCCGTTTTAGCCATTCCCAGTTGATGAGGCTTGAGGCTAGGATTACCTTTAGAGAACACATCTCTTAGAATGCTCATCGTCCACCTGACGATGTTCTGAAAGCATTCAATCTATACAAGTTCGTTCCGGGTTCGAACAAAACCGAAGGCATTATCTCGTTACACTCATTTTGGAATCACCCTCAGAGTTAACGACGATAACACTTGCACTCTAAATCTTCATCTTCACTTGAGATTCACGACCTATCGTTAATTTGGATCGATGTGGTTTTTGGATATCCAAATCTGGAAATCCGATCCCGGTCTCATCGAAATCCAAAACGCCAATTTTTAGGTCCAAGTTGTTTTAAAGTTAAAACAATTCAATTCTATTATTTATATTCAAACAGATAGATTATTCACATATCATAATAGATAATCAACATTATCATCATAAACAGATAATCCATATTATCATCACAAATGGATAATTCATATTATCATCACAATGCAACCAAAACGTCCATATCACACAGCATCACTTATCTCATATCTGAGATCTCAAACCATTCAAAGCATTCAGTACCATCCATCCATACATAAGCAGGGATTAATCACTATCTATAATTAATTTAAAATGAATTAAATTAATTACTTCATCTCTAACTAATTTAAAATAAATTAAATTAATTACTTCATCCATATAAAATCTTGCTTACATAACCGTTAATTAATTACAAACCAATTAATTAATTACCCTCTAATTAATCACCTTAATTGTGACGATCGCCCATGACTCCCGCACCAAAACAAGGAAATAATGCGCTGAAAGTGTGCCAGGCAGCCATGGACGATAGTCAAGGGTAGAATAAATATCGCAGACTCTATCGTAAAACTCACAACGCATGGATAAAATACAATAGAGAAATATAATATAGTGAAGCTCCCATAGAACAGAATATCATCATCTAATCATAATAGCTTTATACATGGTCTGAATCATGAATACAAGAAGCCTCACTACATAGCGCTCAGAGTAATCAACATACAGCGGAATATCCAGTACATAGAATATGAAAATAATATGCAAAGCCTCCTGCTCGTCTTCGTCATTATTAGCGTGAGCCACTAAGATCAGCACCTGTCACCTGTCACCTAGTCTGCCCATCCCAAACATGGATGAACAGCCCAAGGTAATAAGAGGAGACATAAAACCTTGAGTCAGACAGAGTCTTAGTGAGCAGTAAATCAACTATCAAACATACCAAAAGAGCATAAGGGATAAAAGGAATAGGAACCCAAATCGTCCCACTCCACCTCTTTCTACAGTGATAGCCCCCAGACACACACTAAGGAGAAGCAAGCATAGCAAAGTAGATAATTAAAGTAAAGCAATAATCACTCGAGTCAAGGTCGATGTTTTCCAAATACAAACCCCCAAGGCCTAAACCAAGATCAGATAAGCACCTAGAAAACACCGCTCTTGAGACCGAATGATGATACAACCAAACATGCATGACTCCGGCTATCCCTGTTATCATTGCCTTGATTTTATCGTTAATTGAATGACCAACTCATCTTTCAAACATCCGTCAAGGGCTAATGGCAACCCCGGTTCTAGACATAACTCCGCACGTCCTCGTGACCCGTGCCTAGGTATAACGAATCTACCCAGAGTACTAGCACGTCATCATGACCCGCGCCTGGGTATAACGGATCTACCCAACGTACTCTTGCTTTGAGCTTGCTAGAACCTTCAATAACGATAAGATCTCAGCCCTCTAGTCATCCTCCTCGACGACTATTCCCATTATAGCTCAAGCACCTCTCGAGCCACCATTATCCACCAACTCGAACCGCATTATCGAGTAATCAACATGCTTGGAATGATCCCGTCTGGATTAAACCAAGGCTTCCACATCATGCTTTGCTCCAACGCATCTTAGCAAAGTCCATCTCATCATCATACTTTGCTTCCTCTAACTATAGCAAAGTCCTCGAACCCATCCATATGAGCTTCATCATCCGCTTCATATGCCACAGCAGCTTTCACCATTCAAGAGCCTTTCCACTTAGCTTTTGAATCATATTCACCCATCTTGTCCCAAATCAACTACAAGCTAACTCGAGACAATCAAATCAATCATACATCCAAACAATCAAGCATTCAAACAAGATCTAATCAAGCAATATCAACTATAATGGCAATTTCGTAAATAAATGAGCATAAGTCTAACATATATGAAATCATGGATTTTAGCATAGATCTATCAAATATAAATCATGGGTTTTGTCTCTATAACTTGTTAATTGAACTTGCATAGGTAAACATCTTCAAAAGTAATGAATCTAGTCTTGGAACTAAGAAAAATGCATGAAATCTCTAACTTTAACACTCAAACAAGCCACCAATCCAATATACTCCTTTGGGTCCGCGTGAGAGATAACTACCACTCACCGAATCACCCAAACACTTCAAAAGAAACCCACTTCAGATCTGGACAGCAAATACCCAAGCTTGATCCGGCAAAATCTCGCTTCAATCGATGAAATCTCACTCGAACGGATGAAGATCTTCAACTTTGGCCCTTGAATCTTCGATCTTGATCTTCGATCTTGGATGGATGTTAGCACTCGATTAAAGTGGAGGAAAGAAGTGAAGAAATGTTGTAGTCGAGCTCTTAAAAATGGCAGCACTTCGTCGCTTCAAAAACCGGTGCCAAAAAGTGAGCCAAACCCCTCTATTTATAAGCTGAAAACTCCATGAGTCGTTCGTCCATAAGTCGTCCACGAGTCATCCCTGAGTCGTTCACGACTCATCATATTCCACGACTCAGAGAATCCCAACAGCATACGACCTAACAAGCTACGACTCATCCAAGCGCGCGACCTAACCCACACGCGACATAACGACCTAAGCCCTCAACGACTCATCTACTATACGACTCATCCCCTTAACCTGGTCACGACTCAACCTATCCCGTTAACTCGTAACCTGGCAATGTTCTAACTCTATAAGCCGTTAACCACCATGAGTCGTCCCATACGAGTTAACTCATAACTCTTAACTCGTTAGCTCCTTATCCCCTGAGTCGGTCAAAACCTTAAGTCATTCACGACTCATACATGAGTCGTTCACTACCTTGACTCGTTAACTCGTGCACACTCATCTCTTAACTCGAACACGACTCATCACTTAACTCACGAGTTAACTTCCTAAACGACTCAGGCTAGAGACAACATAAACAACACTAACGACCTGTAAATTCTACGATATATCGACATGTAAAATACGGGTCGTTACATTCTCTCCCCCTTAGGAATTTCGCCCCCGAAATTCCAAGCAAACCACAACAACCAAAGATATTCCGCATGCCTACCATCCATAGCAATCAACAAACCATACATCCAATTCTAGCCTAGCATGCAGAATTCTAAGATAGAACAAGGTTCAAATTCACGAGATGTCACGACACCTTAGGGCCATACCTCGAAGAGTTCTGGATGAGCTGCCTTCATCCTCTCTTCCTCCTCCCACGTACAGTCGTTAACATCATCACTCCATTGTATCTTGAGCAACGTAACCGTCTTCCTCCTAAGCTGTTTCGTGTCGGTTTCAACAACACGAAGCGGTTTACGAGGTCTTCTAACAACTGGATCAACTTCTAAATCTTCACAGCTATCAGCAGAAACCACCGTATTCGAGTCGTGCACATACTTCCGTAGATAAGATACATGAAAAACATTGTGCACACCCGCCATCTTTTCCGGTAACTCCAATCTATAAGCGAGCTTTCCAATTCGCTCGAAAATCGGAAATGGTCCAACAAATCTCGGAGTTAACTTTCCTTTCTTTCTGAATCTAATAACATTCTTCAGAGGAGAAATCTTCACAAAAACCATATCACCTACGTCGAATTCCAAATCCTTACGACGGTTATCGGCATAACTTTTCTGACGATCCTGGGCTGCCTTCATTCGTTGCCGAATGATCCCTATACAATCCGAAGTCTGTCGAATCATCTCTGGCCCAAGTATCAGCTTTTCTCCAGTTTCCAACCAACATGTCGGAGAGTTACACGGTCTTCCATACAATGCCTCATATGGTGCCATACCAATACTCGACTGATAACTGTTATTATACGCAAATTCCACCAAATGAAGATGATCTTCCCATGATCCTCCGAAATCCAAAACACATGCCCTCAGAAGATCTTCCAAAACTCGGTTGACTCTCTCAGTCTGACCATCTATTTGAGGGTGATAAGCTGTACTCAAACACAACTCAGTTCCCAAAACCTCCTGGAAGCTCTTCCAAAATCCACTAGTGAACAAAGGATCTCGGTCGCTCACTATACTCTTCGGAACACCATGGAATCGAACTATCCACTTAACATAAAGCTCAGCCAACTTCGATGCAGTCCTGGTTGATCGAACAGGAATGAACCTTGCACTCTTGGTCAACCGATCTACTATGACCCAAATCCCTTCATTTCCTGCCTTGGTTCTAGGTAGGCCATCGATAAAATCCATCGACACTTGATCCCACTTCCATGTAGGAACCTCTAATGGCTGAAGTAATCCACTTGGCTTCTTCTGCTCTGCTTTAACCAACTGGCAATTCATACACTTGGAAAAAAAATTTCCAACATCCTTCTTCATGCCTTCCCAGTAATAGGTTCTCTTCATATCCCGATACATCTTATTTCCTCCTGGATGAATTGTCAACTTCGAGTGATGACTTTCTCTAAGAACTTCATCTCTCAATCCATCTACATCGGGAACAACTAGTCGTCCTTGCTTCCGAAGCCAACCCTCTCGATCGACTTCGAATCCTTTATCCTTCTCTGGTTCCAATCCAGATTCCAAATCACGGATAATCTTGACAAGCTTATCGTCTCGCTTTTGGCTCTTGCCAATTCTTTCCACAAGAGTAGGCCTTATCGATAAGTTTGCCAACATCTCAGATTCCAATTCACATCTAGGCCTGAAGTCAAATCCAGCTAAATACTCGAGACTCTTCCATTCCGAAAACATGGCTCCCAATCCTGCATGTCTTCGACTTAACGCATCTGCCACTGCGTTGCCTTTTCCCGGAATATAGGCTATATCAAAATCGTACGATGCTAAAAACTCTAGCCATCGTTGCTGCCGAAGATTCAAATCCTTTTGGGAGAAAAGATACTTTAACGACTTATGATCTGTAAACAATTCGAATCGAACTCCCAATAGATAATGTCTCCACATCTTCAGAGCAAAAACAATTGCCGCTAACTCCAAATCATGAGTCGGTTAATTCCTTTCATGCGGCTTTAGTTGTCGACTTGCATACGCAACAACTCTATCCTTTTGCATTAGCACTACTCCAAGTCCAGTACCACATGCATCGGTGTAAACCACGATCTCATCATTCCCACTTGGAATAGTCAAAACAGGAGCACTTGTCAGTCGCTTTTTCAGGATTACGAAAGCTTGCTCACACTTAGCGTCCCAACTGAACACTTGGTTCTTCTTCGTCAATCCTGTCAATGGTGCAGCTATCTTGGAAAAGTCTTTGATAAACCGACGATAATATCCTGCTAATCCAAGAAAACTTCTCACATCGGATGCATTCTTAGGTCTAACCCAATCCTGGATTGCTGCCACCTTAGCGGGATCAACCGCTATTCCATTTCCAGAGATAACATGGCCTAAGAATCTCACTTCACTCTTCCAGAAGTGACACTTCGAAAACTTAGCCTTCAGCCGATGTTTCTGCAAGATTTCCAAAACAATACGCAAGTGCGTCTTGTGCTCTTCCTCAGTTATGGAATAAATCAGAATATCATCCACGAACACAAGCACGAACTTATTCAACTGATCTCTGAACACTCTATTCATAAGATCCACAAAATATGCTGGTGCGTTAGTCAATCCAAACGGCATTACCAGCCACTCATAAAAACCGGATGGTGTCCTGAAAGCAGTCTTCGGCACACTATCCTTAGCCACTCTCAACTGGTGAAATCCCGTTGCCAAATCCATCTGAGAGAACACCTTAGCCTCGTGAAGCTGATCAAACAAGTCATCTATCCTCGGCAATGGATACTTGTTCTTCTTAGTCACCTTATTCAGCTCACGATAATCCACACACAACCTCAACGATCCATCCGCTTTGGTTGCGAACACAACTGGTGCACCCCATTCGGACACACTACGCCGAATGAATCCTTTCCGTAAAAGGTCATCAACTTGCACCTTCAACTCTTGCTGTTCCCTAGGCGCCATCCGCCTAAGAGGCATCACAACGGGTCTGGCTCCCTCAACTAGATCAATACGAAACTCGATCTCTCTATGCGGCGGTAACCCTTTGACTTCGTCAAAGACATCCTCAAATCCATTCACAATAGGCACCGATGACAGTCCATCCCGTGGAACAACCAGCGAATACATGAAGCTCATGAAGACGCCTTCCTCATGCTTACATCGTATCACAACCTTTCGCCCTTCCACATTCCCGACTGTCACCTCCAGCCTCTCACAATCAATCCTTGCCGCATACTTCCTAAGCCAGTCCATACCCAAAATAATTCCGAACCCCGCAAAGTTCAGAACAAAGCAATCACAAACAAACGAGCAATCATGACTCGACACAACTAGACCATGGCACATCATATACAGACATGACGAACCTCCACTGGATTTGTCACAACCAGTGGCCTATCAACAATATCCGGTTTCAAACCTAACCGGCCTACCAAATCATCACAAACAAAAGAATGCGACGCTCCAGTATCAAACAACACTCTAACTGGAACACCACAAATGGAAAGAGTACCTTGAACCACCACACTCTTCCCCTTCTCTTCAGCAGTAGGAGCTTTCGAAGATGACGGAACAGCTCCCAAAGCATAAGCTTGCACAACCTGCCTGTCCTTTATCGGTTCCGGACAGTTCTTCTTAATGTGCCCCAGCTTGTCACAGTTGTAGCACTTCAACAACACCTTCGGATTCTTGCAATCCTTGGAGAGATGGACCTTCTGCCGACAATTATAGCAGGTCTTCTCCCCCTTCAGCTTCTTCTGACCATCCTTACCCTTCTGCTGTTGCTGCTTCCTCTTCTTGTTTCCACCCTGCTGTGGTTTAGACTCCTCCTTGGTCACAGCAACAACAGATACTTCCTTAGGAAACAAACTCTCGTGCCTGAGAGCTTTCTCCACCAGCTTCTCAAATGGATCGTCCAGATGATCCACCAACTGCCTTTCAAGATAACTGTCCAAGCCTGTCACAAACTTCTCATTCTTCTGATAAGAAGATTCAATATACGACCGAGCATACTTGGACAAGGCCTCAAACTCAGAAACGTACTCAAGAACCGATCTCCCACCTTGCTTGAGCTCAACAAACTTTTTAAACAAAACAGACTTCTGAGCTGTAGAGATAAACTTGGCTTCAAATCTAACTTGGAATTGCTCCCAAGTAATCTCTTCTTCTGGAGTGTCTATGGTGATAGAATTCCACCAATCAGCAGCTCTCCCTTGAAGCTGTCTCGATGCAAGCTTCCTCTTAGTTGCATCCTCAATTCCTAAATCTCCAAAGATCCTCCTACAAGCATCCATCCATCTCTGCACTTCAATGGTCGATTCCGTCCCTAAGAAAATCTTTCCTCCAAGAGCAGTATAGTCCTTACACAACTTAGCAAAATCCACCGATCTTGGAGCTTGAACTTGAACTCCAACATCTACAGATGGCCCTGGAGCTGGTATCCTTCTCATGATAGAAGTCATCATAGCTTCAAACATAGCTCCATAATTAGCAACTCCTTCAGCGGCACGGCCTTCCCTTGCAGCTGGTCTCCCTCTTCGACTCATCCTTAATATCTACAAAAAGGAATGACTTAGAACACCTTGAGAAACAACTGCATAAGGAGTTCAAATCCTTCTAAACTACTATATTATATATAGTAATCATTCATCAAAATACAATTACGTCTCTCATACGTAGTCACGTCAGCGAGCGTTGGCTAAAATCGATTAACCAAAGCTCTGATACCAAATGTGACGATCGCCCATGACTCCCGCACCAAAACAAGGAAATAATGCGCTGAAAGTGTGCCAGGCAGCCATGGACGATAGTCAAGGGTAGAATAAATATCGCAGACTCTATCGTAAAACTCACAACGCATGGATAAAATACAATAGAGAAATATAATATAGTGAAGCTCCCATAGAACAGAATATCATCATCTAATCATAATAGCTTTATACATGGTCTGAATCATGAATACAAGAAGCCTCACTACATAGCGCTCAGAGTAATCAACATACAGCGGAATATCCAGTACATAGAATATGAAAATAATATGCAAAGCCTCCTGCTCGTCTTCGTCATCATTAGCGTGAGCCACTAAGATCAGCACCTGTCACCTGTCACCTAGTCTGCCCATCCCAAACATGGATGAACAGCCCAAGGAATAAGAGGAGACATAAAACCTTGAGTCAGATAGAGTCTTAGTGAGCAGTAAATCAACTATCAAACATACCAAAAGAGCATAAGGGATAAAAGGAATAGGAACCCAAATCGTCCCACTCCACCTCTTTCTACAGTGATAGCCCCCAGACACACACTAAGGAGAAGCAAGCATAGCAAAGTAGATAATTAAAGTAAAGCAATAATCACTCGAGTCAAGGTCGATGTTTTCCAAATACAAACCCCCAAGGCCTAAACCAAGATCAGATAAGCACCTAGAAAACACCGCTCTTGAGACCGAATGATGATACAACCAAACATGCATGACTCCGGCTATCCCTGTTATCATTGCCTTGATTTTATCGTTAATTGAATGACCAACTCATCTTTCAAACATCCGTCAAGGGCTAATGGCAACCCCGGTTCTAGACATAACTCCACACGTCCTCGTGACCCGTGCCTAGGTATAACGAATCTACCCAGAGTACTAGCACGTCATCATGACCCGCGCCTGGGTATAACGGATCTACCCAACGTACTCTTGCTTTGAGCTTGCTAGAACCTTCAATAACGATAAGATCTCAGCCCTCTAGTCATCCTCCTCGACGACTATTCCCATTATAGCTCAAGCACCTCTCGAGCCACCATTATCCACCAACTCGAACCGCATCATCGAGTAATCAACATGCTTGGGATGATCCCGTCTGGATTAAACCAAGGCTTCCACATCATGCTTTGCTCCAACGCATCTTAGCAAAGTCCATCTCATCATCATACTTTGCTTCCTCTAACTATAGCAAAGTACTCGAACCCATCCATATGAGCTTCATCATCCGCTTCATATGCCACAGCAGCTTTCACCATTCAAGAGCCTTTCCACTTAGCTTTTGAATCATCTTCACCCATCTTGTCCCAAATCAACTACAAGCTAACTCGAGACAATCAAATCAATCATACATCCAAACAATCAAGCATTCAAACAAGATCTAATCAAGCAATATCAACTATAATGGCAATTTCGTAAATAAATGAGCATAAGTCTAACATATATGAAATCATGGATTTTAGCATAGATCTATCAAATATAAATCATGGGTTTTGTCTCTATAACTTGTTAATTGAACCTGCATAGGTAAACATCTTCAAAAGTAATGAATCTAGTCTTGGAACTAAGAAAAATGCATGAAATCTCTAACTTTAACACTCAAACAAGCCACCAATCCAATATACTCCTTTGGGTCCGCGTGAGAGATAACTACCACTCACCGAATCACCCAAACACTTCAAAAGAAACCCACTTCAGATCTGGACAGCAAATACCCAAGCTTGATCCGGCAAAATCTCGCTTCAATCGATGAAATCTCACTCGAACGGATGAAGATCTTCAACTTTGGCCCTTGAATCTTCGATCTTGATCTTCGATCTTGGATGGATGTTAGCACTCGATTAAAGTGGAGGAAAGAAGTGAAGAAATGTTGTAGTCGAGCTCTTAAAAATGGCAGCACTTCGTCGCTTCAAAAACCGGTGCCAAAAAGTGAGCCAAACCCCTCTATTTATAAGCTGAAAACTCCATGAGTCGTTCGTCCATAAGTCGTCCACGAGTCATCCCTGAGTCGTTCACGACTCATCATATTCCACGACTCAGAGAATCCCAACAGCATACGACCTAACAAGCTACGACTCATCCAAGCGCGCGACCTAACCCACACGCGACATAACGACCTAAGCCCTCAACGACTCATCTACTATACGACTCATCCCCTTAACCTGGTCACGACTCAACCTATCCCGTTAACTCGTAACCTGGCAATGTTCTAACTCTATAAGCCGTTAACCACCATGAGTCGTCCCATACGAGTTAACTCATAACTCTTAACTCGTTAGCTCCTTATCCCCTGAGTCGGTCAAAACCTTAAGTCATTCACGACTCATACATGAGTCGTTCACTACCTTGACTCGTTAACTCGTGCACACTCATCTCTTAACTCGAACACGACTCATCACTTAACTCACGAGTTAACTTCCTAAACGACTCAGGCTAGAGACAACATAAACAACACTAACGACCTGTAAATTCTATGATATATCGACACGTAAAATACGGGTCGTTACATTAATTAATCACCCTTGATTAATTATCCTTTAATTACATTCAAGTAATTAGCTTCTAATTAATTTCACAAAATAATTATTCTAAACCAAATTCAGTAATTAACCTTCTAATTACTTAATCAATTAATTAACTATAATTAATTACATTAATCCTTGATTAATCAATCCTTAATTACATCATTAATTTTATAAATTAATGATCCTTAACTACTTTTTAATTAATTACTTATTTAAATTAATTACTTTAATTAAACCATAATTATTAATCACACTTGATTAATCACATTCGGTAATTAACTAGCATTAATTACTTCTTTTAAATAAATTAATTACTCCTTAATTAATTGCCTTTAATCATTAATATTTAATTAATTATATCTCTTAATCACCCTAGATTATTCTCATTAAGTAATTAATTACCCTTAATTAATTACATCTCTTAATTATCTTCAAATAGCTTTATTAATCAATTCTTAATTAATTACACTAAGTAATTAATTATTAATTACTTCCAATAAGTAATTATTCTTCATATTAATTACATAAAGTAATTAATTTCCAAATCTCTTCCATTACCTAATTATCCTTCAATTTAATTACATCCAGTAATTATCTTCTTAATTACTTCACTAAGTAATTATTCTTCATTAATTACGTTGAGTAATTACTTCTTAAATTATCCACTGATTATCTTAAATTAATTAAACTTAATTAATTAACTTAAACTAATCAAATAAACTTAATTAATTACAATTAGTAATTAATTTCTTGAATATTTCCATTAAGTAATTACACTTAAACAATTCACAAATGATTATCTTTAAATTAATTAATCTAATTAATTATTGAGATTAATCACATTAATTAATTATTAAATAATCCTAAGTTAATGACCTTCATTAGCTTTTAAGAGATAAAATCACTAATTAAATATTTATTTAATTAGATTATTAAACCAATTCATGTTTTATTAATCAATATTATCAAACCAATTTAATTTTAAATAAAGATTATTAAATTGATTATTGCCAAAAATTTCGGGATATCACACTTGTCCAACCCAAATTGTGCGAAAGAGCGAATAACTAGGGTAAAGAAGAAGAAAGAGAGAAGAAAATAGAATAACAATACAAAATCTCACAAACGCAGCGGAACAAAATATAATATATAATAATAGATCTTTGTATAAAAGAACCCGTAATTGTTTTATACTTATAATCATCAGAGTACAACAATCAATATATCAATCTGGACAGTTATGATAACTTGTCCCGATATACATAACTCACACGGCGAAAATAACAAAGTATGTGATATACGTCTGAACTCCTCCACCTCGTCTCTTGAGCTCCATAACATTCTAACCTGAATCTGTAATACTCGGTCTGACTCGAGCATTATAATAAAATAGAACCCTAGTCAGTTTGGAAACCAGCATGAGAAAACTCACTTAATTTGAATTATTAACTTTTATCAAAACCCTTTGAAAATAAAGGTATCTCGTAAGGCCACGTCACACATAAACAAATCAGGTATTTACCTTACGATAACCAAAACATTATATATCAAAATCATCTGATACTATAATAGCAAATAAACAAAGTAAATAGAAAATAGTTGAAATGCTTGCATCTCACGTTTCGGAATAATTGGACACAATCAAAACCGTACGGCGCTTATTGGAGAATAGATTCCATACAACGACTAGGCACTGGGGTACCACCTATCATGGTACACATCTAGAAAAATGTACCAAGGATCTCATCTGGATCCCCTACAACACAAGACCGGCTATATCCCTAACCTGGACAGAACCGAATATGTTATCACTCCGGGTGTTCCCACCCTTATCGAGAGCTCTTTTTTCCATGCAACACCATATCCGTAATTAATATTATATTCGAAGGTATCTGGAAAGATGATAAAATATCCTAATTGGGTATGACCCACTTTGCCTTGTTGCATCTCCCCTGATTTTCAGTCATTCCGGTTGAAGAGGCTTGAGGCTACAATTACCTTTTTAAGGAATTTACACTTAGAATGCATATTATCCTCCAATGAAAATGTACTAATGGCATTTATCCATACAAGTTGTCCTGGGTCTGGACAAACTTAATCGCCATCTCCACCATCTTCACGATATCCATTCGTAACACTCAAATCAGATCGAAGTGGTTTTCAGATAATTAAATATGATATAAATCATTTATCTCTAAATATTTTCAAAAACTGTCATTTTCTCACTTAGGAAAATATTATAACCCATTTTTCCTAATATCAATACTTTGGAGCTTTTCTTATCCTATCTCCTACATTTCCGGAATTTTTATTAATTCCTTTACCATTTCCAAAGTCGATTATACTCACTTATAATCTCGTCTATCCATTTACAACTTCTTAAAATCATATCTGTTTTCACATCTCGAGAGGGTTTATAAATAAATTCAAATCATTTTCAAAACTCTATATATGCATAATAAGTATTTTTAAAGAATGATTATTTATTTTTCTAAAACGCGTTTAAATAATTATTTAAATTTTTTAAAATACTTAAATAAACACTAGTACTTCATTCCCTATTTCTTTTTCAAATAACAAATTGATTTTACGAAGCTTATGATAAAAGTTAGAAATTCATTTCAATTAATATTAAATATTTGAAAAATCCACTTCCGAAGTATTTTATTACTAAGCAGCTTTAATTTTGGTAGTTTGAATATATAAAAATTTCTCTTTTGAAACAATTTAACTTCTCGATAAAAATATATTTTTTAGATTCCAATGTCCAATTTCAATTTATAAATCTCTCTTGATTCACTACACGTCAATTTCATTTTCGTTCCCTTAACCATTCTCATATTTCAAAAATAGGAACCACTATTTTTCCTCAAACCAATTTTCATATTCCGACATAAATTCACCCTAGGAATTTATATTCCCAATTTATCAACTAATATCATTTTACCCTTATTTATAAACATCGTTATGAATTTATAAACTCTTTTGAGTTTCCACTTGTTTATAAAACTAATTTCATTTATAAAATCCCATTTTATAAATCCATTTCTTAATAAATTTCATTTATTCCACAAATCTATTTTTAATATCGATTTCAACCCCTCTTCATATTTTTCAGAAATATCCTTTAAAAATCCATTGTTTAAAAAAATATTCTATATAAATTATTTTTAAATATCTATTTAAAATATATTTTTCCCAAATAATTAAGTATAACCCAAAAATCTGTTTATCGTTTTATCCAAATTAATTTCTTTTAAAATAATCCAATCTTCGATATAAATATTTTTATATCCAAAATCTCCTTTTAAATTCCTTCAAATTCCAAAAATAATGTTATGGTATTTAAAATACTAAAATTTAGGTCAGTGCTACTTTAGCATCAAATTATTCAATCACAATAATAATCTATAACAGATTATTCTAACACATTATATTATATGAAATTTAAACTCAACATTTTTTAGGAATCCAATTGGATCCATTCAACACGTTTTCCCTGCATCCACAGATGTTAATACAACGTTAAATACCAATCCTAATTCGAGAGGGATATTGTGATATATAGGGTCATCCGCTATTATGTAGGCGCATAGGGTCTCATCCGCTCTAATAAACGGAAAATATATCCAACTACTAATATATATACTACTACATATACATATATAGCACGTCCAAATTGATAATAATTTATAAATTCAACCAAGAATCCAATAATTAATTTTACTATAAAAATTAATTTGGTATTCCAAATGAGTGAGAATTTCTCATCTTTGATTTTTGTTGCTGCTTCTGCGTAATGCTACGTCTAAAATCAAACAGGCGTTTGATTTTAGTGTGAAATTCCAATAACTCGGACATTTCCATCAACACCCCATGATTAATCTCAGGGGTGTAACCAACTCGAGTCAATATAGCCTTGTGATTAGAGTGTTGTAACATATATTGTTTCTCTTTTGCATCCATTATATCCATATTTGTATCCACTGGCCCATTAGAGCTTCTCCAGCAGCAACATCATTTTCAAACGTTGCTAAGGTTCTGCTATCTTCCATAACTCTGATTGAAATCAAGTCAGAAACTTTGGCAACGACCCCACTATCTCAGTCCGGCCTAACAAGCAAAAGACCGAAACCTGCTTCCCAAAGTCCTTCTTCCTTAGTGGATTTTCATCTTGCACATTTGAACTCTTCCATTCAATCGCCTTCCATCCACGCAAACACATCCCAAATTTGTCATCTGTCTCCTCATCTAAAACTCCACATTCCCAACCCTTTGCTTTCGATCTTGGACCCTGAACAACTTGCGATCTGGAGCTTTGAAATATGACAAAGCAAACATCGCTTCGTCTAAGCATGATCGGACCTCACATAAATGCCACCACCCGACCTCCTCGACACGTGAAATACAATGGAGCCATCGCCTCTATCTATATCCACCCAAAATCACGTTGACATCAAACCTTAGCTGTAGCATTAACCGCCTTGCTCCGCCCTGGTAGTCACCGCTGATGCTGTAACGACCTAACTTCCAGACTCCAGGAAGTCGCATCGTTAATAAGAAAGAAAGGGATAGAGAATAGAAAGAAAGAGAAGAAGAAAGAAACAACACATCAGAATCTAAACAGCGGAACGAATAAATTATATTAATAACATAAATATACATAGTTTACAACTACTATCAGAGTACACAGATATAAAACACATACTAGACAGTTATAAACACATGTCTAGTATTTACAACATAATACAATCCAGAGACAACACAGAACACACAGCGAAATAATATATATCTATCCAGAAGCCTCCTGCTCCATTGCTCCTCCAATATTCGTCAAAGCTAACCTGAATCCCTTGGCTACTCGTAAAAATTTGAGTACCCAAGAGTTTATGAAAACAAAAGATAAACTCCGGGTCAGACATGGGTCTGGTGTGAGTAACAGGTTAAAGTTGCTTAACTTTTGAAAAACCTTTTAAAAGAAAGATATCACGTAAGACTTCCCACACATAAACATGGAAAAGTTTTTACCTTACGCTAACCAAAACATTTGATAGGAAATTCGATGATATTATAATAGTGTCTAGGGTTTTCAAGTAAATAAGAAATAGCCGAAATTGTTACATGATTAAATTCCAGCTACTAGCCACAAAAGTGGGTAATACAATCAAAACCGTTGGCACTTATTGGATTGTGGATTCCATACAATGGCAGGGCTACTGGGGTACCGCCCGTCACAGTACGTGGCCTAGATCAACGTACCGAGGAGCCACCCTAACTCCCCTGCAACACAAGATCGGAACCATCCCTTACTGGACAGTCCTGAACAAGACAACCCCGCAGTTGGCGTACGCTCCAAACTGCTCACACAGCCGAAATAAAAGGGACCTCTAGACAGGGGAAATTCTTGCTCTCAAGTGGGTGCGACCCACGAAGCCTTGCTGCACCTCCCATGTTTTAGCCATTCCCGGTTGATGAGGCTTGAGGCTACGATTACCTTTATAGGACATATCACTTAGAATGCTCATCGTCGACCTGACGATGTTTTGAAAGCATTCAATCCATACAAGTTCGTTCCGGGTTCGAACGAAACCGAAGGCATTATCTCGCTACACTCGTATTGGAATCACCCTCAGAGTTAACGACGATAACCCTTGCACTCTGAATCTCCATCTCGAATCTATAAGTACTATTCCATCAAACTCATTACGGAATCACCCACAGAGTTATACTGACGTATAGCCCTTACACCTCGAGTCTTCACTCGCTCCACTTGGATTCACGACCTAACGTTAGTTTGGATCGATGTGGTTTTCGGATATCCAAATATGGAAACCCGATCCCGGTCGAAATCCAAAGCGTGTCTTTTAAGGCCAAGTTGTTTTAAAGGTTTAAAACAATTCAATTATCTATATACACAGATAGATAAATCATAGATTCACAATAGGTAATCAATATTATCATCACACGGATAATCCAGAATATCATTATCAAAGATAATCTATATCATCATCACAATGCAATCAATACATCTAAATCACTCAACATTATCTATCTCATATTTGAGATTCAATCCATTCAAGGCAAACAATATCATCCATCCATATAAGCAATGATCTATAATTACTAATTATAGTTAATTTAAAGTGAATTAAATTAACTACATCATTCTCTAATTAATTTAAAATGAATTAAACTAATTACTTCATTAATATAAATCTTGCTTACATAACCTTTAATTAATTACAAATTAATTAATTGTTCATTTATTAATCGCCTTAATTAATCACCTTTGATTAATCATTCTTTAATTACATTCAAGTAATTATCCATAAATTAATTTTACAAATTAATCATACTTAACCAACTTCAGTAATAAACATTTAATTACTTCATAAATTAATTAACTATAATTAATTATATTAATCCTTAATTAATTACTTTTAATCACTTATTATTGATTAATTAATCTTAATTAATCGATCTTAAATTACATCATTAATTATATTAATTAATGATTTCTAATTACAATTAAATTAAATACCTTATTTAAATTAATTACATTAAGTAATTAATCTTAATTTAAACCATAATTGTTAATCATTCTTTATTAACCTTATTCAGTAATTAACTACCTTTAATTACTTTCCCAAAATAAATTAATTACTTCTTAATTAATTATTTCAAATTAATCCCTTGATTAATTCACAAAGAAATTATACTTAAATTACTTCAACTATCAAATCACCTTCAATTAATTACATCCACTAATTACCCATTAATTACTTCTCTAAGTAATTTCTCTTTATTTAATTACATTAAGTAATTATACTACATAAATCATCAAATGATTATTTTTAAATTAATTAACTTAATCTAATCAAATTTAAAATCAATTAATTACAATTAGTAATTAATTTACTTAATTACTTCCATAAGTAATTATATTTAACAATTTACACAAATGATTATCCTTAAATTAATTAATCTAATTAATTATTAAAAATTAATCATATTAATTAATTAATTAAATAATCCTCAGTTAATGACCTTCATAAACTATTAAACAATTCATTAATTATTTTCTAAAATAATTAACTTATTTTTAATCATTATTAACTCCAAATTAATTAATCATTAGTAACACATTAATTAATCCCTAATTAATTAAATAAGTAAGTGTTAATTAAAAACTTAATTAATCCATTATTAATTGATTAATTAATTATTAATCAAGTCTTATTTAATTAATTATTATTAATTACAAGTTAATTATTCTAAAAATAATTAATCCTAAACTTTTAAGTTTAAACCTTTAATTACTTTAAGTAATTACCCATTCATTAATTTATTAAAATAGATTAATTAATCATTTAATTATCCTAATAATTAAATGTATAACAAATCATTTAACTATAATTAAATTCCAACAAGTTTTAAAACCAATTTAAAACTTATACATTATATGATAAATATTACTTATAAAAGATATTTAAACAAGATTTAAAATAAATTCTTTTTAAATTCAAACATTCAAATTTTACATTATCATTCAAAATTATTAAAATACTTAAATCTATAAAAACTTGAATTTATTTTAATTCAAAGATTCAAAATCAGATTTGAATCAGTTTAAACTTTATTTGAAACATTTCTTTACATATTTAAATTCCAATTTAAATTCAAATTTTTTTTAAAAAAAAATCGTTTTTAAACAATAAATCCCTTTAAAGTTATTTTAAACAAAATCTGAATTTAAACTTATTTATATCCAGTTATGATTCAAATTAAATCTTGAATCTATAATTTAAAATTAGATTTAAAACTTAATTTAAATCTTTGCTTTATACATAAAAATTCAGTTTTAATTTGAAACAAAACACGCTTCCAATCACGAACAAAAATAACTCGAGTTACAATCCATTCGAGTCTAACATAATCTAACTCGAACAAAAATAAACTCGAGTAAACTCAAACCATATTCGAGCAACTCGAGTACTCCTTTCATCAGAAAAACACTTAAACTAAACAGTCAGGTTTTAACATTAATCCTGAATCAACAAAATACCCAGGCCTACACAATTTAACTCGAGTCAATCATTCACCAGCTTTGAGCAAAACTCGAAAAATTCCGAAACAATCTCGAGCAACCCTTCCTCCCAAAATAAACTGATACTCCAAAATCGCCACCGTGCACCTGCACCGCCACGGCAACCCATTCCTACCCCTCGCGACAACGCTCGCAAGTCAGTCATCACCTTCCATCACGTTCCCGACCATCAATTCGATTACAGAAGCTAAAAATAAAATTCGAGCATACGAGCTCAACACATGAAGAAATGTCGAACCTGGAATCACCCAAATCACTCGCCACTGTTCACCAGAAAATCTTCGCCGCTGGCCACAGACCCTTCCATACCCCAACTACCTTTCCCCTAAATTTGAGACCACTCGGTCACCTATGGAAGTTGCCCCAAATTATTTCTTCAGGTAACAGAAAACTATGGTTAAAATCTTCAACCCCTAAATCATTACTGACTTAATGCATTAATCCTTTATCCAATATATTTTTTTCACATCTTAGTTCACTACTCCATCTCCATAATCACAATTTGTCACTCCAATCATCCAGATTGTCAGATTTAACCAAAAACAAAATTTACAGTTAAATCCAGAAATCCCCTTTCAAATTTAACTAAATTTTCTGAATTTGGTTTTTAAAATTTCAAGTTTTGATTTATGTAATTAACTTAATATCTTAAATCTATGAATCCTATATAATTTAAATTCTTACTTGCATGTATAAATTTTGTTCTGTGGTATTCTGCTATTCCAGAGACATTTCAGGTTTCCTCATATTTTATTTTTACTAAATAAAAACTTAAACCTTAAATTAGGATACACTAACATATCTTGTTAGAATTTTAAACTAGATATGAACTAGATTATGAGTTCATAATTTTTGAATCAATGCTTAAATTTTAGAATTTAGAACAGGGAAGAATAAAATCACAGCAACATGCATTCAAACCCATATATACATACAAAACAATTTCATCAAACTCATCACATGAAACAATTCAAGCAACCAAATTAATTTAAATTAATTTTAAAATAAATTGTTACTCACCAGTTATAGGGGCAGAGCAACTTATTTTTGGAAAACCTGATCCTGAGTTTCTTCTTAAAAACTGCAGCTTGTTTTTAATTTCCAAAACCTCCAGTTGCACCTTTATTTTTATTTTGTAAACTCAAACTTTGATTTACTGCAATTCTTCTACTCTGAATCACATGCATGTTTCCAGAAATGAAATGCAGGCCTCCAGAAAGAAAATGCATGCAGTTGGATGTTGTTTCAAAACAGAAAAGGAGAAGGACTGCAGGCCTGTATTGAGCTTTGTAGTTTGCATGCAAATTGGTTTCAGGCATTGGAATTGAAGAGCTATAGGTTTTTATATGGTTTGCATAATGAATTTCAGGTTTGCTTTGATTCCTGGTTTGTGAATGATTCAAATAACTTTGGGCTAGAGGAGATATTGGTTTCAGGCTTGTTTGTGAGGAGGACTACAGATTTTCATTTTGAACAAAAATTTATTTTGAAAGAAGATTGATCAAAGAGATTAAATAAAACATGTGATTTGAGGAAGATGATTTCAGGTTTTTAGATCTGAAAATTTCTCTTAAGTTATGAAGAAGAATGGGGAAAAGAAAATGAAGTGAGGAAAGAAGTGTTTAAGTATAATTTAAAAATAAAAGAAAAAGAAAATTAAGTAATACACTTGTTATAATTCTAACATTTGTCACTTTAGTTCATGCTATGCTTACATATGTCAATTAGGTATAAATAAATTAACATATGTATTAAGAGTATTTTTACTTTAATTTAAATTGTTTATAAACTCTTAAGTCTAAATTTATTATTTCTTATGTAATATATAAATGAATTTTATTTCCATTTAAATTTTAGAAGACAAAACAAAACAAATTATAAACAAAAGCTTATTCAAATATTTTTATTAATTCTTTTAATTTTTCAAACATCAAATTCAAAATTAATTTATCAAATCCATTTTTAAAAAATCAAGTTACACATATATGCATATATAACTCTTATTAAAATTAAAATAACAAATCTTATCTCTAACAAAATTTATTTATGTTTATAAAAACTATGTATTCTCAATATCATTTGAAAATAACAAATTAAACAATATTTAAAATGGTTTATAAAAGATATCATAAATTACTTCTATTACTTAATAAATTAAGATCATATATAAATTTTATTTTAAATTCTTATATATAAATTCAAGCAATAATTCAAAAAGAAAATACAACTAAGTTTTTAATGTTAATCTAATTTAATTCCAAATTCAAGTTAATTAAATATAAATTTAAACAAATAAAATTTTCCTTTAATATAACCTATATAATTATTTATTAAATTGTTTAGATCAATTAAATGTTAAATTTAAATTAAATTTTAAATTTTACCAAGTATAAATAAAAATTAAAAATTGATTCATTTACTAAGTTTCAAATCAAAGTTTATCCATTTACAAGATATACATTTATATACATATATAAATAGAAAACAGTTTATTAGCTTTAAAAGATAAAATCTACTAATTTAAATATTTATTAAAAGAAGATTATCAGAACAAATTCAAATTTTATTATCAAAATTTATCTAATCAAATTAATTTTCAAACACAGATTATTAAATTTATATTGCCAAATTTCCAGGATATCACATTCCTCCCCCCTTAAAAGAATTTCGTCCCCGAAATTTAAAAGCAAAGGTAATTTTATAATCCATCCTAAGTTTTTATTTTAAAAACACAAGCATATATCAAACATGTGTTAACAACCATAGCAACCAATTTACACAATCAAACAAATCTATTTATCCAGAAAAATTCTGGATAAAATTTCACGAGTTTCCCCGGTACAAATATCGGAATACTCGCTCTATAGAATCTAAACAATCAATACCATTAAGCTATAGAGCTCCTATCAACTAGATCTACAACACTAAACAAGATATCAGACTATAAACAAGTCTGACTCAACAATTATATCCTCCTGACTGCTGATTCCACAACCAAAGATAGATCATACACGTACTCCCTCAGAGGTACGTGAAACTCATCGAATCCCAGTTATCCAAACTGGCAATTCAACCTTGAAAATCAACTCCAATCCTCACAAAACACAGAAAAGATCCAAAACACTTCGGAGCTGACTTACTCAGTCTTTCACAATCTTAAAGCTCCTTAGATCAGAGAAAACTTACCCAAAAATCAGATCTTCGACTCTGGAATCCAAATTCCTTCGTCTCTTACCCACAGAACTCTTCTGATGATCCTGGGTTGCCTTCATCCTTACCAATCAGGTCAACTCTTGCTGATTCCATCAGAAACAAACATGACCCAAAACTTCTCAACAGAATGATCTCCTCAAGATTAATTCCAAACCAAGAACACCAACTCTACTCCACAAATATCAGAAGACCAACTTACTTCTCCTATCCCGAAAAGATAAAACAAAAGCATTTCCATCTGCTTTCGCTGCACAACTCTGATCTTGAAGCAGAAGAAAAACTTGAGCATAAACTGGATAACACATCACAGGAATACGGTTCAACAAATCCATAAAAGTAAACTCAGATGCCCCATCTGATCCTTCTACTAAACTGAACCACCAGTATCACTCTTAGAATCTAGCCGATAAGAAAATTCAGCCTCCAGGTGCGGACAAACTTCTCATAGCCCCAGAGAACACTCGAACTATCGCAAGTCACTTTTGCGATCAATCAGTCCAATATCCAAAGAAAACTATTTTCTCTTTACCAATCAGAACAGCCTATGCTTAACTAGCCAACCTGTCAAAGAAATGAATCCACCCGGCTGCTTCTGAACTTCTTCAGAAAAACTGCTAACCAGAAATCCTTCTTGTCAGCATAGAACACTCCGAGCTGCACTGCTAATACCGATGCCAAAGACTTCCTAATCCAAAATTCTTCGAGAAACTCGGGTCTCAAACCGGGAAGAAACATCCTGCTGAACCCAGCCACAACATCGAAGCAAACATACTTCTAAAACTTGTTCCAAAGAAAAATCTTCGGGAATATCCATAGTCACTGCGTCTCATCACACAGCTACTAATTCCTGAGGTATCAAGATACCATTACTCACTTCTGTCAAACCAACAGATCCAAACTATAATCATCTAACTCAGAGATGATCTCTGTACCTTTACAGGTTACCTTCAGAGATAAATGAAATCCTTCATTACTACAAAGCTCATTCGAGATGGTATTAGGTCTATAGTCTCGACACATACACTCCAAACCTCAACATTCAAACACCAACCAATGGTAGTCGTGTTACACACACTACTACCCCTTCTACCTTAATAACTTACGTTGGAAAACCTGAACGGCTAACCCAACAAATAGGTAGAAATAAATATATCTATATATATATATATATAAATTACAAATACGCTCTCTCAAGATAGACACCACTACAGAGCCTAGGTATTCACTCAACCTAATGCTCTGATACCACTGTAACGACCCAACTTTCAGACTCCAGGAAGTCGCATCGTTAATAAGAAAGAAAGGGATAGAGAATAGAAAGAAAGAGAAGAAGAAAGAAACAACACATCAAAATATAAACAGCGGAACGAATAAATTATATTAATAACATAAATATTACATAGTTTACAACTACTATCAGAGTACACAGATATACAACACATACTAGACAGTTATAAACACCTGTCTAGTATTTACAACATAATACAATCCAGAGACAACATAGAACACACAGCGGAATACTATATATCTAACGCAGAAGCCTCCTGATCCATTGCTCCTCCAATATTCGTCAAAGCTAACCTGAATCCCTTGGCTACTCGTAAAAATTTGAGTACCCAAGAGTTTATGAAAACAAAAGATAAACTCCGGGTCAGACATGGGTCTGGTGTGAGTAACAGGTTAAAGTTGCTTAACTTTTGAAAAACCTTTTAAAAGAAAGATATCACGTAAGACTTCCCACACATAAACATGGAAAAGTTTTTACCTTACGCTAACCAAAACATTTGATAGGAAATTCGATGGTATTATAATAGTGTCTAGGGTTTTCAAGTAAATAAGAAATAGCCGAAATTGTTACATGATTAAATTCCAGCTACTAGCCACAAAAGTGGGTAATAAAATCAAAACCGTTGGCACTTATTGGATTATGGATTTCATACAATGGCAAGGCTACTGGGGTACCACCCGTCACAGTATGTGACCTACCGAGGAGCCACCCTAACTCCCCTGCAACACAAGATCGGAACCATCCCTTACTGGACAGTCCTGAACAAGACAACCCCGCAGTTGGCGTACGCTCCAAACTGCCCACACAGCCGAAATAAAAGGGACCTCTAGACAGGGGAAAATCTTGCTCTCAAGTGGGTGCGACCCACGAACCTTGCTGCACCTCCCCTGTTTTAGCCATTCCCGGTTGATGAGGCTTGAGGCTATGATTACCTTTATAGGACATATCACTTAGAATGCTCATCGTCCACCTGACGATGTTTTGAAAGCATTCAATCCATACAAGTTCGTTCCGGGTTCGAACGAAACCGAAGGCATTATCTCGCTACACTCGTATTGGAATCACCCTCAGAGTTAACGACGATAACCCTTGCACTTTGAATCTCCATCTCGAATCTATAAGTACTATTCCGTCAAACTCATTACGGAATCACCCACAGAGTTATACTGACGTATAGCCCTTACACCTCGAGTCTTCACTCGCTCCACTTGGATTCACAAACTAACGTTAGTTTGGATCGATGCGGTTTTCGGATATCCAAATATGGAAACTTGATCCCGGTCTCATCGAAATCCAAAGCGTGTCTTTTAAGGCCAAGTTGTTTTAAAGGTTTAAAACAATTCAATTATCTATATACACAGATAGATAAATAATAGATTCACAATAGGTAATCAATATTATCATCACACGGATAATCCATAATATCATTATCAAAGATAATCTATATCATCATCACAATGCAATCAATACATCCAAATCACTCAACATTATCTATCTCATATTTGAGATTCAATCCATTCAAGGCAAACAATATCATCCATCCATATAAGCAATGATCTATAATTACTAATTATAGTTAATTTAAAGTGAATTAAATTAACTACATCATTCTCTAATTAATTTAAAATGAATTAAACTAATTACTTCATTAATATAAATCTTGCTTACATAACCTTTAATTAACTACAAATTAATTAATTATTCATTTATTAATCGCCTTAATTAATCACCTTTGATTAATCATTCTTTAATTACATTCAAGTAATTATCCATAAATTAATTTTACAAATTAATCATACTTAACCAACTTCAGTAATTAACCTTTAATTACTTCATAAATTAATTAACTATAATTAATCACATTAATCCTTAATTAATTATATTAATTAATTACTTTTAATCACTTATTATTGATTAATTAATCTTAATTAATCAATCTTAAATTACATCATTAATTATATTAATTAATGATTTCTAATTACAATTAAATTAAATACCTTATTTAAATTAATTACATTAAGTAATTAATCTTAATTTAAACCATAATTGTTAATTATTATTTATTAACCCTATTCAGTAATTAACTACCTTTAATTACTTTCCCAAAATAAATTAATTACTTCTTAATTTATTATTTCAAATTAATCCCTTGATTAATTCACAAAGTAATTATACTTAAATTACTTCAACTATCAAATCACCTTCAATTAATTACATCCAGTAATTACCCATTAATTACTTCTCTAAGTAATTTCTCTTTATTTAATTACATTAAGTAATTATACTACACAAATCATCAAATGATTATTTTTAAATTAATTAAACCGAACTAATTAACTTAATCTAATCAAATTTAAACTCAATTAATTACAATTAGTAATTAATTTACTTAATTACTTCCATAAGTAATTATATTTAACAACTTACACAAATGATTATCCTTAAATTAATTAATCTAATTAATTATTAAAAATTAATCATATTAATTAATTAATTAATTAATTAATCCTAAGTTAATGGCCTTCATTTACTATTAAACAATTCATTATTTATTTTCTAAAATAATTAACTTATTTTAAATCATTATTAACTCCAGATTAATTAATCATTAGTTAATTAATCCCTAATTAATTAAATAAGTAAGTGTTAATTAAAAACTTAATTAATCCATTATTAATTGATTAATTAATTATTAATCAAGTCTTATTTAATTAATTATTATTAATTACAAGTTAATTATTCTAAAAATAATTAATCCTAAACTTTTAAGTTTAAACCTTTAATTACTTTAAGTAATTACCCATTCATTAATTTATTAAAATAGATTAATTAATCATTTAATTATCCTAATAATTAAATGTATAACAAATCATTTAACTATAATTAAATTCCAACAAGTTTTAAAACCAATTTAAAACTTATACATTATATGATAAATATTACTTATAAAAGATATTTAAACAAGATTTAAAATAAATTCTTTTTAAATTCAAACATTCAAATTTTACATTATCATTCAAAATTATTAAAATACTTAAATCTATAAAAACTTGAATTTATTTTAAATCAAAGATTCAAAATCAGATTTGAATCAGTTTAAACTTTATTTAAAACATTTCTTTACATATTTAAATTCCAATTTAAATTCAATTTTTTTTTAAAAAAAATCGTTTTTAAACAATAAATCCCTTTAAAGTTATTTTAAACAAAATTTGAATTTAAACTTATTTATATCCAGTTATGATTCAAATTAAATCTTGAATCTATAATTTAAAATTAGATTTAAAACTTAATTTAAATCTTTGCTTTATACATAAAAATTCAGTTTTAATTTGAAACAAAACACGCTTCCAATCACGAACAAAAATAACTCGAGTTACAATCCATTCGAGTCTAACATAATCTAACTCGAACAAAAATAAACTCGAGTAAACTCAAACTATATTCGAGCAACTCGAGTACTCCTTTCATCAGAAAAACACTTAAACTAAACAGTCAGGTTTTAACATTAATCCTGAATCAACAAAATACCCAGGCCTACACAATTTAACTCGAGTCAATCATTCACCAACTTCGAGCAAAACTCGGAAAATTCCGAAACAATCTCGAGCAACCCTTCCTCCCAAAATAAACTGATACTCCAAAATCGCCACCGTGCACCTGCACCGCCACGGCAACCCATTCCTACCCCTCGCAACAACGCTCGCAAGTCAGTCATCACCTTCCATCACGTTCCCGACCATCAATTCGATTACAGAAGCTAAAAATCAAATTCGAGCATACGAGCTCAACACATAAAGAAATGTCGAACCTGGAATCACCCAAATCACTCGCCACCGTTCACCAGAAAATCTTCACCGCCGGCCACATACCCTTCCATACCCCAACTACCTTTCCCCTAAATTTGAGACCACTCGGTCACCTATGGAAGTTGCCCCAAATTATTTCTTCAGGTAAGAGAAAACTATGGTTAAAATCTTCAACCCCTAAATCATTACTGACTTAATGCATTAATCCTTTATCCAATATTTTTTTTTCACATCTTAGTTCACTATTCCATCTCCATAATCACAATTTGTCACTCCAATCATCCAGATTGTCAGATTTAACCAAAAACAAAATTTACAGTTAAATCCAGAAATCCCCTTTCAAATTTAACTAAATTTTCTGAATTTGGTTTTTAAAATTTCAAGTTTTGATTTATGTAATTAACTTAATATCTTAAATCTATGAATCCTATATAATTTAAATTCTTACTTGCATGTATAAATTTTGTTCTGTGGTATTCTGCTATTCCAGAGACATTTCAGGTTTCCTCATATTTTATTTTTATTAAATAAAAACTTAAACCTTAAATTAGGATACACTAACATATCTTGTTAGAATTTTAAACTAGATATGAACTAGATTATGAGTTCATAATTTTTGAATCAACGCTTAAATTTTAGAATTTAAAACAGGGAAGAATAAAATCACAGCAACATGCATTCAAACCCATATATACATACAAACAATTTTCATCAAACTCATCACATGAAACAATTCAAGCAACCAAATTAATTTAAATTAATTTTAAAATAAATTGTTACTCACCAGTTATAGGGGCAGAGCAACTTATTTTTGGAAAACCTGATCCTGGGTTTCTTCTTAAAAACTGCAGCTTGTTTTTAATTTCCAAAACCTCCAGTTGCATCTTTATTTTTTTTTGTAAACTCAAACTTTGATTTACTGCAATGCTTCTACTCTGAATCACATGCATGTTTCCAGAAATGAAATGCAGGCCTCCAGAAAGAAAATGCATGCAGTTGGATGTTGTTTCAAAACAGAAAAGGAGGGGGACTGCAGGCCTGTATTGAGCTTTGTAGTTTGCATGCAAATTGGTTTCAGGCATTGGAATTGAAGAGCTACAGGTTTTTATATGGTTTGCATAATGAATTTCAGGTTTACTTTGATTCCTGGTTTGTGAATGATTCAAATAACTTTGGGCTAGAGGAGATATTGGTTTCAGGCTTGTTTGTGAGGAGGACTACAGATTTTCATTTTGAACAAAAATTTATTTTGAAAGAAGATTAATCAAAGAGATTAAATAAAACATGTGATTTGAGGAAGATGATTTCAGGTTTTTAGATCTGAAAATTTCTCTTAAGTTATGAAGAAGAATGGGGAAAAGAAAATGAAGTGAGGAAAGAAGTGTTTAAGTATAATTTAAAAATAAAAGAAAAAGAAAATTAAGTAATACACTTGTTATAATTCTAACATTTGTCACTTTAGTTCATGCTATGCTTACATATGTCAATTAGGTATAAATAAATTAGCATATGTATTAAGAGTATTTTTTACTTTAATTTAAATTGTTTATAAACTCTTAAGTCTAAATTTATTATTTCTTATGTAATATATAAATGAATTTTATTTCCTTTTAAATTTTAGAAGACAAAACAAAACAAATTATAAACAAAAGCTTATTCAAATATTTTTATTAATTCTTTTAATTTTTCAAACATCAAATTCAAAATTAATTTATCAAATCCATTTTTAAAAAATCAAGTTACACATATATGCATATATAACTCTTATTAAAATTAAAATAACAAATCTTATCTCTAACAAAATTTATTTATGTTTATAAAAACTAAGTATTCTCAATATCATTTGAAAATAACAAATTAAACAATATTTAAAATGGTTTATAAAAGATATCATAAATTACTTCTATTACTTAATAAATTAAGATCATATATAAATTTTATTTTAAATTCTTATATATAAATTCAAGCAATAATTCAAAAAGAAAATACAACTAAGTTTCTAATGTTAATCTAATTTAAATCCAAATTCAAGTTAATTAAATATAAATTTAAACAAATAAAATTTTCCTTTAATATAACCTATATAATTATTTATTAAATTGTTTAGATCAATTAATGTTAAATTTAAATTAAATTTTAAATTTTACCAAGTATAAATAAAAATTAAAAATTGATTCATTTACTAAGTTTCAAATCAAAGTTTATCCATGTACAAGATATACATTTACACACATATATAAACAGAAAACAGTTTATTAGCTTTAAAAGATAAAATCTACTAATTTAAATATTTATTAAAAGAAGATTATCAGAACAAATTCAAATTTTATTATCAAAATTCATCTAATCAAATTAATTTTTAAACACAGATTATTAAATTTATATTGCCAAATTTCCGGGATATCACAGATGCTTATCGCAAGCACCATGGTACGAGATTTCAATCAATATTTTTTCTCTCTGTTCGATTGTTTTTTTAAAGGAATTCTAACTGCTAGTTTATGAAAGAGGAATAAAGGAAATAACGTGATTTCATTTTGAACTGAAGGAGTTAAGGGAAAAGAATAGCGGTTATAAATTGGAAAGAAATGTCGTGTTACATAAGATAGGGCTTGCAATTTAATTTGAACTGATATGAAGAAAGGAGGACGTGATTTGAATGTGAATAGGCGACCATGACTTGATTTAATCTCATATATATATATATATATATATATATATATATAACATCTAGTGTTATATATATAGGGAAATCTCAAACTCCTATTGAGGTGTGACGCCGAGCGTTTCTAATGTTATACCTCTATTCCAAACCCAATGGAATATGTTCCGGAGCGTAATTCGATCGTATGTGGAGAATAGCTTTTTAAATCGACCATTTAAATTCAATTAAATTATTTCCAAGTGTTTTCAGATCGTACGACCAAAAGATAAATCCAAATGTTATGAAATTTGCAATCTGATAATAATACACTATTATGGATGTAATGTAACTAGTTTTGTTGAACTACGAGACTGGGCCTTGGATCGCTATTTTAACGCATCGATTAAATCGACGATCTCTAATTTTTACGAAATTGCTTATAATTTCAGTTTTAAAATTGGACTAACTAAATTATAATTCCAAATGAAATATATAAAACCATTTAAATACTCCAAATTAAACATCGAAAAATCTGAATCGTTATATTCCTCCCCCTTAAAAGAATTTCATCCCCGAAATTGCTGCGTAGGACGAATGATCCAACCCCATTTACTTATCAAAACCCACTTAGTTAAAACTTGATATTTCACTTTTCTAAATCCTATAGTTCCATACGAACCATGCAGTTTCCAATTTCAAACCAAAACCCTTTTATTCCAATTACAATTCGTAATCAAATTTTCATTAACAAAAATTTTCCAAAATTTTTTCTGACACCCTAAATTTCCAAAAAAAATTGACAGAGTCTCCCGTGTATGGAGAGCCTTTTGCAATATGATAAGAGAGACAAAAATATATGCATCGACTCACATGGTCAAAAACCACAATATGTATGAACATTTATATCTTTTGCGATATTTAATCCGAAAATGTACCTTGTATTAGCATTTTTAAGCTAGCGGCTTATTTTATATGCTATTACGCAGTCTAAATCTAACCTAATAACCTCAGGGTAACTGTACTTACACAATTTAAACCATGTAAGTACGAAAAACAAGAAATTTTAATGATATTTCATTTATTTAACTGGTTAACATATGAATTTCATAAGCAATGCATGCTAAACATTTATTTATAAGCAATTATAAGGTTCCAAAACTAATTTAATTACTTTCAATAGATCCATATACCATTTCATTCAATTCGAATGATTTACAACTCAATTTTCTTGCATTCATTTCATATTTACACACATTATATTTATATCCATTCTAAATAAATTTACTCACTCTCTATTAATTTACAGAATTTCATTTACTTCCGTATACGACAAACCCCAATCTTTCTATGCAAATTCGGCAATATTTATTTAATATAAAAATCATTTCAGTTTATAGCTATTTTAAATCGATTCCAACTCAATTTATATTCAATTATATTCCATTTCAAATTGACTATCAATCAACTAATTACATTCCATTCATATCCATATTAATTATATTCAAATCCATTTTATTTGGCTCGGAATCATTCCATGCTACTTCATTAAATAACCATTTAACAAATTTTATTTGAGCCAAGCTTCCACCAAAAATATTAACTCAAGTTAATTAATTTATTTCAAATTATTTCAACTCTATAACTTAAGTTTGTTACTCTTGCAATCAAATCCCATTTTCATTTTAGATTGATTCTTATTCAATCAAATTCCATTCCATTTACTAATTAATTTAATTAGTCTATTATTTAATCCACTTCAAAAATTCACTTCATACTCAAATTCAATTAATTAATATCCTAAGTCATATTCAATTTATTTACACTTAATTTGAATTTATTTATAACTTAAGCCATCATCATTCAACCCACTTCTATTTTATTCAAATATATTAAATTTGCTTACTTTTTAATTCGAATTTAATTTATAACTCAAGTTCCACGTTCAATATTAATTTTAACTCATAATACAATTTACTTAACCAAGTTAAGCTCCATTCCCATATTCAATTAACTAATTTAGCTAATTAGTTCACTTTCATTTTATAACTCAATATCTGATTTTTATTTCAAAACTCGCTTCATTTAATTTGCTCGAGTTCAAATTCATTTTATAATTAAAGTTTGGATTTTATTTCTTCACTTTAAAATATGACACCATTTTATTTTGGTTTGTTCTATTTCATTTTTTCAATTTAATGAGCTACACCGCTTATTTTTTTATACATTCCCATCAATTTTATACTCGGGTATATTCACATTTTATTTTTAACTCGAGATTATACAATGATTATACAACTATATATAGCCTAATATTCTTTTATTCCATTAATTTCAATTTTTTTTCAATTCAATTCAAATCCAACTCAATTTTATTTAACTTAGCTTAAGTTTAGTTCAAATCCATACCATTTCCTTTTACCAATTCAATTTATTTAACTTGCATAAGTTAAATTTATATTTCATAGTGAAATTTCTATTTCCTACGTTTTAATTCAAAACTTATTTACTGATCTAATTAAGGATTCTAGAATTCGAACACCAGTATTTATTTCAAATCATTTTGAAATCATAATATATATAGCTCTTTCTTGGTTTTAACAACCATTCTTTGGAATTTTCAAAATGAATTTGGTTTTTTTCAACACAAATTACCTTTAGAACTTTCAAAACAACACTTGTTCCAAACAAAAATATCCATATCAAATTATTACGGTACTGCCACTTAAAAACTCGAAAATGAACACCGATGATGGCGCGATCATCATCGAAATTATCTCCCAGCGACCGAAGTGAGTTTAGCGCTATAACATCTTCAAAATCCATTTAAAACAATTTTTCTTCAAAAATTCTTTCAGAAAAATAAGGCTATTTCATTTTCACAACACTTCGAAAAATGTTTTCCAAACTTCTTAAATTCCAAAATTCCCACATGCTTAGTTCAAATCCTTTCAAAACATTTCTCAAATCTTCCTGGATTTTAAACTTTCAAATTCTAGTTTGAATCCATTTTTATTTATTATTCATACTTATATAATTTTCATTTTGGTTGTATATAACCATTTTAATTTTTTTATAATCTTGTCTCGATTATAATAATGTCAACAAAACATTCCAATATACTAAAATAATTCTTAGCAAATTATTTCCTTTTATATCAAAATATAATTTGGGTAAAATTATTTCATTTACCCGCTTCAAAACCATACTGTGTCGGTTTATCTGGTTCGAGTGTGTAAAAATTCCTATCGAATTCGTGGCGTCTCACTATTCGACTTGAATCCGTAAACCACTCAATAGATAAGTCGACATAATATAAAACAATTTATATCCACTGACAAATACACGCTCATATCTATTAATACACTCTAACTCATTCTAGGGTTCTATTGACCCTATCACTAATGAGTAATTCCCGCTAGAGCCAAGGTTCTCACTTAACCTTCAGCTTTGATACTAAATGTAGCGACCCATCGTTCCGTACCCTTTGAGTTGAAAATAATTCACTCTTGTTCAACCAAAATTGTGCGAAAGAGCGAATAACTAGGGTAAAGAAGAAGAAAGAGACAGAAGAAAATAGAACAACAATACAAAATCTCACAAATGCAGCGGAATAAAATATAATATATAATAACATATTTTTGTACAAAAGAACCTGTAACTGTTTTATACTTACAATCACCAAAGTATGACAATCAATACATCAATCTGGACAGTTATAATAACTTGTTCTGATATACATAACTCATACAGTGGAAATAACCAAGTACATTATATACGTATGAACTCCTCCTGCTCGTCTCTTGAGTTCCATGGCACTCTAACCTGAATGTGTAATACTCAATCTGACCCAAGCATTATAATAAATAACACCCTATTCAGTTTGGAATACCAACATGAGAAAACACACTCAATTTGAATTATAAACTTTTATCAAAACCCTTTGAAAACAAAGGTATCTCGTAAGACCACGTCACACATAAACACGACGGGTTTTTACCTTACGATAACCAAAACAATTTTTATCAAAATCATTTGATATTATAATAGCGTCTAAACAAAGTAAATAGAAAATAGTTGAAATGCTTGCATCTTAAGTTTTAGAATATTTGGGCATAATCAAAACCAAACGGCGCTTATTGGAGAATGGATTCCATACAATGACTAGGCAACAAGGTAGCACCTATCACGGTATACATCTAGAAAAACATACGGAGGACCTCACCGAGATCCCGTACAACACAAGACTGCTCTATCCCTAACCTCGATAAAACCGAATATGTTATCACCCGGGTGTTCCCACCCTTATCGAGAGCTCTTTTTTCCACGCACCACCGTATCCATAATTAATAATATATCCGAGGATATCTAGAAAGATGATATCATACCCTAATTGGGTATGACCCACTTAGTCTTGTTGCATCTCTCCTGATTTTTAGTCATTCCGGTTGATGAGACTTGAGGCTACGATTACATTTTTAAGAAATTTTTACTTAGAATGATCATTGTCATCCAATGAAAATGTACTGACAGCATTGGTCCATACAAGTTGTCTTGGGTTTGGACAAACTGAATCACCGTCTCCACTATTTTCACGATATCCGTTCGTAGTGCTCAAATTGGATCAAAATGGTTTTTGGATAATTAAATCTGATCCCGGTCTCTTCTAAATGGTCAACGAAATTGGCCAATACTTGATAGTTTGTTATTTAACTATCAATATAACATCCATAAGCAGTCAATAGGTGTGATGATCCGGATTCGTCATCCGAAAATCGACATCAATACTTCATCCGTATTCGAATGCCACAGATTCAAACATTGAGTCTGGTTCATCAGAGCTTATAACACATTAGATGAAAACAACACAGCGGAAACAAAGAAGAATTTTATTGATACACAATAATCAATTACAATAATAATACAATGTGAAGAGATCAACATTACCAGAATATAAACAACAGCGGAAAAAAAAAGCAGCAAAAATATAACATCTTCATTGCCAAAGCTCCAAAGCATAAAGCTCGAACCACTATCATGTTGCAATGTAGCACAATGCGATCGCCAAATCCACGGACTTCAAAGATTGCCAAAAGCTACACCTACTGGCTGACTGTCTGAAAACCTGATTCTAGGCTGCTTGTGTGGAAATTGTGGGAATAGAATTTAGAACGGGAACAATAAACTCCAGGTCAGTCATGGGATTGGAACAAAAACAGTTTATTTGAACTAGAAGAAACAACAAAAAGAATAAAAAGAAATTCGCTATACTTTTGGAAAATGAAACTACCATAAGGCCTCCTGCCACACAAGCAATGCAATCACACACTTGGGGGAGATTTCTCCTTATAGTAGTCAAACATGCTTGATACGTGAAAATCCTTTTGATATTATTATTAATGTATAGTGTGGAAAATATTTCGAAAGTATAATATTAATCTTAGCCAGCATATGTACCATTATAGTATGCCTACTATAGCTACCATGTTAAATGGCAGGTTCTACAACTAAAACCGTATATGGCACATATTGAGTGACTGGATTTCTAACAAATGGTCAAGGCTAAGGAACTTTCTTTCCGAATGGGTATGCCTCTGGAGGGATGCCCCGCGAACCTAACCGGATCTTTGCTAACACAAGGCCGAGTTACCTATGTAACTAGGCAACTAACTGTCACGAGTATGCCATCCCCCGATCGTAACCGACCTTTATCCGGGATTCACCAACAATTTCAAAAACCACATAAGTTAAATATCTAGGCTCCACACCATAATACCATTTTTTATCCAGAAGGAAATGCACATACCCTAAGGAACACAACCTGCGAAACCTTGCTGCATCCTTCCTGTTTCGACCATTTCCAGAGCATGAGGTTCGTTGAAGTCTCGTCCCACAAAGCTACGCTTCTAACAAAACATTCTTCAATCAACCAATGATCAGCACTTAGCCTGCCACATTACCAAATTAGGAATATATCACTAGTAACCATCAACTACATAACCTTTGAGCTCGTACGTCTCAGAGAAGGGTGTTAAGCTAAGAGAATAAATTCATCTAGAAAAACTGGACATTCTTTCTTTATATGAAAGCTATTATCATTTGAAAACAAAGGTTTTTAGTTTCGGAAAAATCCGATTAAACTTTCTTTCGGAAAAATCCGATTAAATTTTCTCATGTTAAAGCCTTTTAAAGTATAAATCGAGAAATCAGCGAACTGCCGTATCCTCGACAAGTTCTATTTGGGTTAAATTTAAATTCCTAAATAGTTCATTTAAAGTATTTTAAAAATGGATTTAAAATCCTGTATAACCCTTTTTAAACCATAGTTTCCAAAAATTTCAAATTAAAAATAAATGTACAAAATAATTTCAAATTTTCCTTTACTAAAGTTTTTCATTTTTTAACCCAATTCCACTTCCAAACCATTTGTATTCAAAATCAACTTTTAAATAAAATAATATTAAATTCAAAATACCTATGACTTGACCAATTTCCCGTAAAATCCATATTTGTGTGTGTTGTGTGTAAGGGTTTTGCATTCAACTATAAAATATCACAACCATCATAAATCCAAGCATAACAATATCAATAAGCGGTATATAACGCTTATCTTTCATTCATAGATAAACAAGTAAATTCATCATGGATAAATAAATCATAGTTCACAACTCAATTTAAAGCAATCATATCACAAAGCATCACATATCAGAGATATCAAACAATTCAAGGCATTCAATGTAGTCCAATCATCCATAAGCAAGATTATAATTAATTTAATTATCTTAAAATAAAATTGATTACTCATGAATTAATCACCTAAACCTGATTAATTAGCATTATTTAATTACAAACCATTTGTTATTAATTTAATTAATTAATGAAATTAATTAATCAGCCTCAATTATCCGTCTTAAGTAATTATCTTTAATTAATTAATTATCCCTTAATTTAATACATAAATAAATTGACCTTAAGTTAATTACATAATTAATAAATCCTCAATTAATTAATTAACCCTTAATTATTAATTAATCTCATTAATTAATTAACCCTTAATTAATTAACTCTTTAATTACTTACATAAGTAATTATCTTTTAATCACTTGATTAATTAACATTTAATCATTAATCAATTATCCTTAATTACTTTCATTAAGTAATTTACCTTCAAGTAATTAATTACTCTTAATTACTCACATTAAATAACCTTTAATTAATTAATTATCCTTTAATGTAATTACACTAAGTAAATATCCCTTAGTTATGTTATGTAATAATCTTTTATTAATTACATTAAGAAACCATCCTTACATTAATTAATTATCCTTTAATTAATTATATTGAGAAATTAACTTTAAGTAATTATTATTTAACTACTTATATCAATTGATTAGCCTTTAATTAATTATACTAATTGATTATCCTTAGTCAATTACAATAAGTGATTATCCTTAATCAAGTAATTATCCTTAATTTCTTACAATAAGTAATTAATCTTTAATTACTAATTAATGATCCTTTAATCACATAAGATCCTTATTAATTTAAGATAATCCATTTATCTTAATTAATTACTTTATCATTTAAATCTCATTAAATAAACCTTTTGAAACAAATTATCATTAATATATAATCTAACTTAAAACCTTTAAGTTAATTATAAATTAAAAACATTCAATCTTCTAAATTAACTTCTTAATTATACTATTATATTTATTTAAAATAAATTTTAAGAATTAATTTAAAGTAAAGGATATATATATATATATTAAAACACTTCAAACTTGATTATTTAAAATATTTTAAAAACCCTTAACTGATTCAAAACTAAAAATAAACATTTATTATTTTACAAGAATTAATCAAAGAAAAGGGTTATATTGATTTAATTTAAATTTGAAATGCTTGGTTTATTCAGATTTTTGAAAACTTGGTTACCAATTTAACCTGACCCGAGCCAAAATCAAAAATACCCGAACCAATTCCCATTTTTCCCGAGCTAATACCCAAGCAACACCTCACATCATCTCGACTTTGAGACGAACCACGAAAAAACTTCGAGCCTGGCCCCGAGAAAACCCTTTCTTCCCCAAATCCCACAACCACTCCAGATTCAAACATGTACATGTGCACGTGCACCACCGTTCCGACCATCTGTGACCAACTATGCCGCCTCCAACACATCGTCGACGACCTCGCCGATCAACCCGAGAACCCAGTATCGTCGATCTGGCCTGAAATCAAAATCGAACCAGTTTGACACAACCTGGAACCCAACCCACAGATGAAAATCACCCCTGTGTCGGCGATCCTGACCACCAGATTTCTCGTTATCACACCCATAGCTACGTCGCGACACCACGCGACGATCCCCCCTGGTCCGATCGCCTCCAGTTCGCCCTCGACCACGCAATTGTCTCGACTACTTCATCAACCAAAACTGCTCGAAAAACCCTAATTCGACATCGCGCCACTTCCATGGTGATGTAAAAATTCTGTTTCCATTTTTCCATCGATCCCTAGGACTCCAGCCTCATTCAGCCATGATAACGACGACCCTACCTCCATCGATCGTCGAAATTCAACGAAAATCCAAATTCTAATCAAATCGCAATATCTCAACATATAACAACTTAAAAATCTTTAAATGATTATCTAAAATCATCATTTTCTAACTCGAATTTGGTTATGAAATCCAAATATGAATTTATGAACATCGAATTTTAACTTATATTTGATTTCCACTGTAAATTATCATTTTTGAAATAGTTATTTAATATAAATTATCGAAACCATTTTTAAAAATGGGGTAACATTGTCATAATCATTTTTCATTTAGAGATCGAAGCCTAAAATCTATGATATGAAGAGAAATTGAATATTATTTTGGGTTAGAGACTGTAATACAACAGAGATATATAAATATACATACACATAGTCATGTACAGGCATTTATCATGATCACATTCATATAAACACTTTAATTCATCCATGAAAGCAACATTACTTCGATTGTTTATCATAAGCAACAACATATAAATAGATTAAACTTTTAAATTGGAAGTTTGCTCACCTGGAATTGAAGAATAAAGAAAGACAAAGCCTGGAAAATGAAATTGGAAAACTGGAAAGTGATTTGAGTTTTGATCTTGAAACTTGATTATTGATCTTAAATCTGTAACCTTATTTATATTTGCTTTGTATTTGAGGTGATCTATAGCTTATTGTTTGATTCGAAAACTGGAAATAGTAAATGATCTGCAACTTGATTTATCTAAGTTGATTTTTTTTGAGTTTGAAAAGCTTTGATTTGCTTACTGATCTAGTCTTATATTTAACCGGAATTTGTATGCTTTAGTTTTTAAAAAGCTGGAAGATTGTTTTGGTCTTAATTTTTCTTTCCTGGTTTTGTTTTTCCAGGTTTTTGTTTTGAGTAGAAAAAAAATGAGAAAGAGAGGAGAAGTAGTGGTATATATAATCTTGTTTGCATAATTTTTTTTAAAATAAAAAAAAAGAAATTTAAAAATAGACACTTGGATTTGCATGATATAATCTAGCTTCCACTTGTTATTTTGCATATCAAAATTATTACACTTGTTAATTTATATCTTTATAAGCCTACACTTGTAATTTGCATGTTTTTAATGTTTAAATATATTTTTATATAATTTTTATATCACATTTTCTATTTTAATTAATGCATTTCCTTTTATAAATATTTATTTAACCTTAAAGAAAATGATTTTAAAATTAAATTATACATTAACAAATAAACATACATATATATAATATATAAATTTTTTCTAATTATAGAATTTAACTTTTAAATAGTTTTTGAAAATTATTACATTAAATCCAAAATATAACTTTCAAATCACAATATATACATATATGTATATATTAAAATAGAAAAAAAAAATTATTAATTTTTAAAATATAGAGTATTTAAATTCAATTTATTTCAAGATATTTTTATTTTGAATTTACAATATATATATACACATATATATATATATATAAACAACACATATCTTATTAAATTTTGGAAAAATTCAAATTAATACACCAGTTAATTCTGAAAATTATATTAATTACCAATTTAAATTTGACTTAAACGGGATCATTACACTAGGGCATTGTTTATAATTCTTTAACATTCATTTCAAAATATCTTTACAAAGATATATATCCAAATCTCTTTCAAATTTATCAATATTTGAAACATTTCGAATACTTGTTCCCATAACAGGATATCTCCACCCGTAGCTCACTTCAAAACTTAGTGAAATATTTCCAACTTCAATTTATAATCCATTACCTAGAAAATATTTCGATATAAACCCTTCGTCTCTAAATATTTTCAAATTGTCATTTTCTCACTTAGGAAAATATTATAATCCATTTTTCAAAAATCATTTCTAATATCAATACTTAGGATTTTTTCTTACCCCATCTCCTACATTTCCGGAATTTATGTTAATTTCTTTACATTTTCTAAAGTCGATTATACTCACTTATAATCTCGTCTATCCATATACAACTTCTAAAAATCATATACGTTTCCACATCTAGAGAGAGTTCATAAATAAATTCAAACCATTTTTAAAACTCTATATATGTATAATAAGTATTTTAAAGAATGATAATTTATTTTTTTAAACACTTTTAAGGAATTATTTAAAATTTTAAAATACTTAAATAAACGTTGATACATCCTTCCCTATTTCATTTTCAAATAACAAATTGATTTTATGAAGCTTGTTATAAAAATTAGAAATTTATTTCAATTAATATTAAATATTTGAAAAATCCACTTTTGAAGTATTTTATTACTAAAGCAGCTTTAATTTACAAAGTTTCAATATATAAAAAATTCTCTTTTAAAACAATATAACTTCTCGATAAAAATATTTTTTTTTAAATTCTAATGGTCAATTTCAATTTATATATCCCTCTTGATTCACTACATGTCGATTTCTTCCATTAACCATTCTTACATTTCAAAAATAAAAACCATTATTTTTCCTCAAACCGATTTCCATATTCAGACATAAATTCACCCTATGAATTTGTATTCCCAATTTATCAACTGATATCGTTTTACCCTTATTTATAAACATCGTTATGAATTTACAATCTCCTTTGAGTTTCCACTTGCTTATAAATCTAATTTCATTTACAAAATCCCATTTTATAAATCCATTTCTTAATAAATTTCATTTATTCAACAAATCTATTTTTAATATCGATTTCAACCCCTCTTCATATTTTTCAAAAATATCGTTTAAAAATCCATTGTTTAAAAAATATTCTATATAAATTATTTGTATATAGCTATTTAAAATATATTTTCCGAATAGTTAAGCGCAACCCAAAAATCAATTTATCGTTTTATCCAAATCTATTCCTTTTAAACTAATCCAAACTTCGAAATAAATATTTTTATATCCAAAATCACCTTTTAAATTCCTTCAAATTCCAAAAATAATATTATGGTATTTAAAATACTAAAATTCAGGCCAGTGCTACTTTAGCATCCAATTATTCAATCGCAACAATAATCTATGACATATTATTCTAACACATCATATATCATTATATATGAAATTTAAAATCTACATGTTTGAGGAATCTAGTTGGATCTCTCCAACTTATTTTCCCTGCATCCACAGATGTTAATACAACATAAATTACCAATCCCACTTCAAGGGGCATATCGTGGTATATAGGGCCATCCGCTATTATGCGGGCGTATAGGGTCTCATCCGCTCCAATAGGCAGAAAATATATCCAACTACTAACATATATACTGCTATATATATAACATCCAAATTGATAATAATTTATAAATTCAACCAAGCATCAATAATTAATTTTAAATATTTAAAAATTAATTCGATATTTTATATGAGTGAGAATTTCTCACCTTTGATTTTTATTGTTGCTTCCACGTTTTGCTTCGTCTAAAATCAAACAGGCGTTTGACTTTAGCATGAAATTCTAATAGCTCGGACATTTCCATCAACACCCCAAGATTAATCTTAGGAGTGTAACCAACTCGAGTCAATATAGCCTTGTAATTATACTCCTGTAACATATACTGTTTCTCTTTTACATCCATGATATCCATATTTGTCTTCCACTGGCCCATTAGAGCTTCCCGAGCAGATACATCATTTTCAAACTTAGTGAAGGTTCTGCTATCTTCCATATCTCTGACTGAAATCAAGTCAGCAGCTTTGGCGGCGACCCCACTATCTCAGTCCGGCCCAACAAGTAAAAGAACAAAACCCGCTTCCAAAATCCTTCTTCCTCGGTGGATTTTCATCCTATACATGCACATTTAACACCACCATTCAATCGCCTTCCATCCACGAAAACACATCCCGACTTTCCAAAATTCCATATTCCCAGCCCCTTGCTTTCGATCTCGGATCCCTGAACAACTTGCAATCTGGAGCTTTGAAACATGAAAAAGAAAATATCGCTCCGTCTAGGCATAATCGGACCTCACATAAACGTCACCACCTGACCTCCTCGATACGCGAAATACCCTGCAGTCCTTGCCTCTACCAATATCCACCGAAAATCACCTTGCCATCAAAACCTAGTTGTAGCATGAACCGCCCTGCTCTGCCCAAGTCATCGCCGCTGATGCTTATCGCAAGCAAGAACGTACGAGACTTCAATCAATACTTTTCTCTCTGATCAATTGTTTTTTTAAGGAATTCGAACTGCTCGTTTAAGAAAAAGGAAGAATGGAAATAACGCGATTTCGTTTTTGAACTAAAAGAGATAAGGGAAAAGGATATGTAGTTGTAAATTGGAAAGAAATGACGTGTTACAAAAGGGCATGTAATTTAATTTGAATTGATTTTGATTTGAACTGATTTGAAGAAAGGAGGACGTGATTTGAACGCGAATAGGCAGTTGTGACTTGATTGAATTTGATTTCATATATATATATATATATATATATATATATATATATATAACATCTCAAATTTTATATATAGGGAAATCTCAAATCATATTGAGGTGTGACGCTAGGTGTTTCCAATGTTATACCGCTATTTCAATCCCAATGGAACATGTTCCGGAGCATAATTCGATCGTATTTGGAGAATAGCTTTTTAAATCGACCATTTAAATGCAATTAAATTATTTTTGGGCGTTTTCAGATCATACAACCAAACGATAAATTAAAATGTATGAAATTTGAAATCTAATAATAATACATTATTATGGATCCAATGGAACTGGTTTTGTCAAATTCCAAGACTGTGCCTTGGATCGCTATTTTAACGCGTGATTAAATCAACTATTTCCAATTTTTACGAAATCGCTCAAAATTTCAATTTTAAAATCTTACTAACTAAATTATAATTCCAAATACAATATTTAAAACCATTTAATTATTCTAATTTAAACATTGAAAAATCCGAATCGTTACAATAATTGGTCTGGCACCAGTGATTAAGTCGATTCGAAATTCTATTTTCCGATGTGGAGGCAAACCCATTACTTCTTCGAACACATCTTGAAATTCTTTAGCGACAGATATCCTTTCTATGTCAATTTGAGATGAATCCAATGCATAAATGAATTTGTCCCTTACTGGACTATATCCTTCACATATTATTTTGTCCAACATTCTTTTGGTTGTGGTTTTTAATATGACAACTCAATTGTTGCGGTGTAGAATATCTCTATACTTGGATAGCCAATCCATTCTGAGTAAAATATCAAACCCAATGAAATCAAGGACAAATAGGTTGCAAAAGAATAGATGGGTTTGGTAGGAACTCTTACATTTTCACAGGACATACATAGATTGGTCGTACTGCTATGGTATTAGATATGCAGACAGGGGTTTCTACTATTTTAGGAGTAAGTTTTACTTTATCGGCTAACTTCTTAGAAATAAAACTATAGGAAGCCAATATCAAATAAAACTCTAACTAAAGTATCATTAACGCAAATATTACCTTTTAGGACTCCCTTGCCCTTTACGTCTTCAGCGGTCGAAGGATCGCTTTTTATAGCATAGACCTTAATCGGTTCTTCCTTCTTCATCAATAGGCACTTGTTCTTCCAGTAACCCGGCTAATGGCAATGGTAACAAAGACTTTTGTAAACCATAGGAGGAACGTTTTCCTGGCTCTTTATCTTGGGACTCCTACACTGTGTTGATAAATGACATTTCTCCTGGCAATTGAAATAAAAACATCCTTATAACGATCCTCTTGGGACCCTCCACCATTCTTTCCCTGCCATGACTTCTTTCTCTTGTTTTGATTGTTGTTATTTCCTTTGGTTATCATCGTATTTCTTTTTTCCAATGCTTCATACCAGAAACCCATATCTACTAGGTCCTTAAAGGTTCCCTTCACGTGGCCAATCTTTTTTTTTATATTGCTCTTTCATTCACATAATAAACATTTCATTCTTCTTTAAGGGTGTGTCCATTAGTCCCAACCCAAAACAAGATAACATAGTGAACTTATTTGAGTACTTCTCTACAGACGTATCTTTTTGTCTTAAGTCCATGAAATTTCTGTAAAGATGGGATTTTCCAGCTGTAGGTATATACTGCTACTCGAATACTTCCTTAAATCTAGCCCATGAGAAGTTGTCTTCAGATTCATTCAAAGTGATGGATTCCCACCACGCGAGAGCTCCTTCTTCTAACTGCCAAGAAGCCAAAGATCTCTTTTGGTCGTCCCTTACATTAATCCTTTGAATTTCCTCTCATAAAAGCGGAGCCATGCTTGTTCTTCAACAATAGACTTGATTCCTTGGAGTGGTTTCCCTCCCAAATTAGTATAGTTCTTGCAAATAGTAGCAAAATTTGTTTGAGGCTGTATTGGAATAACAACCACAGCCACAACATTATGACTATTAGTGTTTGCCATGCTGCTGCTCCCCCTTCCTCGTCCTTTGAGATTTCTCATTTCATACTATTTGAATATAGGAAAGAGACAATTAAGAACATATAGACGAGATTGTCTTAGGGAATGGTTATTAATCTTTTAAATGATTTTGGACTGATGTATTTTGATAAATACGCTCTCTCACTGACTAAATTCATTCTGAGGTATTACTAACCCTATCTCTAATGAGTCGACCCCATCAAGGCTTAGGTACCTAAGCTCTGATACTAGTTGTGATGGCCTACCTTTTCGACCCTTGGGAATCGACACTAATACATCAATGGTATTCACGTGTCGCAAATTTAGGTGCCGAAAGGCGGATATAAGGGGTTTATAAGAAATAAAAGTAGAAAATAGAATAATAATAGAATCTCGCGTCATATTAAACAACATAATCATATAGGTGGAAAATATATATAATCACTCCAAGTGATCCATCAGAGTTACGGTAAGTACTAACCCAATCTAGGATATTTATAACTGCATATCCTTGTATAGCCTGGAAGATACAAAATACACAATACACGATACAGCGAAAAGTTGAGAATAGATACCTATAAACAAAGGTCCTTTGGTCTTCATACTCAAGATACTCCAGGCTCTTCCAAAATGCTCCAAGCTACGTGACAGGCCGAAAAATAGGGCACCTAGACTTCAAGGAGAAAAGAATAATAAACTCAAGGTCAGTCATGAGATTAGTGTGAGAAACTAAAAATATGGATTTTGAAAATAAAAAGGGTATCTCATAAGACCACGTCCACATAAACACGGAACAGATTTTTAACCTTATGATAACCAAAGCCTTTGATACGTAAATTTTGAAATATCATTTTTAATGACATTCTTTGGAAAAAAATTTCAAATAAACTTATAGATCTCAAGTGAAATGCTTGCATCTCACATTTCAGTACTTGCAAAACTAAGTCCATATGATACTTATTAGATATTGGATTTCCAATTGAATAGCGAGGTAAGAGACTACCTCCCGTATAGTGCATGCATTTGTAGAGGAATGCACCCGAGGCCCTTAAGTTGGTCCTCATGCAAATTAAGATCGGCCTATCCGAAAATATAATATACGAATAACACCGAATATTACATCACTCCGCCGTTATCGACCTATCTAGGATCCCAAGCATACACCAGATAATTTAAACCCAATGTGATAACAGGTAAATTTTTGACCCATTTAAAAGGTAATTTCATAAGCTGATTGGTTGCGACCCACTTTAGCCTTAAAGTATCCCTTGTTTTACTATTCCGAGGTATGAGGCTTTGAGGTAACAATTACCTTTTATATAATACATCTTCCACTTTGAATGCCACTTTGCCTTTTTACAATCACACAAATGATTTCTATAAACGTATAATTCCTGGGCTCGTATGTCTCAGGAAAGGTTGTTAACCTGAGAGAAATTTCCTTCTCCGCCACAAAATAGTTGATATGTTCATAGGGATCAATAAACATGATCTAGAAATGCAACATTAGACATTCATCCATACAAGTTGTCTAGTAACAAGACAAACTGAAGGGACTTTCCTACTACATCCTATCTAGAATTATCCTGTGACGTCCCACATTTCAGAAGGTTTAAATCGACAATAATTCACATATGTCCAACTTATAATCAATGGGGTTAAATAAGAAAAGAAGAAGAAAACAAATACATAATCTCATAGCAAAAACGATAAAATTTAATAATCAAGTAACAATTCATGAAGCTATTTATATCATACATTTGATTATAATCTATACAATATTTATCAGAGTTATATATACATTAGGGGTAAATGAACAATATAGCAGAATAGCATGATGTAGAGAATAATAATAGTAATAATATACCAACTTCATCTTCGTCCTCCAGAAAATAATTTTTAATACGTCGAAAAAAACTCAGGACTGACCCGAGCGTATTGAAGAGACAAAACATTCGAGTCAGGATAAAATACTCTTATGTAAGTCAAATCAATATCATGAAATATAAGTGCAATAACTTAAGAGATGTTACAGTATTTTCCATCTCCTAAGGATCCGACAAACTATCGATATATAATAGTGTACACTATAATTGATAATGTCTATCAATAAAATAAATATCAAAATAGCATTAAGGCTTTACATAATACCCCTTAACATATTTTTATAGCATTTAGTCTATGCAGGTCCTGTAACACACCAGTAACGTCGGTAGCCAGTGAGTCCCCTATAGCTACAGTACTAAACCAAAGTCGTAATGGGCTCATATAAGGATAAAATATGGCAAGACATGTGAGACAATGCCCACGGTAAGATTCTACCAGTATACTCTTTCTGGCTGGTCGTAACCCATCCGCGGCCGACCGCGACAATCAATCCAAACAAAAGGTGCACCCATCAAATACAAAATCACAATAGTAATATGAGGGATCAACTTCGCTAAGGTAGCTAACCTCATTATCCAGACATAGGCTCCTATTTTAGTCATTCTAATTATTATATGAATGTCAAGGCTATCCACATCGTTCTCTTACTTCATTCTAGTAAACGTTCGCCAATTCAACCGCTATATTCTGGATATCATCCACTGCGTACACAACTGCTAAAGTGGTCCAATATTGACAAAGAGTATGCCAATAAAAGAATTCGGTCTCTTTAACAACCAAATGTCATTTTACACACCAGTTGGTACTTCTACATTTCGAAAATAATTCGTACTTGATATCCAAATTTCATATTTGTTTAAAAAAATCAAATCCATTTTGAAATCATCATATTCGCTTCAAAAGAAAATCCATTTTGAAATCACCATATTCGCTTCAAAAGTCAAATCCATCTCGGAATCTTCATATTCATTTCACAAATCATATTTTACTTCAAAATGTCAATTCGGTTCGATATATCGATTTCACTTCAAAATTTTATTCGAATTACAATTTAGGTTATAACTTCACTTTAACCCAATTCGCATTTAAATCCAAAATTTAAATATAAACATTCCGCCCTTTTGACTAGTTTGAATTTCTTTAGAAAATAAATTAAATAGTTTTCAAATAGTTAAAATAATTTAATAGAAAATAGTCTGAGTATTAAAATGGTTATATAGTAAATAGTTTGGAAAATCAAAATAATTTGAATATTCATAGAAGATAGATTTTAAACAGTTTATACTAGAATAATTCATTTGAAAATAGTTCCAAAGTCAAAAATCGATTCACTTTCCAAATTTTCCAATTCAAATCAGTTTCAATTTCCATTTCAAGTTAATCGGTTCAATCCCGATTCCAAGTCGAATTCAATTTCAATTCCAAATTAATTCAAGTAAGATCGATTTCGAACTAATTCAATTTCCCTTTTAATTCCAAATCAACTTTCACTCCCAATTCCAAATTAATTTAAATTCCAATTCTAAATTAATTTCTATTCAATTCTCAAATTTAAACCATTTCGATGTATATCAATTCCAAGTTCGATTTCCAAAATATCGATCCAAAACAATTAAATCAAATTTTCCTTTAATATCCTATTTAAAAATACAAACCTTCAAACATTATCAAATTCCGAGCTCAATTTCGAAATATCGTTTTATAACACTTTTACTTAGCAATATCTAAAGTTCGAATAAAAGTCCAATCTTTAAAAAAAAATCAATTTCTGAAATACACATCATATTTTGATTATAACTCAAAAATATCAACTTCGATTAATTAAACAATTTTATTTACCAAATTTACATTTCATCATTTTGAGTTCCAATTCAAATTCCATAAATTTGATTTTTATTTCTTAAAAATCAAAATCAATTCAAATAATTTTAAAACAAAATTAAAAATCATTTAATTTAACCAATCCAACGTCCATATATAATTCTCTATCCTATAGCCAAATGAATCAATTATTTAATTTAATTCCAGGGATGGATATATCATTTCAATCTAAAATAAGTGTCATGGGTATGTATCATTTCAACCTATTTCTTAATTTGTTCAAAATAGTTCAATTTACAGTTTTGTATACTACAAATAATATACAGGACGATAACATGATATATCAAAATAAATAAATATCCAAAATATCAACCAATAGCATCCATCACAACCAATCATCCAAACAGTCAATAAAATTCACAACGATGTCATAATTATCAATATCGGGTATTTTATGGGCAATTAAATTCTAAGTGAATTTAAATGTAAATTCAAATTCTATCATTTAATTTAGATGTCAATTTAAATGTCAATTAAAATTATCAAACAACAATCAATAAATTTCAATCACTTCACGATATAGATTTAACAACATAAAAATTCATTCACTTAATTAAGAGCGTATAAACACTCACCTTTGATTGAATCTGAAAACTCAAATTATCCAAACAACGAAGAATCCAACTCCATGACGTAGACAATATCGACACGAATCCAACTCAATTGACGATGCTCAAATCCGACCTCGTACGAACAATATGCGAATATTAGAACATTATAGATTTTAATTTATCTAACATAAAAACTTAATAATTTAAAATTTTATTACCCTTAATCCTCTGTCATCAGCGCTAACGCCACTAATCAATCCTGCCTACATCGTCACTCACCAAAACCACATCGCTCCGCCTTTCCGTCCCTACCAATGCCTCCGTTCGTCTGAGCATGTCGCTCGCTTGCCATGCATAGCCGCCTACGCCAACGCCCGCTCCCTGTCGGTCTCGCGCCTAGACTTGCCTCCGTCTCCTATACTGTCAAACCCTAGGTCAACGTCTTCCTCCTCCTCCATCTCTGCCTATGGCATCACACTCCTCCCATCGTGCTATAGGACTCGCGCTCGCAACCCATTGCGTGCTCATAACATTTTCGCTCGAGACTTATTTTTTATCTGATATTTCTCATTCTAATATTATTTGATTGCTCGATTTAAAATTTTAGATGAGAGAAGGAAAATGAGGAACGAGTAAGAGGCATGGTGAAAGAGGATAAGGTTAAGTAAGTTAATAATTAAAAATAAAAAAATATCTACCAACTAATCACATGAAATTTTCGAACTCCAGACAAAATATGCCGCCTGACATTTATAATGTTTTACCCCCATTTTGAACATAATAGAACTAGCTTCGATGGCTAATTCGACCGTCTACAGAAGATAGCTTTTCAAAACCAATTTATTTTAATTGAATTCCAAAATTAATTTCTACGCGTTTCAAGCTCGCATGGCCAAACAAAAAGTCTGGTCGCTACGAAACTTGAAATCCTACAATAATTAACCATTACGGATCGATGAAACTGGTTTTGTCGAAATCCGAGATTGTGGCTAAAATGACTATTTTTACACGTCAATTAAAAAAATAAAAAAAATTCAATGTTTAATTATTCATTCAAGTTTAAATGTTAACCATCTTCATTCATATTTAATTCTGAACTTAATTATTCAAATAATTCCACTATTAAATTTAAACAATTTAATTATCCAATAATTTACAATAATAAGTCATAAATTTTTTATTTCTACCCATTTTTATCCAATAATCACCGAAAATTTAACAATTTAAAATAGCTAAAAATACGGGCCATTACATATCCCTAGGGTTAGTAGCAAATAGTCCTTGTGTTTCGAAGATTTCCAAAACGAAGGGACCACTACTATTTTATTTGTCTTGAGAGCTACCTAGAGAATGTAAACAAGCATTTCTTTCGAAATAAAGATCCTCTATCTTCCAAATTTTGGTCTTCAATATATATCTCCATTTCTGAACGTGTAAATTGGGTCAGGGTGGTTTTCGAATGGGGATTACCCAAATCGGACTTGGGTTTCGACGAACAATCATCGATAAAAAGATGTTAAGTGGGTGGATAATAAATTTTCCATTTATTTGTTTTCTTTTTATCCAAAGATATCTTTTAGAGATTTTTATCTTTTTGAAAACCATTTCTTTTTAGTATGTGTAGAATTCATTAAACCTCCTTATTAAAATTTACTAAATCATTTTCATAAATTATTTTAGAAAACGTTATTAAGAAAAATATGGTCAAATAGAAATTGTACTACTTTTACTCAATTTTACATTTCCGTGTTCAATAGGTACTATGGGAAGAATAATGGTAACACCTTTTAAATTCCACAAACAGTAAGAGTTCTTTCCTCATAATTTAATACCAAGTATAAGAAGACTATTTCTATACAATCCAAATTGTTTAAATTTGAAAAGTGTAACCTTTTATATTTAACCCGTTTTCGACATTTTGACCTTATACATCTCTCGTCTGGGGGAAGGCTGGTTAAGCCAGGGCACTAGTTGCTCTTGCACATCTCCTTAGTTTAAGCACCTCAACCAGATCTCACAAACAGAAAAATCAAGTGTACGCGTCGGCTTATTAGAGCCAAGATTAAATCATTTGCTTATAACAGCTTTTCTTCAAATTCATTTATTTAATCTCTTTTAAACAAATTATTAAACCTTTAAATCATTTTAAAACACTTTTTCATTTATTAGAAAACATTTATAAAAGTTTGGAAAAGAATTATGAAGTTTGAAATCATATTTTAAAAGTTATTGAAAAAGTGCTGCAAAAAGTGCTGCGAAGGATGCTTTAAAAGCTATATTGATTAAAACGACTTTTATATCATCTAAAAATATATATATATATATATATATATAACTCGGGTCTCTTTTAAAAAAATTTAAAAGATTTAGAATATTATTTCCATATTTTTAAACATTTAAAAACATTAAATTTTAAGAAATTCCTTTTTGGATTCCAAACTATTTGGGCTTATTTGAAAATCTATAAGATGAAAACTTGAACTTTTCTTCTTGATTAAAAACCATAGATATAACTGTCTATAAAATTATTGCTACGAAGAATTTCGTGCTATATTCCACTTTATATACTCATTTGAATTCTACGGCATGAAATCGTGAACCATCGTTATGCGACGCACCTAGTTTTGACTCGATTTTTCAGTTTTCATTTAAAACTTGTCGGGAAAAGTCTAAATGATTATAAAACATTTCTAATCATTTTTAAGGTTTTTAATGATCAAATATTTACTTTTCTACTTGATTCATAAAGTTATTTCCTTGTGTAATATCGATGTATATTTAATGTGACTTGTTAAACAACCATATTCAACAACTAATACTTGAAGAAGAACATATAAGTAAGAATCTATGGCAATCATTTCACGTCATATATATATATATATATATATATATATATATTAAATAGAGTTTTCTCTCCTTAGAATAAAATGGTTAACTAGAAAATGGATTAGCTTCTCTAACTTGAATCGGATCTCATGAACACTCATCCTGAAGCTCCTATAACGCTTGGCCTAGCTTGAGAATAGGGCAGGGGTTCGCAGCCTTGGTTTTTAAGGGTGGTAGGCTCGACTCGGGTGGATGGCCTTGGGTTTGAAGAGAAAGAGAAGGGTTTGGGTGAGTTTTGAAGTGCTATACGTATATATATACTATGCTACATAAGCTCAGATAAAATTTGCTATAATTTTCTTTATATTTTTTCTTAGATGGAAGCCATTAAAATATGGAGGAAGCTTTTAGAAAAATGAAGAAGAAGATGAATAAAGTGAAGAAGTGAAGTGGTAGTTATAGGCAAATGGAAGAGTGTAAACATCTTCCTCTTACATCACCACACATCATCATGCCACCTCCTCCTTCCATCAACATGCATCGGCCACCACACCCTAGGTACGACCGTGGGTTACATCATATAGGGCAAGGCCGTATGTCTCTTTGACTTTTGACATTTGATGGTTAAAATATGTGATAATTAGCTTAGATTCTTACTCCACCACCACATGCTTCACCTCCTTTTATCATTACCATATGCATGGCTACCTCCTTCCACCACCACCTTAGCTAGACTTAGCTTAAATTCTTACTCCACCTCCTTTTATCATTACCATATGCATGGCTACCCCCTTCCACCACCACCTTAGCTCGACCATGTGTTATGGAAGTACTTTTTTTATAATAAAACATGGTTATCAAAAGCTAAAATTTTCATAAAAACAATAGTACTAACTGTATAACCATCTTAAGACTAAAAAATACTATTGACTAGACCTTATTGATTCTTGATACATTCCAATCATTTCTTCATCGACATTATTAACTATTTTGTAAAATTTACTCTATATGTAATGCACTAAAAATTAATATTTTTTTAATAATAATGAAGAAGTTTGCTTTATGTTTTAATTGATTGATCATTACCACATTTTATTAATTAATGATTGCTAGAATATGTACATATTTGGTTTTAGTTAATGAATATTACTATATTTGGTGTAAGTTGTTTAAATCTCATTTGAGAAAAGAGTCCATTTTACATGCCTTTTTAGTTAAATTATAGTACATTTTTCTCATCTTCGTTTTGCTTATGCTTTCAGAAATAGAAATTTTTTTCCTTCTTCTTAATTTATGTTATATGTTTACCTTTTACGCAATCTAATTAAATAATTTGAACATTATCGGTTTTTTTCACTTCGATTATAATGAAAAAAAGTCACATCTCACATTATTTAACAAAAATGCCAATCTCCTACTACTCATCTTTTTTATACATTATATTTTAGGAATAAAATACTCAATTCACCCTTTATGAAATTAAATTTTATACTACCTAACATTGAATTATCTCATCCTCTTCTTCTTTTCTTAAAATATTCATATCACGATTATCATTATGCTCATTTTTTAATTTATTTCCTATCATAACCCATAATTTCACTACTTTCATTTGCGAATGTTTAATTAATTTTAAATATTTAAATAATAGGTTTTTTGATGAAAGTAAAATTATTTTCAGTAATAATTAATGATGGTGAAATCATTTTCAAATTTTGTTTAAAAAAATTTAGTTCGATGAAAAACAAAAAAATGATCGGAAACCGTTTTTCGAATTTTCGACTTTTCATCGTATAAAATTGGTTTTGAATGTTGTGAACCTTGTTTATATTTGAAACAACATTTAAACGGTTAAGGATGTAAATTATTAGTATATACTGGTATATACATAGGTATATATACTTAAGTATATACATATATATACTAAAAGTTGCCTTAAGAGATATTTTTGACACTTTAGCGACATGAGTACAAACATGTTTAAACATGTTTTCTTTTACATAATGAGGGAAGACAAGGTGGAGGCTGAAATGGAAAGTGTGGTGGAGGGTATTGAGGTGGCAAAAAAATGTAGAGGGTAGAAGTACAAGGGTAGTTTAGTAGTTTACCTTTTCTATTGTTTATATATAGCCTTCCACTTCTTCAAATTTTCTTTCTTACTCCTATCATATTTTCTTCATATTTGAATCAAATGGATACTTTCTTTTTTTAAAACCATGTAAAATTTCAGTGGCTATAACTTTTATTTGTATGAATTATTTAGATTTTAAGCTTAACTATATCCAAATCTAATTTCTTTCAGACCCATCTTTGGACCCATATTTTCAAGTCCGAAATACATCTTCTTCTTTTGACCATATCTCCCACAAAACAAATCCAAATTGAGTGATTCTATTTTAGAAATGGTAGAGAAAATAATTTCTAAGAACTTTTCTTTTGACCGCTTTCCAAAATTATGAGAGGAATATAATGAGAAGTCTAGGGGAAAATGACCTATTTTCAAGTTGCGTTTTGTGGTTTTCCAAGCTTTGCAAGTTCTAAGTATTTCAAGTTTTCAAAAGAGTTTTGCAAAATTTTGGTGAGCAAACTTCTAAATTTTTTGGAAAGATTAAACCTTTATTATGTTTCCTATTTGGATCTAGAATATATTGTTTGGATGCTTGAATTATCATATGATTTGGATGTACATATGTTGCTAGTTTATGGTTTAACGTAGATTTGTGAATCGAATGTTAAAGTGATGGTTTTGGTTATAAAGTTGCGATCTTTGTCTTATGATTGTAAGTGATATGGAATGTTAGTAAGTAAAGTTAGTAAATGGAAAAGTTAGTGAGCAAGGTTAGCACTTGAAAAGTATTTGTGTTCGACATAGCGATCCTTTAAGTTTTTAAATTTGATTACTTTCTTTGCTTTAAACATAAAGTTTTTTATTGTTTCTAACATTTTATTTTTCTTTCAAAACTTTATATTAATTTCATAAAATAAGTTAAAGTTAAAGTTAAAAAGTAAGTGTTTAAAAAGACTATTTGAGATGCTAGTCAAGTTTGGAAGTTATGGTATTCATAGCAATAGTCGCTATGGATGTAGTTCGATAAAAAGTCCAATTTTTGAAAATTAAATGTTTATATTTTAAAGTATTTTGAAATCTTTTAAAAATTTAGTAATAATGATTAAGGAAATTTAATTAAGAATTTAATAATTAATTATTAATTAATTAGTTTTGATAATTGATGATCAACTAAGTACAAAACAAGGTTTGCTAACTTTAATTAATTGAAGATTAGTACTAATTAATTATCTTTGAAAAGTAAAACTAATTTTTAATTAATTATGATTTAAGTACATGATTTATTTTTAATTGGTTATTAATTAAATATAAGGTCAATTATTCATTTATTTAATGAATCAATTGTTAATTATTTTTAATAATAATTTAATTAAATTTAAAATTTAAAATAATTTTTTATTAATTATTATTTAAGTCTTACTTAGAAGATTATTGAATTATTTAATTAAGATTAATTAATAGTTAATATTAATAAAGGTTTTTAATTATTATTTAGTAATTAATACAGGATTAACCAAGGATTTAATTTATAAATAAATTATTTATTAAAGGTTTATTTATTTATTAATTAACAATTAAATTAAGTTAAAATTTAATAAAGATTACTTATGAATAAATAAAGAGTTTAACTTGTAACTAATCATTTTAAAAGAGAGTTTTAAGTTTTACTCCTTTGTTTCGAGAACCAAATTCTTTTAAAGTTACTTCTTTTTCAAAGATAGTTTTGAACATAAGGGATTCAAGTTTCGATACCATTAAGTAGAAAGCCAATTGTGAATGAGTTATGCAAATGGTTTGATTGTGTGCATATGTGTTAGCAGAATAAATCCTAGTTCCGCTATAGATTGGTTGTTTGATTGTATGGACATACGTATCGGTAGAATAAATTCTCATTCCCTTATAAGTTAATTGTTTGATTGTTGGACATCTATTTGGCAGGAAAAATCACCATCCTACTATTATATTACATGGACATGTATATGCTAGTTGAGATGTATTGACATGTTATTTTCTGATTTAGATACGAATCACATTTTACATATATGTTGACTTATGTAAATAAATGGTTAAGTGACTTGGAAGTGAAATTGATGTTAAATGGTAACTTAAATTACTACCATTGGGATTGCTAAGCTCTTTTTGAAATTATAAAGTATGGTTTTGAGTTAACCTCAATTCTTTAATCAATTTTGGGGTTTAAGGTTTATAAATGATTTTTCAAGTTATATTATTATTTTATAAAGGTATTTATAAATAATAACTTGTTTATAAAAATAGGTTTTACTAAGTAAAAAGGTTTATTTAATGTGATTTAAAAAGATGAGTTGCAAAGGATATTATGTAAGGATTTTTCTTAAGAAGATTTATCAAAGGAGTTTTAAATATGAAATGTTTTATAAATTATTTGGAGGTTTGTAAAGAGGTTTTGTAAATTGACTTCTAGACTTATAAAAGTGTTATATAAATTGATTTTGGAAATTAATAAAGGTATTTAAATAAGCTTTCAAAATGGAACTTTTTATAAAGGATAAGTGGATCGGTTTAAAGTAAGCAATGTTTTCAAAAAGCAATTTAAAACGAGGAATTTTCCAATTTTTTTGATTATATACTTATACACCTAGGATTAGTATAAATGTTTTCGAAGTATAAAAGGGATGTAAGGGGTTTGGAATAGTGTCTTAAAAAGATCTTTTTATCGAATGTTTATAAAGTGATTTTAGTTAATTAAATATTAATTAATAAAGGCTTAGTGGATCCCATATGTAATCAAATCAATATTGAGTGATTGTTTATTCGATAGCTAAATAACTGATTACCAAATAAGGAAATAAATGTAACTTTGGAAATATTTAGGAGAAACAAGTGAGTTATATGGCACAGTCATCCCTAATTATGTTGTACTATACGTGTAAATCTCGTTTCATTCTTCTAGGACAAATGATAAGGAAATCCTTCCACAAACGGTTAGGAGGTGAACTCTACTCTTATCTATGTCTGCTTATTTCCTAAAGAACCAGGGTTGAGTTTACCAACTGCTGTCGAAAGTTGTTTCAAAGAGACCTAGATGGGATATGTTATTTGACAATCCAACTTAGTGTTTCGAACCGAAGACATCTTGAACAATATGGAATCGAATATGGAGCATTGAAGTGCAAGGGCTGCTTGCTACTAGTCCTGAGGGTGATTCCAAAAAGGATGTAGTAGAAGTAGTGCCTCCGCTTTGTCCTTATCCTGGATAACTTGTATGGATGAATGCTGACATGGCATTATTGCTCGGAAGACAGTGTTAGCATTCCAAGTGGGATTGGTATTTATGGTAAGCATAGCCTCAAGCTTCATCAATCGGGAATGACTAAAATCAGGGGAGATGCAGCAAGGCTAAGTGGGTCACTACTATTAGGGTGTGTCATCACCTTTCTATATACATCTACATATTTACTGATTGGTTATGCATGAGATCTTAATAAAAAGGGTTGCAAAGAAACCTAGGTGATGATATATTCGGTACTATCCAATAAGGGGTAGGCGGTCTTGTGTTGGTTGGGGATCTTGGTGAGGTCCTCGGTACATTTTCAAGATGTGTACCGTGATAGTTAGTATCCCTGTGCCTTGTCATAGTTTGGAATAAAATCTCCAATACGTGCCTTTACGGTTTTGATAGAGCCTAGTATGCGGGAGTTCAATAATGATAACAATTTCGGCTATTTTCATATGTTTATTTTGAACTCTTAGACCTTATTATAATATTACAAGATTTTCTATAAAAGTGTTTTGGTTATCGTAATATAAAAACCCGTCCATGTTTATGTGCGGCGTGGTCTTATGAGATACGCTTGTTTTTAAAAGGGATTTAAACAATATAATTCAGTTGTTTGAGTTCACTCACACTAGACTGATGTCTGACCTGGAGTTTTATTTTCTTTTCCTAAAACTCTTAGGTGCCTAAATTTTTATAAGCAACCAAGTAGTTCATGTTTTCCCACGGATGCATTTTGGAGGAGCTTGGAGTAGGAGGCTTCACTAATAGCTAGTTATTATCTTATTTCCACTGTATTATCTGTATCTTGTATCAATCACTTAGGGACAGGCCATTAACCTGTCCTAAAGTAGAATTTGTATTAGTATTACTCTGATGTATCATTTTTGAAATGATTTTGTAAAGTTTTATGTTGATTAATATATGTTATTCCGTTGCATTGTGAGATTCTTTGATTGTTTAGTTTCCTCTATCTCCTATCTCCTTTCTTTCCCTATTAATCTGTCTTTTTGGCACTTATTTGTACGACACATGAATACCGTGGATGTTTAAGTATCGACATCTTGGGTTTGAAAAGGCGGGTCGTTACATGTGATATTAGAGCGCAAGGTTAAGCGAGAACCTTGGCCCTGGTGGGGAAAACTCATTTGAGATCGGGTAAGTGAGACCCTAAAATGAGTATGTATGTATTGTATATAAGAGTGTGTATTTCTAAGTGACATAAAATGTTTTATATTATGTTGACTTGTCTGTTGAATGGCTTCAGACTTCTGGTCCAGGCATGGGACCCCAAAGTGTCGATAGGGGTTCCTAAACACTTGAACAAGGCAAACTAACACAGTGTTGTTTTGAAATTAGGTAAATGAAATAATTTTAACTATAAATATATTTTGTATATAAGGAATGATTCCTAAAGTAGTACAGTATTTTGAGGTATTATTGTTAGGAGATAATAATATTCTATTATTATCAATTATGATGTTTTTTATTCATGTTTGTCCAGTTGAGCATTGACTATTATTAGTGCGTGTAGGTAGCTTCCCTTTTTAGGATTTGGGTTGGGTAAGTAGAAATAGGGATGACATTGAAGCAAACACCTTATGAATTAAGTTTCACAATTTGACTGTAAGACGTTCGATTAATAATGTGAGGTTAAATTCATTTAATAAAATATATTATTAAGAGCTAAAATATTTGAAATAAATACTTGGAAAATATTTTATAAAAGTTTATTTATAAAAATGGATTTTAGGAATGTGTCTTGGAATAAAAGGAATTTAAGTTGAAACTTGAGAACATAAATCCCTATGCTTCTGGAAAATGTTTCAAGGTTTTGAAAGAAAAAAATCGTATTATTTGAAAACAATTTTGGTTCAAGAATAAAAAAATTGGAGTGAAAATGTTAAATAAAAAATATTTTCTTTGGATTGGTGATGGGAATGAGTCTTGATTTTTTTGTGATGATCTGAATAATCTTCCAAGTGACGATCAGATGTTTTCCTTGGCGAACGTTATGGTGCACTTGGAAAATTATTCTCTTTATCATTGTACGATCGAAACAAGTTCAAACCTCGAACTAACCCATAGCAAGTTGGTGATAAATGCTTTGTTGGAAAAATGAAAAGCGTTGTTTCAAAAATAGGGTTTTGGAATAAAAGTAATATTTTTAAGTTAACTAGTTCAAGTGGCTCGGAAGTAACTTAAATTGGGAAAGAGATGTGTTCGGATGGTAAACACTTCTCTTGAGTATTATCTTCTTGGTAAGGGAATGTATGATACTGTTTGGTAGTACCTAGTTCCTCAGTATCATTTTGGAGTTACTTGGTATATATAGATATATATATTCTATGATTAATATATAAATTTTCATTTCAAAAAGTTTTTGAAATAACACCGGGTATTTGGCTCTTGAGATTTCTTAGGAAAATAAATGTAAAATGGAATAGTTGAATCAAATAGGAGTATATACTTAAAGGATGTAGTGAAGTACTATCCAAGTTGAACCAAAGTTTAGTTTTATGAAATGTTTTCATAAATAATTTAGTAGAAATAGAGTTGGTATTGGTGAGAACCAATTAAATAAGTGCGTAAGTTGGACATAGATCATATCTCCTTTCATATAGTTTTGGCCTAAGATTCGAGTATAGGACTTTGAGGTGATTAACACCATTCTGAATAAGGATCTATTATTCAATTTTTCACAATGAACATCAGATGAAGGTTTTTGATATGGGATAAATGTATTTTTATCATTATTACAGCTATGTAAGGGGAACAGAGGTTCTCAATCAAGGAGCCTGTAGAGTCCGCATTAGAAAATTGGGTAAGCGATGCTAGTTCGGAAGTGAAGTTATATAGTCGAGTAGTGACCGAATCAAAATTTTCATATGAATGATCTATGTACATCATACGAACTGATGTATAGTGCAAATGTGTTTTCTGGGTTAGGTTGAGGTGTAATTTTGGGGACAAAATTCTTTTAAGGTGGAAGAATGTAAGGACCTGGAATTTTACTACTTTCATTTGCGAATATTTAATTAATTTTAAATATTCAAATAATAGGTTTTATGATGAAAATAAAACTCTTTTAAATAATAATTAATGATAGTGAAATCATTTTCAAATTTTGATTAAAAAATATTTAGTTCGATGGAAAACAGAAAATATGACTGGAATCCGTTTTCCAAATTTTTGATGTTTCATCAAATAAAAGTTGTTTGAAATGTTGTGAGCCTTGTTTATATTTGAAACAACATTGAAACGGTTAAGAATGTAAATCAGTTAGTATATATTGGTATATACATAGATATATATGCTAAAGTACATACATGTATATGCTAAAAGATGCCTTAAGAGACATGATTTGACACTTTGGCGACTCGAGTACAAACATTTTTAAACATGTGTTCTTTGGCACATCGGGGGACAAGGTGGAGGCTTAAATGGCATATGTGGTGGAGGGTGTTGAGTTGGCAAAACATTGAGGAGGGTAGAAGTACAAGGGTAGTTTAGTAGTTTACCTTTTTTATTGCTTATAAATAAACTTCCACTTCTTCAAATTGTCCTCCTCTTCGTCCTATCATATTTTCCTCATATCTGAACCAAATGGAGATTTTTTTTAAACTGTTTATAATTTCAGTGGCTACAACATTTATTTGTATGGCTTATTTAAAATTTGAGCTTAGCTATATCCAAATCTCATTTCTTTCAGGCCTATTTTCGGAGCCATGTTTTCAAATCTGAAAATACCTCCTCTTCATTTGACCATATCTCCCTCAAAACAAATCCAAATTGAGTGATTCATTTTTTGAAATGATAGTGAAAATAATTTCCAGTTACTTTTTTTGGACTATTTTCCAAAACTATGAGACAAAATTGGCGAGAAGTCTAGGGGAAAACGACCCATTTTCGAGTGACCTTATGTGGTTTTCCAAGCTTTGCAAGTTCTAAGTATTTCAAGTTTTCAAAAGAGTTTTGCAAAATTTTAGTGAGTAAATTTCTAGCTTTTGTGGAAATATTTAATCTTTATTATGTTTCCCATTTGGTTGTAGAATATATTGTTTGGATGGTTGAATTATCATATGGTTTGGATATACATACGTCGCTAGTTTATAGTTTAGTGTAGATTTGTGAATCGGATGAAAGTTGTGTTTTTGGTTATAAAGTTGTGATCTTTGTCTTGTGATTCGAAGTGATATGGAAAGTCAGTAAATAAAGTTAGTAAATGGAAATGTTTGTGAGCAAGTTTAGCATTTAAATGGTTTTTGTGTTCGACATAGCGATCCTTTGAGTTTTTAAATTTGATTACTTCGCTTTAAATAAATAGTTTTCTAAAGTTTCTAACCTTTTGTTTTGCTTCCAAAACTTTATGTTAACTTCATAAAGCAAGTTAAAAGGTAAGTGTCTTGAAAGACTATTTGAGATGTTAGTCAAGTTTGAAAGTTATGGTATCCATAGGGATAATCGCTATGGACATAGTTCAATAAATAGTCCAATTTTGAAGAGTAAATGTTTATATTTTAAAGTGTTTTGAAATGTTTTAAAAACTTAATAATAATGATCAAGGAAAGTTAATTAATTATTTAATAATTAATTATTAATCAATTAGTTTTGATAATTAATAACCAACTAAATACTAAACAAGGTTTGTTAATTTTGATTAATTAAAGATTAGTACCAATTAATTATCTAAAAGTATTTAATTAATTATGAGTTAAGTGCATGATTTGTTTTCAATTAATTATTTATCAAATATACGGTCAATTACTTATTTATTTAATAATTCAATTGTTAATTATTTTTAATGATAAATTTATTAAGGTTTAAATTTAAAATAATTATTTATTAAAGGTTTATTTTATTATTTAATTTTTAATTGAAAGATTAATTAATTATGAAGATGAATTAATAGTTAATTATTAACAAAGGTTTTTAATTATTATTGAATAATTAATAAAGGATTAATTAAGCGTTTAATTTATAAATAAATTATTCCTTAAAGGTTTAATTATTTATTAATTTACAATTAAGTTAAGTTAAAATTTAATAAAGATTAATTATGATTAAATAAAGAGTTTAACTTGTAATTAATCATTTTAAAAGGGAGTTTTAAATTCTATGTTTCAGGAACCAAATTGTTTTAAAGGTACTTCTTTTTCAAAGACGGTTTTGAACACAAAAAATTCAAGTGTCGATACCATTAAGTAGACAAACAATTGTGAATGAGTTATGTAAATGCTTTTATTGTGTTGATATGTGTTAGCAGAATAAACCTCCGTTCTTCTATAGATTGGTTGTTGATTGTATGGACATATGTATTAGCAGAATAAATCCTCGTTCTCCTACAACATAATTGTTTGATTGTTGGACACCAATTTGGCAGGACAATTCACAATCCTTCTATTATGTTATTTGGACATGTATATGCTAGTTGAGTTGTATTGACATGTTATTCCTTGATTTGGATATGAATTGCTTTAACATATATGTTGACTTATGTAAATAAATGGTTAAGTGACTTGGAAGTTGAATTGATGTTAAATGGTAACTTAAATTACTACCATTGAGATTACTAAGCTCTTTTGAGATTATAAAGTATAGTTTTTAATTAACTTCAATTCTTTAATCAATTTTAGGGTTTAAGGTTTATAAATGATTTTTCAAGTTATATTATCATTTTGTAAAGGTATTTATAATAATAACTTATTTATAAAAATGGGTTTTACTAAGTAAAAACATTTATTTAAAGTGATTTAAAAGGATGAGTTGCAAAGGATTTTTCTTAAAGAAGATTTATCAAAGGAGTTTTAAATGGGAAATGTTTTATAAATGATTTAGAGGTTTGTAAAGAGGTTTAGTAAATTGACTTCTAGACTTATAAAAGTGTTTTACAAATTGATTTTGGAAATATATAAAGGCATTTAAATGTGAATTGAGATTTTAAAAGGAAACATTTTAAATAGGATAAATGATTTAGAAGTTTGTAAAAAGGTTTAGTAAATTGACTTCTAGACTTATAAAAGTGTTTTAAAAATTGATTTTGGAAATACATAAAGGAATTTAAATGTGAATTGAGCTTTTAAAAGCACACTTTTATAAAGGATAAGTGGATCGGTTTATAGTAAGTAATATTTTCAAAAAGGAATTGAAAAGGAGGAAATATCTAAATGTTTTGATAATATACTTATACCCCTTGGATTAGTATAAATGTTTTCCAAGTATAAAAGGGGTAAAAGGGGTTTGGGAATATTGTTTTGAAAAGATCTTTTAATTGAATATTTATAAAGTAATTTTAATTAATTATTTAATAAAGGCCTTGTGGATCCCATATGGAATCAAAGCAATATTGAATGATTGTTTACTTGATAGTTAAATAACCGACTATCAAATCTGGACCTAAACGCAACTTTGGAAATGTCTAGGAGAAACACATGAGTAATATGATATAGTCATCTCCAATGATGTTGTACTGTGTGTATAAATCTCCTTTCGTTCTTTTAGGATAAATTATAAGGAAATCCATCCATAGATGGTTAGGAAGTGAACTCCGCTCTTATCTTTGTCTGTTTATTTCCTAAAGAACCGGGGTTGAGTTTATCGAAAACTATCGAAAGCTATTTCAAAGAGAACAGGATCAGATATGTTATCCAAAAACCACTTCGATCTGACTTAAGTGTTTCAAATTGAAGACATCTTATAGAATATGGATATAACAACCCTGGTATTGGTGATTACATGTAATATTTAAATATAATGATGGTTATATTTTAATATGGAGAATTAAATGAAATGAAGAAAATAAATTTATTACAAATTTTTTTATTTCAAATAAACAATGTGTTTGAGTATAAATCTGAGTTTAAAAATTTATTGTATGGAGATTTGGTTAATAAATTGAAAATATTGTAATTTTTGGTAATTTGAGTTAAGAAATTAATCAAGTTAAGTATTTCAACATTTAATTGTTGAAATAAATATAAATTGGTGAAAAATAAAGTTTTAAAAACTTAATTTTGAGAATTTGAGTACGAAATAATCAATTTAAAATTTTTATTTGGGCAAATATAGAAATTTTGGTAATTATTGCCAATATTAACTTTTATTGAATTTAAACGGAAAAATATGAAGTAAATGTGTATTTATAAAAATAAAAGATGAAATATTGTTAAAAAATTAATATTTTGATGATTAAAAAAGTGTTAGAATGATTTATTGTAATTTACTAGACAACGATAATAATTATTGTACAAGTTATAAACTAAAAATAGTGTTTTTGTACTAAAATAATGAGAATTTTGAAATAGTGTGTAAAATAGAATTTTTATTGTTAAAATATCTTTCTATAATTAAAATAAAAATTTTAATTTGTTATAATAATAGTTTTATTTTATAATAATTATACATTTTATTGGGCATTTAAATGATGAAATATGTGTTATAATGTTAATTTAGAGTAAATATGCTCAAAGTTTCATTATTTCACTAAGTATTTTGCCCTTGGGATTATTGGGTAGGGATTGGATCCACTAGCCATTAATTTAGAGGCTTCTGGAAAAAGAGAAAGAGTTGTATGTTAGTTTCATCTTTTTCTTTCTCAACTAAAGTTTATAGTAGAATACAAAAAGGAAAAAAATGGCTTCTCTCAACTAAATCAATTTCTACACAATTTTTGCTCCAAAATTCAAAGGGAAATCATCTAAATCTAGAGTACAAGGCAATCTCCATCTAGTACTCCAGAGATTTCATCATAAATCTTTGAATTGAGGTAAAATTGTTTGTAACCTGTTTTATTCCTCCTGTGTGCTTCTTTTTCAGCAAGCACAGATGTCTAGAGCTCCATTTCTCCGCCAAAAATCACTTCTTGCACCTAAAAACTTTGCTAAATCATCAAATGAGTTGATAACTCACATTTTCTAGCCACTGCAAAGCTCAAAGAGAAGTTTCTGTTCAAAATACATACTCTATAAATAATTTTTGTATCAATTGTTCTTTTTTGTGAAATATGATCCGAGTCTCTACTTCGCATGCTTGTAACTTTCAATTCCGGCAATGAAATGCTGCCAGATTTTTTTCAATTTGCAGTTTGTATGGCTCTATATGCTTACTGTTGGGTGCGTCTCCACCACCACCGAACCGAAGAAAGAAGGCATCACCGAACCAGAAGAAAGAAGGCATCGCCGAACCAGAAGGAGGAAGGCCCTACCGAACCACTCACTACCGAACCAAGGCCCTGCCTCACCACTCTCCACCGAACCAAAACCTACCGGACCAAGTCCCACCGAACCAACCCTTCTCTCCACTCACCACCGAACCAACCCCTCTCTCCACTCACCACCGGACCAACCCCTTTCTCCACTCACCACCGGACCAAGTCCCACCGGACCACAACCCATCTCTCCACTCACCACTACCGGACCAACCACTACCGAACCAAAGCCACTCCAACCATCTCCGGACCAAGGCTTATCGAACCAACGTGGCCAGGCTAGATCACATCAGCCCAGGCCCACCAACAGCTATATACATCCAAGACCCCTACCCCCAGCCTCACTCTATAAATAGAGGGGTACGGGTACAACAATGGCGGAGAAGTTTGAGAGCTAAAGCACTGATAGAACTTTCAAACAACTTTCATATACTTGCAATCAAAGCTTTGTACTTGTATTCTGAACAGTAAAGGAGAATAACATATAAAAGTGGATGTGGGCACATTCTGGCCGAACCACTATAAATCTGTGTGTCTTTTACAGTTTAGTCCCTGCTTTTTATATATTTGCATGAATCACCCAAATCACTAAGAATAACATAAAATCGGCTAAATCATACGACTTGGAGGTGTTTGTCCATTTTTTGTGCAAACATTTTTGGTGCTTTCATTGAGAGCTCGAGCTAGAAGCTTCAGCTTCTCCCACTTAACCTTCTTTCCGACAGCATCGCTCATTGCTTGGAAGACATGCCTCCCAGGCAGAAGAAAGATGTTAGCAAAGGAACATCGCAACTAGCAGCGTTTCAGATCCAGTAATCACAGATCAAGAGAACCGTCCCGTTTCAACAGCAGTACGAAATGGAAATCAGGCAAATCCGACAGCCCCTGCCACAGAACAACCAACAGCAATTACTATGGCAGATCTAGACAGGGTTGTGGCTGAAGTGACTAACCGCTTCACATCCCAACAAGAAGCCTTGGTGGACCAACTCATGTCACGCTTAAGGGATGCTGAAAAATCCAACCACAACACTGAATCGTGGGATGAGTCCTAGTCTGGAGGATCTGGGAGGCGATAAAGATCTTTCTTCTTCGAAGAAGCTAACAACAGAAACAGCAATGATAGGAGCCGAGCCCGAACTCAGCCCGAACTCCGACCCGAGGAAACACTTGGAACCAAACCCAACGGGGGAGGTACCAGGCGAGGGTCGACGGTGGCTGAGCCGGTCATGCTACCTAGCCATGGAAACACCAATGAACGGGGCCGAGCTAGAGTCCAGCCCGAAGTTGGACCCGAGGAAGTGCTCAGAACAGAACCCAGCAGGGGAAGATCAAGGCAAGGGCCAACTGTAGCTGATCCTAGCATACTCCCAGAAGACCAGAGGCAGCCACTGGAAAATATTAGGAGTGATAGACGATACCACCCCTACAAATCATATGGACGGAATTAGTCCCGCAGAGAAGAACCAAACTCATTTCTATCTGCTCCAAATTCTGATAAAAGGATGGCACGATTGTTTAGAGAGTGCGTCCAACGGAATCAAAGAGATCGAGGGATAGGCGCTAGGGTAACCAGCCCTTTCACCCTCAATATCGAAATTGCCATCACCCCCCGAGAATGGAAAATGCCAACAATGGAACCTTACAAGGGAATCTCTGACCCCGTTGTACACTTGCAGAGATACACGCAGCATATGCTCATGAGTGGAGCCACAGAAGGAGTATTGTGCAAATGCTTTCCACTATTCTTGGCAGATCTAGCTACCTCCTGGTTCTGCCACCTATCCCAAGGATCCATCAGCTCATGGGAAATGTTGAAAGAAAAGTTCATCAGCCAGTTTCGCATTCATGTGGAATAACCCAAGGACGCTTATTCCCTATCTAATATCAAATAGAAGCCTAGAGAGACAGTGCGGCAATATCTAACCCGATTCAATGCTGCAGCGGCCGCAGTCCAAGATGCCGATGAGAAACTTATCTTAATGGCCCTCTGCAGTGGCGTGCATCTGGATACTAAATTTGCTAGAAGATTAACGAAAGAAAAACCAGCTACCTTACCCGATTTCTTCCATGAAGCCGGAAGATATATGAGACTTGAAGACGCTGCCACTGAAAGATAGACAGGACAACAAACCAAGGCAGCTCATGGCGACACATCCGCTGTAGCAAAGGACGTACGAAGAAATGACTATAGAGACAATGCTGGGGGCAAGAAGGGAGAAAAACGTCTATATAGGCCAGGGCCGAGGTTTGACACTTATACTCCTTTGAATGAGACAATCGAAAACATCTTCCTGGCCACCCAAGATGAAGTTATATACAGACGCCCTTCATACAAGAAGGAATCAGGTAACGTAATTAAGTCTGGAAAGTTCTGCCGCTTCCACGAATCTCATGGGCATGATTCCAATGAATGCCATCATCTCCGGGACTTAATTGAAGAACACATCAGAAGGAAGAGACTGGAACGCTACGTAAAAGGTCAGAACAGGACCCCAACTCCTGCCAAAGAGAACCCAAGGCTACCTCTCCCAGAAACAGGAGGGGGAAATCTCAACACCGACGACCCCAGTCATGAGAAGATAGTGGTCCATACCGTATCGGGAGGACCACACACCGCCGACAGAAGCTGGATAGAGATGGAAAGATACGGAAAGTCATTTAGAAACAATGAAGGTTACGTTAATTCTGTTATGGAAGAACGCCACCCGAAGCGAAAAGAGAATGATGACATTACATTCAATAGGCGTGAACTTGAAGGAAGGCAGTACCCTCACGTGGATCCTATGGTCATCTCTGCCCGGTTCGGCCCAGCCGAAGTTTTCCGAATTCTAGTAGACACTGGAAGCTCAGTAAATATCCTATTCAAGCATGCTTTCGACAGAATGAAGCTGTCAATGAAGGATGTGTCGCCCTGTAACAAACCACTACACGGTTTCACTGGAGATGCGAAGATGCCCCTTGGGCAATTGGACCTTTTTGTTGAAATAGGAAGCCATCCCCGCTCCGTTGTACAAAAACAAACATTTGTGCTGATAGATAACCACTCAGCCTACAATGCCTTTTTAGGAAGACCAGCCTTGTCTGACTTCCAAATTGTCTTGGCCCCGTGGTGCCTGAAGATGAAATTTCCAACAGACAATGGAATAGGGGAAGTTGAGGAAGATCAAGACGCCGCTCGAGATTGCTATGTAACTGAACTTCGCAATAATCGCAGGAAGGATAGAGGGAAGAATGCAGAGACTCCTCTCTGCATGAAAAACTTGGAAGCATAGCAACTAAAGAAAGCCCCTCCTCTTCGATATATCAGTGATCCTTTCAATGAAATAGACCCCAGGGACAAAGAGGAGAAGGCCGTCGCCGAGCCTGCAGAGGCTATGGAGTTTGTATCTGTAGAAAAACACGACTCAAGTAGACTGTTGAAAATCGAATCTCAACTAAGAGCAGAATTGACGGATCAACTCATTAGTTTTCTCCGCCATAACCTGGATGTATTTGCATGGACGCACGCTGACATGACTAGAATATCCCCAGACGTGGCACGCCACATACTAAAAATCGATCCTACCAAGGCGCCAGTAAAGCAGAAAAAGAGAAGTATGGGGGCAGAGCGATCAGCGGCCCTCGATGAAGAAGTAAAGAACCTACTTGCCAACAACTTCATACGAGAAGCCATCTACCCAGAGTGGATCTCTAACCCGGTACTAGTAAAGAAGGCTAATGGGAAGTGGAGAACATGCATTGACTTCTCCAACTTAAATGACGCTTGCCCGAAGGATTGCTTCCCACTCCCCCTAATCGATCAGCTTGTGGACAGCACCGCCGGGCACGAACTCCTATCTTTTATGGACGCATACTCAGGATATAACCAAATTCCTATGCACGCCCCCGATCAAGACCACACTAGTTTCATCACTGACCGGGGATTGTACTGCTATCGAGTAATGCCTTTTGGACTCAAAAATGCCGGGGCTACCTATCAGCGCCTCGTCAACAAGATGTTTGCGGGACTGATAGGACGAACTATGGAAGTTTATGTGGATGACATGCTAGTAAAATCAAGGAAAGCCAATGATCACGTGAGCCATCTGGGCGAGATGTTTCAATTACTTCGTCAATATGGAATGAAGCTGAATCCTCTAAAGTGCTCATTCGGAGTATCGTCAGGAAAGTTCTTGGGATTCATCGTCCATGCCATAGGAATTGAAGCAAGCCCCGAACAAGTCCGAGCCCTGAAAGATATCAGGATACCTTCCACTCGAAAAGATATGCAGAGCCTAAATGGGAAGGAGGCCGCCCTAAGCAGATTCATCTCTAAGGCGACTGACAAGTGAGTCCCCTTCTTCGAGGCTCTAAAGAAAGACAAAGGAAAGTTCGAGTGGACTGACGAATGCTTAACGGCCTTTCTTAACCTAATCAAACACCTCCAGAGACCACCGGTACTCTCAACTCCAAACGAAGGCGAAGAGCTATACCTATACCTTGCCGTGTCATCTCATGCTTTAAGCGCCGCTTTGGTGAGAGAAGATAACCGCGCGCAACGGCCAGTATACTCTGTAAGAAAGAGGTTAACAGGGGCGGAAGCCAGATATCCTAAACTTGAGAAGCTAGCATACTGTTTACTAATCACATCACGGAAACTGCGACACTATTTCCAATCTCATTCCATCAGAGTTCTAACCGATCAACCGCTAAGGCAGGTACTCCATCGTCCTGACACTTCTGGACGACTAGTTAAATGGTGCATTGAGCTGAGTCAATATGATATCACCTACCATCCTCGCACCACCATCAAGGGACAAGCCATGACCGATTTCATTGCCGAATTCACTACCAACGAAGGTAAGGAGCAATCTGAAATAGAAAAATACATTGAGTGGAATCTCTTTGTTGATGGAGCTTCAAACGAACAAGGCTCGGGGGCAGGTGTTGTAATAATCACTCTCAAGGGAAGGAAGCTACACTATGCTCTAAGGTTGGAATTCGCTGCCACCAACAACGATGCAGAATATGAAGCAGTAATAGCTGGATTAGAACTTGCCTTAGAGAATGGAGTCAGTTCTTTATGTCTTCATAGCGATTCTCAACTTATTGTAAACCAAATACTAGGAGAATTTCAGACTCGAGGAGAACGACTCACAGCATATCTAAAGAAGATCAAGCTGCTACTCGACCAATTGGATCACTATTTAATCAAACACATCCCTCGAGAGGAGAACGAAGAGGCCGATGAGGTGGCAAAGCTAGCTAGCGTGAAAGACGGTACCATTTCCGGAACGGTAACCATTCCAAAGCAACTAACCCCGAGTTTCGAGCAAGTGAATTTGGTAGCTGCAATCGAAGAAGAAACTTGGATGACTCCTATCCGAAAATTCTTACAAGATGGCACACTGCCCAGCGAGCGTAGCGAAGTCAAGAAAATCTTGAGAAAAGCTTCCCGCTACACAATGCAAGAAGGCATCCTCTATCGATGCGGCTTCTCTAACCCCTTATTAAGGTGTGTCGCTGGAAGGGAAGCCAAGGAAATCTTATCCAACATCCATCGAGGGGGCTGCGGAGATTACACTGGTGGGCAGACTCTGGCAAAGAAGATATTCCGATATGGATATTACTGGCCCACCTTAAACAAAGACGCCTTAGACTTCGTCAAAAGATGTGACAGATGTCAGAAATTTGCTAAGATTCCTCGACTACCAACAAATGAGATTACTCAAATGACCAGCCCTTGGCCCTTTGCAGTATGGGGAATTGACTTGATTGGCGAACTGCCAGAAGGTCGAGGCGGAGCCAAATATGCTATAGTGGCAGTTGACTATTTCACCAAATGGGTGGAAGTAGAACCTCTAAATAAAATATCTTCGGCAAAAGTTATTAACTTCTTGATCAAAAATGTCCTATGTAGGTACGAGGTTCCACTCAAAATCATATCGGACAATGGACTTCAGTTTGACAGCGAAGAGTTTGCCGACTGGTGCCAAAAGCATGGAATTCGCAAAAGGTTCTCATCTGTGGTTTACCCCCAGGCAAACAGACAAGTCGAAGCTATCAACAAAATTCTCAAAACTCTAATAAAAAAGAAGCTTGAAAAATCGAAAGGCGGTTGGGTGGATGAACTTCCTACGGCACTTTGGGCCAACCGCACATCTTTCAGAACATCAACGGGGCATACTCCTTTCTCTTTGGCATACGGATCGGAGGCCATGCTCCCAGTCGAAACTGTAGTACCTTCCCACCGCAGGATCCACTATAACCCAGAAGAGAACGAAGAACTCCTTCACATGTCTTTCGATCTAATTGAAGAGAGGAGAAATGATGCAGCGCTCAAAGCAGCAGCTCACAAGCAAAAAGTGGTGGTGCAATACAACTCCAAAGTCAAGCATCGTAGCTTACAAGAAGGAGATCTTGTCCTCAAACGAATCTTCCCGTGCCCCGGTGCATTAGATCCAATCTGGGACGGACCATATGTAATTCATAAATATCTCCACAACGAACCTTATATTTTTTCAACAGTGGACGAAGAGGTGTTCCAGAGGGCATGGAACATCCAAAACCTTCGTCGATACTTTTCTTAACTTGTACTGCCCATATGAAGTGAATTAACAAAAAGAATCAGTGGACGTAGGCATTTTCATGCTGAACGACTTTAAAAACCTTGTCTCTTTTTTAACTTGTTCCTTTATATCTTGGCTGCTTGTTAACTTTATCCTTTTCTGTTGAACAAAATCCTGTGTAATGGCATTTCCATTCAAGACGCATCACGGCGCGACCTCCCCTGGATAAGACCTAACAGGTACCATACGAATCTATGCCCTTGCCAATGAGACACTTTTGCTCCAGCATCCCTCTGCTGCAGGTTAACTCATTGCTCGCGATCGGCCCTTAAAGCCAACTGTAATGAGCCGATTATAAGCCACCGAGAAGGCCGATTATAGCCAAGGCAGCTCACTACGGCGTTCGGCTCGCCGGTGACTGTGAACCTACTTTAAGCCCCAACATAAGGTGTGGCCAGCCAGGGGTAGTTCACGGTTGACGATCGGCACCCACGCTAGCCGGTCACGGTAAATCGAATAATACCCATGATTACGGGCCATAATGGCCTGGGTAGTTACTTTGCGCGATCTCGGCTCCGATGTGTCTTAAGTACGGCTGTGGTAAAAAAGAAAACTCCCCGCAGAGGCGTAAGATGGGTGACAAATGTCTCCAAGACACACAGCTAGGGAAAGTGACTACAAAACCCGTTTGCCACGAACTTAAGCACATCGAAGGCCTTCCGTGATTGGAAGTTTTACTATTTCTTATATTCCTATTTTATTTAAAAACTTTCCTCCTATCCTATATAACGATCCTTAAAGTACAGGGCATAAAATAGGAGACACCCGCAAATGGGGATAGGAACTCACAACTGGATGACAAGACACTCAGCTGCCTTCCATACTTAGTCACACAAGACATTCAAAGCTACCATCTACAACTAAAACACGAAGGGCGGTACTCTCTTCCTTTGTCTATGAATGCGTAGCTATGATTTATTCACACATCACAATAACATTGCAAGATGTGAAATTATATTTTAAGCAAGAACTTGACATCAAACACAATTGAATCACAGGCATATGCATAGCTGCATTTCTTATGCAACACACCAAAATAACGAAAGCATTTAAATATAACAGAATCAGCTTAAGTTAAAAATTACATACCGAGAATAAAGACGTTCATTACAAATAATATAATTACAGTTACATTAAAGCTTTTGGGACTAACATAAACAGCAATATCAAGTAAACCAAAAGATGTCCTGGTCAAGTCAAGGGGTCGGCTGCATCAGAGCTTCACCTCTATTCTACTGGCCTTCCGAGAACTACTTAACTGCCGGATCAGAGCTTTCAACGTGTTGACCAGAGGTAGTTGGTGCTTCAGAAGTCTCGCCTGTCCAATTCAGGAAAGAACTCATTAATAGTCATGAGCAATAGGCAATCAAGTTACAAAAAGACTAAAAGGGAAGACTTACCAGCATCTGCTCCTTGATCATCATCCTCCAACTGCACACCTACCTCCTCAACAGTAAGCAACCGCATACCCTCCTTTACCGCCACTTTCTCCTCCTTGGTGAACTGAGCCGTGACCACGTCCATCCTGAAGGCCACGCCACCCTCCTTATCTGCTTCGGCGTTAGCCTCCTCCAGGGCCCTGAGATAAATCCTGGCCATGACTCGGGGATAATCATCCATCCAGGATAAGTTGCCCTGTTTCCAAGTGCGAAAGTACATATCCTGAAGCATCTCATCCATTATCCCCTCGAACTCCCCTATTCGGACCTTAGCAGCCAACAGCTTTGCAACGGCAGCATCCCTCTCCGATCGGCATGGCGAGCGGTCGGCGTGAAAAGATTTCCTCATCGCCTCCATCTCCTTCTTCAGCTTGGTTTGAGCAAGCTCTGCAGCTTTAAGCTTCCCGAATAACTCATCTACCCGCTCGAGATCCGCTTTTCGAACCTCATCCACCGTTGCAATGGCCATATCAATCCGTTCCTTACATGCGGCCTCCATTTTCCGCAACTCTGCCCTGCTGGCCTCTTCCATGGTTTCTTTAATTGCCTAGAGGCGGCCTCATGTTGAGAGATCTGGATGGCCTGATCAGCGAGTTGTTTGACCTGGTCGGAAACCATTAACCGCAATCGAATGTTGGCGCTCCCGATTTCTTCCCTAGCCTTGACCAGTCGGGGATGATGCCCCATCAGCTTCCTGGTCTCCTCAGCAACCCGGTCGATGTTTGCCTTAGCTTCGTCCCCCAAAGTTACAACCCGGGTGGTAAGCAAATCAAGGTCTAGGGACTTAGCCTCATCAAGCACCCTAACCATAGGATTACGAGGGAGAAGATGCTCACCAGTAGCCTCGTCGAAGGAAATATCATGAGAGCCTAGATCCAGATCTGGATGACCCGCAAACGGATTACGAGCCAAGCCGGGATGATCTATTGGGGTAACGGTAGGGTTTTCAGACGGGTGCGGGGAAGGTATAAACTCAATATTCTCCTCTGTGGTATCCTGAAGAGGTTGAGTTGGGGGCTGAGGACCAGGTGAGGGTTCGAACATGGAATGGCTCCTCTTCTTCTTTTGGATATCCTCTTCGATGATCCCAAGAAGATGACGGTAGCCGACTACGTCTCCGGGGTGGCCAGTCGGAGGCTTCGGTTTAGTAGAAGCTTTGAGGAATTTGTATTGTTCAAGCCGGTGCCGAACATCTGATGTCTTGACCGCTTCGCTCGCTCTTGGAATAAAAACCAAGTGTTGCAAGCATACAATGAGCTATAATTCAAGAAACGTATCAAGTTAAGAAGAGTAAAAAGATGCTTTTATTATACAAACCCTGGTGAGGAGTAGGATACTGCAATAAGTCCTGGATCTCATTCCAGGACGGAAGCTGGCCATAAAGTATTCCTAAATCCTTATCATAAATGGAGTCGTCAGGAGTCAAAAATTCACCTTGAATCGCAGGGGTTGACTTAGCTGAAATGCTCTTAGAAGATGAATCGGCACCAGTCCCGGCCTTGTCAGCTTTCTTTGGCTTCTTCACCAAGGCCGATCCTTCCTCCAACCCCTCAAAAGCTAGGCGGAAAGCTTCATCCGTCCACTCCTGGATCTCGCCTGCCTGCTCAGAAGACAGAGCCCAAGCGCCACTACCACTCTGTCCATCATCACCATGGCCATCACCTTCCCCATCACTTCCACTCTCCGCCTCACCTCCTTCGTCCTCGCCTCTTTCCTCCTCCACATCTTCCTCCTCCGGAACATCTGGACATGTGCTGGGGGAGAGTCCATCGGACTTCTTAATTTTCTTCCCCCCGGCAACTGGATGTTTCGAGAAGGGTTTCCTCTTGCTGCTCTTCGCCGTAGCCTCTCCTTTAACTTTGGCAGCCTTCTCCTCAGCTGTGTCTCTTTGCTTGACCACAGACTGGCGTGGCAGAATCAAGTTGAACTCCAGAAGAGTAGCATTCCTGATCAAGAAAGAGGCTGCCCTCTCCCTTTCCGGAATGGCTTCTATCTCCGCAGCCATCTGAACCAGGCGATCGCTCTCTACAACCGCAAAGCCACCTGTCGCTAGCAAGAAATAAAGCATATAAGGAGGGGAATTGCAGTCAGAACAGAAATTATAAATAAGATTCAACTTACAGCCAGAGGTGAAGCGGTGGAATGAAACAGAGTCATCCTTGACAAAGAACCATTCCTTCTTGAACATGCTAAATTTCGATACAAGTCCAGTACTGGCTTGAAAGACACGGCCGACTCCAAGCTGATGTATGGAGACCCTTTCTTGTAGCCTCTCAAGTTGTACAGGTATCGAATCTCCCAGTTGGAAGGGGGACGCCCGTACCTTCTCTGGAAGATAATAAATAGACTCACCAAGATGGCATAAGAGTTAGGCTGAATCTGGAAAGGGGCCACCTTCAAGTAGGTGATGAAATTGACTATCCAGGCGTTGATCGGAGGAATGGCCCCGCACATGCAATGGTACCTACTATAAGCAAAATATCCTTCGGGGGGTTTATATGGCATCACTCCCTCCCCCGGCAACATCATGTGCGCTCTGTCAATCCCGAAGGATCTAGATATAATGTCAAGCTGCTCGTCTTTAAAGGAGCTGGGAAAGCAGTCAGGCGGTGAGTTCAAGAGCTGCTGAGGGCCGTACCCATCTACTAACGATCTCGAGGTTGGTCCATGACGTTCTGCCCGAACTAGGGGCACTATGGGGGAATCTCCTGTGTCTTTGGATTTCTTCTTATCAGAGCGAGTTTCTACTTTACGAGACATTATCTGCAACACGAGAAAAACATACTGTTAGAACAAGGAATGTGGAGAAATAAACAAGCAAGTACATACGGCCTGGAATATTGTTCATAATTCAAAACATAAAAGCTCGATCGGTAATTCGAAACTAAAGTCCATTCGACACTCGTATTTCCCAAATTCATTCGGCAGTCCGAGGCTAAAATCCATTCGGCACTCACACTCCCAAGTTCATTCGGCAATGCGAGGCGAAGGTTCATTCGGCACTCATTCCCCCGGACTCATTCGGTAGCTCTAGCGTAAGGTTCATTCGATGGAGGGAAACCTCACCTGGTTCGGCAGTTGAAAATTTGGATCGGTACTTTCAAACAGTAAGGAATAACGAGGGTGTTGAGCCCATACTTATAGGTAAATGTAAACGAACGGACCAACTAGTTCGGCGCCCGGGACCGAATGAGAGTGTCCAAGTTGAATGGCCTAAAACAAAGTACGACATATGCTGGCATATGCCCCACTTTGGGGGGCAAATGTTGGGTGCGTCTCCACCACCACCGAACCGAAGAAAGAAGGCATCGCCGAACCATAAGAAAGAAGGCATCGCCGAACCAGAAGGAGGAAGGCCCTACCGAACCACTCACTACCGAACCAAGGCCCTGCCTCACCACTCTTCACCGAACCAAAACCTGTCGGACCAAGTCCCACCGAACCAAAACCTACCGGACCAAGTCCCACCGAACCAACCCTTCTCTCCACTCACCACCGAACCAACCCCTCTCTCCACTCACCACCGGACCGACCACTTTCTCCACTCACCACCGGACCAAGTCCCACCGGACCACAACCCATCTCTCCACTCACCACTACCGGACCAACCACTACCGAGCCAAAGCCACTCCAACCATCTCCGGACCAAGGCTTATCGAACCAACGTGGCCAGGCTAGATCACATCAGCCCAGGCCCACCAACAGCTATATACATCCAAGACCCCTACCCCCAGCCTCATTCTATAAATAGAGGGGGTAGGGGTACAACAATGGTGGAGAAGTTTGAGAGCTAGAGCACGAATAGAACTTTTAAACAACTTTCATATACTTGCAATCAAAGCTTTGTACTTATAATCTGAACAGTAAAGGAGAATAACATATAAAAGTGGACATAGGCACATTCTGGCCGAACCACTATAAATCTGTATGTCTTTTACAGTTTAGTCCCTGCTTTTTATATATTTGCATGAATCACCCAAATCACTAAGAAAAACATAAAATCGGCTAAATCATACGACTTGGAGGTGTTTGCCCATTTTTTGTGCAAACACTTACAAAATCTGGTTGAAAAATACTTTTATTCGCTAGGCTAAAAGTGAGTCAGAAAATCTGTTTGTCGAAGGAAAAACAGCTGGAACGAAAATTGCATGAGAAGGCCACTTTGGTCGACCGCTAGGCCGACCAGGCCTATCCTTAGGTCGACCTAGGTAGCCTTGTCTCCTATTGTACTTGCTTGTGTGAGTTTGCTTGTTTCCAGTTGTTTCCATATTAATTTCTTAGCTTCTCCTCTTCATTTTCGTGATATATTTGTTCAGTTTTTTATAGCTATGATGCTTACTAATAGGCTAGCGAAATTTTGAGTATTTGAAATTCAAATTTGAATTGAATTCGAATTGAATTAGAGTTATCAGTTTTGAGTATTTTATTAATTTTTCATTATTTTCGAGCACAGTTTTCTTCAGACGATTTTGAAATAACTTTTAAATAAAATGGGCAATTCAAATACTTATTATATAGTATTTTAAAAGTATTTCCAAATATAAAATTCTATTTATTCTTTATAATAAGGGAATTTCTAAATACGATTTCCAAACCGATTTCGTAAATTGGTTTTAAAAGATTATTTTCTAAAGTAAATTATTTTAAATATAAAACAACCATTTTTGTACTATTTGAGCGTTTTAGAAACAGAATTAAATGATTTAGTAAAACACATAGTATGGGACACGAGCGTTTATTGTTTTGGTAAATTACGGACTTGTACGATCGAAACTATTCTAATTTTGCCAATTAATGGCATATTTTGAGTTTTATAATACCTATTTATAGGAATTATTTGGGATGGCCAATATTTGGCGAGTTTTATGGTTTGAGACCTCCTATTCTAGGAGTTATGGTCGATGAGAGCCATCATGATGCTCTTATACCTGCCGATGATATGAGGCAAGTCTTGATTTTGTGATTTTTTATTTTGAGATTAAGGATTCATGAGGAACCATTATGAGGTTTTATTATACTTGTCGATGAGATGAGACAAGTCATGAGTTTTCTAAGGTTTCTGAGTTTTCTAATGTGGCATTGGCTAGCGGTTAGTAAATTGTTTAGTGGGAACGTGTGGTATGGGACGTACATTACCACTTTTCGGTTCCTAGCTAAGAGTTTGTGACACGTTCTGAGTTATACCAGTACTAAAGCTGTTGGGCTCGTAATGGGCTATTGGGTCCAATCTTTATCGAGTTGTTGGGCTCATCGTGAGTTTACAATTTCGGTCGTTTGGGATAGGTACCTATAATTTATATAGTACTGGACAAGAGTTTTGCATGTGCATATTTTTAGATTTGAGTTGTTGGGTTCTTATTGGGCTGTTTGGTCCATCCTTTTTATTGAGCTGTTGGGTCCATATTCTGAGATTTGTGTTTGAGATTTTTATTGGACTGTTGGGTCCATACTTGAGATTTAAGTTTGCCGCCTTCGGCGCTTTTATATATGAGATTTACAATCTTCTTCTTGGATATATATATATATATATATATATTGATGAATTTGCCATTTGGCATAGTTTTGAGTTTTTAAATCACTCTTTTATGATTTCATTTTTGTGTTTGTCATTTACAGCGTTTTTTGAATTTTGAGTTTAAGACTTCTCCTTTTTAGGGAATATGGTTCATTGAAACCATTATAGATGTTTTGGGATATCGCCGATGATATGAGGTATTTATTTCTATATTTTAGTGTTATTGTTTGAGTTACCTCTTTTGAGGTCTTTTTATACTTAAGTGACATTGGTCCAGTTAAGTCATGGGTGTGTTTTCTTTCCATTGCTTCTTCTCATTGGAGAAGAATTATCACCTTGTATCTTATACTTCATATTATCGTCGTTTCTTATTAACTGATTGTTTTAGCAAGACTGACCGGTATAATTTTATACTCGGGTCAGACCGAGTTGTTTTAGGTTAGCTATTAGTGATGTGCAGTAAATGTGCATATTTTACTTCCAATTTAATCTAGTTAAATTAAATAAATGATCATATTTGGTATTTTAAGATGTTTAAACCAAAATTCAAATTATTTTCAAATCATCATTTATTCATCTTCATTTAGAGGCAAAATGGTCCTTTGTATGTTAATTAATTTGATTCAATTCACTTACACATTTTATTTTTATTTATAGGAAAATTGATGGAAATTTGAAGAGGCTTAATGTATTCATGTATGCACGCAAGAGAAGGAAGAAAATGAAGAAGGAGATAATTCATATCATGCGTCACGGACGACCCCGCCTACCCACTTGCCATGATCCCTCTTAAGAGATAATACACATGATTAAAGTTACATGCACATTTAAATAGAGGGTTATGCTAATGCTAATGATTACTTGGAGGCTGCATTGAGGGTAGTTTGGGTACTTTTCAAAAAATGGATTAGGGTTTTAAATCTTGTATAAATATCCCTTATGTTTCATGTAAGGCTCTCTTCTCTTAGTTAGTTTAGATCAAGAATAAAATGAGAGCTCTCTTTCTTTTCATGGCTACTTAGCAATTTCTTTTATGTAATTTCTTATGCAATTTTAATTCAAGTCTTTTCCTGTTTATTTACTTTCATGGTAGTAGTGTAGATCTTCTTCTATTTTATGCAAGTAGATTAGCTCCTCTTTTACTTTGCTTTCATCTTCGTTTTTTGTATGTTTCATGTTGCATGCTACGTGTGTTGATATGATAATACAAATGAGAGGCTAAACTCCTTCAATTTAGGGGTAATGAAGCTCTTTAATCATGTATCTTCAACATTTTGATCATTTATGCTCTCTTGTTATGCTTAATGGAAATATTTGAAGTGGTTTAAATTGTTGATTTAGCTTTGAATTTGATAGCCTATATTGTTGACACCAAATAGACTATGCTTAAACAAACAACAAACACAAGTTACCTCTTCATCTACATGTGATTATGGTAAGAGAATGTTTAAATCAAAATTCGATGGTTTATATTTCTAATCAATAGTTAATAGGCCATACTTAAAATAGATTTTGCTTTCAACTTTATTGTCATATTTCATAAGAGTTAAAAGTGTATTAGTGGTTGTGTTATAGTTTGATGGTTTATATTGGGCTAATTAATAGCACAAATATGTCATACTTATGATAAGCACATCAACTAATTTCACTAATGACCAAAAAAGAGAGATCATAATTTCATATTTTGTTGAACTATATGATCTAGAGAGTGGAAATTACTTCTAAATTGTCTTTAAACTCTCATATTTTATCACTCTCTTTTGTTATTTTCTTACATTTCTAGTTAATCACTCTCAACTTTTAATTTGATTGAATGGAAATTTAGAATCTAATAATTTCCTGCGGATCGACCCGTACTCGCCTCGTACTAACTTTTGTACGTCGTGCGCTTGTGGTTAATTTTATTATAAATTCGTTCGACGGATTTCTAACTCGATAGAATTCCCGTTGACAGACAAGTTTTTGGTGCCATTGTCAGGGAATAGTTTTCATTTTAATTTCTACTCTTCGAATTATTTGTCATTTGATTTTATTGTGTGTTTTTTGTGTGTTTGTTTGCTTTTAAAAAAAATGATTTTGTGTTGTGTGTTTGTAGTTTGAATTTTGTTGTGTGCTTATTGTTTTTATTGCATTTGCATTCTTATTAAAGAAAAAAACATCACAATTTCAAAACAAAATAAGAAATATTTTTCATTGCAAATTACTTCTCTTTTTTTACAATTCTCTTTACAGTTTTACATTACAAATTTGCAACTGTGCACTATGCACAAACACTGTGCACAGAAATACAACCCATCCAAACAGCCTTGCTATTATCTACCCTCTCCACTACATCACTGCTGCCCCCTTCCAGTTCACTGTACCCAACTGCCATTTCTTCAAAACTGCATTTCCAGTTACATACAAACCCAAACCATCCCTAATCCCAGCTCCTACAAACATTTGCTGCATTACTGCCATAACATTACTGATCATCCATCGTGAACACTTACCACTGCATACATCTCACTGCGATCAACATGTTGGTGTAAACCAAAATTAAAGAGTCGTGACTACTGATGTGAAAAGTCATGTCTATTCGAATGAAGAGTCATGTCTATTCGAATGAAAAGTCATATCTGTTCAGTGAAGAGACGTGTCCATTCATTGAAAAGTCGTGTCTATTGAAATGAAGAGTCATGTCTATTAAGTAAAAGTCATGTCTATTGAAGTGAAAGGGTGTCTATTCAAAAAGGTTATGTCCGTTTGTAAGGGTTGTAAACCACTATATATATCTGATCATTTTGTTGTGTTGTATGAAAGTTGTAGGCAAGACAAAAAGCAAGTTATAAAAAAATTGTCTATCCTCCTCTAAAATTATAATTCTCCTCTTTTCTATTTTAACAAATTGGTATCAGAGCTTGGTTGAAAAATGTCAAACAACCTTATCTCCCTTGTTCCTCGATTCAACGGTGAAAAGTTTGATTATTGGAGCAATCTAATGAGGCTCTGTCTTGAATCTCAAGATTTGCGGACAGTTGTTGAAGAAGGTGTTGGTGCGCCGGAAGATGAGACGCAACTCACAGTTGCCCAAAGAGATCTTCTGAAAAGCAAAAAACAGAAAGATCGGAAGGCTCTCTTCCAAATCTATCAGACTCTTGACATTCAAGTTTATGAGAGAATTTCAAAAGTTGCAAATGCTCAGGAGGCTTGGAAAATATTGAATACAACGTATTCTGGCCAAGATCAAGTAAAAAAGGTTCGTCTGCAGTCGCTACGAGCTAAATTCAAAAAGATCGAAATGAAGGATAGTGAGAAAATCTAAGAGTATTTTACTCGTCTCACTTCCATCATAAATCAGATGGCTTCAAACGGAGAAGTCGTGGAGACCCAAAGAGCCGTCAAAAAAATTCTACGGGGCCTACCAAACAAGTTCGATCATATTGTGGTTGCAACTGAGGAATCAAATGATATTGCTTCACTTTCTCTTGAAGGTTTGCAAGGAAGTCTGGAAACTCATGAGGCTAGAATCTTGATGAGAAGTAAACAAACAAATTCTTCTCAAGATCAAGCCTTAAAATCTCAATCACATCCACAAAAGGTCAAGGCCCATCCCATGGCAGAAGTAACAACAGGAATAGTGGAAAACGTGAAGAATCGAAGGAGGAGAAACCATCATTCCAAAATAACAAGGTGTGAGGCAAATACAAAGGCAAAAAAACCATATTTTGAATGCAATTTCTGTCACAAGCCGGGTCATAAAGCAAATGATTGTTGGCAGAAACATCCTGAAAAGAAGCCAGTTGCTGGTTTCATGCATAATGAAGCAGAAAAATCTGAATCTTTGTTGATTGCTTCGGATGGAAATGTTGAAACGTATGGTACTTGGATAGTGGTGCAAGTAGGCATATGACTGGAAATAAAAATTTATTTTCGAGTCTTGTGGAAGTTGATGATGGTCGGGTTACTATTGGAGATGCAAAATCATACAAAATTCATGGTGTTGGTGAAATTTCTTTCAAAACCAAGGCTGGAAAAGTTGAAAAAATATCGGAGGTTCTTTATGTACCAGGCATACGCAGCAATCTTCTTAGCGTCGGTCACTTGCTGAAGAAAGGATTTGATTTTCGATTCGTTGGAGACCAATGCAGCATGAAGAAGAACGACCAACACGTGGAAAATATTGTGATGGGATCCAACAAATTATTTCCGATCAAACTTGACATCGTGAGTAGTACGTGCATGATTGTTGCTTTTAATGATGAAGTTTCCAAGTTATGGCATGAGAAGTTTGGGCATTTAAACTTTCGGAGTTTGAAGGAGATGTCTACCAAAGAAATAGTCCAAGGGCTGCCTAAACTTGAAGTGATAAACGAAGCATGCGAGGAATGCCAATTGGGAAAGCAAAATCGTGAATCTTTCCCATCCAAATTGAAGTGGATTTCTCAATCACCTCTGGAGCTTGTTCACATCGACCTCTGTAGACCAATGCAAGTGACATCGCTTGGAGGCAGCAGATACTTCTTGTTATTTGTTGATGATTACACAAGAAAATTTTGGATTTACCGTGTCAAAAAGAAATATCAGAGGCCTTCTCTTGCTTCAAAGAGTTCAAATTTTAAGTTGAAAAGCATTCCGGTCATCCAGTAAAAAATCTAAGGAGTGACCGTGGAGGAGAATACATGTCCTCTCTGTTTGAAGAATTCTGACAAAATCATGGAATCCGCCATGAGTTAACTGCTAGGTACTCACCTCAACAAAACGGAATCGCAGAGCGCAAAAATCGAACAATAATGAATATGGTCAGATGCATGTTGAAGAAGAACTTGCCTGCGTGTTTTTGGGCTGAAGCGGTCTCTTGTGTCGTTTACTTAATCGACCGATCACCAACGAAGAACTTAAAGGATTCCACTCCAAATGAAGTCTGGTATGGCAAGAAACCAAATGTTGCTCATTTAAAAACTTTTGGTTGTCTTGCATACTCTCATATTCCTGATGCTTTAAGATCGAAGCTCGACAACAAATCTGAAAAAGGCATTTTCATTGGTTATAGCCAAAGGACTAAAGCTTACAAGCTTTACAATCCAATGACGAAGAAGATGATTATCAGCAGAGATGTTCGCTTTGATGAAACTGACTGTTATAATTTTTCAGATTTTGCAGAATTACCTGGATGGAAAACTCTAAATCTTGAAGAGGAAACTTCTTTGGAATAAGGTGTTGATGCTGATGTTGGTATTGAAGAACAACAACCTACAAATAATGGGGATGAGCAGGAGAAAAATTCACCACCAACGGCGGAAAGAAGGACGCAACCCTTGAGAGAAATCTATGATGCAATCGAAGAAGTTGACACTACGGATCATGTATATTTTGCATTTTTTGCGGGATAAGATCCAATCACTTATGAAGAAGCATCAAAGGAAGAAAAACGGGTAAATGCAATGAAGGATGAAATCAAGTCTATTGAGAAAAATGGTACGTGGGAGCTTACCACTTTGCCTTCACACAAATCAGCCTTTGGTGTGAAATGGGTGTTCAAAACCAAAACAAATCTTGATGGCTCCATCAACAAGTACAAAGCACGTTTGGTTGTGAAGGGGTATAAGCAAAAGGAAGGAGAAGATTTCAATGAGGTATTCGCTCCTGTCTCTCGACTTGATACAATCGATTGTTGATTTCTACTGCTGCTCAAAATGGCTAGAAGCTGCTGCAAATGGATGTGAAATCAGCTTTTTTGAATGGTTTTCTTCAAGATGAAATTTATTTTCAACAACTTCCTGGTTTTGTGAAAAGGGACGAAGAGGAAAAGGTGTATAAGCTGCGGAAAGCTTTATACGGGCTGAAGCAATCCTCCATGCATGGTATGATCGTATCAATAATTTCTTCTTGAAGAATGACTTTGAAAGGTGTCCTTTTGAACACACTCTTTACATGAAGAAGCATTCAAAAGGAGGTTTCATGATCGTGAGTTTATACGTGGATGATCTGATTTTTACTGGAGATAATATGGAGATGTTATCTGAATTCAAAAATTCAATGATGAAGGAGTTCAAGATGACGGATTTGGGAGAATTACATCATTTTCTAGGGATAGGTGTTCAGCAATCAAAATGTGGGATTTTTATCTCGCAAGAAAAATATGCTGCTCAAGTATTGGAGAAGTTCAATATGATGAATGCAAATCCATTTTCAACTGCTTGTGTTGCAGGTTTGAAATTGTGCAAAAATGGTGAAGGAAAGTTTGTGAATCCAACTATTTTTCGAAGGCTAGTTGGAAATTTGATGTATCTCACTGCTACAAGACCCGACATCATGTACGCAGTAAGCTTGATTAGCAGATTCATGTAGAAGCCTTTCTCAAACCATTGGGAAGCTGCAAAAAGAATTTTACGATACGTCAAAGGAACTATTGACTATGGCATTTTCTACGAAGCTTGTTGGATATACGAACAGCGATCTAGGTGGAAGCATCGATGATTCAAGGAGTACTTCGGGTTATGCATTTAACCTTGGAAGTGGAATTATTTTTTGGTGTTCAAAAAAACAACCAGTTGTGGCACTTTCTACCACCGAAGCGGAGTACATCGCAGCATCTCTAGCAGGATGTCAAACTTTGTGGCTAAGAGGAATTCATGAAAATCTAAGCTTCAAGCAAAAAGATCCTACGATCATTTATTGCGACAATAGTTCTACTATCTCTGTCTCAAAGAATCCTGTTTTACATGGAAGAACAAAGCATATTCGTTTACATTTCCATTTCCTACGAGAATTCGTTCGTGAAGAAGAAGTGGAGTATTGTCGAAGTGAAGAACAAATTGTTGATATCTTCATAAAGCCGCTTGGAGGGACTGCTTTCTCAAGAATTGTTGCTGCTTGGGTGTTCGAAGGAATTTTGGTTTAGGGGAGGCATTGTAGGTGTAAACCAAAATTAAAGAGTCGTGTCTGCTAATGTGAAAAGTCATGTCTATTCGAATGCAGAATCGTGTCTATTCGAATGAAAAGTTATATCTGTTCAGCGAAGAGACATGTCCGTTCACCAAAAATTCGTGTCTATTGAAATGAAGAGTCGTGTCTATTAAGTAAAAGTCATGTCTATTGAAGTGAAAATGTGTCTATTCAAAAATGTTATGTCCGTTTGTGTAAACCACTATATATATGTGGTCATTTTATTGTGTTGTATGAAAGTTGTAGGCAAGACAAAAAGCAAGTTATAAAAAAAATATTGTCTATCCTCCTGTAAAATTATAATTCTCTTCTCTATTTTAACACCACACTCAAAACAACAACATCCCCTTCAAACTGCTGGAGCTACTGCCATCACCATACATTGCAGTGCCACCACAAACTATCCACTCCATACACCCCTTACAACATTTTGACAATTCACTTCCACGACAGTCCCCTCCCATCATCTCTGATCAAAACTGCAAACCAATCACCTCGCAAACAACCGTGAACTCGTCTCGCACCAAAAAAACAAAAAAAACAATCATAAACCTCTTCACTGACTACCCTTAACTGCTCATTGTCTTACTATTTGCATCTCTCCCACAACCACTAGCTCCAACTACAACTTAGTCACCACTGCCCCGAACCACTTCTGATTTCTGCATAAACTTCACAACATCATTCTCCTTCACTTTATCACCTCAAACTACCTCTGCAAGCATCACTTCTCTTCCTGCCGCCTTCTTCCTCCGCCAATTTCACCTCGCGACAAACCAATATCACAACTTCAACATCACAACGATCACAATCCTCCACGACAATTAACCCATCTCACCGTATCCCCAAACCAATCGAACTAGCGGTCGACCACGCCTTGAACCCCCTTCTAATCGAAAACCACAGCCTCCCACAAACGCCACCACCAACAATCACTGTACTCCATCGCAATCCTCGAATGAATGTTGAGTATTTGGGAATTTGAAAATTCGACGTGAGAAAGTGAATCGAAATTTGGAGGCGATGGTTATCTGTTTAAAAAAAAGAAGAAGATTAAAGAGTGCAGAAACGATAAGTATTAACTAGCTACTTTCTTTTGCAATTTTTTTAATTGGCCAGTTGGGCTGGGTGTAATTCAATAGGGCCGGGTGGTTTGATTTATTTTTGTTATGGTGTTTTATTTAGTTCCAATTTGGTTTTAGTCCATCTATCTTTTCATTCTTTCCCTACTTAAAAAAACAAAACAAAAATAAGTTTGTTTTGGGTTGTCTTTTGTTTTACCAATTTGTTAAGTCTTGTTTTTCTTTTGTTTGTTGTTTGTTTAGTTTCACTTATTATATAAAAAACAAAAAAAAACTTGTATATATCTTGTTTTTAATTTCGGGTTGCAGAAGAAGAAATTGAAAGGCAGAAGTGCTTGCTAAAAATAAACTACTTTGCTTGCTTGCTATAAAAAAATTGCTACTTTTAAAATAATTTGCTAATAATTTTGCACACTTTGCTATCGTGCCCTCATCTCTTGTTTTAGTTGTTTTGCATTTTTGGTTGCTTGCGTTTGATAAAAAAATTCAAAAAAAAATCATTCGTAGTTACATCGTTAATTCACGTTTAATTTCTGGTTTGCATTTCATCTAGAATTTTGATTAATTATAATGCTTAGAAATCAATAACACTTAATTGTATATTGACTAGCTGCCTTTTTTGAATAATTTAATTTCTTGTGAACAATTTAATTTCTTAGTGTCTAGATTACGCCAGAGCAATAACCATTTATAAATATTACGGTGATTCGTAAATATTATAGTGCTTGTTTCTCGGAAGGTACTTAAACCTCCGGGTGCATTGCTACGGTAATTCGTGATGCACCAATAATCATGTCTATCACGTGGCTGAGAACTATCTTATTGATTTAAGACAATGTATGATTATACAATTTTGGGTTAAGAGCTACTCTAGATACAATATTTGTAATTAAACTCTTGCATTCATTTAGCTGCATTAGTTCATGCATATTAAAAAAACAAAAAAATTCCAAATCCAAAACTAAAAAATTTGTAAATATTTCTTAACTTGGTTTTGTTTAAATCCTTTCTTTTGAATTTATTTCGAATTTTTTAATCAAAAACAAAAATGAAAAAACAAAATCTTTACTTGGTTTTTTCTAGAAAACCAAAAAATATAAAATCTTTCCAAAAAAACAAAATTTTAAAATCCAAACACCAAACAAAAAAATCAAATTTCGTTTTGAAAAATAAATTCTCTTTGGTAAATAGTTTTCTTTTATGAACAAGAAAACAAAAAAAAAAATCAATTAAATTTCTTTTTTTCTCCCCTTTGTGAACGCTTTTCCTTTATAAAAAAAACCAAAAACATTCTTGAAAATGTTCGAATTTCCATATTCACTTGAATTTTACAATAGTTGTGAAAATCAATATAATCCATATGTTTTCACTCCAAATTCTTATGGATATTTTAACAACTATTGTGTAAATAATTCGAATTTTGAACAACAAAATTTTAAAAATGATGAACAAACATCAACACTTGAAAATAGCATTTCATCTTTACTTGAACTCTCTACACAACAAAATCAAAGTATAAATGATTTGTGTAATTTCTATTTGTGTAATAACTTGAGTCAAGGATTTGAAAATTTGAATTCAATTCAAAATTCAACTGATTTTGGTTATAACTCATGCCATACAACTTCAAACTCCAAAACTAATTTTAAAATGGAAATGAGAACCACTTTTCAAATAATTTTAGCAATGTAAATAATCTCGACTATGATAGAAGTAAAAAAATTTGTTCTCAACACGTCCAATAGAAATTCTCAAGTAAATAATTATAAGTTGGATTTTATTGAACAAATGAACGAAATTTACGATGATCACATAGATTTGTTGATTAGAAACATACAAAAAATTACATGAACAATAAAATCAAATCCTAACATGTGATGAGTCAAATAGTAGTCTATCTTTTACCAAAATTGACGATTTTCAAAAAACAACTTTTGAAACTAAAAATGATGATCTTAATGAAAATGATGAAAACATAGTAATTGAGTTGGATTTCAATTCTTTTGAGGGTGAGAAACTCGATTTAAATTTTGATCCTTCTTTTCTCAATTTCAAAATTTTGAATACAACAACTTTGGATTTTGAAAATGTTATATGAAACGAAGTTGTTGATAATCCAAAAAGGAAGACGAATTTAACAAGCACAATTTCTTTAGACTTTTCTAAAACGAGTTATTAAATTCCGATTGGAAAGATTTAAATCATCATTTTGATTTTGAAATCAATAATTTTGAAGAATTTTTTAATGACAAACTTGAATTTCTTGAACTTCAATCAATCGATATATCTACCCCAAACATCATCAAAAATAAAACAACTCGTATGATTTTTAATAAAATGGCGTTCGTTTTTCCTAATCAAAATTCAACTTTGAAATCTTTTACGATTTGTTTTTCCGAACTTGAGTTGTGTCTCATATACTTGACAAGACAAATGAATCAGTTTTTGGAAGACCATTTCATTTACTTTTTAACGATATACTTTCTGATGTCTTGTAAATAATCATCTTTTTACTTTCATTTAAATAAAGGTCATGTTTTATGTTTTATTTTTCTCCTTTCACTTGGATAGACTGTGGAGACGTAGTCAAAAATCAAGTGTGGGGAGAGTCTCATCATTTTTGTTTTCAATGTTTCATGAATTATTTTTGCATTCTCTTTCCAAAACTAAAGAAAAAACTCAAAAAAATTAAGCAATTTGATTTATTTTTATAGAAACACTATAGGATAAGTATAAGATTTTGGTTATTAAATTTAAATTTTTAAAAATTTATTTGTCTCAACAATAATAAAAATAAAGTTTGATTACAAATAACGATGAATTAACTAGTATGTAGGTAGGTTCATAGTGATAATTATGAAGTATATCCTAATTGAAAATCTTTGTTTAAAAAAATGGTGAATTTAAAGTAAAAGATATAACATTTTTTGTCCTCTAATTTAAATAATGCTAAGATGATTTTGCAAAACTATCTCTCCAAAAAAACAAAATCTTTGTATATATGTATATATTTTTAATAAACACCTAGAGTCATGTGTTCACACTTGTGTGTTCACTCGCCATACTTTGTACCCTTCTTACATAAGCCTGAAAGGCAGTGCACGATCGGTATATCTGGTCTCAGTTTATCTGAGTTAGGTGTGTGTATATAAAAAATATTAATAATGCCTATAGTCAATCGGTGTTCACACTCATATGTTCACTCGCCATGCTCTATATTCCCTTCACATAAGTCCGCAAGCCAGTGCATTGGTAATATATCTGGCCTCAATTTATCTGAGTTAGGCTTATGTAAATATTGTTAATATCCATAAAATTTTCAAAAAAAATAAATAAGTGAGAGTAAGCAGTTGAAATCTAAGCACTATTTAACTTGTTTGATTTGACTTATTATTGAAAAGAAACAAAAATACCACTTTGATAATCAATTAAGGATTTATTTCATAGTTACACTTTGTTATCAACCGAAACAACGAGTTAAACTATAGTCTATTTGCTATGATAACTTCATTTTTGTTGGAAATTTTAACAAGAAAATGACTCATATTTTCAAGATAATGACCAAAAGCTATATTTAACTTATTCGTGTTGATTTAAAAGTAAATCCTTCATTGTAAATATTTTCAAAAACTTTCATTCATCTCTTTGTAAATAAATCTTGCATTATGTAAATATTTTCACTTCGCGTTTGGATTTTGTAGGCACTATCTGCTGCAAACTCTCACGAGACAACACTCGTCCTATTGGGGACACCCAAAGGTTTAACGGCTTGTTGCATACACTCAATGCAATCGTGCTTCCTACAAAGACAGATTTATCTTAGTTTTTCTTTATTCGAGAACGAATAAAAAGATAAGTGTTGGGGTGTTTGATATGCACGTAAATATGCATATTTTTACTTCAATATTTAACCAAGTTAAATTAAATAAATGGTCATATTTAGTATTTTAACACGTTTACACCAAAATTCAAATTATTTTCAAATCATCGTTTATTCACCTTCATTTAGAGGAAAAATGGTTATTTTTGTGTGTTAATTGATTTGAGACAATTCACTTACACATTTTATTTTTATTTAGAGGAAAATTGATAGAAATTAGAAGAGGCTTAATGTATTCATGCATGCATATAAGAGAAGGAAGCAAATGAAGATGGAAATAATTCATTTCATGCATCATGAAGGATCTTACCTACCCACTTACCATGATCTCCTCTTACGAGCTAATACACATGATTAAAGCTACATGCCATTTAAATGGAGGGTTATACTAATGCTAATGATTACTTGAAGGTTAAATTTCCTAAGAGGGTAGTTTGGGTAGTTCCTAAAAAATGGACTAGGGTTTTAAACTTGTATAAATACCCCATATATTTCATGTAAGGCTCTCTTCTTTCTTAGGTTATCTTCTCTTAGTTAGTTTAGATCAAAAATAAAATAAGAGCTCTCTTTCTTTTCATGGCTACTTAGCCATTTCTTTTATGTAATTTTTTTTATGCAATTTTAATTCAAGCCTTTTCTTGTTTATTTACTTTCATGTTAGTATTATAGATCTTCTTTTATTTTATGCAAGTAGAATAACTCTTCTTTTACTCTGTTTTCATCTTCTTTTTTGTGTGTTTCGTGTTGCAGGCAACTTGTGTTGATATGATAATACGAATAAGAGGCTAAACCCCTTCAATAAAGGTAATGAAGCTCTCTAATCATGCAACTTCAACATTTTGATCATTTATGCTCTTTTTTATGCCTAGTGGAAACATCTGAAGTGGTTTAAATTGTTGTTTTAGCTTTGAATTTGATAGCCTATATTGTTGACACCAAATAGGTTATGCTTAAACAAACAAAAAACACAAATTTACCTCTTCGTCTACATATGATTATGGTAATGAAGAGAATGTTTAAATCAAAATTCGATGGTCTATATTTCTAATCAATAGTTAATAGGTCATACTTAAAATAATTTTTTCTTTCAACTTTGTTGTCATATTTCATGAGAGTTAAAAGTATATTAGTGGTTGTGTTATAGTTTGATTGTTTGTATTGGGCTAATTAATAGCACAAATATGTCATACTTATGATAAGCACATCAACTAATTTCACTAATGACCAAAAAAAGAGATCGTAATTTCATATTTTGTTGAACTATATGATCTAGAGAGTGGAAATTACCTCTAAATTGTCCTTAAACTCTCGTATTTTTATCACTTTCATTTTGTCATTTTCTTACATTTCTAGCTAATCACTCTCAACCTTGGTTTAATTTGATTGAATGAAAATTTAGAATCTAACAATTCTCTACGGATCGACCAGTACTAGCCACATACTAACTTTTGTACGTCGTGCGCTTTTGGTTATTTTTATTATAAGTTCGTTCGATGGATTTCTAACTCGATGGAATTCCCACCGACGAACTATCGGTTATGGGACTTAGCTTTGATGCATCTGCTTGGATATCAGCCTAGCACTTTTGTGCAGTTTACATTTCTTTCCGCTTGACTCTGATGTTTATTTTGATTAGTGTATATAGTGTGGTCTTTAAACCACTTTTACATATCATTTTTTATCGTACCGGGATGTTTTAGTGTATATGTATTTATATATATATATATGATGTTTACTGTTCTTGGGGTGATATGCATTCCGTTATTGTATTTTGTTCAGATAGATCCATTAACAACCTATAGTTTTGTATTACGTATCTATTGGATATATCGATCCACAAGAGATTGGAAAAAAAATATAGAGCATTTATCGATGTATTCAGTAGATGTTTAAGACAAGATTATAGATGGTCGCTCCTAACCAACCCTATTCTTCGCATTAGCAAACAGAATTACTCGGTAATTCTCTTTGTTAAGGTGCATCTCGAGGTGGGGCGTCATAGCTTGGTGTCAGAGCTGAGTTCAAAACAAAATAGGATAAAAACGGAACAGAACATATATTACATTACATCAAAGTACAATATGAGTGAAATAATCATTTTTAATCAAACTTGTTTCGAATCGTGCCTTAACCTTTTTGAGTCCTTGGGAGTAGATGAATGCGAATACATCTAGGAATGTGATTTTATAATTCCATAACGTTCCTTAATTAGTGTACCTTGTTAATAATACCTATCCCTGTAAATAATCCATTCTATCTCAACTTTCAGCTTATGGCTGGAAGAGAAAGAAGTCACACCTCGAAGTCTGAGCAGCCTAGTGGCTCACGTCCTGAGGGTGTGTAAATGTCAACTGATCAAATCTTAAGCTTACTCGAAGCATCCAGCCCCCTGCTCCATCCAATTCTTCTCCTCCGCTCAAATCCATATAAGGACATATGTGCAGTGACTATTCTCATTTTAAAGACAAGCCTTTCAAAGGTTTCGAGACCATTCTTGAGGTCCAAGCTTGGCTTTGGATATGCGAGCGCATCTTCTCTCATATGGATTTATCTGATCATCATCGAGTTCTTATAGCATCGAGTATGATGTAAGAACGTGTTGTCAATTGGTATGAGCTTCTTATTGCCGAGATTGATGAGTCCACCCTCACTTAGCAATAGTTTAGAGAGCGGTTCGAGCTTAAGTTTGTGACTGAGTCTGAGAAAGCTTCACTTGCCTGTCGCTTCCTTAAGTTGAAGCAAGGGAAATCATCAATTTCAGCATATGTTTCTTCCTTCGAGTCCCTATCCAAGCATGGGCTTGAATTTATCAACACTCCATACAGGAAGAACCTTAGATTTGTTTCTGGATTGAAGAAATACTTGAAGAAATCTCTTATGCTCCGGCTCAAGTTATCTTCAAAGAGCTTATTGATTCGGCGCTTCACCTTGAAGTTGTCGAGAAGGAAAGGGATAGTAGCGATGAGGATGAGGTTCGCAAGAACCCAAATAAGAGAAAACTTCACTTCTAAGCATCCCAATCTTTTACTCGGAAGAAGAAGAAGCATCTTGCCTCTAGTTCTCATTCTGGTGCAAGCCACCGTTCTCACAAGTCTTATTTCAACTGTGGTTCTCAAGATCACTTTATTTGAGAATGTACTAAGCCTATCGTTTGCCGCACTAGCAAACAAGAGGGACATTGGTCTTCCTAGTGCCCCATTTTCATCTAAGGGTTCTTGGTTGGGAAAGCTCATCGTGATGGATGCTTCTAGTGGTCTCTCCCAACCTAGAGGTACTCCTTTTTCCTTTTCTTTAGAATTATATTCTATGTTATGATCATTTTATTTATGTTCTCTTCGATTTAAGTGCTTCACAGTCACCCATATCGAAGAAGCTTGATGGTGTTATGCTTTAGATTATTTCATATTTCGTCGCATCTTAAGGATTGCGAATCCAATCGAGGGATCCATAACCTTGGTATTTTTTATGTAGGGTGTTATGATTATTCTGTGTATTTTCCTTTTCATGAGTACTTGCATGATAATTTTTACCTTGATATTTATATGTTTTGGGATGGCTTGGCTTGCTTATCATCAAGTCTAATCCGTTGTTCCTAAAGGATCCTATATATATTAGGTATCCTGATTTGGCTAACTGTTGTTTCTAGTTCTTCAGAATGTTAATTCCAAATTATCTTTATCTGTTATTGATTTTCGAGATGATGATGTATTTCAAATTCTATTTATTGTGACTCTGTTAATTTTTGTATGTCCGTTTTGGGACTGTTACCCAACCGGGCAATCGAGTATTGTGTTAATCTCATTTCTGGCTCTTAGCCTTTCGGTTATCTTTCCACGAGGATATCCATTAAGGAATGAGGCAATTGATTGAGTTCAATTGATATTATCATCCTTGTTTCTTTTGAGATATCCTTTTGGATACTCATTTGGTGTTATATTTTGTGGCATTACTTCACTCGAAGTAATGATATGTTGACAGTATGCTTCTTCTCATTTGAAAAGAATATCTTACCCATATCTTAATCTCTCGGTGATCTCATTTGATCTATTATGTGGCACTAAAGTCTTTCTTTGGCTTGACCTTGCATAAATTTTCATCGGCTATGAGTTGCAGAGGATAGCCTCCTTTTTCTACATTCCACACCCGTATGATTCTTGTGAGTGGCTTGTGATATCATTTGGATTGATTAACACTCCATTTTATTCGGTTAATCTTGTGAATCGAGTATTTTGGAAATATCTCAATGAGTTCTCTTAAGTATTCTTTGGTTTCGAGTTTATGCAGCAATTTGATATGTGTTTTAAGAGAGATTAGAATTTTAATTAGTATGAAATCAAAGAATATTTTGAGTATTATATATGAGAGGCATGTCTTTTTATAGAAATGATTTTTGTATTTTGTTATCCATCGAGTGCTTTAAGAATTCCGGTCGATACGCCTAATCAACGTTATCGATAGGAATTTTCTAATGCTATGATGAGGCAATCAGACACGATAAATTAAGTTTTTACGAGATTAAGTTTAGAAATAAATTAATTTAGGAATTGAATATTAAATTTTTTTTATTTTGAGTGGTATATGCATCCATTGAACCAAAGTGATGGTTAATTAAGTGGCGAGGCATTTTTGATTACTTGGTCAACTCTGTAGCCAATGGATAGAGTCGTTCACTATAAACCAATGGTGAGGCAATGCCATTATATTGTTTTGAATTTATAGAACTAAATATAAATATGTTTATTGTTAAAATGTTGTTTACTGGGTTAAAAATAGGTTTTGAGTTTTAAAATTGAAAATTTCCATTGGATATTTTAATGTAATGTAAAAGTTATATGTAATAAATTTTAAGCTTGTTTTCAAAAAAATTGTAACGACCCACTATTTTGGACCATTCAAATCAACAATAATACACACATGTCAGACTTGAATAATTCAAAATAACAGGTTGTAATAAAATTTGGAGCAAATAAAATCATTCACAGAATCACAGATACAGAAATATCATAATAACTCGCAGCGGGAATTAAAATACCAAAGTAGTGCATGAAGCTACTATAACAAAGTCTCAAAACAAATACATAATATCAGTCTGAAAACAAATACAATAGAAATCCCAATACATAGAAGTCCATTAATACAAGAGCTAAAATAGAACAACTGAAACTGAAATAGATAAATAACTAAATAAGCAGAATCTCCAGTGATTCCTAGCTGCAGAAAGAGAAATCCAAAGCTATGAATACTTAGGCTGATCCGAGCGTAAAGCAAAATACAAAACACTCGAGTCAGGACATACATACTTATATAATGTAAACCAACTCAAGTGAACTGTAATAAAGTACAAGTAACTTAAAAGATGCTTGGGACCCCCATCCTCTAAGGATCCGTTAAACTATTTACTCTGTAGTAATATTTCGCTATTATAATAATGTCTACAGTAAAATAATCTTACTTAAAAATACCGTTAAGGAGTGATCCAATATTCCCCTTAACATGTAATAGTCCCAATAGTCCATCCAGTATCAGCATACCTCCAGATCAGAAGGCTACCCTAAATACTCCATGTGCTACGGGAGAAAAACAAACTCATAGTAAAGCTCGCTATGGTAGGTGACACGGCACAACTAGGCATTGCCAGGGTAGATATACCAATTACACTTCCGGGCTGGTGGTAACGCATAGCAGCCACTACCACCCACTTCGAGCCGCACTCCCAAACTCAAAGGGGTGCAGCCAATAAATCACAAAAGTAATAAAATGGTATCAAAGAAGTATGTCCGATAGGAGGAGCTACCTCACTTAGCCCATCGATCGCTCCTGTTTTAGCCACCTTAAGCCGACTCACGGGAGTCAGGGCCACGTTCATACTATAATAGGATCGTCGCCACTACCCTACTTCATTCTGGAATCTCCACCGCATATACAGTTGTTAAAGTGGTTTCCGGTTTCGACAGAGAGTATGTCCATATCCGATCCCGGTCTCTTTAACAACCAATCGTTATTATAACCCATGGTTATAAATTTCAAAATGGTATTTATACTTCGAAAATCAAATATCATTTCAAACCATTTCAAAATGGTTTATATTTCGAATCAAAATACTCCATTTAAACCATTTAAAAGTGAAGTCATTAAATTTATAATTCAAATATTCAAATCCTAATAATTTAGCCTTTTTAGAGTTCGTATATTTACTTAAACACATTAAAACAGTGAAATTTCAGCTTTCGCAACACTTAGAAAATACTACGGTACGTTACATTTGAAAACTATTCAATTCAGCAAAGACAGCATTTTAAAACTGCTATAATAGTTCAGTTTTAGTTGAAAAATAGTTCAATTCAGCAAAGACGGCATTTACAAAACTGCTATAATAGTTCAGGTTTCAAATTAAAAGATTTAGTTAAATTCAGCAAAGACAACGTTTACAAAACTGCTGTAATAGTTCAGTTTTAGTTCAAAAATCTCATTTCATCCAACTGCAGCACTTAACAAGTGCTACAATAGCTCTTTCATTAGTTTTTAGCTTTTAGTTCACTTCTGCAACTATAGCACTTTCAAAGTGCTGCGGATTCATTTATTCCAGATTTTAGTTCATTTTCAGAAACGATAGCATTTCTGAAGTGTTACTAAAAGAATTTTCAGATTTACAATAGAATTTCAGCAACAATTAAACTTCAATTTAAGCCATTTTAATATATAAAATTTCATATTTTTCACTTCAAAATAGTCATTTAAAATACCCTTTAACTTATGATTTTTATAAAGTAAATTTCACAAATAAATATCAAATTTTAATAATTCACTTATAAAAATCAATGTACAATTTTTCCAAAATTTGCATTTACTTTATACTTTAAATTTAATTTACCATTTCATAAATTAAAATTAATTTCCATTTTAATTTTCTTAACTTAACTTTTATTTTTAAACCAAATTTCACATTTTCAAGTTAAGTTATATTTCAAATTACATTTTCAAACATTCATTTATTTAACCATTTTAATTCATAGAAAAATCGATAACATTTTATAAAAATCATTTTAAATTCAAATTTAAATCAAATTATCATATTTTATTTACTTAACTTAAACTTCATTTATAAACAAAATCACAAATTCCAAAATGAACTTATATTTCAAATTCAACTTTACCATTTATTTATTTCGCTTATTTAACTTGTAGAAAATCGCTAATACTTTATAAAAATCATTTTTAATTCAATTTAGATCAAAGTATCGTAACATTTACATTTTTAAAATACTTTAAAAATTCCATAAAAATATATATAACAACCACAGGTCTGTATAATATTTTCCAACCTAAGTCAAGTGATACGGATAATATATCATTTCAATCCGTAATTTACAAAGAAAAATCCGGGTTCTATAATTTCAAACCCGCAATCCCAAGTCAAATAAAATAAATAAAAATCGCTTAGGCCTATCATTTCACCCCATAATGATTTTTCCTATTCTAAAGTCCATTCGTGTATGTATCATTTCAACCCATAGTGATTCTATTCTATAGGAAACTTGTAGTGTGAGAAACAGATATAAATAAATAGTATAGCAACATATGGCAGTAACAGATGATATGACAGGTTTATAAACAGGGTTAACATCATATGATTCATATCACAGGTAGGTATAATATAATATAATATTTCTACACATCCACTTGTTGTCATTCACCATTTATATATGTATAAATGTCAAGCGTGAATACTCACCTCTTTACGCTGGAGTTAGCAAAACAAAACACACTAACAAAATCCAGAAAGCACGATAGCACGACTTTGATTTGAGTGGACTAGAGAGCCAAATGTTAATCTTGTATTCAACAACAAAACAAAGTAAAGTATAAATATAAATACAATACCAAATCTATTGGAACAAATTGAAATAGAGTTTACAAAAGACAACACCAAGTTTTTCAATTGATTTGCTTGACCACTAACCACTTTTGCTCGGCCACAATACTAAAACGGTTCGGCCATGATGATGTTTTCGGCTCGGGTATGGTCCATATTGGCACGGCTACAAGGAAATGAAGGTGTAGGAGTTAATAGTGAAGGGAGATCAAAGGGCAAGGCAAAAAGAGGAGTTTTGTGCATCATATAGGCTCGGCCATGCATCAACTGGCTCGGCCTTGGTCATGTTCATGTATGGTGGTGGCTGCAGTGAAGGCCAGTGGTGGTGTACAAGCTGGTGGTGGTGGCCAAGGGGGTGGCCGAAGCTATATATGAAGGGGATGGTGAAAACAAGCTCGGCTATGCATGGTTTCAAAGGGTTTTTGCACTTTTAGCGGTGTTAGCATCATGGGGTGGTCATGGCCAGTCATGGTCAGAGGACGGGATGGTCAGGATGTGTATGGTGAGGGGAAGAAGGTGATGTGGTGGTCGGTGAAGGTGGTGAGGGATTTAGGCCGAACAAAGCATATGAAGATCAAGCAAAACAATGTAAAAATTCAATAGAAAAATGAATAGAAAAGTAAAAAAATGGGAAGAAGCCATTAACAATTTTTTTCTCAGGTTTGAATGGCCAAAAGAAATGATGGAATGAGATGTTTTCTCACGTGAATTACAAAATAAAACTCATGGCTATTGCCTAGGAAAAGTCGGCCAAAAAATGTGAAGAGACAGGGCATTGAAAAGTCATAAGTTAAAAGGTTTTTGTCTCTTAGTATTTCCTATTTCTTTTATTTAAACAAACCAAAAGAAAAATCATATAAATAAAATAAAAATGAAAAAAAAATAAAGTAAAAATGAATAAATAAATAAATTTTAGGAAAAATAGAAAAATATAAGAAAATAGTTTATTAAATTAAAACTAGGGTTAAAATTGTAAATAAAAATACAACTAGTATTGGAAAAATTACCACTACACTTTGAAAATGTTTTAAAAATAAAATCATGAATTAAATAAATTTTAAAATATTTTAAAAATGAAATAAAATCTAATTAAAAATATTTTCAAAAATCTAGGGTTGTTACAAATTTGGTGGTTTCAAAAGCAAAGAGTGATGAGATTTTAAATTTTACTTTGAAAATATATTGGTATGAATTTATAAAAATTCTTTTGGAAATTTAATTTGTAAAAAGCGGAATATGAATTTGCATTTGGGTCTTTGAATACTTAGTATGTACTATAGTGATGAGTTTTGAAAATTTCTCAAGTATTGAAGATTGTGATTATAATTATAAAGATATTGAATTTTTGAAATTCTAAGAATTATGGTTAATAATTAATACATAAATTTTAGTTCCTTGGGTTTATCTTACTCTTGTGCTCTTGTCTAACGACTTACATTTGTACAGTCGTTTGGGTATGGTAGCCTTTGAAGAAACCGCCTTTTTATTGTATTATCTTGCCTCTATTGTGTCTATCTTGTATCGATGTGGTTCCTTCCATAGTGCCATACAGAAAATCATATCGATAGTCATTTTGATGATTAGAATTCACGTTGGAGTTGTGTTAAATCCCAACCCTACTCAAGGAGCTTATGAGAAATCAATCACGTTCAATTGATTTTTTATGTAGCACCTTGTTGAGTTCTTGTTTCGAAGGTGAGACGCCTTCGAAATCTTATGTGATGCTCAGAAAACTCCATGGTTCACTAATCTCAATTTTAGCATTTTGGAAACCATAGAATTAATCAAGCGAATCTTATCTTGGTCTTCTGCCATCCTATTTTGAGAGTATGAGAATTTCTTTCAAAACTCGAGCTTGTCTATCTATCTTTTTCTTGATGAATTAATTGTATTGTTTACGGCTCTTTCTAGAAAATTGCGAGGACGCAATTTTTATAAGAGAGGAGTCTGCAATAACCCTGGTATTAGTGATTAGCTGATATTGAGAATTAAATGAAATGAAGAAAATAAATTTAGTTAATTTTTTTTATTTCAAATAAACAATGTGGTTGAGTATAAATCTTGAGTTTAAAAATTTATTGTATGGAGATTTGGTTAATAAATTGAAAATATTGGAATTTCTGGTAATTTGAGTTAATAAATTAATCAAGTGATGTATTTCAACACTTAATAGTTGAAATAAATATAAATTGATGAAAAATAGAGTTTTAAAAACTTTATTTTCTAGAATTTGAGTAGGAAATGATCAATTTAAAAATTTTATTTGGGTAAATATAGAAATTCGGTGATTATTGCCAATATTAACTTTTATTGAATTTAAAGGAAAAAATATGAAATAAATGTGCATTTTATAAAATAAAAGATGAAATATTGTTAGAAAAATAATATTTTGATGATTAAAAAAGGGTTAGAATGATTTATTGTGACTTATTTGATAAACAGAATAATTTTTGTACAAGTTATATACTAAATATAGTGTTTTTACACTAAAATAATGAGAATTTTGAAATAGTGTGTAAAATAGAATTTTATTGTTAAAAATAACTTTCTATAATTAAAATAAAATTTTAGTTTGTAAAAAAAATTATTTTATAACAATTGGATGTATACATTTTATGGGGCATTAAATGATGAAATATGTGTATATAATGTTAATTTAGAGTAAATATGCTCATAGTTTTATTATTTCACTAAGTATTTTGTTCTTGGGCTTATTTGGGTAAAAATTAGGTCCATTAGCCATTAATCTAGAGGCTTCCTGTAAAAGAGAAAGAGCTGTATGTGAGTTTCATCTCTTTCTTTCTCAACTAAAGTTTACAATAAGAAAAAAAAAGAAAATAATGGCTTCTCCCAACTAAATCAATTTCTGCTCAATTTTTCCTGCAAAATTCGAAGTGAAATCATCTAAATCTAGAATACAAGGTAATCTCCATCCAATGCCAAAGAGATTTCATCAAAAATCTTTGAATTGATATAAAATTGTCTCTAACTTGTTTTATTTCTCCTGCAAGCTTCTTTTTCAACAAGAACATGTGCATAGAGCTCCATTTCTCCGCCAAAAATCATTGCTTGCACCAAAAAACTCTGCTAAATCATCAAGTGAGTTGATACTCGCATTTTCTAGCTACTACAATGCTCAAAGAGAAGTATCTGTGCAAAATACATACTCTGTAAATAATTTTTGTTTCGGTTTTTCTCTCTTGTGCAATATGATCCGAATCTCTACTTTGCATGCTTGTTACTTTCAATTTCGGCATTCCGACGATGAAATATAGCCGGATTTCTACCAGTTTGTGGTTTATATGTTCCTCTATATGTCTATAAAATTTGGTTGAAAAATACTTTCATTTGCTATGCTAAAAGTTGGTCAGAAAATCAGTTCGTCGCAAGAAAAGCGACTAGAACGAAAATCGCGTGAGAAGGCCGCTTACATCGACCACTAGGTCAACCAGACCTTTCCTTATGTCGACCGTATGGGCGACCTAGGGACAAAGGAGGTCCACCTGGCAGTCTACCTAGGGAGCTTTGTCTCCTGTTGTACTTGTTTGTGTGAGTTTGCTTGTTTCCGATTGTTTCCGTATTGATTTTTTAGCTTCTATCTTCGTTTCCATGATATATTTGTGCTGTTTTTTTATAGCTATAATGCCTATCAATAGGCTAGCTAAATTTTGAGTATTTGAAATTTGAATTTGAATTAAATTTGAATTGAATTCGAATTGAATTGGAATTATCGATTTTGAGCATTTTATTGGTTTTTCATTGTTTTCGAGCATGTTTTCTCCAGACAATTTTGAAATAATTTTTAAATAAAAGGAGAAATTCAAATAATTATTATATATAATTTTGAAATTATTTCCAAATACAAAAATCTATTTATTCTTTATAATAAGGGAATTTTCTAAATACGGTTTTCAAAACTGATTTCGTAAATTGGTTGTAAAAGCTTATTTTCTAAAGTTAATTATTTTAAATATAAAATATACAATTTTGTACTATTCAAGCATATGAGAAGAAGAATTAAACAATTTAGTAAAACATGTGGTATAGGACACATGCGTTTACCGTTTCAATAAATTCCGGACTTATACGATCGAAACTATTCGAGCTTTGCCATTTAATGGCGTATTTTAAGTTTTATAATTCCTATTTATGGGATTGTCTGGGATGGCCAATATTTGACGAGTTTTATGGTTTGAGATCTCTTATTCTAGGAGTTATGGTCGATGAGAGCCATTACGATGATTTTATACTTGCCGCTGATATGAGGCAAGTCTTGAGTTTGTGATTCCCTGAGGCTTATTTATACTTGTCGATGAGATGAGATAAGTAATGAGTTTTCTGAGGTTTCTTAGTTTTCTAATGTGGCATTGGCTAGCGGTCAGTAAATGGTTTAGAATGTGTGGTATGGGACGCACATTACCACTTTTCGGGTTCCTAGCTAAGAATTTGTGGCACATTGTAAGTTATGCCAGTACTAGAGCCGTTGGGCTCATATTGGGATGTTGGGTCCAATCTTTATCGAGCTGTTGGGCTCATCACGAGTTTATGTGACTTCGGTCGTCTGAGTTTTACAACATCGGTCGTCTAGGATTTACGGCTTCGGTCGTCTAGGATAGGTACCTATAATTTATATAGTACTGGACAAAAGTTTTGCACATGCATATTCTAAGATTTGAGCTATTGGGTTCTTATTGGATTGTGAGGTCCATCCTTTTTATTGGGCTATTGGGTCCATATTTTGAGATTTGAGTTTGAGATTTTTATTGGGCTGTTGGATCCATACTTGAGATTTGAGTTTGCCGCCTTCGATGCTTTTATATATGAGATTTACAATCTTCTTCTTGGATATATATATATATATATATATATATATATCGATGAGTTTACCATTTGGCATAGTTTTGCGTTTTAAAATCACTCTTTTATGAGTTCATATTTGTGTTTGTCATTTACATCATTTCTCGAATTTTGAGTTTAAGACTCCTTTTTAGGGAATATGGTTCATTGAAACCATTATAAATGTTTTGGGATGTCGTCGATGATATGAGGCATTTATTTCTATATTTGAATGTTATTGTTTGAGTTACCTCTTTTGAGGTCTTTTTATACTTAAGTGACATTGGTCCACTTAAGTTTAGGGGTGTGTTCTTTCTATTGCTTCTTCTCATTCGATTAGAATTATCACCTTGTATCTTATACTTCATATTATCATCTTTCCTTATTAATTGATTGTTTTAGCTAGACTGACCCGTGTAATTTTATACTCGGGTCAGACCGAGTTGTTTTAGGTTAGGTATCAGTTATGAGACTTAGCTTAGGCACATCTGCTTGGATATCATCCTAGCACTTTTGTGTAGTTTATACTTCTTTCCGCTTAACTATGATGTGCATTTTGATTAGATGTATATAGTGTGGTCTTTGAACCACTTTTTGTATATCATTTTGTATTATATTGGGATGTATCAGTGTATATGTATTTATATATAAGATGTTTACTGTTCTGTGATGTGATATGCATTCTATCATTGTATTTTGTTCTGATCGATCCATTAGCCACCTATAGTTTTGTATTAAGAATTTATTGGATGTGTCGATCCACGAGAGATAGGAAAAAATATAGAGAATCTATCGACGTATTCAGTAGATGTTTAAGACAAAATCATAGATGATCGCTCCTAATCAGCCATGTTCTCCGCATTAGCCGACAGAATTACACACTAATTCTCTTTGTTAATGTGGGTCTTGGGGTGGGCCGTCATAATAGAATCGAAGATGGAACATTGAAGTGTAAGGGCTGCTTGCTACTAGTCTTGAGGGTGGTTCCAAAATGGATGTAGTAAAAGTATTACATTCTCATTGTCCTTATCCTAGACAACTTATATGGATGAATGCTAGCACTACATTAGCGCCTTGAAGGCAGTGTTAGCATTCCAAGTAGGATTGCTATTCAAAAGGTAAGCGTAGCCTCAAGCTTCATCAACTGGGAATGGCTTAAATCTAGGAAGATGCAACAAGGCTAAGTGGGTCGCTTCCATTAAGGTGTGTCATCACCTTTCTAGATACATCTACATATTTATGGACTGGTTGTGCATGAGATCTTAATAAAAAGGGTTGCAAAGAAATCAGGATGATGACATATTCAATACTATCCAATAAGGGGTAGACCGGTCTTGTGTTGGTAGGGGATCCCGACGAGGTCCTCAGTACATTTTCTAGATGTGTACTGTGATAATTGGTACCCCGGTGTCTTATTACAGTATGGAATCTAATCTCTAATACGTGTCTTTATGGTTTTGATAGAGCCTAGTATGCTGGAATTTAATAATGATAACAAATTAGGCTATTTTCGTATGTTTATTTTGAACGCTTAGACATTATTATAATATTATTAGATCTTCTATAAAAAAAGTGTTTTGGTTATCGTAAGGTAAAAACTCGTCTGTGTTTATGTGCGGCGTGGTTTTATGAGATACGTTTGATTTTAAAAGGGTTTTAAACATAATAATTCAGTTGTTTGAGTTCACTCATACCAAATCCATATCTGACCGTTTATTTTCTTTTTCTAATGCTCTTGAGTGCTTAAATTTTTATGGGCAGCCAAGTAGTTCAGGTTTTACCACAAATGCATTTTGGAGAAGCTTGGAGAATGAGGCTATATCGATAGCGAGTTATTATCTTTTTTTCGCTATATTATATGTACCTTGTATCAGTTAAGTGGAGACAGACTGTTATAACTATCCTAGGGTAGAGTTGTATTAGTATGACTTTAATGTATCATTTGTGAAATGACTTTGTAAAGTATTATGTTGATTAATATATGTTATTACGTTGCATGTGAGATTCTGTGATTGTTTAGTTTCTTCTATCTCCTATCTCCTATCTTTTCCATAACAATCTGTCTTTCCGGCACTTAGTTGTTTGGCACGTGAATACCGTGGATGTATTAATGTCGATTTTTGGGGTTCGAAAAGACGGGTCGTTACACGTGGTATCAGGGCCTAAGGTTAAGCGAGAACCTTGGCTCTAATGGGGTAAACTCATTTGAGATCGGGTAAGTGGGACCCTAAAATAAGTATTTATGTATTGTATATAGGAATGTGTATTTCTAATTGACATAAAATGTTTTATATTGTGTCGATTTATCTATTGAGTGGCTTAAGAACTCTGGTTCAGACATGGGACGCCACGGTGTCGATAGGGTTCCTAAACACTTTGAATAAGGCAAACTGACACGGTATTGTTTTTGAAATTGGGTAAGTGAAATAATTTTACCTAGAAATATAATTTGTATATAAAGAATGATTCCAAAAATAGTATAGTATTTTAAGGCATTTCTGTTAAGAGATAATAATATTCTATTATTATCAATTAGGATTTTGTCAATCATGCTTGTCCAGTTGAGCATTAACTGTTATTAGTGTGTGTAGGTAGCTTCCCTTTTTAGGATTTGGGTTGGGTAAATAGAAATAAGGATAACATTAAAGTGAACACCTTGTGAATTAAGTTTTACAATTTGACTATAAGGCATTCGATTGATAATGTGAGGTTAAGTTTGATTTAATAAAAGATGTTATTAAAAGCAAGAATATTTGAGATAAATATTTGGAAAATATTTTATAAAAGTTGATTTATAAAAATGGATTTATAGGAATGTGTCTTGGATTAAAAAGAATTTAAGTTGAAAACTTGAGAACTTAAATCCCGGGGATTTTGGAAAATGTTTCAAGGTTTTGAAAGAAAATAATAGCATTATTTGAAAGCAATTTTGGTTCAAGAATAAAAAATTTGGAGTTAAAATGTTAAGTAAGAAATGTTTTCTTTGGATTGGTTAGGGGGAATAAGTCTTGATTCTTTTGTGATGATCTGAATAATCTTCTAAGTGACGATCGAATGTTTGCCTAGGCGAACATTGTGGTGCATTCGGTAAATTATTCTCTTTGTCATTGTATAATCGGAACAAGTTCAAACCTCGAACGAACCCAAAGCGAGTTGGTAATAAATGCTTTGTTGGAATAATGAAAAGTATTGTTTCGAAAATGGAATTTTGAAATAAAAGTAATATTTTTAAGTTAAGTAGTTCGAGTGGCTCAGAAATAACTTAAAATTGGAAAATAGATGTGCTTGGATGGTAACACTTCTCTTAAGTATTACCTTCTTGGTAAGGAAATGTATGATACTATTTGGTAGTACTCAGTTCCTTAGTATCATTTTGGAGTTACTCAGGCTATATAAGTTTCATTTCAAAAAGTTTTTAAAATAAGATCGGGTATTTGGCTCTTGAGTTTTTTGCTCTTGAGTTTTTTTAGGAAAATAAATGTAAAATGAAATAGTTGAATCAAATAGGAGTATATACTCTTATGATGTAGTGGAGTAGTATCCAAGTTGAACATGTGTTTAGTTTTATAAAATGTTTCATAAATAATATAGTGGAAATAGAGTTGATATTAGTGAGAACCAATTAAATAAGTGCATAGGTTGGACGTAGATCATTTCTCCTTCCGTATAGTTTTGGCCTAAGATTCGAGTACACGACTTTGAGATGATTCACACCATTCCGAATAAGGATTTATTACTCGATTTTTGACAACGTACACTTGATGAGCTTTTCGATATGGGATAAATGTTTTCTATCATAGTTACAACTATGTAAAGGGAACAGAGGTTCTAAATCAAGGAGCCATCAGTGTCCACACTAGAAAATCGGGTGAGCGATACTAGTTCGGATGTGAAGTTATGTATTCGAGTAGTGATCAAATCAGACTTTGTATATGAATGATCTATGCACATCATACGAACTGATGTATAGTGCAAAAGTGTTTTCTGGGTTATGTTGGGGTGTAATTTCGAGGACGAAATTCCTTCAAAGGGGAAGAATGTTAGGACACGGAATTTCACTACTTTCATTTGCGAATATTTAATTAATTTTAAATAATCAAATAATAGGTTTTATAACAAAAATAAAACTCTTTTAAATAATAATTAATGTTGGTGAAATCGTTTTCAAATTTTGTTTATAAAAATATTCAGTTCGATGAAAAACATAAAATATGACCGGAAAACGTTTTCCGAATTTTCGACGTTTCATCATATAACAGTTGTATGAAATATTATGAGCCTTGTTTATATTTGAAACAACATTTAAATCATTAAGAATGTAAATTATTAGTATACGTTGTTATATATATAAGTATACATACTTAAGTATATACATGTATATACTAAAAGATGCCTTAAGAGACATGATTTGATACTTTTGCAACTCGAGTACAAATATGTTTAAACATGTTTTCTTTGACATAATGAGTGAGGACAAGTTAGAGGCTGAATTAGCATGTGTGGTGGATGGTGTTGAGGTGGCAAAACAATGTGGAGGGTAGAAGTACAAGGGTAGTTTAGTAGTTTACATTTTCTATTGCTTATAAATAGCCTTCCACTTCTTCAAATTTTCCTCCTCTTCCTCCTATCATATTTTCCTCATATCTGATATGCACGTAAATATGCAAATATTTACATCCATATTTTATCTCTTTTTATTTAAATAACCATCATATTTGGGCATTTGTACATGTTAAAACCAAAATTCAATTATTTTCAAACCATCGTATTTTCATCTTCATTCAGAGGCAAAATGCTCATTTTTGTGCATGTGTCAATGTAAGAATTTTTACTTGGACAATTTTCATGATTTTTATAGGATATTTTGATGCATATGGAAGAGGGATTCACGATGTATGCATGCACAAGGAACTACAAAGGAATGAAGATAAAATAATTCAAGTTCAAGATCATGGAGGACCCCACCCACTTACCTTGATTTCCAATTAGGAGCTAAGCACATGTAAAAGGTCATTAAAGCTTTATGTACATTTAAGTGGAGCGTTAACTTATGCTAATGATTACTTGGTGGGCATACTACCTCAAGGGAAATTTTGGAAGCTTCCTAAAAATGAAATTAGGGTTTTATGCATGTATAAATAACCCTCTTATCTACATGAACATATCTTCTACTCTTTCATTTTACTTAGAAAATTAGGAGATCAAAGTGTAAGCTCAATGTTCTTGAAATAAAAATGGCTTCCAATCCTCTTTCTTCTCTCTTTTTTACATGCTTTTCTTTATTTTATTGTTAATGTTTATTTCCATGCTCTTTTTCTCCTTATGTTCATAGCTTAGATTTACATTTATGCAAGTAGTTAGTAGCCAATCTCTTTTGCTTTCTATGCTTATTTTTAATTTTCTTCTCTTTGTAATGTTGAAACTTACTTGTATTGCTTCAATGCCACAAATGAGTTGTTAAACCCCTTCAATTTAGGGGTGATGAAGCATTCAAATATTATGCAATTTCAACATTTTATGATTTATAATCTCATTTGGTTTATGCTTCATGAAGTGGATTTTGATGTAAGTTTATACAAATGAGTTTGATAGCTTATATTGCTTATGCAAATGAGATATTCTTATTCAACATAAACACAAGTTGCATCATCATTTGCTAATCCATTTTTGATTGTGAAATTAAAGTAAAAGTGAAATTTGAAGATCTATATTACTAGTTACAATAGTAAATGGATCATACTTAAAATAGCTTTTGCTTTGGCTTCATTTTCATGAGAATTATAAGTGGGCTATTTGTTGTATTATAGTTTGATGGTTTGAGTTATGTTAATTAATAACATAAACAAGCCATACTTATGATAAATACAACAATATTTGATTTAAATCAAAGCTAGAGATCACAAATCGTTTGTTTGTTGATTTATAAAAATATGAAAGTGGATTTGCCTCTAAATTATTCTCTAGTTCAATAGTTTTTTCAAATTTTAATTCTAGTTTTAGCTTCATTTTATTTATAGTTAACAATTTCTATACGTTTGGTCTAATTTGATTGAATAGATTTTTAAACTCTAACGATTCCCTGCGGATCGACCCGTATTCTCCACGTACTACGATAATACGCTGTGCGCTTGCGTTAAAATTTAATTTGAAATTTTTTGATAAATTTCTAAACCGATAGGAAATTTTGTCGATTAACAAATTTTTGACGCCGCTGTCGAGGAATAGTTTTGATTTTGAATTTCTATTCTTCGAATTATTTTTATTTTTGTGTGTTTGTTTGCGATTAAAAAAAATTTGTTGTGTGTGTTGTTTGAATTTTGTGCTTGCTTTTGTTGTTTTCTTGTTTCATTCACTTTAGTCTTTCTACAAAAAAAAGAAAAAAAAATACACAATTTCATTTAGGAAAAAAAATTCATTTAAGCTTTCTTTGTTTTACAGCAAGTTTACAATCAATTTACAAAAATACATTCCCATTTATAATACTTCAACTCTACCTCTCTACCTCTATGTGATCTATCCAGTTCTGTGCAACTATGCACATCCACCACCTCACATTCATCTCCTCTATGCATTGCCTAAAACTGTTCTGTCACTATTACTTACTACCGTAGTTGTTTGTGACTACCAACCTTGCTATCCACCACATCACCGATACTAGCTTTGAACCAACATCACATTCCTCCCCTTCAAACTAAGCACAACCATCAAATTCAAATCCAACAACTCTTCTTCACTCACTCACAGTTCACCACCATTTACATACAACTGAATAACCAGCTGCATACAAACCACTACCACCATCTTAGCACCTGGCACTATTAACCATCTGCTCGCACTACTAACCATCAGTTCTCCTTCTGACCACCCAGATTTCCCCACCTGACAGCATGTCCTACCCAAACTGCCTTCACGACATACCAGAGCTTCACCACCTCCTCATCACTAAAATGCTTGCAACTGCAGCCTCGCCGTTCATTCCCACAGCAACATCTCTTGAAAAAGAACTCACTGTCACATTAACACTGCAGTCTCCATTCCCTCTTCGCCAATCTCTGTCTGAACACCTCCTCCGCCATCTTGCTTACAACATTTCACCACAACCACCAACTCGCTACATTCAATTCTGTCAACAACAGCAACCATTTGCTTGTACGACATCACCCTCCTCTGTGAATTGAATCGCCATCACCATCACAACATCCCAAACCCACTTCAAATCGCCATCTTGCTGCTCAAACAATATGTCAAACACCACAACAATCACCTCAGCGACCATCAGAGCATCCACAGCCTTGCCACGAACCACATATAAAAACATCATTGCCTCAACCAAAATTTACCTGAACCTGAACCGAAACCTGACACCAGAACAATCCAGACTATCGATCGCCTAACTCCTCCTCCTCTACGTACTCAAACCCCACAACAACAAATTGCTTCACCACCCCCCTTCAACTTCACCTACATACCAGACACCTTCATTTGTGACTTAATTAAGTTTGATTTTTATTGACTTAATTAAGTTTTGTTCTTTCTTTCTGTTTTCAATTTTATTTATTAAAGTAAAAAATCACTTTCATTTTCGTTTGATCTTACTGTATATTAAAAATAATTAACAAGTACTTTGTTTTAGCCTTCCTTCTAGCCAGGATTTTCTTTTAGCTTCATTTGTTTTCAACAAAAAAAAAAACAATTAACATTTTCCACTTGTTTTCATTTTCATTTTTTTTGGTTTTTCTTTATTTACTTTTGTTTTCTTCTTTGATAAACATATATAAAAAGAACTGTAAATATATTTTGTTTTTCATTTCAGCTTGCCAAAGCAGAAATTCAAAAGGAAGAAGTGTTTGCCAAAATAAACTGCATTGCCTTGCTAAAAATCGCCGCTAAAAAAATTGCTAATATTTCTGCACGCTCTGGTATCGTGCCTATTTTCCCTTGTTTATATTTGAATTGCATTGTTGGTTGCATGCATTTGCATTTATATATAAAAAATTCAAAATTCAAAAAAAAACCCAAAAACAAACTTCATTTTAGTTGCATTGTTATTACACAGTTAATTTCTTGTTTTGCATTCATCTCATCTTATTTTCTTTTCTAAGAGCAATACCCCAGTTCATATAAGGTGGAGGATTTCATCACCCTTTCCTTAGCCCACAAACGCATTTCATCGTAGAATTTGACTAATAATAAAGGTTAGAAGCTGGACCTAAGGGTGTCACGAGCTCACTTAGGGCTTAATTGTATATTCACAATTGTTTTATTTGAACGATTTTATTTCTTAGTGTCTAGGCTATGACAGAGTAATAACTAGTTATAAAAATTATGGTGATACGTAAATATTATACCGGTTGTTCCTCTGAAGGTACTTAAACCTTCGGTTGTATTGCACGTGATTCGTGGTGCACCGATAACCCCAATCCGTTACTTGGTTGAGAAATTTATTTGTTGATTTAAGATAAAATGTGATTACAAAAATTTGGGTTAGGAGCTATTAAGGACAGAAAATTGTAATTAAGTCCTTTGTATTCATTTAGTTGCATTAGTTCATGCATAGTTAAAAAAACTCAAAAATCCAAAAAATTATAAATTTTACTTACCTTAGTTTTTAATTAAAAAAAAATCTTTGTTTCCTTTCCTTTGAAAATTTTCAATGGAAAATAAAAATCCAAAAAAATAATATAAAATCTTTTCAAAAAGAAAAAAAAAGAATTGAAAATTCAAAAGCAAAAACAAAATTCAACTTCCATTTTCTAAAAAAAATCCTTTTGGTAAATATTTGAAAATTCAAAAAAAAATACAAAACAAAAATTAAACTTTTATTTTGAAAATAAATCTCACTTGGTAAATAGTTTTCTGCCTTGCAAAAAAGAAGAAGAGAAAATTCAAAAAAAAAAACAAGTTTTCAAATCTTCTTTCATTCTCTAAACTCAACTCTAACTCCTTTCTCTTCTCGACTTTCACTTGTGCACGAGTACTTGGACTCGTGAAACAACAACGAATACTTGGATTTGCAACCCTTCTTCAAACCGTTTAACTCGAACAGACGATCCTCCCGAAATGGGGAATGAAAACGCCCCTCGAACTCATATGGATAGAATCTTTTCCGATAGAGTTTCTGTTCCATCTTGCATTACATTACCTGCCCCTATGGGTAACCATTTCGAAATCCACTCGAACCATATTGCCACGCTTCCGAAATTTGGCATTATTGAACACGATGACCCGTACATTTTCTTGGCTAAATTCGAACAAGTTTGCGCAACCATTAAACTCCAACAACTTTCCGATGATAGAATCAAACTTCGATTAATCCCATTCGCTCTTACGGATTACGCTGAAAAATGATTGTGCAGCTTACCATCAAACTCGATTAAAACCTGGGAAGAATTCATAAAAGCTTTCTTGAAAAAGTTCTAACCTTTGGAAAAAACAAGTAGAATTCGAAATGAAATTGTAAATTTTCATCAATTCAAGGGAGAATCATTCGGAAAATATTTTGAAAGACTCAAAGATCTTTTGATAAAATATCTACACCATAACTTTGAAAAATAGACAATTTGCCGAATCTTATACGATGGACTTGAAAATAGCTCACGAACAATGCTCGAATCAATGTGCCAATGCAACTTTCTTGCCCAACATCACGATGATGCTTGGCAATTTCTTAAAAACCTCGCTGAAAAGTCGTCCCAATGGGAACGTTCGAACAAAAAATCAATTTACTCACGATCGAGTGCAAGCTCGATAGGATCTTCATTTACTTTGGAAGCTAAGATCGACGCAATGATTAAAAAATTTGATAATGTATTCTCGCTGAAAAGGCGGCATGTTTGGTTTAGAGTTCGTTTGGAAAAGCAGTTAAAATTGAGAATAATAATAGAATAATATAAAAATCGTATATATTCACATATACAGTGAAACCTTAAAATCAATTTGCAGCCGCCACTTAAGCAATTTTAATGGTCGAAAGCATCGGTTCTTCTCACATCCAAATCTATAGATCCACTCAACGTTACCCAAAAGTCTCAACTAGAGAGTCCAAGATCATAGCGAGGCATCCAACGGTGGAGATCCTCAACGAGTCGACATGAAGGCCAGAATTTGTTCGAGAAGGCGGTGCGTTCGTGCGTAAATTCCAAGATGATGGTGGCATTTGGCGGCGCTGCGCCTGACACGAACGTCAAGGAAGAGGAGGCGCTTTGTTCGACGGCCTCTGATCGAGCTCCGGGTCGTCGAGGCGAAGGCGGCGAGGGTTTAAGGGTTGGCGTCGTTGGGTTTTGCTGTTCGTGTCTCACGTGGAAGAAGGGGAAAGCAAAAACGTTCGACCATGATTTCTTAGTTTCAGATGAATGGCCGATCTTGTTTTGGGTAATAATTAAAAAAATAGGAAATTGTTGATATAATTTATATACGAAACTTTAAAATAACATATCTCTTGTAAGCGTGGTCAGAATTTGACGAAACAGGAAGCGCCGGAACCACAACAACGAGCTTTATGAGCTGCAGCAGATCTGGAGGCAATTTGAGCGAGTGGAAATTTTAGATTAATTCGAAAGGGCTCGATTTAATTTAAAATTTGAAACGCCGACGCAAGGTGAGTTAATCTCACTCACATCTGGATTACTGGTTAATTTAATTAGTTTAAATTTAAATTATTGGTTGATTGATTGGATGTGATTATTATTATCAGTCTGGATATGATATTACATATAGTAGTGTGTGTGTGTGTGTATTGAAGTGATTGATATTCCCGCATTATATAGCGGATGAGACCCTATGCGCCCCACGTAATAGCGGATGACACTTTATACCGCGATATCCATCTTGAAGTGAGATTTGATATTTTATTTGTTGTGCTAACATCTGTGGATGCAGAAAAACAGGTTGGAGGGATCCAACTGGATTCCTCAAAATATTGAAATTATTTCCATAACTGTGATATGTTATTCGATATCCTGTGATAGATTATATTGGAATTTAAGTTATTCGATGTTATGTGTTTGCACAAAAAATGGGCAAACACCTCCAAGTCGTATGATTTAGTTGATTATATGTTGTTCTTAATGATTTGGGTGATTTATGCAAATATATAAAATAGATGGACTAAACTGTAAAAGACACACAGATTTATAGTGGTTCGGCCGGAATGTGTCTACGTCCACTTTATATGTTATTCTCCTTTTCTGTTCAGATTAGAAGTACAAAGCTTTGATTACAAGTATCTGAAAGTTGTTTGAAAGTTCTATCCGTGCTTGAGCTCTCAAACTTGTCCCACATTGTTGTACCCCTGCCCCTCTATTTATAGAGTGAGGCTGGGGGCAGGGGTCTTGGATGTATATAGCTGCTGGCGGGCCTGGGCTGAAGCAATCTGGCCTGGCAGAGTTGGTTTGATCGTGTCCTCCCTTGCCTCTGGTTCGGCAGCGTGTCGAGGTGGGTTGGTTCGGTGGGACATGGTCAGGTGATGTGTGGAGGTAGGTTGGTTCGGTGGGACATGGTCCGGTGGTGAGTGGATGGAGCCTGGTTCGGCTATGCTTTGGTCCGGTAGTTTTTGGAGGTGGATTGGTTCGGTAGGTGTTTGGTGCGGCAGGGAAGTGGTCTGGTGTTGAATTCCTTTCCTTTGGTTCGGTGGGGGTGGCGACGCCCCCAACATTTGCCCCCCAAAGTAGGGCATGTGTCAGTATATGTCGCGCTTTGTTTTAGCTTGGGGGATTCTCGCCCGGTCTTGTATGCCGAGCCCATTGGTCCGGTTGCTGATTTTTGCCTATAAGTGTTGGCCTTAGGCTTCCTTCATTCCTTACCCGCCTAATTGATTATAGTGCCGAACCAATTATAGTGCCGAATCAGTCTCGTTTGCCGAACTATTTAAGGTGCCGAATCAATTTTGATTGCCGAACCAGGTGAGACATTCTTTTGCCGAATGATCTTATATTCTTGAATTACAGGATGCACTCGTGGATTCCGAGTACCTAATGAACTTTTGCTTGAATTGCCGAATGAGGACGGAGAAGTATGGTTGCCGAATGAACCTTGAGTTGGAACCACCAAACGAATTTTGGGAGTGTGAGTTCCGAATGAGGTCTCGGACTCGTACCACCGAATGAAATCTGGTATTTTGAATTATGGGTGAAGTTCCAGGCCGCACGTACTCGCTTGCTTAACTCTCTATATTCATTGTTTTAACAGTATGCTTTTCTGGTATCGCAGATAATGTCTCACAAAGTGGAAACTCGATCAGAAAAGAGAAAATCTACGGACAGAAGTGAGTCCCTTGTGGTGCCCCCAGCCCAGCCAGGACCGGGACGATAGGGACCCACCCCAAAATCACTAGTGGACAGATATGGTCCTCAAGAGCTTCTGAACTCTCCTCCTGATTGCTTTCCGAGCTCTCTCAGAGAGGAGCAGCTTGATGTTATCTCCCGCTCCTTTGGGATTGATAGAGCACGCATGTTGTTGCCAGGGAAGGGGGTCATGCCATATAATCCCCCTGAAGGATACTTCGCTTATAGTAGGTACCACTGCATCTGTGGGGCCATTCCTCCAATCAATACTTGGATAGTTAGCTTCATCACCTATTTGAAGGTGGCCCCTTTCCAGCTCCAGCCCAACTCCTACGCTATCTTGGTGTGCCTATTCGTGATTTTCCAGAGAAAGTACGGGCGCCCCCTTCTAACCGGGAGATTCGGTATCTATATAACTTGAGAGGTTACAAGAAGGGGTCTCCATACATCAGCTTGGAATCGGCTGTGTCCTTCAAGCCGGTCTTGGACTTGTATTCAAAGTTCACCATGTTTAAGAAGGAATGGTTCTTCGTCCAGGATGACACCGTTTCGATCCACCGCTTCACCTCTGGCTGTAAGTTGAAGCTTATTTATAATTTGCGTTCTGACTGAGATGCTTCTTCTTATGTGCTTTTATTTCTTACTAGCGACAGGTGGCTTTGCGGTCGTGGAAAATGATCACCTGGTTCAGATGGCCGCGGAGATAGAGGCTATTTCGGAAAGGGATAGGTCAGCTTCTTACCTGATCAGGAATGCTACTCTCCTGGGACACAACATGATTCTACCACATCAATCTGTGGTCAAGAAGAGGGATACGGCTAAGGAAAGAGCTGCCAAAGCCAAAGGAGGGGCCACGACAAAGAGCAGCAAGCAGAGACCCTTCTCGATACCTCCAGTCGTCAGGGGGAAGAAGCTCAAGAAATCTGATGGACCCTCTCCCAGCACATGCCCAGATGTTCCGGAGGAGGAAAGTGGAGAGGAGGAAAGAGGCGAGGAGGAGAGCGGAGGTGATGGAGAAGGTGATGGTGGCAATGGTGGCGAAGGACAAAGTGGTAGTGGCGTTGGTGCCTTGACCTCTGGGCAAGCAGGTGAGATTCAAGAGTGGACGGATGATGCTTTCCGCCAAGCTTTTGAGGTGTTGGAAGAAGGGTCGGCCTTGGTGGAGATACCGAAGGAAACTGATAAGGCCGGGACTGGTGCTGGTTCATCTTCTCAGAGTATTCTGGCTAAGGCGACTTCGGTGATTCAAGGTGAATTTTTGACTCTTCTTTTAACTTCACATGTTTCTTGGATTATTGTTTCATGCATGCTGGTAACACTTGGTTTTAATTCCAGGAACGGGTGAGGCGGCCAAGACATCAGACATTCGGCACCGCCTCGAGCAATTCAAACTCCTCAAAGCTTCTGCTAAATCGAAGCCCTCGACTGACCGTTCCGGGGGCGTAGTCGGCTACCGTCCTATTCTCGGAGTCATTGATGAGGATATTCAAAAGAGAAAGAGGAGGCGTTCCATGTTCGAACCTTCAATTGGACCTCAGCCCCCAACCCAGCCTATTCATGACATCACGGGGGAGGATACTGAGTCCATACCATCTCCGCATCCATCAGAGAATCCTACCGCTACTCATGTTGATCGCCCCGGCTTGGCTCGTAACCCATTTGCGGGTCATCCAGATCTGGACCCGAGTTCTCATGATATTTCCTTCGATGAGGTCACCGGTGAGCACCTCCTACCCCGCAATCCTATGGTAAGGGTGCTTAATGAGGCTAAGTCTTTGGATCTCGACTTGTTGACCACTCGGATTGTGACCATGGGGGATGAGGCCAAGGCAAACATCGATCGGGTGGCTGAGGAGACCAAGAAGTTGATGGGGCATCACGCCCGACTGGTCAAGGCTGGAGAGGAAATCGGAAGTGCTAACATTCGGCTGCGACTAATGGTTTCCGATCAGGCCAAACAGCTTGCCGATCAGGCCATTCAGATCTCCCAGCATGAGGCAGCCTCCAGACAACTAAAGAAAACCATGGAATAGGCTAGCAAGGCAGAATTGCGAAAGATGGAGGCTGCTTGCAAGAAACGAATTGACACGGCCATCGCAACGGTGGATGAGGTTCGGAGAGCGGATCTCGAGCAGGTAGAGGAGTTAACTAGAAGGCTCGAAGACGCATAGCTTGCTCAGGCTAAGCTAAAGGAGGAGATGGAGGCGATGAGGAGATCCCTTCAAGCTGACTGCTCGAGATACCGATTGGAGAGGGATGCTGTCGTTGCAAAGTTGTCGGTTTCTGAGGCCCGTATGAGGGAGTTTGAGGAGAACGAGGGGATGATGGATGATATGCTGCAGGATATGTATTTTCGTACTTGGAAGCAGGGCAACCTATCCTGGATGGACGATTACCCCCGGGTCATGGCTAGGATATATCTCCGGGCTTTGAAGGAGGCCAAGGCTGATGCGGATAAAGAGGGTGGCATGGCCTTCAGAATGGATGTGGTTACCGCTCAGTTCACCAAGGAGGAGAAGGTGGCGGTGAAGGAGGGCATGCGGCTGCTTACCGCCGAGGAAGTGGGTGTGCAGTTGGAGGATGATGATCAGGGAGCAGATGTTGGTAAGTCTTCCCTCTCAATATTTTCTTAACTTGATTGCGTATCATTCATCTGATGGATTCTTCTCCTGAATCGGACAGGTGGGACCTCTAGCCAGCATGCTGGGAGTTCTGATCCTGCGGTCAAGTGGATCCCGGAGGGCTAGCAGGATAGAGGCGGAGCCCTGCTGCAGCTGACTATTTTTTGGTTTACTCGGCATTCCTGAATATACTAGTCCAAAACATTAATGTACTTTTAGGCTGTAATTATGTAATTATGTCATTGTAGCGAATGATTTTATTCTTATATAATTTTATAACATAAGCTGATTCTGTCATATTTGAATGCTGTCGTTATTTTGATGTGTTGCATAAGAAATATAGCTGTGTATATGCATGTGCTTCAATCGTGTTAGATGCTAAGCTCTTACTTAAAATATAATTTCATGTCTCGCAATGTTAGTGTGATGTGTGAATAGGCTATAGCTACATGTTTATGTACAAGAAAAGGAAGTACCGCCCTTCATGTTTTAGTTGTAGACGGCATCTTTGAATGTCTTGTGTGACTGAGGATGGAATGCAGCTGAGTGACCTGTTATCCAGTTATGAGTTTTCATTTCTACTAGCGAGTGTCTCCTATTTTGTGTCCTGTACTTTAGTGATCGTTATAGAGGATAGGAGGAAAGTTTTTATAAATGAAATGGAAATATAAGAAATAGTAAAACTTCCAATCACGGAAGGCCTTCGATGTGCTTAAGTTCGTGGAAAACGGGTTTTGTAGTCACTTTCCCTAGCTGTGGGTCTTGAAGACATTCGTCACCTATCTTACGCCTACGCGGGGAGTTTTTCTTTTTTACCACAGCCGTACTTAAGACACATCGGAGCCGAGATCGCGCACAGTTACTACCTGGGCCATTATGGCCCGTAATCGTGGGTATTATTCGATTTACCGTGGCCGGCTAGCGTAGGTGCCGATCGTCAACTGTGAACTGCCCCTGGCTGGCCACACCTTATGTTGGGGCTTATAATCGGTTCACAGTCGCCGACGAGCCGAACGCCGTAATGAGCTGCCTTGGTTATAGTCGGCCTTCTCGGTGGCTTATGATCGGCTCATTACAGTTGGCTTTGAGGGCCGTCGCGAGCAATGAGTTAACCCGCAGTAGAGGGATGCTGGAGCAAAAGTGTCTCATTGATGAGGGCACTGATTCGTATAGTACCTGTTAGGTCTTGTCCAGGTGAGGTTGTGCCGTGAAGTGTCCAGAATGGAAATGCCGTTATACAGGATTTTGTTCAACAGAAAAGGATAAAGCTTAACAAGCAGCCAAGATACAAAGGAACAAGTTAAAAAGAGACAAGATTTTTAAAGTTGTTCGGCACGAAAATGCCTACGTCCACTGATTCTCTTTGTTAATTCACTTCATATGGGCAATACAAGTTAAGAAAGGTATCGATGAAAGTGTTGGATGTTCCATGCCCTCTGGAACACCTCTCCGTCCACTGTTGACAAAATATAAGCTCCGTTGTGGAGATCTTTATGAATTACATAGGGTCCGTCCCATATTGGATCTAGTGCTCCGGGGCGTGGGAAGATCCGTTTGAGAACAAGGTCTCCTTCTCGTAAGCTACGGTGCTTGACTTTGGAGTTGTATTGTGTTGCCACTTTTTGCTTGTGAGCTGCCGCTTTAAGTGCTGCATCATTTCTTCTTTCTTCAATTAGGTCCAAAGACATGTGTAGGAGTTCTTCATTCTCTTCTGGGTTGTAGTGGATCCTACGGTGGGAGGGCACTACAGTTTCAACTGGGAGCATGACCTCCGATCCGTATGCCAAAGAGAAGGGAGTATGCCCTGTTGATGTTCTAAAAGACATGCGGTAGGCCCAAAGTGCCGTAGGAAGTTCATCCACCCAAGCGCCTTTTGACTTTTCAAGCTTCTTCTTGATCAGAGTTTTGAGAATTTTGTTGACAGCTTCGACTTGTCCATTTGCCTGGGGATAAGCCACAGATGAGAAGCTTTTGTGAATTCCGTGCTCTCGGCACCAGTCGGTGAACTCCTCGCTGTTAAACTGAAGTCCATTGTCCGATATGATTTTGAATGGAACCCCGTACCTGCATAGAACATTTTTGATCAAGAAGTTAATAACTTTTGCCGAAGATATTTTATTTAAAGGTTCCGCTTCCACCCATTTGGTGAAATAGTCGACCGCCACTATAGCATATTTGGCTCCGCCTCGGCCCATCGGCAGTTCGCCAATCAGGTCATTTCCTCATACCGCAAAGGGCCAAGGACTGGTCATTTGAGTAATCTCATTTGTTGGTAGTCGAGGAATCTTAGCAAATTTCTGGCATCTGTCACATCTTTTGACGAAGTCTAAGACGTCTTTGTTTAAAGTGGGCCAGTAATACCCATATCGGAGTATTTTCTTTGCTAGAGTCTGCCCTCCAGTGTGATCTCTGCAACTTCCTTGATGAATGTTGGACAGGACTTCCTTGGCTTCCCTTCCAACGACACACCTTAATAAGGGGTTGGAGAAGCCGCGCCGATAGAGGATGCCTTCTTGTATTGTGTAGCGGGAAGCTTTCCTCAAGATTTTCTTGACTTCGTTACGCCCGTCGGGCAGTGTTCCATCTTGTAAGTATTTCCGGATGGGAGTCATCCAGGTTTCTTCTTCGATTGCAGCTATCAGATTCACTCGCTCGAAACTCGGGGCTAGTTGCTTTGAGATGGTTATTGCTCCGGAAGTGGTGTCGTCCTTCATGCTAGCATGCTTTGCCAGTTCGTCGGCCTCCTGATTCTCTCCTTGAGGAATGTGTTTGAATAAATAGTGATCCAATTGATTGAGCAGCTTGGTCTTCTTTAGATATGCGGTGAGTCGTTCTCCTCGAGTCTGGAATTCTCCCAGTATTTGATTTACAATAAGTTGAGAATCACTATGGAGGCATAAAGAACCGACTCCAATCTCTAGGGCAAGTTCTAATCCGGCTATCACTGCTTCATATTCTGCATCGTTGTTGGTGGCAGCGAATTCCATCTTTAGGGCATAGTGCAGCTTCCTTCCCCTGGGGGTGATTATCACAATACCTGCCCCCGAGCCTTGTTCGTTTGATGCTCCATCTATAAAGAGATTCCACTTGATGTCTTTTATTATTTCAGATCGATCTTTACCTTCGTTGGTAGTGAATTCGGCAATGAAATCGGCAATGGCTTGTCCCTTGATGGCGGTGCGAGGGTGGTAGGTGATATCATATTGACTCAGTTCAATGCACCATTTAAGTAGTCGCCCAGAAGTGTCGGGGCGATGGGGTACCTGCCTTAGCGGTTGATCGGTTAAAACTCTGATGGAATAAGATTGGAAATAGTGTCGTAGTTTCCGTGACGTGATTAGCAAACAGTATGCTAGCTTTTCAAGTTTAGGGTATCTAGCTTCTGCCCCTGTAAATCTCTTGCTTACAAAGTATACAGGCCGCTGCACGCGGTTGTCCTCTCTCACCAAAACGGCGCTTAAAGCATGGGACGATACAGCAAGGTATAGGTATAGTTCTTCGCCTTCATTTGGAGTTGAGAGTACTGGTGGTCTCTGAAGGTGTTCGATTAGGTTAAGGAAGGCTGTCGAGCATTCGTCAGTCCATTCGAACTTTCCTTTGTCTTTCTTTAGAGCTTCAAAGAAAGGGATGCATTTGTCGGTTGCTTTAGAGATGAACCTGCTTAGGGCGGCCACTTTTCCGTCTAGGCTTTGCATCTCTCTTCGAGTGGATGGTATCTTGATATCTTACAAAGCCCGGACTTGTTTGGGGTTTGCTTCAATACCCCTGGCATGGACGATGAATCCCAAGAACTTTCCCGACGACACTCCGAAGGAGCACTTTAGAGGATTCAGCTTCATTCCATATTGGCGAAGTACTTGAAACATCTCGCCCAGGTGGTTTATATGATCGTTGGCTTTCCTCGATTTTACCAGCATGTCATCCACATAAACTTTCATAGTTCATCCTATTAGTTCCGCAAACATCTTGTTGACGAGGCGCTGATAAGTAGCTCCGGCGTTTTTAAGTCCCAAAGGCATTACTCTGTAGCAGTACAATCCCCGGTCAGTGATGAAACTAGTGTGGTCTTGATCGGGGGCGTGCATAGGGATCTGGTTATATCCTGAGTATGCGTCCATAAAGGATAAGAGTTCGTGTCCGGCTGTGCTGTCCACGAGTTGATCGATTCGGGGGAGTGGGAAGCAGTCCTTCGGGCACGCGTCATTTAGGTTGTAGAAGTCGATGCATGTTCGCAACTTCCCATTAGCCTTCTTTACCAGTACCGGGTTGGCGATCCATTCTGGGTAGATGGCTTCTCGTATGAAGTTATTGGCAAGTAGGTTCTTTACTTCTTCCTCGAGGGCTGCCGATCAATCTGCCCCCATGCTTCTCTTTTTCTGCTTTACTGGCACCTTGGTGGGATCTATGTTCAGTACGTGGCATGCTACGTCCGGCGAGATTCCAGTCATGTCAGCGTGCGTCCATGCAAATACATCCATGTTGTGGCGAAGGAAATCGACGAGTTGATCCTTTAATTCCGCTCTTAACTAAGACCCGACTCTCAGCAGTCTACTTGGGTCGTGTTTGTCTACAGATACAAATTCCATAGCCACTGCAGGCTCGATGGTGGCCTCCTCCTCCTTGTCCCTGGGGTCTAATTCGTTGAAAGGATCGCTGGTGTATCGAAGAGGAGGGGCTTTCCTTAATTGCTATGCTTTCAAGTTTTTCTTGCAGAGAGAAGTCTCTGCATCCTTCCATTTATCCTTCCCTTTATCCTTTCTGCGGTTATTGCGAAGTTCAGTCACATAGCAATCTCGAGCGGCGTCTTGATCTCCCTCTATTTCTCCTATTCCATTATCCGTTGGAAATTTCATCTTCAGGCACCACGGGGATAGGACAATTTGGAAGTCAGACAAGGCTGGCCTTCCCAAAAAGGCGTTGTAGGCCGAATGGTTCTCTATTAGCACAAAAGTTTGTTTTCGCACAACGGAGCGGGGATGACTTCCTATTTCGACAAAGAGGTCCAGTTGCCCGAGGGGCATCTTCGCATCTCCAGTGAAACCATGTAGCGGTTTGCTACAGGGAGACACATCCTTCATTGACAGCTTCATTTTGTCGAAAGCACGCTTGAATAGGATATTTACTGAGCTTCCAGTGTCTACTAGAATTTGGAAAACCTTGGCTGGACCAAACCAGGCAGAGATGACTATAGGATCCATGTGAGGGTATTGCCTTCCCTCTAGATCACGCCTACTGAATGTGATGTCATCATTCTCTTTCCGTTTCGGGTGACGTTCTTCTGTAACAGAATTAACGTAGCCCTCATTGTTTCTAAGTGACTTACCGTATCTCTCCATCTCTGCCCAGCTTCCGTCGGCGATGTGTGGTCCTTTTGATATGGTAAGGACCACTATCTTCTCTTGACTGGAGCCGCTGGTGTTGCGATTTCCTCCGCCTACTTCCGGCAGGGGCAGCCCTGGGTTCTCATTGGCAGGAGTTGAAGTCCTGTTCTGACCTTTCACATAGCGCTCTAGTCTCTTCCTTCTGATGTGTTCTTCAATCAAGTCCCGGAGATGATGGCATTCATTGGTGTCATGCCCATGAAATTCGTGGAATCGGCAGAACTTTCCAGACTTTATTGCATTATCTGATTCCTTCTTGTGCGGGGGCGCTTGTATCTAACTTCGTCTTGGGTGGCCAAGAAGATGTTTTCGATTGTTTCATTTAGAGGAGTGTAAGAGTCAAATCTCGGTCCTGGCCTATATAAGCGTTTTTCCCCCTTCTTGCCCCCAGCACTATCTCTGGAGTCATTTCTTCGAACGTCCTTTGCTACTGCGGATGTGTTGCCATGAGCCGCCTTTCAATGGCATCGTCTTCAAGTCTCATATATTTCCCGGCTTCGTGGAAGAAATCGAGCAAGGTAGCTGGCTTTTCTTTCGTTAATCTCCTAGCAAACTTAGTATCCGGATGCACACCACTGCAGAGGGCCATTAGGATAAGTTTCTCGTCGGCATCTTGGACTGCGACTGCTGCGGCGTTGAATTGGGTTAGATATTGTTGCACTGTCTCCCCGGGCTTCTGTTTGATATTACATAGGGAATAAGTGTCCTTGGCTTGTTCCACATGAATGAGGAACTGGCTGATGAACTTTTCTTTCAACATTTCCCATGAGCTGATGGATCCTTGGGGCAGATGGCAGAACCAGGAGGTAGCTAGATCTGCCAAGAATAGTGGAAAGCATTTACACAACACTCCCTCTGTTGCTCCGCTCATTAGCATATGCTGTGTGTATCTCTGCAAGTGTACAACGGGGTCAGAGGTTCCCTTGTAAGGTTCCATTGTTGGCATTTTCCATTCCCGGGGGTGATGGCAGTTTCGATATTGCGGGTGAAAGGGCTGGTTACCCTAGCACCTATCCCCCAATCCCTTTGTTCCCATTGGACGCATTCTCTGAACAATCATGCCATCCTTTCATCAGAACTTGGAGCGGATAGAAATGAGTTTGGTTCTTCCCCGGGAGATTGATTCCGTCCAGATGACCTGTAAGGATGGTATCGTCTATCACTCCTACCATTCTCCAATGACTGCCTCTGGTCTTCCGGGGGCACGCTGGGTTCAGCCATAGTTGGCCCTTGCCTTGATCTTCCCCTGCTGGGTTCTGTTCTCGGCACTTCCTCGGGTCCAACTTCGGGCCGGACTCCAGCTCGGCCCCGTCTATTGGTGTTTCCATGGTTAGCTAGCATGGCAGGCTCAACTACATCCGACCCCTTCCTGGTACCTCCCCTGTTGGGTTCGGTTCCAAGTGTTCCCTCGGGTCGGAATTCGGGCTGAGTCCGGGCTCGGCTCCTACCATTGCTGTTTCTGTTGTTAGCTTCTTCGAAGAAGAAAGACCTTTGTCGTCTCCCAAATACTCCAGACCTGGACTCACCCCATGATTCAGTGTTGTGGTTGGTTTCTTCAACATCCCTTAAGCGTGACATGAGTTGATCCACCAAGGCTTCTTGTTGAGATGCGAAGCGGTTAGTTACTTCAGCCACAACCCTGTCCAGATCCGCCCTTGTAATTGGTTGTTCCGTAGCAGGGGCTGTCGGATTTGCCTGATTTCCATTTGCTGTTGGAACTGGACGATTGTCTTGATCTCTGATCACTGGATCCGGGATACTGCCAGTTGCGATGTTCTTTCCTTTGTTAGCATCTTTCTTCCGTCCGGGAGGCATGTTTTCCAAGCAATGAACGATGCTGATAGGAAAAGGGTTAAGTGGGAGAAGCTGAAGCTTCGAGCTCCCGTCTCTCAACGAAAGCACCAAAAATGTTTGCACAAAAAATGGGCAAACACCTCCAAGTCGTATGATTTAGTTGATTATATGTTGTTCTTAATGATTTGGGTGACTTATGCAAATATATAAAATAGATGGACTAAACTGTAAAAGACACACAGATTTATAGTGGTTCGGTCGGAATGTGCCTACGTCCACTTTATATGTTATTCTCCCTTTCTGTTCAGATTACAAGTACAAAGCTTTGATTACAAGCATCTGAAAGTTGTTTGAAAGTTCTATCCATGCTTGAGCTCTCAAACTTGTCCCCCATTCTTGTACCCCTGCCCCTCTTATAGAGTGAGGCTGGGGGCAGGGGTCTTGGATGTATATAGCTGCTGGCGGGCCTGGGCTAAAGTAATCTGGCCTGGCAGAGTTGGTTCGGTCGTGTCCTCCCTTGCCTCTGGTTCGGCAGCGTGTGGAGGTGCGTTGGTTCGGTGGGTGTGACGCCCCACCTCTATGCTCGCAATAACAAAGAGTATTAAAAGAATATTGTCTGTTATCACGAAGAATAAGGCTGGATAGGAGCGGCCATCCGTAGTTAGGCCTTACACTAGTATTGGTTACCTCGATAGGAGTGGTATATATTTTAATTTTTCATCTCTTATTATTTACTCCCATCGACATACCCAATTCCAGTATAAAACGAACTACGATGGTTCATAATAGTTTAGGACAATAAATATAATAATAACACAGATAAGTCAAACGCGGAACACAGATATAACAGAAAGTCTCATATATATATATATAACTGAAGTCAGTTGATATACATGTGATACAATACATATGATACAACTACAACTGTCGACTCTGGAAGTTACATATACAAGTACATTATCATATATAATATACATGAATACAAATCTTCCTATACAAATACACTGACTACTATAATAACGACGACTACTCCAAAAGATATGAAAAGACTTCATAGCTCTAGCAGCAACCCAAAGTAAGATATCAACAACTTGTAAATACTCGGTCTGACCCGAGTATTAAATTCAAAAGAAAATAATACACGGGTCATTCTAATTCAAACTCAGTTATTAGTGCACGGAAGCAATAATAATTAAATAAAAATTAGACGACAGTCACAATAAATTTACCTATCCGATTCTTAATTAAGAAAATCGGATAACGGTAAATATAACACGTAACGGTGTTAAACCACAAATCAACAAATACAAATTATTGAATTGGAAATACGAATCAATTCAAACATCAATTAAAAGGTCAACACGGGTAGGGCTGCAGTACACGCACGCGTGCACTGCCTTGCCACTACAGCATATGGAATATCCCAAAGATTAAATAACCAAAACAAAACAAAATATCATAAAACCATACCGTGTGGCTGCAGTACACGCTTGTGTGCACTGCCTTGCCACTACAGTGATGATGTACCCAAAAATCAACGAACCAAAATCAATAAAGATAATTTAGAAATCAGCGGAATTGCCTAAATGGCAATTAACAACAAAATCTAATTATTAAATAAATAACTAGAAACTCATAATCTAATTATATAGAAGATAATTAGACAACAACAAAATGATCAAATCAAAACAAATCAAAATACAATTCAAAACATATTGAATTGAATCAACGACAAACTTCAAGTAATTGAAATATCAATTAAAATGTCAATACTGTGTGGCTGCAAATATAGAAGGATGGTGAGGGCACCAGAGATATGGCACCACAACACACTAACATATGAATGCAATGGTGACCAGGCAGCAAGCCTAAGTACAACAAAATGTTAACTAACTCAGAAACCCAAGTAATAAAGGAACAATGCTCGATGTACTAGAGTTCCAGATGGTACACGGGGTGATGACATGGTACGATGAACTACAAAGTGGTACATACATGATGCACAGATAAATGCAGTTCAAATAAAACTGCAATTAACAGAAATCATTCAAATGAATAAATGTACCAGATTGGACATTCATTTGCAAGTAGCAGTGGAGCTACTTGTACTCAAGTGAAACAATGCAATAGGTCGGGGAAGTGCAGCAGTGATCAAAACATATAAACCAGCTAAACATGTGAACTGGTCGAAACATCAGAAAATGACATGTAACTTGATATGCATATTGACACAACAAAGGGTCAAAACTCAATGCATACGAATCCAAGAATGCTAGCATGAAGTGCAACAGACTCAATTCTACAAGTCATGAAGTACAACAACTACAAGTCATGAACCAGTTAAAAGGCAACCAGACTTTGAGTCTAAACAGTCCAACACTAAGGTTCAGGTGAAAAAGAAAGAAGTGCCAAAGAATTCAATGCCATGAAAATCAATGCTACAGGGATGAACGAAATTCAACAATGCAGTGATGACAAAGTCAGATATCAAGTAAAAATAATACAGCAATGAACTTGACCGGTAAACAGGCGAACAAGTATGAACAGCCTCATTTAAGTGCAACATCGAAACAATTATCACAATAGTTCGATGATGAACATGTCAAAAGAAAAAGATGCACAAGTGTGTGTGACAGTAGTGGAAGCGGTGAGCATACAGCAGGTCGAAAATGCTCAGGGGTGAATACGAAAATGATCAGAGTCGAAGTAAACAAGTCAAAGCCAAGTTCAAAATCATGAAACAAAGGTTTCAAGTCAAGGCAGTGCTAAATCCAATTTATTTTCGCATATTCAAGTTTTCAAACCAATTCCAAAAACACAGCAGTTTGAATCGAAGATGTCAAAGTCACCAGAATATCAAACTAAAACGGTGCAACTTAGACATCACAAAATTATACGAATTTGAACAGTTAGATGTGAGTGAGGAAAGCACTCACCTTAGTCTCGATGAACTGAAGTAGCGGCAAGGAAAGAGAAAGCATCGATAGCCCAAGCAAAGGCAGAATCTTCATTCGATCGAGCTACGACAATTGGCGATTTCGATTTCACGAAGCCCTAATTACTGAAGGTCGAACGGAGAAAGGGACGAGCCACCATTAATTTTCTTTTCGTGATTTTGTTTAGGGTTTGAAGATAACGAATAAAGGGGCCGGTTATTCTCTTATGATAACCATCACAGCAACAAAAGAAATGGGCTACAACAAATTTTTAAAGCCCGATAAAAATTTCTTAAACAAATTTAAGAAAAGAATACCAACCGATAAAAATTCCAAACAGCAAATAGCTATCAACATTAATCGTTTAATGATGATTATAAATTGGTGAAAAATTCGGGTTGTTATGGACATGGTCCGGTGATGTGTGGAGGTAGGTTGGTTCGATGGGACATGGTCCGGCGTGAGTGGATGGAGCCTGGTTCGGCTATGCTTTGGTCCGGTAGTTGTTAGAGGTGGATTGGTTCGGTAGGTGTTTGGTGCAGCAGGGAAGTGGTCCGGTGTTGAATTCCTTTCCTTTGGTTCGGTGGGGGTGGAGACGCCCCCAACATTATGGTTTGGATAAATATAGTTTGGTATTTTAATATAGAAATATAATGAATTTGGTTCTTAAAGGAAATGAAAAGAGAATTTCTAGAATTAATTTGGGTAAATCGAGAAATAAATTTTAAAGGGAATTTGATTCATGAAATCGGTTTGAAATTGATTAAGTGTTTGGCTATGATTTAAAGGATAACGAGGAATGAAAATTTGTAAACTGGGTTTATAAATGAAGTGGAATATTTATCAGTGGATAAATTTAAAAGTATAGATTTCCGGTGTAAATTTATAAGAAAAGATGCCATTCGCTTTAAAAATAAAAAGGTGATTTTATTTTAAAAAAAGGCTGAAAAGTGCATTTTCCTCGAAAGCTAAGTATATTTTCCAAAAAAGGTTTCTAAGTATAAACTAAAAGTTTAAAGATGTTTTAAAAGAATGTTCTAGAAAATTTATTATTTAATTCTTTTTATGTGAGAAGTAAATATTTATTTAAGTTAATTATAGTAGTTAATTAATTTTTAAAAGTAAATTAGTATTATGATTTTAAAAGGAAATTTTAGCATTAAATATTTGATATAATAGCTTTATTTAAAAGGTAGATTTTGGCTTAAATTTTACTCAGAAAACTCTTATAGAATTTCATAAGTATTATTTGAATAAAGAATTAAAGTAGCTTTGTTTTAAGTGTTTTAATTTTTTTTTTGGAAGTGATTTAATTTATTTAAAAATCTAAATTTAACAAGTCTTGGTGTTTTTCAGTGGAAATAAAAATTGGTTAAATTGATTGTTTATTTGATAGTTAAATAACCGACTATCAAATCTGGACCCAAATATAACTTTGGAAATATCTAGAAGAGGTATGAGAAGTATGTGGTACAGTTATCGTTCGAGGTGCTATACTGTACGTATAAACTCGTTTGTTCTTCTAGGACGTTTGTAAGGAAATCCGTCCACTAACGGTTAGGAGGTGATCTCCGATCTTATTTTCGTCTGTTTATTTCCTAAAGAACCAGGGTAGAGTTTACTGAAAAATAGCAAACGTTGTTTCGAATAGACCAGGATCGGATTTATGATCTGAAAACCACTTCGATCCAACGAGCACGTTTTCATGATGAAGACAAGAGCTTGGAGTCGAAGATAGAGCAGTGAAATGCAAGGGCTAATCGCTATTAATCCTGAGAGTGATTCCAAAATGGATGTAGTAGGAGTAGTGCCTTCAATTCCGTTCGGACCCAGAAACGGACTTGTATGGATGAATTCTTTAGAACGTCGTCAGGAGGACGATGAGCATTCTAAGTGAGATGTGTTCTAAAAACATAACGCTTAGCCTCGAACCTCATCAATCAGGAATGACTGAAAATCAGGAAATATGCAGCAAGGCTAAATGGGTAGTACCCAATTAGGGTAAGGTCATCCCTGTCTAGAAGTCCCTTTTTATTCGGCTGTGTGGGCAGTTGCTGATCCCAACCACGGGGTAATCTTATTCGAACTATCCAGTAAGGGGTAGCTCCGGTCTTATGTTGCAGATGGTCGGAAGGGGTCCTCCATATGCTGATCTAGACCAGGTACCGTGACAGGTGGTACCCCAGTGCGTAGTCATTAGTTGGAAATCCATTCTCCCTACGTGCCCTTTACGGTTTTGATTGTAGAGCCTAGTATTGCTGGAATTTAATGTATGTGACAATTTAGGCTATTTGAATAAGTATTTCTATTTAGACACTATTATAATATCAGAGGATTTTGATAAGAAATGTTTAGTTACCATAAGGTAAAAGCCCGACATGTTTATTTGTAGCGTGGTCTTACGAGATACCTTTGATTTCAAAGAATTTTGAAAACTTTAATAATTAAATTGAGTGTATTTTCTCACGATGGTTTTCCAAACTTACTCAGGTGTTATTTTATTATAATACTCGGGTCAGATCGAGTATTATAAATACAGGATAGGATGCTGTGGAGCTCTGGAGACGAGCTGGATTGCGAGATGTATCACACGTACTTGAAGTATATTCCACTGTGCAGTATAAGCTGTATAGTCAGCTTTTGTAAGGACAAGTTAATATAACTGTCCAGTATTTTGTTATTGATTGAGTTGTACTCTGATGATGTAATGTATAAACAGATATAGTTCTTTTTACATAAAAATCAGTCATTTTTTATTATATATTATTCCGCTACAATTGTGAGACTCTGTTATTGTTTTAGTTCCTTATTTCTTCTATCTTCTTTCGTTTCCCTCAGCAATCTATCTTTTCCAGCACTTGATCAACGGCATATTATACAGTGGCGTATTTGTGTCGATTTTTCGAGGGTCGAGAAGGGCAGGTCATCACAGAAAGCCAACGCATTTCTATTCCGCACGACCAAACGATAACTCCAAACGATAATATTACACTATTACGGATCCAATGAAACCGATTTCGTCGAATTCCAAAGTTGTGCGTCGGAAGGCTATTTTAACACGTCTATTAAATCGAGCGATTTTTAAAACTGACAAATTTACTTGTAATTTCCGTTTTAAAAACTTACCAAATCCATTATAAATCAAATAGAATTTATATCCATATTAGAAATCACTTCGATTCGTATTAAATCAAAATTCAATTATTTACACTATTACTATATATATATATTAATTTCCACTATTAAATTAATTAATATATAAAATTCCAAATTCTAACTTATTGACTTTTAATTCCATTCAAAAGTCTATTAACATCGCTCCAATTCAAATATAGTTCAAAATCAACTTATAAATCATTCATATTCACATCTAACTCCAGATTCCCATATTTACCCAATTTCAAATATTAAATTACTCACTGAATCTGTTAATCACTATATTTGAGATTTTAAACTATTTCAATGATTTTTCCATATTCAAAATCAATTAATAATTCAAATTCAACATATAAAAATAAATTAAATGTTCAAAAATGAATGACCAAATTTACGGGCCGTTACAATGATGCACCTCACGATGGTCTTCCTCCCCTTCTACTTGAATACCAAACCAAAAATTAGAATTTTTTTGCCTCAACTCCACTGTGCGCGTACATCTTTTCTTGCAACGTCATATGCCCCTCCATGAACCGCCTGCCGTACCTCCATTCCCATCCTTGCTTCTCTACACTGCTAGCATCATTCATCCACCACTCCCCTTGCATTTTGCCACACCCATACATGAACATTTGCTAGACACACACATGGGTTTCCAAGCACAATTCAACCAACGTACTTGGCAAGGGTTTCTACTAACACACATGGGTTTCTGCTAACACACATGCCTCATGATTTTTCAGCAAACTTAATATGCCAGATGGCAAATGCATCACGTACCAGAAATATGCACGTCAAGTCTTCTTCAGCAAAGCCATGGAGTTTCAGAAGCTAAAGTTAGCTCTCAAATTTCTGATGTCATTCTATAACAATATCATGCTTCCACGGTTGTTTTCACTCGACAACAGAGCCATCTTTTAGCAACAGTTCGCCATATGATTCCCTTGCAGCAACTATAGCTAGCATCCAATGCATAAGTGCAGCAGCACACTGCCTCCCATTACCAGATCTCTCCTTCGACGCCTTGTAATCCACATGGTCTCCCTAACCCTTTCAGTCCATAAGGATTCTTGCATGCCCGATGCATTTTTGGAATAAAATAGACAGCACTACACCAAACAGTCCATTTTGTAACACTTTTCCACTTTAAATTTCTAACGGTTATAACCGTTACCAATTTATTACGGCTATTTCCGTTTCAACCATTTATAACGGTTATTACAGTGACCACATTTGGTGATTTGGTAATAAATCTAAAGTGATTGGGATAAATTTGTAATTTTCGTACTTCTGCACCTAAAACAACTATCACGATTGATTCCCCGTTTTACTTTTCACGTCTCTTTCTCTATCAAGCTAGTGTTTCACCGCTCGCAATCAATATGGTGTCATTCTCCACTTCGATCAATATTAGGGTTTTGGTATTCGCTTCGGTGTCGTTCTCCGCCCTAATCAATAGCTGGGTTTCGCTCTCTGCCTCGATCAATATCTGAGGTAATTATTTCCTAAATCAAATAATTTTGCAATAGTTGAATTCGTATGTTGTTTTAAAGAGCGATTTATGTATGTAAAATTAAAATTGCTCATTTCCTATTTGAATCCGATTTAGGATTTTTTTTCTTCAGTTTCGTTTCAATTTCTAAATTGAATTCGGTTGGAGCTGTTTGGATTCAATTTGATTTTAAATTTAATTTAGGAAAATGACACGCAATTACAATTTCTTAAACAGGAAAACATGATTTACAAGCATGAAAAGTGTAGCACAATAGCGTATATTTTTCACCAAAGTGTATAATGAGTACAAATATAATTATGAAAACATTGAAATCTGAGGCTATTTTATCTCGCTGCTCACAAATTAATTTTAATTGTCATGGCAATTAATGTTTGTTTTCATCTATGAATTTGAAAATTGAGGCAGATGATGAAGAAATAGACAGGGACATCAACAACTCATTAGGAACAAATTGGTTAGTTTCTATTGAGGATGATGACTAAGTCTTGATGGGAATCTCTCTGATGCTTTCTTTCTCTCCATTTATTAGATTTTATTTTGATAATTTTATTACTTTTGATCTGCTTTTAGAGCTGCAGTGACGGTTTTCTAGTTAGTCCGAATCTCAGTGCACTGAAGAAAATTCAATTTCATTTTTAAAGCAACCGAGCAACATTTTAGAGGGTTCCTTCGTATCTTTCTTATGATGCTATTTTCATACCTGATTACAGTGAAAATTATTGACGTATTATTATTTTTACAGAAATTGGGTTTAGCTGAAGAATGCGAAAAGGAGATTGTAGAGGCGAGAAAGAAATATAATGTCCAATCAGTTAAGCAATGTGCCTCGGTTGCTGCTTCTTTCTTTTTCCATGGTTGAGGTTGCCATTTTATTTTAACAAGTATTTGAAACAAGTGCGCCACTACCAGTTTCAGGTGATTTATATTTATAGATATGGTGTAGCTGTCTTTTATGGTGTAACTGTCTTTTATATTTAATTTGATATTCCAAGAGAAAGACTTAAAAAGGCCTTATGTTTGTAGACAACTCATATAAGTTTCAAGACTCATGCAAGCTTAGCCTTAAAATTTTAGAATACCTTAAGCAATCTAATAAGCTAGTATACAAAAACAATCCAAGTAATTTGTTCATGGAAATGCAGTTGGCTCTCAACTTGTGTGGAACGTTAAAAGAATAGGGTAACTATGTAGGTAGTTCAAGCATGATACCAACAATAAAAAGACAAGGAAGAATATGTGACTAGAATAACACACAAAGCCATCTAAGAACCAGTTAAAATTGACAAGTGAAAGTCCAAATAAACGCACGAGCTCGGTTGTGAGGGCATTAACTCGGAAAGTTCTTATTTCTTATGAAGTTGAGCCAAAGAAACAATTGCCTGTACCTTGTGATTATTGAGAAATGGGAGTCTACGTTCATTTTCTTTGCATTTTTCTATCTTTGCCAAAATTGGATATGTTTTTTCCAGCTCAACTTATACTCAAGAAGTAGAGCGATTTGTGCATATATTTCCCATTATTTTTCTAGGATAATTTTGCTGTCTGCATGCTAAAGGTTGAAATAATATATTTACATGAAGTCTTCCTTGATAGATGTTAATATTAAGAGCTCTAGAGCATTTTTTACTACTGCAACTATTGTCCTTAAATTTAAATGATTGACTTAGAAATGTAATTTGATTTTACTCTATCTCCACATGTACGCTCTAAACTTGCACTTAAAGAATTGATGGTCATTAGGTCTCTGAAATGCAGAGGGCACATATTGGGTTAATCATCATGTTTCTCTGAGTTAGTCGATCTGCCATTGGGTGCAAATTAGTTAGAGATTTATATAAGCATATGGCCATCTTGGAGGTGTTCCGTTGCCACTACACAACCTTTAATCACGGAGCTTCACTATATATGGTTCTGAATTCATTCCAAACTTCTCTGGAGATATACCTTCCTTTAGCTGAGGTTAGCCAAGCCTAATAATTTTCTGCTTTATCTGAATGTATTTGAATATTACCAATTTCACTTCAAAAATGCCCTAAGAAACTCAAGTTCTGTATCTGCCACTGCTTGTTGTCAATAATTTCTTCTACTAAATGTCTTTCCCCTCTAACTCTAAACATTGTGTCAACGCCTATTTTGCTTATTAGTATGCTACTTTGTAGCCACTTGTCAAACCAAAGCAATGTGGAGCATTCGTTTTCCAGTACATTTTAAGGCTTCTTCTCCGATGCATGGTAAGAAAACACAATAAGTACCATGCTTCAAGGCAAAATGTACCATTTATAACATGTACTTCAGCATATGTTGTTCATATTAATGTGAATGCACGGATAAGAAAACACAATAAGTCAGCCCATATACAGTACACATTAGTGCTAACCGCGTAATATTAGCTAAATTACAGGAATAAAGAGCAATTTCAACGAGGCCATGCTTAGTATATGGGATGATGCTACAAATATACGTGTTTGTCAAAGCCAACAAATTTCTTAGTAGAGCCAATGGTATGTCGATGAGAATGACAACTAAATAATCTACGCAACTGACAATTTATTTCGAACCATGCCACATAAAATTTTCAATCGGTTAAAAATATATATATTTTGCACTAAAATCAATGCATACATTTTGTATACGATGGTTATACTAAGGTCTTTACATTTAAAATGGTTAAATCACTACCCAAACGAATTATATGATATGGTAAATTTTGAAAATAATAATAATTTTAGAGTTTCTTATTGATAAAAATAATATAAGTAACTACAGTCTGATCAATTCTGAATATATATTTTCATGCCTTCAACCATAAATCTCTTTTTAAAAATTCAAAGCACAAAACAATTCATTCTGAATCAATTTCAGAAACTTTTTGTTGAATAGATGTCAAAAATTAATCCTTTGTGGACTGTAAATGTGATTATAGATCAAATGGTTATAAATTGAAGCAAGTATAAATGCAAGAATAACAAGGATATGGAGAGTTTAAAGTGGTTTTAAGACCGCTTTTAACTTTATAATGATTTAGTATACTTTTATCCACAACTGCTTAAATCAAAAGTTTGCATGCCACTGTAGATGAAAGTCATCTAATGCAGTCAAATAAATGCTTGCTTGGGTTCTCTGGGATATGCATACCATTCTGTTTCATCTTGTTTCAAATTGCTTGAACAGTGGGCCTAATAGTTGCTAATTCATTAAGCATTATTTCTAATTCAAAAAATATATAAGCTTATATGTCGATGTTCACCTGCTCATAATTTGTAATCAGCCTAGGTTAATCAAATTTTTATCACACACGCATATTGTGCTATCTAAAACTCAAATTTTGTCGGTGTTTATGGTTTTTTGTTTGAGGGCGGTGAATAAATAACTTGTCAAATTCAATTGCTGGTTGTGTCAACATGATCAATAGTGGTTCATCTCTTCAATCTCAAGTTCTTAAGCTGAGCAGCACTTTTTATTTATAATGCTTATTTGTTAGTTTATTTAGCTTTTATTTGCAAATCTTGTTTTGGTTAGATTGAATGATTAACTAATTGCTTGCCTATACATTTAGAATAGAACACAGAAGAAACAATCTAACCAAATACTTCCAAATTCTTGAAACACTACTTCTCCCGAAGCGTTCATCCTTGGGCTGTCTGCTGACACATTGCATCGATCTGCTGATCATCATCTATCCTTCTCAGTCCAGCAAGTTTTCGTAAGAAATTGTGCCCACATAAGCCACAATGCCTACACAGTCGCGGCAAATGGGATTTTTCTACATTTGGCGGTATATTCCTCATTTCACATGTTAGTTTATTTTAACCCACATATTTTTATCCTTTTTAGTGCCATACTTGTTGCAATTGCTTATTAACTACTGTTATTATACATTACATTAATTGACGTTGTCATTAATAATTTACATGGTTAATTCTGATAGAAATAGTTAAACACAAACGTTATCTAGGTGCTATATGTGTTTACTAGTTTCCGAGGACTCTATGCAAGATGATAATCACATTTTCCTCCTCTAGATACAATTTTCTCATTTGATGCAGAATCTTAAATAATTTAAACATCTAATCCTACATCTTTTACCACACCTAAATTTTTTTGTTACTTATAACCAACAAGAGATTAGGTCAAATTAAAGTATCCCATAAAAGCTTTGGGAAACTTCAAAAATGACATTGATCCAACATGATTTTATTGTCATTTAAGTGATTATTTTAATACGTGAAGAGGTAATGTATGTTTCTACTATTTTTTGGTGATCAGAACTTCTATAAGTTTCGGTATGGTTTAGCCATTTCCACAAAATATGTATTTCTATGAGAAAAGAGAAAATATACCATTTATTATTTTTGTATCTTTTATTTTATTATTCTGAACAACTAAATAAGAGACCTGTAGTAAAGAGGGTTGTCTTCTTGAGTTAAAAAGTTTGTACAGTATAATTGGATTAAATACTATAAAAATAAATGCTACTTACAATCCTAATATATAAGGATGTATATCTTTCGCTAATAATGAAACTAATGTATATCATCTCTAATGAAATCAAGTCAATTGCACTTTTCAGTTATACTGATTTTATTAATCAACCACTCATTGCTAATAACGGCTTCAATTATTAATCCTTAGAATCATTTGGTTGAAATTTATTTCGAAAAGAGAACTTTTGGCTGAAGATAAAGTAACAGTCACATGAAAGGAAAATGGTTCTTTTTATGTTGAATGATATGTGAAAATTATTTAACTTTTAAATTACAAATTTAATTAAGACAAAGGATAAAAAAACTGAAAGTTGACTAAACTAAATCTTATTCTCGCTGTGTATGTTTTCAGTGTGCTTACACCCTCCTTTGATGTTTTCTACCCTTTTTTCTATTTGAGTTTTGGTTTGAGTCTGCACCATTTTTGTACCAAATCATATTGTATGCTTGTTATATTTTAGTTCTCCATCCTTTATTTCATGACGGATTCATTCTTGTTCATTGCTGTGTGTTCCTGCACCTTTGCTACACAGCTTTTTTGATGTACATATTAAAACAAGGCTATGCAACATGGTTTGGAGTATTAACAGTAAGCTTTGATACTTATTGAATTAGTGCAGTTTGATTAAAATGGATGTACACCACATCTTATTGTTTACTTGCATTGGTTCAGAGTATTAACCTTTGATTAAAATACTATGGCAAAAAAATATATGGTCAATTACTCTATGTCTAATGTAAAACAAGTAAGACTCTCTCAAGCTTCAAAAGCCATTACCAACTACAAAGAGAATGCAAATCAACAATGGAAAACAGAAATGCGTGAAGATATGAAAACAACGAGTTTAGCTATAAATGATATGAGACAATGTATAAAGATGCTTGTAAATCATATTGGAGGAAATGTGCCAACACTAAGAGGAGAAGCTGCTTCTAATACAGAGCAAAATCTCAACAGTCCTGGAGGTAGCTTAGGTACTCCACTAAATGGAATAATGGGATCTTCTACGAGAGCGAAACAACCAGTAACGCTATTGTGTTTTAAAGTTTGTTATATATACTATGCTTGTATGCTATAATTTGTGGGGTTGGTATTAAGTATCCTTTGTGGTGTTTGTATGAAACATAAATGTTTGGTGTTGTTTTAGTTATTGATCATATGTTTTCTTAATGTTAATACTATATATTTTTTGTATAGATTGTTTGTAGCTGTAATAAAATATTGGTGGTATATAGTTTGTTTGATATTGTTTTAGTTATCATGGTTATAAGTGTTAGAAAATAACCTTTAGTAATGGTTATAACTATGATATAATTTGCATTTATCACGGTTATAAGTGTTAGAGTTTCTTTTTTGGTAATGGTTATAAATGTTAGAAACTATTGTTCTGTCACGGTTATAAGTGTGATACTATCTAAATTTCTCACGGTTATAAGCGTTAGTAATAACCGTTTATCCTTGAGTAAATATACTCTGTCACGGTTATAAGTGTGATAATATCTATATTTATAACGGTTATAAGCGTGAGAAATTACTATTTTTATCACGGTTATAACCGTGAGCAAAAGTGTGACTGAATTTGCCCACGGTACCTATTTTAACGGTTATAACTGTAACAAATTAGTTTTGTCACGCTTATAACCGTGAGGAAATTGCCTTTCTAGTGTTGTGCAGTTTAGATTTTTATTCACAATTATAGCATAATTATTCTCAGCTATATGACTCGATATATAATAATGTATCTAACTTTTTTCGGTATATGTTTTCCTCATTTATTGATCATCTAATGAATGATCTTCAATATGTATGTGGCATTACCTGTAAACATATGTACAAATTTTGGCTATTATATTAATAAAGTAATGAGTGCCCTTCTTTTCAAAGGACCGCTTTTTCATCAAAAAAATATGAAAAATAAGCTCCTACAAAAGTTTGTTAGTACAAACGCTATGAAATAAATAGCTTATAGAAAATCGTTATTGTGCAAGAAATAACTAATCTTAAATTGCCGAGAATAAAATAAAATTAATCTCGGCACTTACTAAAAAGGAGAAAATGTTGGTGTTCAAATCCTTAAATGCATAGATTGAAATGATGGGTTCCTTTAGGGCGAAATTCGAATGTTATACGCTAGCATCAAGTAGTTTTATACTTCCTAAACTATCAAGGGTATCGAGGAAGAGAGTAACATGGGAAACATAATCACTACAAATAAAAAGAACAATTCTCAAGATACAGATGTAGTAATTGATTAATTTTTTTGAAGAGAGATGATGTAGGGTTTTTAGATTCTGAACTGCAGGAAGCGCTAATTTTTATGTTTATTTTGATTTCTTGAGATATTGATATACTAGTTGATTACTTTCTTTTCTTTATTTTATTATTTCTTGAAACCGACTTTGTCTCACTCACATTTCAACCAACAATTGATTTGTGCCTTCATATATGTAAAAGCATACAATAGTTAAAAGTACTGTTGTAAGATCCAAAAATCTTATAAACGACGTTTATTAATACCTATTTTTCATATGCACATGCATCGCATGTACCAAAGTAATCGTATACACATACACACACACACACATATGTATGTATGTATTTGTGTGTATTGTTGTCTGACTTTTTTTTTCATTTAATTTTTCTATTTAAATATTATATTTACTCTTTGTGAAAATTTGTCAAAAGAATAGATTGGTAGTAATGATGTAGGAACAACAAAAGATACTTTTTATTCATTACATATATTTTAATTTATTGTAGTTGTTTAGATACTGTTGTGAAATTGATTCAAGTTAAGATCCATTATTTTTTATGCATAACCTAAGTTTTTCTTATTTTGCTCTTGATTCAGTATGCCATCGAAGAGACAACGAAAGTTTAGGCATTTTTATCTTGCCCCAATTTAGACATATTGTATCATGCAGTCAAATCGATTTTATGCGTATAATTTTTTTATATCAAATGAATTTTATATATTTAGAATTTTTGATGCTTTTGCTTTATTGAACATGTTACAATAACTTTAAAAAAAATACTTCTTTCTTCACAAATAATTACCAATGCATGACATGTTTATCCTTTTAATCGAGGAAAATTTACTTTATATAATTTGTTTTTATCATAATAAAGATTTTACATTTGAACATGAAAAGAATAATGATCATTTCTTTTAATACATTGAAGAAAGAATTTCTAATACCATAGAAAAATAATTGATATTTAGCCTCGTATCCATCTTTATAATGGTACAAATCACCGTTGAAGCTTCAATCATATTCAAGCATATAATAAATTTTATTGATTGAATTTTTTTCATATCCAATGTGTCTGTAATATTTATGAATGTTGTCTCCATTATTATAAAATTATAGGTATTACTGAAGAAAGTGTTTTATGCTTAGCTCTATGAAAGCTAATACATATCCATTATAAAGTAGGTACTGTACATAGAATTTTTGTTGTTGCACAATGTAATGAGTATTTTTACCGTGAACTAAATTAAGTTATATAAATCATGTGTTTTATCAATATGTATTATATATATTTTGTGGCATTTTATTTTTGTGCATCATATAATCTCGTTTTCAATGTTGAAATTAATGATCTCTTTTCTTTCTTCATATTGATGCCATTTTTGTCTTTACACAAATAAATATGGGATGTTAGCAAAATTTACAAGTTAATATTTTTGAGTTATTTTAGCTTACTAATTTAATGTAGAAATTAGTTTGTTCAAGATATTTTGATAGAATGTCATTTTCATTTTTCTAGATTTGATATTAATGACATATGGTATTTGCTACTTCATTAGAAAAAGATATCGTTGACTGCTTCAGTTTGGAATTTTTAGTGAAATATAAAATCATCTGAGCGGGTTTGAAATTGAAATATTTTGTTGTTCTTTTGGAAAAATGGTATAAACAATGAGGATCACGAACATGAAATAGGTTAAACGTACATATATTGATATAATCTGTAAAAAAATTACAAGTATATTTAAGTTTTAATACAATAATTTAGTAAAAAAACCATATGCGTAACACGGATTCACATTAGTTAATTGTAAAAGGAGAATGGTCTAGCAATTTTATTAGGCGAATTATGTTAACGTAATTTTATTACTATCATTTTTCTACCTCAAGCAACAAAGTGCGATACGAGCGTAAATCAATCGATGAAAGAGACAAAACCCGAAAGTAAAATCCAGAAAAGATCAATCAAATGCTAAAATGTGCATATATCAGTTTTGAGATTCATTAGGAAGCTTTGAACAAAAAATAATTTAAGACAGATTTTTTTATATAAATAATTTAAGATGAATTAAAATTGGTTTAGCACAGATTGTGTCGATTTAGAAATTCACTGTAACAAAATTGAAAAGCAAATTAGCTGTAATGTTAATTTTTAAACGAATAAAGAAATCATAGGATAGTGGAAAATTTTATGTATTTATTTTTCGTTTAATGAAGATATTAATTTACTTTTTAATAAACTGAAATGTAATGCGGTCTAATAAGAAAGGAGAATAGTAATTGAAATAAACGAGGAAATAAAATTAATTGTAGAAGGAAAAAAGTCTAATTTAATTCTAATCTACGAGCGTTACGGCACGCGTTTCGCGTATGACGATGGTATGTGCTTTACGCGTGGATTGTTCTTCTACAAATTATATATATGATTAACACATTTAAAGAAAAAAGATTTGCAAAATATTTAACCATGTTTTTACGTTGAAATCATGTGTAGTTAATTTAATTTTTATTTTCTAAGTTGCAACATTTAATTTTTTGTTAGTTTGAGTTTTATTTATATTATTACCTAATGAACAATGAGTTTGTAAATGATGTTTATCTGTTTAAATAATATTTATTTTTTAGATACTATTCTTAAGCGTGAATAATTTGAATTTTTAAAGAAATTTAACTGTTTTAACTTAGTTTGAAAAGTTCCAATTCAGTCCAGAAATAATAAGTTAAAAATAATAGGAATAATATAGCATTTGATTAGGATTGTATAGTTATACGTGGATTAATGGATATAATTAAATGGGGAAATTATTTTAAAGGACAAAGATTTGTATATTTTTTGCCTCAAAGACACGACCTCAATATTTTTACCACAAGAACAAACATTCTTCTAAAAATTACTCATAAGGACAAACATTTTCCAAAATTATTCATAAGGACAACAAAACTGCTACCAAGCTAAAACTGATACCTAAAAACTGCTACCGATAACTACAAACTGATACCTAAAAACTGCTATCAATAACTAAAAACTGATACCTATAGAAAGTTGTCCTTCAGGATAAAATATTGAAGGTCTGTCCTTGAGACTAAAAAGCTGTGAAATCTTTGTCCTTGACAATAATTTCCTGTAATGTAATTAAATTATACGTGAGTTTGGGGTATTTTAAAAAGCTAGGCAACTGGACAAATTTGTGGTAATTTAGTTTTTTGTCTCAAATAAACCTAACAGTCGCGGTTTTACTTTTCTTTTCTGCTCCCGCTGATCGCTTCACCCTCGATTTGGCCGTTTTCTACTAGTCGCGATTTTACTTCCCTGCTTCTGCTCACGCTCCTCTCTTCGTTCTCGATTTTGGTACAACCGACGTACTAGCTTTCCCACTTGATTTGAGCGTTTTCCACACGCTTTCATCGTCGTCCATTCCTCCTGCCACTGTCTCCATCCTAGTACAGTCCGCCTCGCCAGAGGTTAGAAGACGGGTAAAATTTGACTCATTACACTTAAGATGATCAAATTTTGGGTTTTTGTGAAACCAATACTTAGTTTGTTGCTTCCCTTTTTCATTTCTAACCTAATTTGCTAATTAATGGTGCTCCCGTCACTTGGCTTTTGTGTAAATGTTCTTTATTTAATTAATTTTGACCTTTTAATATGTTGTAGGAATTAACTGGAATTATCGGTAACTAAAATTGCTGTGTGTTTTAGTCTAGTTTAGGCCAGAGAATGTATAAAGGTTTCTTTTGTTGTATTTTAGGTTACAGTATATAAGATTTTTTTTTTTGGTATATTTGAAGTTAATATTATGTTCATTTCTTTCATTTATTACCCAGTACATGAAAATAATATTTTCCATAAATAACTGCAGTAATCCATTCATTTGAATTCTACAATGTATAGTTTGGAATATAGTGATCATGGTTAAATATAAATCCTTGCTACTTAAATGCAGATGAAGACCGCTTTAAGAAAATAAATTAACAATAAGATATTTGTTAAAACAAATACATATAACATCAATATAAAATCAATTTGTATTTGCCTAGTGATATCTGCTATTTTCATGTTTAAAGAGTTTCCAGATCAATGCTCTATTTTGAGTTTATACTAAATTTTGTTTGCACCGCTTCACAAATATAACTGTAAAATCGAAGTTGACAGTATGATATATTAAAATGTATGATGCTCAATTTTAGTTTATATTGGCATTAATGATACGATATATTCATGTCTTTAAACACACGTACACTTAACCATTAGTTTTTTTTTCTGTTTAAAAGGGCAGTAGCATGTCATTACCTGTTTTTAAAATAATGTAGTATTATTTGATTTCCATTAGATAATTGCACATGAACAATAAATTAATTCAATAGTTGTAATGAGTATAATATGAAATTTGTAGGGTATTTCACTCATTTTACTACATGCATAGCACTTTATAATGTTCTGTTGATTCCTTTAGCATTGTTGAAAATAGGATGTGGGCCTGGTATTTAATTTTTAACTTACAGAATTAGGGAATACACCCTCTTTTTTACTTTTGCAACTTTGACTTTAGCGGTGAGTATGCTCTATTGCTTTTTAGTTCACGGTTCTTCCTTATTAGGTTACACTACCACTACAGGGGTAACGAGATATAAATAGGATGTGAGCTCAGTGTTTAATTTGCAACTCAGCGAACTGCAAAATGCATTACCCTTTTATTATGTTGCAACATTAGATTTAGTGGGGAGTCCTCTAAATCTAACGGTGATGCATGGTTCTTTCTTACTCGGCATTGCCACTACTATAAAGGTGATGAGGTACAAATTTTGATATTTAAAGATATAACCTGTTTTCTTTGGTATGTGAAAAAGGAAGGGGAGCGTTTGGATAATGGATTCAGGAAAAAATTAATATGGCAGTTTTTTGGGATTAAAAACATAACTGTTTCTGATAAAATAGGCGAATTCTCTAATCATCCATCTACTTCCAAGTTTGATGGGACATACATATTTCTATCGTTTTTTAAGTGATATCTTTGGAAGATCTAGAAATTACTCTAGCACATAAATGCATGTAATTTCCTTAAGATACTGAATAATACATCAAGGGCGCACACATGCGCACATACACAGAGCCTTCAGTAACATTTATGATGTATCTGTGAGATACCACCAGCAGCAGCAGCAGCATGATAGTATTATTTCTGTACACTGTCAATGTATGATAAGGCTACACACTTAGGGTACAAGATTACTTGCAATTAGTGTCTTCAGAAGGTCACATCCTTTTTCAGTTTAAGAACTCTTCAACGGGCAATAATACTCATAATGTATCAAACGCTTTTGAAAGATATTTTTAAAGCTTATTGGTAAGATCTGTGTTGTGTTTCTTTTGCATATGGTTAAGCCCTGATAAAATGGAAGGCTAAAGTATATTGCTTAATGATGTTTTCTAAGTAATATTGCAACATTTGTGTAAAGTTGAATGAAAAGCCTAGAATATACGAGACCTGGGATCACATAGAAAGGTTGAATCCAACCACATTTAACGTTCTGCTATCTTCTTTTGTCAAATGGTAAATTTTGTAGTCACCTGAATTAAAGCATGAATAAGAACAATGTGATCATGACTTATTATTATGCCTTATTATTAAGTGCGAGGTCAGCTTTAATTTTCTGACCAATAGAAACATTAGTCTTGACTGCTAAATAAAAACGTATCATCATTTCCACTGCTAAACATAGTTGTTGGAACTGAAACAGTTCTAGCATTGGCATGGCTAGCAAACCTGTTGCAACTGTTGAACTAAAAGTGAACATGTGCTATCGAAAAGGCAAAAATATCCGAGTCTATAATATTCATGTATAGAACTTTTTTGGCTCCATCAACAGATCCAACATCGAATGGATCATTATATACAAGTTGTATTTCAGATGCATCAGGATGGGTGTTAGTGGGTTGACTGTGTTAGCGAAGAAACTGAGGTAGATGGTTTATAGATAGAAGTTCTGCCATTAATCCTTTTGTAACTATTAATTTGAGCGGAGGTGGTGAAATTAATGGGTGCATCACCATAAATGTGAATTATTTGCCATCAACTGAAGCTAAGATTTTGGGCATAACATGGTCTGAAAGGATCAAAAAAGTTAAGTGGAGGTTATCCTCATCCGCAATCTTCTTTTGTATAAATACAAAAATTGCTGAAATGTTTATGTCAAACAAACATCAATACACACGCACATAATTGTAATCAAGCCGATTAGCATATGCATAGAACAATACCACTTTTTAAAACTGTTTTCGTTTGTCTTTGTTCAACAATCTGAAGTTTTTATGGCTTAATGAAACAAGAGTAGATGAGCTATAGAAAGTGATGAACTCACCTTTAGATTTTTTAAATCTTGTGTAAAAAAAAATGATACATTAATGAAATTTTGTTGGTTCATTTTCAAAATTTTCTTATGTAAAATTGCATGTAATTTCTTTTCTCCATTAGTCTTATTTTAGGTTTGATAGTCTCAGTGTAAAGTTTTGGAAACCGATGATAGATCTAATTAACGGACATACGTTAATTGAATTACATGCACTTATTTTAGAAAGATACCAAATTCAAAAGTAGAAGATTGCAAGTGCTGTTTACAAAGTACATCCTTTGGCTTTTTTTTTTTGCTAATGAGGATCTTATTCTCCCCCCCCCCCCCCCCCCCCCCAAAACATGCGCGCCTGACATAAGGACAAGAAAAATTTGCTGCAATTTCTGTTGTTCGCTATGGTGGTTATGATTAGGTTATCTTATTGAATAAAAAGCGAAGTTTGTAGTAGGTTGTCTTAATGGTCTGATAATAAAAGTTAGAACAGAAATTTTTGAGATAATGTAACACTACGTTAAACATTCATGTATGTTTTTCATACAAATTAGTGTCAATTAAATGTGGTTTCTGCTTGACTATTTTGCAAACTTCTTGCTTAAACTTTTTCCCTTTTTTGAATAAAATTCATATGAGAAAACTGACTTTCCCGTGCCATCATTATCGTTTAGATACTGCATGTTACACCTAGGTATATATGTCTCCTCAGCATCACATTCATATGAGAAAACTGACGTTCCCATGCCATCATTATCGTTTAATAACTGCATGTTACACAACATTTTTGATCAAATATGTTGTATAAATTTGAATCGTTACATATGCGCCATTCAACGGTTATGTTCATATGCAGAATTTCCTGACATGTAACTCTTGATATAACCTAGGAGGTTTGTCTATGTAACTATAATAATATTATTGAGGTAAGTGATCCATAAGCAATTTTTTTTTGTGTCACCATCATATAAAGTTGTTGCAATTCTCTGCACAAGCTATACTATTTGGATTAACTATTTTCTTGACTTTCATTTTCAGATAAATGTAGATCAAAGTTGGTGAGCTATTTTGGAGAAACATCATATGAGTTAGAACTTGTTACCACTTCACGCTGTAAACAAATTACTAACAAAAATGATACCATAGACACCATACCCTTTTCAACTGTTATGTTTCTCTGTAAATGTATAAATGATGTTATATTGTTAAACGAATGGATTGTTTCAACTTTCATTTACTTATTGAACTCGCTTATCGACGTTTCTTCTCTCATTCATGAATCGTTAGTAGTTATGAAAATTGTATCATCATTATAATACATATTACATAATTTTGTAGTGGTGGCGTCCTGAGTTCTCAATTGTAAATGTTTTAAGTTAATGTGGTGTTACATTTTTACCTAAGCATGTTTTCACAAGGCCTAACCTTCACGTATGTAACGTAATAATGCTTCAACTTTCGTTATTGCCTGCAGTTGACTTAGGAATGCAATCAAAATATTCTTAGAAAACAAAAATTTGCCACAAGTATATGCATATACATGAAACCAATATATATTTTTATTGAATCCGTGCGCTTAGCATAGTTCACACTGTTTCATTATTTCTTCAGGTATTATATATGTTATTATTCCAGTTTACATAATCCTCAATATAATTACTAATTAAGTTGCCTGGAAATCGAGGTGCTAATACTAACCTTGGTTATGGTTTACCTGCAGGTAAGAACAGTTAAAGGGGGTAATATTTCATTTTCATCACTTAAGCATGATGTCAAGGAGTACTCAATTTTCATAGATATTTTTTCTCAATAAATGGGTAGGCTATTTACTATAAGTTTGACATCTATTAAATATGTATTATGTAATTATATCTTAGAAGTACATGAATTTATACATTTCATATTCCTATAGTGAATTTAATAGAACTTCTGCTGGATATGTTCATGGGGAGAAGTGTATTCACATTGGCTCATACAACTTCCCATCAGTTTCTCTTAACCTTTTCTAATTCATTATTTTTGAAGTTTTAAGTGGTATATTATTACCCTTTATCAATTTCTTTACTTTTATCAATCAATATGGGAAAGATTTGTCCTGCTTGAACGTCTACCAAGACAGTTATGGTATTGCATTTCAATTATCAAAACATGATAATATTTTAATTTATTCATTTATTATTCTCATTATAAGTAAAAAGTTAAGTTCTACATTCATGTGATGTAAAATTTTTGAAAGGTTGTGTAGCTACATAAAAAGTAATATAAGAAGTTAAACTTTACGAAATTAGACACCCAATTTTTCCATGTGGGCATGCTTAAAAAATAACACATAAAAAAGTTAAAACAAATCCGCACTTGCCTTTCTATACCTATTTTACTTTCTGGTGTACTATGTGAAAGCTATATTCAATAAATTTTTGCACGTTCTTGAATTATATATAGTGTCATTGGATTAGCTTCGGGCTTATTAGATGTACTCAGTAAAAAACAGATATGTCATTAGATGTTTAGCACGGTTTGTCCATAATTTTGTTTATAGGTGTTATTTATTGATACATTTCTAATGTGTATTCAATAATTTTAATGGCATTAGTCACACAAGTACCATGTATTTGAGCATTATATTGCTACTTTGAGCGAATGAAATTCTTTTGGCTATTGCTATTTACTGAAAATACTGGAATTCAGAGGTCAGTTAGGAAACAGTATTGTAATTAGATCATGGGTCCTAAGAGAAAAATGTTTCTTACCATAGAAAATGAAAAAAACCACATCTGGTGTAGTAGCATGATATTACTAGAAATAGTCATTCTTCTATTTACCTAACCGAATGTTATAACTAGACTATGGTGTATTATAATCCTTATTGTGTCTACCTATGCCAGCAATAATGTTATTTTGTCTACTATTAATCGGAAAATTTTGGAATAAGTTTGGCACCATACAAGGGCGTGCTCAGACTCTGAATTCTACTGCCATCATAACGGGCTTCCGGTACGTTGTGTTATTCGGATTCTAATTTTAATTTTAGAAATGAATTTATCAAAACTACTACTAATCACCAAATTAAGTTTTGCACTTTTATGATCATCACCACCAGATCAGTTTTATGGTAAAATGAACCCTTCTCAATTAGCATTGAGTATTTATCATTGTGTCCCAAGACCATTAGCTATTTTCTTTTATTCCCCTCTGGGTTTGAATCCACTCTTTGCATGCGCACTCTGTTCTTCATCAAAAGGATAGGGAACTGTAATGAATTCATTGGTGAGGTTTTTGTTTCTACCTATACTGGGATGTTCATAAGGTAAATGACTATTTGTTTGCTAATGAAGAAAATGTAAGTGGTAACGTTGGTTTGCATGAGGACCCATTTAGCAAGATGGGTGCCCGTGCAGTAGAACAATAGAGTTTAGCTTGATTAAAATACGCAGATTCAAATTAAATGTGGATTTCTATGTTCAAATAAATTGACAAATTTTTTTGCACGGAATGCGGTGACAATACCCAATGTGTGGCTATAAGGATTATGACAAACTAAAATACATACCTATTCACTATTCAGCTCAATTTTACAACTAAATGTCATTGCATTTGGCAGGACCAATTGTTTTTAAAGGCTCGAACGGATCAAATACAGTATAATATAGAACTGCATCACATTTGCGCATATTTTCTTTGTATCATTTTCCTTTTATGTCATGAGTACTGCCAGAAAATAATTTAACATCGCAAAATAGTACATTACTTGTATGTTTGATCAAAGTAAACCTTTAAAGTCAACAACAGCAATGGATGCATTTGGACATCTGTTTGATTTGAACATTGTTTTAATAAAACATAGCAAGAGCTGTTGCTTTCTTCTGCTCTATGCCTGTTACATTCCAGCTATAGTCAAACTAGATCGCTGTTATATAGGTTTTTATAACAATTAATGTCATGCTGCATTCGGCCTATGTGTTAATTTCAGTTTTCGAAGTTTCCCTTTCTTTCTTTATTTCACACATAAATGAACTGATTTCTTCAACTTTCAGACATGAATCCGTTACTTACTTCCAGCTGGAGTGGAATGACGATTAGACATGTTATTTACCATACATAAGCAGTTTCGATTGGGTTTGTACCGTCTATTTTCTTTGTATTAATTCGTCCTTTATATATGCAAATCATATCATTTCGCTTCAAGTCCATCATCAATTACTGTCATAATATTGACTTTTTATGTGAACAAAAAACTAAAATGTATCTCTTTTTATGTAATTTTTATTTTTATTTTTATGTGATCTCACTTTTCTGCTTTGAATCATATCTCCTTCACTATGTGTTCGAATACAGCAAATTGAAGTTTTAGTGTCCAAGTTCTGTAATTTAAGTTCACAACCTATGTTCAGCGTTCGTTACCGGAAAACAACGCAAAATCTGTGCTTTTATGTCACCTTTTGATGAGTTTATGTTTGATATATCCCATATTGTTTTTGTCTACATTAATCATCCATAGAATTCCAAGGATTATTTGAATGGTTCAACAGATAAAACTTAAATTTTCTATTCTTTCATCAGGGTTTAACCCTGTTTTGATCACATTCGTCGGTAATTACATAGAAATTAGCTTTAATCCATGTGTGAATCATGATTTCACCTTAGTATACCATGTAACGAAGGAGAACACAAAATATGTGGAGCATGGTGACAAGCGAATAAAGCACTAATCTATAATAAAATAGTATAGATAAATTGAGCTGGGGTATGGCCTAACAAGTATAGAAAAAAGTCAATGAAACAAATGACAAAATAAAATTAATTGTAAAAGAGGAGAAGTCGCTATTTATGGGTGTAATTCTAGTTTGGCATATGGAACAAAGAGAGAAGACGGATTGTGTGGAGTAAAAAAGATAAAAGAACAAAGTAGTCATCTATAACAGCATGGTGGATTAACATCTAAATGATAGGAATTGCTGATACATACAACTACTGCATTATTCAAAGAATGCATGCAGTAATACGTTCAAAGAGTCTGATAGCCTTTGATGTTTCTTCCGTTATAGCTGATTGCACAAACAATCATCACCACAATACCGGCAAATAAGCCATATCCCCACCAATTTTCCAGATCATCGAATTTCCCTGCATTAATATATACAAACACATAACATTCTCTACTGAGCTTATATATCTATGATAAAATAATTACAGTTCATATAACAGGTAGTAAAATATGCAGAAGAGGAACTTACATGGCATGGTTAAATGTTGAAAAATAGTATATTTTGCTTCTTGAGGCTCTTCTTCAGCGATTAGGAGATAGAATAGTCCCATAACTCCAGTATGAAGTTGACTGCTGCTATAATTTGATACGTGAGTTAAAATTTCTCCATCTGAAATTTTCACTGAGCCAGGTTTAGGATAGCAAGTTGACATTCCTACAATGTATCCTTCTTCGTTTCCAGCTTCCGTTCCACCTCCGTATGTTGGAAACGATGAACATAAAAGTCTTCCATCCTAATGATTTTTTAATACAAATTTAAAATCTTGTAACTGTCCAAATATGAATTATGCAATGCAACGCAATGCCAATTATGTAACTGTAAGAATTTAGAATATGCATGTGGTAGCTAAGGATCACTGCATTACCGAAACCATGTTGAATATGGGCAATGTACATATTCATCGCTTATAATGCGTTATCAAATGGAATTAGAGCTTGAGTCTAACGTCTTTAAAAGAACCTAGAACCCAGTGCATGCTACTAAAACACACCAACTCTTCTCAAATACACAGAATTGGTTAGAGCATGTGATTTAATTGCAAATTTTTTAGAAGTATTTCTACACGGTTAGATTGTGAAGAAAATAAAAGAACGATCATAAATTTGAGTTGGAATTTTCTTCTAGTCTTTTCCGTCCCTAGATTCACTAAAATCTTTTATAGAATAATCAAAATAGAATATCAAACTCTAATTCTTTATATTAATTTATGATTGCCACAACTAGATAGTAACCGATAGTTATATTGTTATATATTTTCAAATTAAGCATAATTAACATATGTGTGTGTGTTTATACATGCATACATGTGTGTGTACACACATACATGTATGAAAACACACACATATATACATATGTATGATACATATATATGTATGATACATATATACATATACATACACACATATATGTGCGCATGTGACATACATATATGTATACATGTCATACATATGTATGTGTGTGTATTTACATGTATGCGTATGTGTTTATACATACATGTATGTATATGTGCGTGTATGTATATAGGGCTAGGATCGGCTACGCCTCAGGTTTACTACACCTTAAATATCTCCGAATTCAACCACGATATATTATTTAATTCGAAACATGTGATTGAAATTATGGGATTTGAGGAGTAGAAAAAGTGAGATGTAACCGATCCTTGCCCATATCACTACCGATTTATAACACGCATTACCAATCCCCTCATAACCACCCAACAACGGAATCCCACTATCGATTTGCAACCTCCACAACCAACAGGACTGCTTGAAATAAAAGCGTTTGACTGTCAAATATTTTTCGCTTATAACACACATAATGAAAACAGCATTATAAAATTGTTTTCCTGCACTAAATATTTTGAGAATAAAAAGTAAATATATTTATTTATTGGACGCACATGCTTTTATACTACTTACAAATAATAACACTATATCATAATACAAATACCACTAATAGCTCCTCAATCCTTATAGAGTCAAATTGATTCACCAACATCCAAACCACCTAAATATCCATGTTCATCGATCAAACTTGCATCCAAAACTTGCTTAGAAGTGCTTATACAACCAAGACCTTTGTATAGATCTAGGAAATGAACCTGAAGGAGTGTGTACTGGTCTCACAACATACATCTAGGTAGTTAGCAAGAAATTTGTTTTATTCCATCACTGTGATTCGAGAACGCTGCACCTTCTCATTTCAATTTGATAATCAATCACCCGACCACCCCCTTTAGGATGTAGTCTTTTCTACTATCATGTATAAGTAATCACATCCTAGTTTTACATAGAATTTCAATGTTTTCCCTCCATGCTTTAGCAACTCCTCTAACAAAGAAATTTCACATTTTTTTTCCAACCGTCTGATTGAAATAAGATTTTTTGTGATCATAACATGTTTAACTCCCATTAATATTATTTCTTTCCCATGTGACATTCTTGATTCAACTGAGTTGATATATTTTACGTACATTTCACAACCAAAAGCCGATTCCACCTTCCATGTTTTCTCATTGTAATAAATGAATACTTCTTTATGTTTTAATATACGGAAGCACGCATCCGAATTTAGCATGCCTTTTTTTATCTTTACCTAAATGCAAAACACAGATTTGTCATCTTCGGTACAAATGTCTGGCTCTTGGTCGCTGTCTCTTCACCATGTTTCCATTTCGTTTATCTTTAATGCCTTCGATAAGATCTCCCTTGAACTTGTTGCAAAAACATTGCACACAGCCCGGTTTTTAACATAGTAGCATTCTTCTTTCATTTCTTTCTTTTGGATGATTTTATTCTTCCATCATAAGTCGTTCAGTTAATTAGCATTATTCCCTTTCTAATGAAATTAAACTTAGAAATAAATGTGATTTCCTCTTCATCGTTGAGATTTATGCTTCTCATCTTCTCTTTAGGTAAGTTACTAATAACCGAATTCACTAAAACAATTTCATTCGATTTTGAGTTGTTCAATGAGACCACAAATGTCTCCCAACTTTTTGACAATGATCGAACCACATATTTCAACATCCACGTTGTACTTGATGTCGCTTATTGATTCATGATAGCTTGAAATCTATTAACATATTGACTAGTTGATTCGTCTTTCATTAGTTTGAGATTCAATATTTTTCTTATTAGTGACGTCTTAAACGTCATCGAGTTTTTTTTATACAAAAAACTCTTTCCTTCATACAACACAAATTGATGTTTCCTTAGCAACAATAAAAAATACCAAAATTTCCAAAAAAAATCACATATAGTTTCACAGCACACCCATCCATCCATTGTCTTCCATTTTTTCTTTCCTTAGATTAATTAATTGGTTCCTTGCCTACAATGATAACATATATGTTTTCCTATGATTTGTGAATATCATTTAGTGTTTGACCATTGCTTCCAATACAATCCTATTTCTTTCGTTTAATACCTCCCTAGCGACTTTACCATACCCAGTTTTATTTATAAAAAATTGTATGAGGCTCTCATACCTACTTTGAAATAAAAGCGTGTGACTACCAAAGATTTTTCGCTTATCACATACAATGGAAAAAAAACATTATTGTAATAAAATTGTTTTACCGCATCAAATATTTTGAAAATAAAAAGTAAGTGCGTTTATAATAGTTACATATAGTAACACTCCAACATGATACAAATAATACAAATACCACTAACAGCTCCTCAATCCTTATAGAGTCAAATTGATTCACCAACGTCAAAACCACTAAATATCCATGTTCATCAATCAAACTTGCATCCAGAACTTGCTTAGAAGTGCTTATAGTACAACCAAGACCTTTGTATAGATCTAGGAAATGAACCTGAAGGAGAGTGTACTGGTCCCACAACATACATCTAGGTCGTCAGCAAGAAATGTGTTTTATTCCATCACTGTGATTCGAGAATGCTGTACCTTCTCATTTCAAATTGATAATCAATCACTCGACCACCCCCTTTAGGATGCAGTCTTTTCTACTATCATGTGTAAGTTATCACATCCTTGTTTTACATATAACTTCAGTGTTTTCCCTCCATGCTTTAACAACTCCTCTAACAAAGAAATTTCACCTTTTTTTTTCAACCGTCTGATTGAAATAAGATTTTTTGTGATCATAACATGTCTAACTCCCATTAATATTATTTCTTTCCCATGTGACATTCTTGATTCAACTGAATTGATATTTTTTAAGTACATTTCACAACCAAAAGCCGATTCCACCTTCCATGTTTTCTCATTGTAATAAATGAATACTTCTTTATGTTTTAATATATGGAAGAAGCACGCATCCGAATTTAGCGTGCCTTTTTTTTATTCTTTACCAAAATGCAAAACACAGATTTGTCATCTTCGGTACCAACGTCTGGCTCTTGGTCGCTGTCTCTTCACCATGTTTCCTTTTCTTTATCTTTAATGCCTTCGATAGCCCTAGATCTCCGTTGAACTTGCTGCAAATACATTGCACACAACCTGGTTTTTAACACAGTAGCGTTCTTCTTCAATCTCTTGTTATGTTTTCATTTCTTTCTTTTGGATGATTTTATTCTTCCGTCATAAATCGTTCAGTTAATTAGCATTATTCCCTTTCTAATGAAATTAAACTTAGAAATAAATGTGATTTTCCTCTTCATCGTTGAGATTTATGCTTCTCATCTTCTCTTTAGGCGAGTTACTAATAACCGCATTCACTAAAACAATTTCATTCAATTTTGAGTTGTTCAATGAGACCACGAACGTGTCCAAACTTTTTGACAATGATCGAAGCATATATTTCAACATCCACTTTGTAGTTGATGTCGCTTATTGATTCGTGATAACTTGAAATCTATTGACATATTAACTAGTTGATTCGCCTTTCATTAGTTTCAGATTCACTATTTTTCTTATTAGCGACGTCTTATACGTCATCGAGATTTTATTAATAAACTCGATAAGTTTCCTTCGTACAACACAAATCAATGTTTCATTAACAACAATAAAAAATACCAAAATTTTCAAAAAAATCACATATAGTTTCACGGCGTACCCACCATTGTCTTCCATTTTTTCCAATGATAACATATATGTTTTCCAATGATTTGTGAATACCATTAAGTCTTTGACCCTTGCTTCCAATACAATCCTATTTCTTTCGTTTAACATCTCCCTTGCGACTCCTCCATACCCAGTTTTCTTTATAAAATATTGTATGAAGCTCTCATACCTACTTTAATGTTTTCTTAAGGAACTCTTCATAATTAAATATGAAAAAATTAAAAGGAGAAAACTGATACAAAAATTTCCTTCAACATTTCCCTTAAGAGCATCCCCAGTAGGTAGGTCCATCAAAAAATTATCCAACCCATTAACCCAATATCACCGTTTAAATGGGTCTCACCCAATCCATTAATTTAAGAGGTTTTATTAGGTTAAGCCATTTAATGCATTTACAAATTGGTATTTATGGGTTTGACCCATTTAACCTACCCAAATAGCGGGAAAAAAATAGGAAATTTGAAATTTTCAAAAATATTTGGAATTTCAAAAAACGAAAATTGTGAAAAAGCAAATTTTCAAAAATTTATCTGAAATTCTAAAAAAAAATTGATATTATTGATATATAAAAAATGAAAAGAGATGAAACTTTGGAAAAATAATTTTCCGATAAAATTGGGAAGTTTTTAAAATTCCGAAGAAATATGAAAAAATTTGGTAAATTAAAAAAAATATGAAAAAGCCTGAAATTTTAAAAGAATTGAATTTTGGAAAAATGAAACTTTGAAAATGACCGAAATCTTGAAAACTTCAAATTTTGAAAATGAATTCGAATTTTTTCTTCAAAACTGTAATAAAAAACATTTGGGTTGGATTGGTGGATTTGTTTACGAGCTTAATAAGTATGGGTTGGACTAACCCATTTAACAAATGAGTTAATTGGGTTTTCCATAAATAGGTTGGATCAATTTCTATCCACCTCATTTATGTCCAAACTCATTCATTTGACGGATCTACCAATAGGGTTAGAAAGTGAGAAGTAATACTCACTTGTACCCCAATAGGGGTGTTAAACGGAAATTATTCATCGGTTTCTTTCTACCAAGTAGCTAAATTCAACTATCCGGTATTTTTACATCCTTACAAGTTCTTAAATTAGTCGAACATGTTCGATTAAACAAAATTCAGATCTTAATAACACTTTTATTATTTACTAAGTAAAAAAAAATAACTCATAACAAACTATGTTTGCTCTATTATTATATAAGTGCAATATTTATGTATGTATCTTAATTTTAGGAAAGTTTAATATAATACTATGAAGTTAAACCAAATTCCCAATCATAACATTTTCACTTAATAAATCCAAAAATATTTCTATCATTTATGAGTATTATGTGGTACTGTAGTGCAGTTAAAGTGTTTGGCGGTTCTATAGTGGTAAATGTGCAAAAGATAAAACAAAGATACAATGAATAATAACAGAGGTACAAAAATTGTATTGGAGATAAAATCCAATTTTCAAAAAGGATTTTTAATCAACTCCACATTTACGTATGAAAAAGAAACATGTTTACTCGTATACAACAAAACTTGGTAATTCCCTTATTCATGCTATTTAGACTTGAGGCTAGAAATAGTGTTCTAACTTATAATGATCGCTCATGCCTTGAAACTAGATCTATACCTTAATTTTGTTTGATTTTTTTTTCAAAAGACAGCTGGTCAAATAAACTATTCTACATTACAACTACCAAAGTGAATGCTAAAAAACACTAATTTAATATGTTTAGCGGTAAATAACGAGGCTTTAAGCAAATCGGCTACTTAATGATGCTAAATTGTAAACGTGTAGCGGTCGACGAGCGCTAAGTGCTTTAGCGAAGATTTAGCAAGCATTAGTGGAGCATTAACTGCATAGTGTGGTAGGAAGGATGCAAATCTAACATGGAACAAGCGACCAACCAAATCGATCTCAACTTATTAAAACATTAAGAGAATTCATAATCAAATCATCTGAAAAGTATTTTGTTTAAAAAAAGAGAGAAAAAAAGAGAGAATAAAATGAATGAAAAACTTACCTTCGCTCGGTAATCGAACTGTAAAATCTAGAAGATTATTGAACCTCCATCAATAATTAGAATTGTCCCACCTCTAGGTTCCCAATCCAGAGCCCTCTCCATGCACCGTCCGTACTCTTCCAAAGTTTCATCTTCCTAGGTGAACTGACATAGAACAGCGGGTGATCGTAGCAGCATGCTGATATTCAAGAGTTCATGCCGTATGGAGACACTAGACAAAGTGTTAACATCCTTTGGCTTCGTTAGATGCATCCAGAACTGCTCAACAAACTCGTTTTTTTTTGTTTTTTTTGTTCTGTTTTTAATCCTACTGATCGATAGTGGAAAATATGGATAAATCCAGTATTTGAGCAAGAATTCACCCATATTTTTGGATTTGTAAATCAAATATCTAGTAATATAGCTTTACTCTGTACCACATGAAAACCACACCAATTCCGCACTCCATAACTTATTAGTTTACCAAATGAACACCACACCAATTCCGCACTCCATGACTTCTTAGATTCTAATTTATATTAATTAATTAGTTTTATAGATAGCGAATGAGTATGAAGCAGTAAGACAGAAAGGGATACATAAAATGGAGACATATAATCATAACTTTGTAAAAGCATTTTACCTGACCATAAAGTGCAGCGCCCAATCCACCCGAATGTTGGTGGGAAACAGCATAGATGAGGTCACCACCTCGAGGCAAAGAACTCATAGTAATTTTTGTATCAACACACCTTGCGCTTGGTTTCTCTTCTTCACCACATGGGTTCACTTGATATTCCACCTATGCATATTTCATGCAAAAAATATATAAATATCACGTAACATGATATTTATCGATAAATATATAAAGCAAAAAGAACAAATCAAAAATAGGAGTTCCAACCTTGCAATGCATTTCCGATTTAGTGACATCGAATATATAAATCTTAACGGGCACAATAACCTCATCCCACTCCATCCACTTAACCGTATACCTCAAATACCGCTTCCTAACATCGCCGCCATTAACGCCATCTATCAGCTCACATTGCACCTTATCATGACAACATCTCAACCCTCCAATATAATTGTCGCCCGAATCATTACCACGTTCTTCCTTACTAACGTTATACAAACTACATTTGCACTCTGTGCATCCCACTCTATCCTTCACTCCCCTCGTGTCTATAGCATGAATGTTCAAAAACCATTTCTCATCGTATCCATTTGGGATTTCTTTCGGGTCTCCGGCTACTATGCCATAAGGATCCGGAATCCATGTAGAAGTGTTTCGGGTTTCGGATCCTAGTCCGAAGTTCTGCCCAAGGGTGTTGTTACAAACTCCTGAATTTCTTCCCAATATTATATTTTCGGAGTTTGCTTTGTCAACGTAGTATTTTACCATGACCCAATGATGAAGGTAGGTTTCATGTAAAGGGATGGAGGTTCCATTTTCATCTACGACTTCAGCGTTGAAGCTTTTGATACCAATGTGCCCTTTAGGGAATTTTACGTCATAGTACAAATGATTTACTACTGATCCAGGTCCTTGAAAGAAAGGAGGCGATAGGAAAATGGAAGTTTTTATTTTGTTTCTTGGAGTCTGTGAGGCGCTATACAATGCAGAGGACATAACGGTTGCAAATAAGAGTATCCATAGTGAATGAATCTGCATTTTACCTTAAAAAATACAGTAATTTTCATCACAAAGAAAAAGATTTGAGTTGTAACATATAAAATCTTTGTGCTATGCTACAGATTCATTTTTCTTAGAAACAACAGTTTGTGCTATGACACATATTGTGATATAACACGCACTCATTTTTCTTAGATGATGGTTCATGAACCTTTAAATCAGACGCCATGTGCATATTTCACTTACCTTGATTTGCAGGTAATTAACTGGAGTTGTATATGCCGAATTCAATTATTTAACTGTAATGTGTGTGTATTTTTGATGCAATCAAGCATCCTGGAGTTAATAGAAAACCAGTTTCATACACCTTAACAGCATTCATTTTCGTGCACTCGATTTTGAACTAAATTTCATACCTGTTTTTATCAAATTTTCCCATTGACATGCAGTCTTTGGATTCAAAAAAAGGAAAAAAAACTAACACGTAATAAGATAAACAGCTACAATGTTCAAATATGGTTACAAATGAACGAAAATTACATGTGAAGGAGAAATGATTCAGCAAGAGGCAACTATTTCTTATTGATCCGCGAAAAAATCAGGAAAGAATGTATATTGTGTGAAATACACATAAATATTATTTGCTTGAATTCATGCAGAATAAACTACCATTGTAAACGTTTAAAGAGAATGATACAAAAAATGAATCGGGAAGAAAGAGGGGAAAAAACGAAGAAGGCCAAACCTTGACTGCGGTGTGCGGTAGAAAATGTGAAGTGAATAAACTTAGAGGTCTGAATAAAATTTCATGAATATATATTAACACATGTGGAAGTCAAACTAAAAGTGGGAAAAATTGTCTGCTTGATAAATTTCTGATGGCATTGCTCGGAAATTACCCCGAATCTGTAATGAGGTCAATGCATCTTTTAGATATTCCCATGTCCACGTTTAATCCCAACAACCCACTAATAAATAATTGCAAATGGAAATGTGACCAGAAATAAGAATTGTTAAATCTTTTTTTTTCCCCTCTCCATTTGGGAATTTAATCTCAAATCATTTACTAAAGGATAACTAAGAGCGCTGCTAAATATCTTGCCTCTCCTCCATGTCACCCAAAATGAAAATTCAAAAAGTAAACTAGAAACCTGTTTCCTTTTGCCCAAATCAAACCAGCATCCTCTTCCTTTGAATTGCAGCGCTACAAATTCAACACATCTAGCCACTTCGTGCCATGAGTTCTACATTCTGACGCAGCGGTATAACTCTGATAGAACGATAAATGTCCAATTTCGTTGATCGTGACGATGCCGAAATCTAGCTATCTCCAACCCGTTGATCTCGCAAAATACCGTGTTGAAAGATCTACAATTCGATTGTTGATCACTTGCAAGTGATACCGAGAATTGGTTTCTACTTCGTTGATTCGCGTACGAACAACCCGAAGAAGGAGATCACGCTCAACTTCAACAATGGTGGGCAAAGCTCACACACAAATTTTTATTCAAAATCAACCACCTTTTACAAGGACATCACGTCCCTATTTATAGGAATTTACAACACGCTCAAACGACCCAACACATGCGACTTAACATCACATGACTCACGACCTAACACATATACGTTACAATGACCCACGACCTAACGACATACGATATAAGGAAAATACAACATGAGCGACTTAACAATACAACATAACAAGAACGCGACATATGACTTAAAACAAAGCGACATAACAACAATACGAGTTACAACATGCGACATAACAACACAACACACATACGCGACTTAAGAGATGCGGCGGAAGAACTTTGCGACTTAAAGTAGGCGACTCAAGAAATACAGCATAATTTCAAGAACGGCTTAGCGACATAAGAAGAATGTGACCTAACATAGTAGCACAGCTTCAGGCGACTTAGCGGCTTACGAATTCAGCACGACTTCAGAAAAAGCGGCATAAGATGCAGGAACGACTTAAGCTTCATGAGCGACTTAGCGACTTAAGCGACTTAGGCTTCAGAACGACTTAAGGAAACAATGCGGCATAGGTTGCTTGGCATAACTCGCTAGGTCGCTGGTTGGCATAACTCGCTGTTGGCATAACTCGCTATGTTGCTCTGTCGACTCAAGGCAAGCGACATAAGATGGGCGACTTATCATGGTGCGCTGCATCATCCTCCCCTGATTGAAAAGAATTTGACCTCGAATTTACACTTTCCTCTTCTTCGACATACTTATTTTCATGATATGAAATCAAGTGTTTGACGTTGAACACGTCAGCAGTATGGATATGATCCGGTAATCTTAACTGATAAGCATTCTCATTAATCTTATTTACGATTTCCAAAGGACCAATCTTTCTAGCAGCTAGCTTGTTGTAAGCACCAATATGAAATCGATCCTTAGTCAATACTGCATATACAAAATCTCCTTCTTTGAATTCAACATTTCGTCGTTTAATATCTACGGATTGCTTACATTTCTCTTTCGCCTTAAGCAATCATTCCTGCACAACCTTGTGACATTCTTGCAATTCATTCACAAAATCACTAGCTCGTTTGATCACTCCTTTCTGCTGTGGTACTATAGATAAATCTAATGGTCCCTTAGGAATTGTCGAGTAAACGACCTGAAATGGACAGAACCCAGTGCTACGATTAACTGCATGGTTGTGTGCAAACTCAGCTTGACACAGCTTGGAATCCCAACTCTTCAAATTGTCATTCACGAGGCATCTCAATAGATTACCTAGGGATCTATTCACAACTTCCGTCTGCCCATCCGTCTGTGGATGATAAGCACTACTAAATTTCAGCTTTGTCCCTACCATTCTCCATAGACTCATCCAAAAATGACTCAGAAAACGAGTGTCTTTATCCGATACAATAGATTCAGGCAACCCATGAAGACGATAGATCTCTCTCTAGTATAACTGTGCAACATTAACTGCATCTGCGGTCCTCTTGCATGCGATAAAATGTACCATTTTCGAAAACCGATCAACCACCACATAGATAGAATCATTACCACGTTGCGTCCTTGGCAAACCCAATACAAAGTCCATACTAACATCTACCCATGGTTTAGTAGGTATAGGCAACGGCAAATATAAACCTGCATTTGTCGCGGTCCCCTTTGAAACTTGACAAATATGCCACATCTAAACAAACTTTTCAACTTCCTTCCTCATTGACGGCCAAAAATAAGACTTTGAGATCAACTGCATAGTACGATCGCGACCCACATGTCCTTCTTCATGTAATTCTTTGATGATCTTCATTCGTAAACTACAATCTGGAATACACAACTGATTTCCTTTGAATAGAAAACCTTCAACCAGCATATATCCATCCATGCTTCCCTGCTTGACTTTGTCTAGAATTTTGGGAAAATATGAATCTGAAGTAAGCAGATCTAGAAGTAAGTCAAAACCCATCACCTCTACTCGCATGGTTGTTAGTAAATTCTCCCTCCGACTCAATGCATCGGCGACACGATTAGTTACTCCAGACTTGTGCTTTACGACGAATGTAAATTGTTGCAAATAAGCTATCCACGATGCATGCCTAGCTACAATTTTATTCTGCCCTTGTAAATGTTTCAACGCTTCATAGTCCGTATACAAAAAAAATTCTTTGTGGAACAAGTAATGTCTCCAATGCTTCACAGTCTGCACAATAGCATAAAACTCCACATCATAAGTATTGTATCTCATCTTTGCTTCAGAAAGTTTTTCACTGAAATAGGCAATTGGACGACCCTTCTGACTCAACACTCATCCAATTCCAACTTTCGATGCAGCCGTATGTAACTTAAATAGTAACTGAAAATCTGGCAATACTAGAATCGGTGCTAAGGTTAAAAGTTTCTTGATCTGTTCAAAAGCAGATCCTGCCTCTTCCGTCCATGAAAACTTCTTTCCTTTTATACAATCAGTAACAGGAGCCATCACACTACTAAAGTGCGGTATAAATCTTCGATAAAATGAAGCTAACCCATAGAAACTTCTGACTTCTGTTATAGTTTTGGGCTGTGGCCAATTTCTGATTGCGGCTACTTTACTCTGATTCACTTGTATCTCTTCCTTAGATACGACATAACCCAGAAATAAAACACTTGGCGTCATGAACACGCATTTCTTCGTCACTTCATAGAATTGTTCTTGACGAAGTATAGTTAACACCTTTCGCAAGTGTTGAATGTGCTCCTCTGTGCTGACACTATATATCAAGATATCATCAAAGTAAACTACAACAAACTTCCCGATGTAAGGTCTGAAAATTTGATTCATCACCCTCATAAATGTACTTGGTGCATTAGATAGACCAAATGGCATGACCAGCCATTCATATAATCCTTTCCGAGTTTTGAATGCTGTCTTCCATTCATCACTTGGTCTTATGCGAATCTGATGATAACCACTCTTAAAATCAATCTTCGAAAAGATTACAGACCCACTAAGTTGATCCAATAGATCATCAAGTCTTGGCATAAGAAATCTGTATCTGACAGTTATTTTGTTGAGTGCCTTGCTGTCGGTACACATTCTCCATGAACCATCTTTATTCGGTACCAATAGAGCTGGTACAACACAAGGACTGAGACTCTCTCGAACACGCCCTTGCTCAAGCAACTCCTCAACTCGTCTCCTCAACTCTTCATGCTCCTTTGGACTCATACGATAATGTGGCCTATGCGGTAAAACATCACCTGGAACTAGATCAATTTGATGTTGTATATCCCTTAGTGGCGGTAATTCCTTGGGTAATTCCGCAGGAAAGACATCTTCAAATTCATTTAACACCGGTCTAACCTCCGCAGGAATTTCAACATCTTCATTTGTTTCATACCCAATCAACATAAACATTTCAGCAATATCTTTCACTTCTTCAACAAATTCGCTCGTAGATAATAGACTAGTTGATTCCACTTTCTTCTCTGACTTGCTTTCACTTTGTTCACGCTTCTTAGGAACTAAGGTAATTTGTATCCCTTCGAATATGAAACTGTAGCTGTTGGTGCGACCATTATGTTGTACAGCTCTATCATATTGCCATGGTCTCTCCACTAGTAAATGACACACATCCATATCGACAACATCACACCATATATCATCTTTGTACTTCTTCCAATAGAAAATGTAAAAAATGCTCGTCTTCCCACTGTCACTTCTCCACCTTTCTTTAGCCATGCCAATTTATAAGGTCTATGGTGTTTTTCAGTCTCCAACCCTAACTTCGTGACGGCTTCTTCCGAAATAATGTTATCGCAGCTTTCTGCATCAATAACAAATCGACAAACCTTTCCCAAAATAGTACATGTAGACTGAAAAATATTGCTCCTCGGCCAACTAGAATCATTCTCATGCTTTGGCGCTAAACAAGACCTCTTTATCATCAAGTTACACCCTTCGTCTCCTGACACAACTTCTTCATCTTCATCAAACTTCGATGGTTGAGAATAATCAATTTCTGCGTCCACATCCTCATACTCATATTCCTCTGCAACTAATGCTCTCTTCTTTGGCTTTGTACGTTCGTTACTTTTATGGCCAAACTCATGACAATTATAGCACTTGATATTGTTATTGACCTTTGCTTTAGCGGCTTCATTGACAATTGGTTTATTGACTGCCTTGGAAACATTAGCACTGCTACTAGCACCCTTATTCTGGTTGTTATAACTTGTAAACACACCACTTCCTCATCTCCCTTGTTTCTCCCAAGCTAGAGCTTTCTGACGTGCTTCAGTAACAGACATTGGATTGAACATATTCACCATATCTTGAATATGGATTCGTAACCCTCCAATATATCTAGCCGTTAGCTGTTCCTCAGTTTTCATAATATCATTCCTTACAATCAATTGATAGAATTCATCTGCATAATCATTCACTGTCCTCGTCGTTTATCTCAAATTCTGCAAACGTTGATACATAAGAGATTGATAATTGTATGGCAAGAAAGTCGCTTTCATCATCTTTCTCATCTTCTCCCAAGTGACAACTTTTGATTTTTCCATTCTCTCCCGAGTTAGTTTAGTTTGTTGCCACCGAGCCATAGCTCTTTCCCTTAGTCTTGTAGCAACTAATTGAACTCCGCGATTCTCAGGCACATCCTTGAATTCTAAAATTTCTTCAACATTAGACAACCAATCAAGAAATTTTTCTGCTTGCATACCACCTTTGAATTCTGGAATTTCCATCCTCATATCTGACTCCCATTTATGATCACTTTTTGAATCCAGATATTGATTTCGCATTTGGCCTCGATTCCGACAATGAATACTACCGCCATAACCATCCTCCTCAAAATCATATGTATGTCGAGATCGATCCTGACCATCTACATCTCTACGACCATACATGTCCCTTCTACCCTGTCTTTCAACATCACGATATGGTTCATTTTCAAACCCACGTTGAGTTCTTATCTCTTCACTTCGATACCCATGATGGTCTCGCATCATTGAAACTGATGATTCTCTCATATCTCGATAAGATTGAGGTGACATTCTCCTTTCTCCAGAAATCGATGGTGAAACCCTGTTTCCACTTTGGTTCGAAACTGGTGACGTTCTCCTTTGATTGTGATTCATGTCTTTCATCAATTTCTCCAACTTTTCAATACCCTCATTGAACTTTTCATTGATACGCTGCTCCATTTGCTCAGCTTCTTGTCTTCTGTACAAATCTTCAACATTATGATAGCGATTAGCACGTCTTAGAGGCATGTTCCTTCACAATCTCGGTTCTTTGACTTGACTTCGATCTAACTTCCTTTAACTCGCTCGGCTTTAAATGGCCTTGATCTTACTCGGCTCCAATCTGGCCTTGATCTTACTTAGCTTTGATACCAAACTGACGCAGCGGTATAACTCTGATAGAACGATAAATGCCCAATTCCGTTGATCGTGACGATGCTGGAATCTAGCTATCCCCAACCCGTTGATCTCGCAAGATACCGTGTTGAAAGATCTACAATTCGATCGTTGATCACTCGCAAGTGATACCGAGAATTGGCTTCTACTACGTTGATTCACGCACGAATAACCCGAAGAATGAAAGAAGAAGGAGATCACACTCAACTTCAACAATGGTGGCCAAAGCTCACACATAAATTTTATTCAAAATCAACCACCTTTTACAATGACATCACACCCCTATTTATAGGAATTTACAACACGCTCAAACAACCCAACACAGGCAACTTAACATCACATGACTCACGACCTAACACATACATGTTACAATGACCCACGACCTAACAACATACGATATAAGAAAAATACAACACGAGCGACTTAATAATACAACATAACAACAACGCGACTACGACTTAAAACAAAGCGACATAACAACAATACGAGTTACAACATGCGACATAACAACACAACACACATACGCGACTTAAGAGATGCGGCAGAAGAACTTTGCGACTTAAAGTAGGCGACTCAAGAAATGCGGCATAACTTCAGGAACGGCTTAGCGACATAAGAAGAATGCGACCTAAGATAGTAGCACAGCTTCAGGCGACTTAGCGGCTTAAGAATTCAGCACGACTTAAGAAAAAGCGGCATAAGATGCAGGAACGACTTAAACTTCATGAGCGACTTAGCGACTTAAGCGACTTAGGCTTCAAAACGACCTAAGGAAACAATGCGACATAGGTTGCTTGGCATAACTCGCTAGGTCGCTGGTTGGCATAACTCGCTGTGTCGCTCCGGCGACTCAAGGCAAGCGACATAAGATGGGCGACTTATCATGGTGCGCTGCATCACTAGGACTATGAATGGCAGAATAATTAGGGTTTTCGAGTTGGAGTTTACATTTGAAGGTTGCTACTAACGTATTACAGAGAAAGAGAATTTTCAGTTTGAGCTTGGGCTATTAAAATTCAAAAAAAGAAATGTTTCCCATACAACGCAACTGCATGGTGTGTTCATACAGCACGCAGAACCAATACTTGTGCCTTGAAGACACCTCGTAGAGTAACTAGACGAAAGAGTTTTTGAATTTTTTTAAGGGAGACGACTCAGCAAAATAACTGGACTTTTGTTTTTTGCAAAATTTGAAGGGCAACTCGGCACAACTCTAGGTTTAAACAGATTTTTTTTAAGCGTAAGAACTTCAAGTAATTCCAGATGGATACTGAGATTGAACTCCACTTTAGATATAAGGGGAGCTTTCTTAAAAAAGATCTAATTTTTACGCGAGGGTAATAGTTAAACAAGCCCACTCATGACATCAAATTGATCAAATCTACCTTTCTATTATTTACGATAATTATCTCTTAATCTTCACTAACCCTTATTTCAAAATCCTTAATCAAAATGGAAAATTCAAACCCACCTCCAGATGGAATTGCAAATAATAAGAAGACAAGGTTGATTCATACTTAAGAAAGCATCCACCGTCCAAATTTTAATGACAAAAATGATCGGGTGAATTATCTGAATGAATTTTAGGGTTTTACCATGGGTTTTAGAAGAATTTAGAAAAAAGCAACGTCGTTGTGGAAACCCTATTAGCAGAATTGTCGAACTAAATTTCGGAGGAGTTACCAACTAGACTGTATATTTCGGAGGGAGTGTGCCAAACTAAGTATTTTATTTCCACTAACCCCGCTTAATTTTTATTCTTTTTAAACCCTTCGCCAAAGTTGTTATATTACTTTGTTAAAATTACTACTTAAATTTTCTTTTAATTCATAAGTATCCAAGAATGATTGTATGAAAGAAATTTTTTACCGTAGTGAATAATTGTAATGAATTCAAAATAGACGATACCAATGAGGATCGTACGTCGAATTTGACAAGTCGATGATAAGAATGTAAATTACCATGATTTAACAATTCATTTCACAACCGATATTGTATGATGAATTTATTAAATTTTATCTGTATAGTTGATTGTTTAATTATATTGTTGATATATGTTGCAGGTTTTTGAATAAAAGGAGAACGTACGAGATTGGCGGATATATCGTAGACTCGGCCTAAATTGCATTGTAATGACAAAAAGAATGAGAAACTTACATGCTAGTAGAAAGGATTATGTATGCTTCTTGTATGTGAAAGAAGTGGAGAGCATACTGATCATAGGGTAAATAATCATGTTTCAAAAACATAACAAAAATATTGAAGGGCGGGAAGTAGAAAATGCGGTTGTCTGTTTGAGTTAAATGCACATTGTCAAAATGATGGAACATGGATACTGAACATAAAGAATGAGAGTCACAATCATATGCTTCCTCATGTCCTTACCATCCATCTGTATGTGGCGAGGATGAAAGATCGCTGGAACAAAGATCAATAGTGGTGCTAGACCTCGTAATATCTTAACCACTATTAAAATCGATAACCCAGGAATTAATCAAATATAATAAATGTTTACAGTGAAAAAGTGAAGCTTAGACTGCAAAATACAAAAGGTGGATTGGTTACCCAACAGTTTATGAAATTGGCTATTAGTCATCAATATTATGTGTAGCATAGATTTGATGTTACAACCAATCAAGTTTCAAATCTTTTCTTCATTCATCCTAGACGTGTTATTCTTGCACGGCGTTTTCGTCGGATATTGTTCTTAGTTTGCACGTTCAAGACGAATCATTACAAGTTACCATGTTGTGGCGCAAACATCTACTGTACTTCCTTTACCGTTGTTATTGCTTCTATAAGTCGCGAAACTACGGAAACATATATTTGGGCTCTTGAATGCGTACGAAATTGTATAGAGAGAAAGAACTTCTAGGTGTTATTATAACGGATGTTGAAATTACTCTTACAAACGCAATGACGGGTGTATTTCCAACGGCACGTCATATACTTTATGTGTGACGTATGTCGAAGAATGTTTATGCGAATTGTAAGCCAAATTTTGTTAAAAAAAACGAGTGACGATAAAGAGATAGTGTTGAAGGATGAGGAAAGTCAAAGGGAATACCAAATTTTTGGGATGGTTGGATTAGTGTAACCAACTCTTTATCAGAAGAGTACCATCAGAACTTAAACTCTTTTCATGATGGATGACTTGAGAAATAAAAAAAATCAGTCAAATATGTCATGAGAAATTGATTGCGTAAATATAAGGAGCTATTTGTTTTGGCTTGGATAAAAAAAACACCAGAATAATGTGTAGTGCACACCACTGTTTGAAAATTTATTTTGACTCAACGGCGGAAGTTTGGTCCAATGTCAGACGAATGGACATCTTTGTGCAAAGAATGAATTAGTTGCAATTGAACATGCTTTCGAGAAACATCTAGGACAATGCATCGATTCTGAAATGAAACCATGTTGAAAGAACTTTTGGGTTTGTATCTCAAAAGCTTTGTACTTACTATTACATGAGTTAGGTAGCATTTCGAATGTCGGTTCGAGAATATCGAGACATGTGTCTATGTTTTATTGTAACGATTTGGACTTTTCGACGCTCGAAAATCGACATTAATACGTCCACTGTATCAACTGCCGAGCAATCGAATGCCGGAAAACCGTACCATTATGGTTAAAGAAGAAGAAAAAGACAGAAGAAGAGAGAAAAAGATAGAACAGAACAGAAAGAAACAACAGAACAATATCAGAATCTCACAATCGCAGCGGAACAACATATAATAGATAAATGAATAATCTTTAAACAAAGAACTATCTCAGTTATTACATTAAATCATATTACATTACATTACATCATCAGAGTGTACAACAACAAACAGCGGAAAAGAAATACTATATCTAGTGAATACGCCATGTCATCCAGCTTGTCTCTAGCAACTCCTGAATTCCATAATATCCTGATAACCTAACTCTAGACTGCCTGTATGGAAATTGGTGGGCACCCAGAGTTTAGGAAGGAAAACAATAAACTCCGAGTCAGTCATGAGACTGGTGTGAGAACTTAAAACAGTTTATCTTTAAAACAAAGAACAGGATAATTTTAATATAGATTCGCAATGTTTTTTTTTTGAAAATGAGACTACCATAAGGCCTCCCGCACACACACACAATGTAAACGCAGAATCGGAGGAGATTTCTCCTTATGATAGTCAAAGATGCTTGATACACATTAAAAAGAAACATTTGATATTATTACTAGTGCATAGTGTAGGAAAAATCATTTCGAAAGCAAAGATATAAATCTTAGCCAGCATAGGCATTCCGCACTTATGCCTACTATAGCTACCATCCAAACAGTGGTGACCACCATAAGTGAATGATAGGTTCTACAACTAAAACTGTGCAAGATCGTATTGTTTCTTTGGATTTCCAACAAATGGCCAGGCCAAGGAACTTCCCATTGCCACATGGGTACGCCTCTGGAAAGACGACCCAAGAACCTAACCGGATCTCTGCCAACACAAAGCCGGGTTACCCTTCAAACTGGATAGCTACTGACACGAATATGTCATTCCCCGATCGTAACCGATCTATATTCGAGGATCCTCGATTCCAACAACCACAAAGTAATAAATTTGCAGCAACAACATAGGTTAAGTATCTGGGCTCCATACCATGATACCACCTCTATTCAGAAGGAATGATATACACTAAAGGGGTGCTACCCCCTAATAACCTTGCTGCATCCTTCCTATTTAGACCATTTTCGGGGTGTGAGGTCCGACGAAGTCTCGTCCACAAAGCCACGCTTTATACAAAAGCTGTGCTTTGATCATCAAATGCTCAACAGCACTTCGTATGCCACATTACCAATTTGGGAATGTATCACTAGTAACCATCAATTACATAACCTCTGAGTTCGTACGTCTCAGAGAAGGGTGTTAAGCTAAGAGAATAAATTCTCCGCCACCAACAAAAATATATTTGATAGAAACCAGCTTTACATCTCAAATTGTAATGTCAGACATACAATCGATACAAGTCCGTTCCGGGATCGAACGGAACCGAAGGCACTTCCAAAGAAGCCCTTGCAATCCGGATATTCACTAATCACGTCCGGACTTCCCGTCACTAAGGGTGATAAAACCTCTATATCGGAGATCAGTCGATGCAGAGTCATTCGATGGTAATCCTTCCATTTTCACAAATATCCGGTCTTCAAATGCAGTCCATAACGACGTATCACATATTCGGAATGGGTTATACGATCCCAAGGTCCTTTCTCGGCTAACCCGAATAGTGAGCGCTTATTCAAAAATAAGTGTGGCATTCAAATTCAAGAAAATCACAACAAATACCTATTTAAAGGTAAATATTGATAGTCGGATTATTTAACTATCAATAGCCATGCACAACATCACCAGATTCCCAAAAAAAATCAAAATTATTTATTTTCCAAAAATATCTTTACGAGATATAAATTTCCACACTTCAAAAATAAATTGATATTTATTTTTAAACAAATTTCCTTTCTTTTATAAATTCCATATTGAATTTATATTTCACAATATCTACTGATATACGATTTTCAATCGATTTCAAATATTCACTTTCAGTTTATCTTTAAAAAGTTAAATTCTCAAAATGTTTCATTTCATATTGGAAAAAAACGTTTCCATACTTATTTAATAATAAGTAATTCACAAATCTTATTTATTTCCAACATTTGAAAAATATCCAATATACTTGAATCAAAATTAAGTATATATTTCATTCTTCAAAGAAAACGTGCACTTAAACACATTTATTTGAGTCAAAACGAATGTTGCGTAAAACATCGTTACGACGACCCAAAATCACTAGTATAGGGATTCGAAATTAAGATAGATATATAAATCCCAATACTATCCAAAAACATTTCCTTTCGGAAATCATTTACTATAACAACAGTGTTATAGTCCACCATTTCCTTCTATTTCTCGAAAACGTCTATTTCAACAACAAATGTTGAAATCTATGTATTCGATACTTAACGCTTTTTAAAACAACTTTAAATCGTTTTAATTCTATTTGAAATATCACTTCCCCAAAACACTTTAATATATTATTCACTGTCCCAAAATTGTGAATATTCTTCGTTAACCAAATTCAACATTTTTTTCTACACATTCTATTTAAAGGATTATCCACCGTCCAAAATCGTGAATATATCTCCTTTAAAAATCTAAAATAATTGACTTATCAAAATAAGTCGGTTTCGGATTTATAAAACAATGTTTATAAATTCCCATTTATATTTTATAAAGACTTCAATTTACAAAATTTAAAAATCTTACTACTTATAAAATTCCATTTATAACCCCCTTTTCAGCATTAACAGAACTCCTTCTATAATTCCATTATTTCGAATTATAAAATATACATTTTATAAATCTCATCTATAAACCATTTATACTATTTCGAAAATCTCAACTAAAATGCCAAAATCCGATTTATAAGTTAATTACTTATAAATCTTTTATTTTACAAAATCTATTCATTTTATAACTTCACAATTTATAAATCGATAAATTTCATTCACTTAAGAAATCCAATTATTCTTCATTTTAACACTTATAAAACTCGTTTTATAATTCCAATATTTTAGTATAATTATCAATTTTATAAATCTTTTATATAAATCGTTTATAATAATCCAAAAATCTCAATTCAAACTATTTTATAAAACTATTTATTTCAAAAATCACACTTTGGTTATATTTCACAAAAATCATAATTTTTATAACTTTAAAATTTTAACATTTATTTATTTAAAATGAATCAATTCAAAAATTTAGTAAAACATATACTTTAAAAAAAATCACTTTTTCAATTTGAAAATCATCACTTTAAAATCCTTTTAAAATTCCAAATTGGCGCAATGATGCAACACACCAAATAGTCAATCACGACTTCCAAACATCATATATCGATATGATAATCAATCAAATATCACAATATCTGTAATCAAATAAATACTGGTGATGAATCCAGTTCGATCCCTCCAACCCGTTTCCCTGCATCCACAGACGTTAGCACAATACCAATTCTGTTCCAATACGGAATATCGCAGTATATGGGTTTATAAAATATTATCCGCTATTATGCGACGCAATAGGGTCTCATCCGCTATATAATGCGGGAAAATCAACTCCCAATACATATATAATACCAATTCCATACAAGTGGGAATTATCGCGGTATATGTTTTTAATAAATAACATCCGCTTAATATACGGCGTATAATGTCTATTTCAATCAATAACAGATAATAATTTATCATCCAAGCATACAATCGATAATTTTAAATCTAACTATTTAAAATTTAAATCGAAACAATTTCGATTGAGTGAGAGGTTCTCACCTTGAATCCCCGATGTCAGTTGTAGCGTTTTATTTTGAATAAAATTAAACATGCGTTTAATTTTACCCAAAATTTTCACTAGCTCCAATCAACTCCAATCCAGTTCCATTGCGTAGTGCTCGTCAAAACGAAGCCAACGCAATTCGTTTCGTAATTTTTCGACCTTGCGTGAAGAAGATATAGCATTGCAAAGTTTACACAAATTTTTAATATAATTTATTTACATATTCTTTTTTAACTCAACTCAATCTGGGCCGCTCGTTTCAAACAATAGATCATGGCCGCATCTCGCAATCACCTTCCTCCCGCTCCAGTTTCTCTTTGATCGCGTGAAACCCAAACCCGTTCAAAAACCCTAATAGCCGATCGTCCTTCTTTCGACGAGACATCGATCAACCACCACCCATCAGAAGGCCTCGCTCTACTCTACCCACATCACGAACAACGTGAAGCTCGGCTGCCTCTTCCGCTCGAGAAATGTGCATGAACATCATATGAACGCGGCCATCTTGTCATCAATTTACTTGATGATATTTGATCAACTCCGTATGGATTCGAAGTACTCGACGAGGTCTACAATTTTCGTGTTGAAGGTTTCTCGAATTAATTGATGGATTGGAAGGGATTGAAGGTGAAGGAGCGTGAAATTCTAGCCATTGGAAGCTATAGCCGGCGGCTGAAGATAGAGGGGCTAGGGTTTGCAATTGTGAATGATGAAGGGTTCCTTTTATAGAATTTCAATGAAAAACACTACTCACTCTAAATTTTCGAACTCCAAATCTCGCGCGGTGACCAACGTTTCTAGGGTTTAACCCACATTCCAGACACAATGGAATAGATTTCGGAGGCTAATTTGATCATCTGTGCGAGTTACGGCAACAAACGGTCAAATTTAAATTAAATCGATTTAAACCAATTTCTATGCGTTTTAGCTTGCCCCGGACAAACGGTAAATCCGATTGACACGAAACTTGAAACCTTACAATAATACAACATTACGGATCCGATGAAACTAGTTTCGTCAAAATCCGAGACTGTTTGAAAAATGGCTATTTTAACTCGTCAATTAAATATTAAAATATTCAATTTTCACAAATTAACTTTTAATTCGATTTTAAAAGTTCTATAACATCATTTTAACTCCAATATGATATAATAAAATTTTATAAATCATTTTTAATCATATTTAACCCAATTCCCAATTATTTCTGTTATTTCAACTATTAAATTATCGATTTAATTATCCAACTAAATCCAATTATTTGAAAAATAAATTATTCGACTTATAAATTTCACTTATTAATATTTAAAATCAATTAAATATACAAATTTTAATTGACAGAACTTCTGGGTCGTTACAAACTTCCCCCCTTAAAAGAATTTCGTCCTCGAAATTACCAAGTAAGAAAAAGTTACAGAATCCATTAACTTTCCAAAACAAACCATTCAAATTGGATTTTTTCAAATCTCTTAAGTGTTTAACTTTCCCAAAATTCATAGTTAAACTTCTTACAAAACCTTTACTAAGTTTCCAAATCAAAACTTAGTTTTCAAAAAATTTCCAATTTTCTCAAAAATATTTTAACGCCTTAAATTTTCGGAAAAATTCGCCAAAGTCTCCTTTGCGCGGCTCGATCCAAAAAAAAATGATAGTATATATATCACAAATATACATCTCGTCAAGTGATGAGGCATCCCACGGGGAAAAAGTGTAAAAGTACGATATGTAACCTGAGATATGTTCCTTATATTTTATTAGCGAGCATATACGGCTAATATAGCGCGAAAGCGAGCTCCAAATGCGAAGCAAGCGCAATCCGCACCTACTATACACTCAACAAACTATGAGAAACATGTATATATGAAAGTAATATCAATATACAACATATATCAACAACTATATATGCCAATATTGCAAATGCAATCAAAAGCAATAAATGCAACCACCAAATCAATATAAATTCACTTCTCATTAATATTCATTGAATTAGTTTCCAATTTAGATCACATTTGATTCATTCATTAACATTGGATGTTTTTACTAACATTCATTTATTCATATTCAATTAGTTTACATCCACTACTCACATTCAAGTTGGTTTACTTCCAAATCAAATTCAATTCTGTTTAAGATTCACTTAACTTCCAATTTGATTTCAATTACTTTAGCTTTCAATTTCATTAATTCAATTTCATTAACACTTAATGAATTATACGCAATCAACTAACAATCATATAACAACCAATGTATATTCAACATAACCAAATTATTTAATTTACATTCGATTTGGTTCACACTTTTAATTCCAATTGGTTGATATTAAATTGACTTCCATTCAATTATTCAATACAACCAAATTCATTCAATTTTACATTCTATTTGGTTCAACACATTTAGTTAGCTTTAATGAATTAACACTTATATCCATTATTCTATATCAATTTTATTTACACTCAATTGATTTACATTCAATTCATTCATATTAGATTGATTAATATTCAATCCGTTTATTAATTCAATTGCTAATTCTTTTAACAAATAAGGTTAAATTTCTTTTATATAACTCAAGTCCATATTCTTAATGACTTCAATTCATTAATTCACTTATTAATTTTACTTCGACACCAAAATCAACTTTATTCAGCTTCACTTAAGTTATATTCCATTTCAAATATCATTTGTTTAACTTAACTTAAATTTCCATTTCTCAATTACAGTCATTTTACATTTCAACTTTATATCCAATTTTAATTCAATTTCAAATTCCAATTTTATTCAACTTATCTTAAGTTAAATTCAAATATATTTTTATTCACTTCCATTCATTCAAGCTAAACTTTAATTCCAGGGTTAAAATTTGCATACATCTTCTGTTTATTTTATTAATATCAACATTACTTAATAGGTTCAATAGTTGGTTCATTTTAACTTTTCACATTATCTAGATAGAGTTCCCAGAATTCAATTACCTGGTTTTACTCCAAAACCATTTTTGAAATTATAATCAACTCAAACCCAATTTCCTGTGGAAGCAATCCATCACTTTAGAAACTCGAAAATGAATTCTAATGATGTGGCCATCATCATCAGGAATATTTTACAACGACCGAAGTGAGTTCAGTGCTTCCTCACTTCCACGAATTCATTTTAAAACAATTCTCATCCAAAAATATTTCCTAAAATAATATTCAATCGTTTCCTTCAAACACTTTGGAACACATTTCAACCTTCCTAAGAGTTTTAAATCCCCAAACCTTTGTTTTCATTACATTTAGAACACTTTTCAAATTTCCTGGGATTTAAATTCTGGTTTAAATCAAATTTAGTTATTCTTCGTTTGGATAAATCATACTTATAGAATTTTATTTGGCTATAAACCCTTTCAAACTCTAGGTTCTTATATTTGATTATTTCATTAACAACCAAACATCCAAAGATATATAATATATTCAGAAAATTATTCCTTCTATATCAAAGTATAATTTTCGGGTAAAATTACTTCATTTACCCGCTTTAAAACAATATCGTGCTGAACTGTTCTGTACAAGTGTTTAGAGATACCCATCGACAACGTTAATTACTCGTATTGACCAGAATCCATATGCCACTCAACAAACCAATCATCACAATATAAAGCAATTTAATATCCACTAACAAATACGCGCTCGTATCTATTATTACACTCAAACTCATTCTAGAGTACTACTGACTCTATCTTTAATGAGTAATTCCCAACAGAGACATGATTTTCGCTTAACCATATGCTCTGATACCAAATGTAACGATTTGGACTTTTCAACGCTCGAAAATCGACATTAATACGTCCACTGTATCAACTGCCGAGCAATCGAATGCCGAAAAACCGTACCGTTATGGTTAAAGAAGGAAAAAATATAGAAGAAGAGAGGAAAAGATAGAACAGAACAGAAAGAAACAACAGAACAATATCAGAATCTCACAATCGCAGTGGAGCAACATATAATAGATAAATGAATAATCTTTAAACAAAGAACTATATCAGTTATTACATTACATTACATTACATCATCAGAGTGTACAACAACAAACAGCGGAAAAGAAATACTATATACTAGTGAATACGCCATGCCATCCAGCTTGTCTCCAGCAACTCCTGAATTCTAGAATATCCTGATAACCTAACTCTCGACTGCCCGTGTGGAAATTGGTGGGCACCTAGAGTTTAGGAAGGAAAACAGTAAACTCCGAGTCAGTCATGGGACTGGCGTGAGAACTTAAAACAGTTTATCTTTAAAACAAAGAACAGGATAATTTTAATATAGATTCACGATGTTTTTTTTGAAAATGAGACTACCATAAGGCCTCCCGCACACACACAATGCAAACGCAGAATCGGAGGAGATTTCTCCTTATGATAGTCAAAGATGCTTGATACACATTAAAAAGAAACATTTGATATTATTACTAATGCATAGTGTAGGAAAAATCATTTCGAAATTAAAGATATAAATCATAGCCAGCATAGGCATTCTGCACTTATGCTTACTATAGCTACCATCCAAACAGTGGTGACCACCATAAGTGAATGATAGGTTCTACAACTAAAACCATACAAGATCGTATTATTTCTTTGGATTTCCAACAAATGGTCAGGCCAAGGAACTTCCCATTGCCACATAGGTACGCCTCTAGAAAGACGATCCGAGAACCTAACCGGATCTCTGCCAACACAAGGCCGGGTTACCTTTCAAACTGGGTAACTACTGACACGAATATGTCATTCCCCGATCGTAACCGATCTATATCCGAGGATCCTCGATTCCAACAACCACAAAGTAATAAATTTGCAGCAACAACATAGGTTAAGTATCTGGGCTCCATACCATGATACCACCTCTATCCAGAAGGAATGACATACACTAAAGGGGCGCTACCCCCTAATAACCTTGCCGCATCCTTCCTGTTTTGACCATTTCCGGGGTGTGAGGTCCGACGAAGTCTCGTCCACAAAGCCACGCTTTATACAAAAGCTGTGCTTTGATCATCAAATGCTCAACAACACTTCGTATGCCACATTACCAATTTGGGAATGTATCACTAGTAACCATCAACTACATAACCTTTGAGCTCGTACGTCTCAGAGAAGGGTGTTAAGCTAAGAGAATAAATTCTCCGCCACCAACAAAAATATATTTGATAGAAACCAGCTTTACATCTCAAATTGTAATGTCAGACACACAATCCATACAAGTCCATTCCGGGATCGAACGGAACCAAAGCACTTCCAAAGAAGCCCTTGCAATCCGGATATTCACTAATCACGTCCAGACTTCCCGTCACTAAGGGTGATAAAACCTCTATATCGGAGATCAGCCGATGCAGAGTCATTCGACGGTAATCCTTCCGTTTTCACAAATATCCGGTCTTCAACACCGGTCTTCAAATGCAGTCCATAACGACGTATCACATATTCGGAATGAGTTATACGACCCCAAGGTCCTTTCCCGGCTAATCCGAATAGTGAGTGCTTATTCGAAAATAAGTGTGGCATTCAAATTCAAGAAAATCACAACGAATACCTATTTAAAGGTAAATATTGATAGTCGGATTATTTAACTATCAATAGGCATGCACAACATCACCAGATTCCAAAAATTTTCCAAATTATTTATTCTCCAAAAATATCTTTACAAGATTTAAATTTCCACACTTCAAAAATAAATTAATATTTATTTTTAAACAAATTTCCCTTTCTTTTATAAATTCCATATTGAATTTATATTTCACAATATCTACAGATATACGATTTTCAATCGATTTCAAGTATTCACTTTCAATTTATCTTTAAAAAGATAAATTCTCAAAATGTTTCATTTCATATTGGAAAAAAACGTTTCCATACTTATTTAATAATAAGTAATTCACAAATCTTATTTATTCCCAACATTTGAAAAATATCCAATATAGTTAAATCAAAATTAAGTATATATTTCATTCTTTAAAGAGAACGTGCGCTTAAACACATTTATTTGAGTCAAAACGAATGTTGCGTAAAACATCGTTACGACGACCCAAAATCACTAGTATAGGGATTCGAAATTAAGATAGATATATAAATCCCGATACTATCCAAAAACATTTCCTTTCGGAAATCATTTACTATAACAACAGTGTTATAGTCCACCATTTCCTTCTATTTCTCGAAAACGTCTATTTCAACAACAAATGTTGAAATCTATGTATTCGATACTTAACGCTTTTTAAAACAACTTTAAATCGTTTTAATTCTATTTGAAATATCACTTCCCCAAAACACTTTAATATATTATTCACTGTCCCAAAATTGTGAATATTCTTCGTTAACCAAATTCAACATTTTTTCTACACATTCTATTTAAAGGATTATCCACCGTCCAAAATCGTGAATATATCTCCTTTAAAAATCTAAAATAATTGACCTATCAAAATAAGTCGGTTTCGGATTTATAAAACAATGTTTATAAATTCCCATTTATATTTTATAAAGACTTCAATTTACAAAATTTAAAAATCTTACTACTTATAAAATTCCATTTATAACCCCCTTTTCAACATTAACAGAACTCCTTTTATAATTCCATTATTTCGATTTATAAAATATACTTTTTATAAATCTCATCTATAAACCATTTATACTATTTCGAAAATCTCAATTAAAATGCCAAAATCCGATTTATAAGTTAATTACTTATAAATCTTTTATTTTACAAAATCTATTCATCTTATAATTTCACAATTTATAAATCGATAAATTTCATTCACTTAAGAAATCCAATTATTCTTCATTTTAACACTTATAAAAAATCGTTTTATAATTCCAATATTTTAATTTATAATTATCAATTTTATAAATCTTTTATATAAATCGTTTATAATAATCCAAAAATCTCAATTCAAACTATTTTATAAAATTAATCAACTATTTATTTCAAAAATCACACTTTGGTTATATTTCACAAAAATCATAATTTTTATAACTTTAAAATTTTAATAAAACATATACTTTAAAAAAAATCACTTTTTCAATTTGAAAATCATCACTTTAAAATCCTTTTAAAATTCCAAATTGGCCCAATGATGCAACACACCAAATAGTTAATCACGACTTCCAAACATCATATATCAATATGATAATCAATCAAATATCACAATATCTGTAATCAAATAAATACTAGCGAGGAATCCAGTTGGATCCCTCCAACCTGTTTCCCTGCATCCACAGACGTTAGCACAATACCAATTACGTTCCAATACGGAATATCGCGGTATATGGGTTTATAAAATATTATCCGCTATTATACGGCGCAATAGGGTGTCATCCGCTATATAATGCGGGAAAATCAACTCCAAATACTTATATAATACCAATTCCATACAAGTTGGAATTATCGCGGTATATGTTTTTAATAAATAACATCCGCTTAATATACGGCGTATAATGTCTATTTCAATCAATAACAGATAATAATTTATCATCCTGGCATAAAATCAACAATTTTAAATCTAACTATTTAAAATTTAAATCGAAACAATTTCGATTGAGTGAGAAGTTCTCACCTTGAATCCCCGATATCAGTTGTAGCGTTTTATTTCGAATAAAATTAAACGTGCATTTAATTTTACCCAAAATTTTCACTGGCTCCAATCAACTCCAATCCATTTTCATTACGTAGTGCTCGTCAAAACGAAGCCAACGCAATTTGTTTCGTAATTTTTTGACCTTGTATGAAGAAGATATAGCATTACAAAGTTTACACAAATTTTTAATATAATTTATTTACATTTTTTTTCAACTCAACTCAATCTGGGCCGCTCGTTTCAAACAACAGATCACGGCGCATTTCGCAATCACCTTCCTCCTGCTCTAGTTTCTCTTCGATCGCGTGAAACCCAAACTCGTTCAAAAACCCTAATAGCCGATCGTCCTTCTTTCGACAAGACATCGATCAACCACCACCCATCAATAGGCCTCGCTCTACTCTACCCACGTCACGAACGACGTGAAGCTCGGGTGCCTCCTCCGCTCGAGAAACGTGCACGAACATCATACGAACGCGGCCACCTTGTCGTCAATTTACTTGACGATATTTGATCAACTATGTATGGATTCGAAGTACTCGACGAGGTCTACAATTTTCGTGTTGAAGGTTTCTCGAATTAATTGATGGATTGGGAGAGATTGAAGGTGAAAGACCGTGCAATTCTGGCCATTGGAAGCTATAGCCGGCGGCTGATGATAGAGGGGCTAGGGTTTGCAATTGTGAATGATGAAGGGTTCCTTTTATAGAATTTCAACGAAAAACACTATTCACTCTAAATGTTCGAACTCCAAATCTCGTACGGTGACTGGCGTTTCTAGGGTTTAACCCGCGTTCCGGACACAATGGAATAGGTTTCGAAGGCTAATTCGATCATCTGTGCGAGTTACGGCAATAAACGATCAAATTTAAATTAAATCGATTTAAACCAATTTCTATGCGTTTTAGCTTGCCCTGGACAAATGTAACATTGCGACTTTTCGACGCTCGAAAACCGACATTAATACGTCTACTGTATCAACTGCCGAGCAATCGAATGCCGAAAAATCGTACCGTTAGGGTTAAAGAAGAAGAAAAAGATAGAAGAAGAAGAAAGATAGAACAAAACAGAAAGAAACAACAGAACAACATCAGAATCTCACAATCGCAGCGGAACGACATATAATCGATAAATGAATAATCTTTAAAGAAAAGAACTATATCGGTTATTACATTACATCATCAGAGTGTACAACAACAAACAATAAGAAACAGCGGAAAAGAAATACTATATACTAGTGAATACGCCATGCCATCCAGCTTGCCTCCAGCAACTCCTGAATTCCAGAATATCCTGATAACCCGACTCTTGACTGTCCGTGTGGAAATTGGTGGGCACCCAGAGTTTAGAAAGGAAAACAATAAACTCCGAGTCAGTCATGTGACTGGTGTGAGAACTCAAAACAGTTTATCTTTAAAAACAAAGAACATGATAATTTTAAAATAGATTCGAAATGCTTTTTAGAAAATGAGACTACCATAAGGCCTCCTGCACACACACACAATGCAAACGCAGAATTGGAGGAGATTTCTCCTTATGATAGTCAAAGATGCTTGATACGCATTAAAAAGAAACATTTGATATTATTACTAGTGCATAGTGTAAAAAAAAATCATTTCGAAAGTAAAGATATAAATCTTAGCCAGCATAGGCATTTCGCACTTATGCCTACTATAGCAACCATCCAAACAGTGGGGAGCCACCATAAGTGAATTATAGGTTCTACGACTAAAACCGTATAAGATCGTATTGTTTCTTTGGATTTCCAACAAATGGTCAGGCCAAGGAACTTCCCATTGCTACATGGGTACGCCCCTGGAAAGACGACCCGAGAACCTAACCGGATCTCTGCCAATACAAGGCCGGGTTACCCCTAACTGGGTAACTACTGATACGAATATGTCATTCCCCGATCGTAACCGATCTATATCCAAGGATCCTCGATTTCCAACAACCACAAAGCAATAAATTTGCAGCAAAAACATAGGTTAAGTATCTGGGCTCCATACCATGATACCACCTCTATCCAGAAGGATTGACATACACTAAAGGGGCGCTACCCCCTAATAACCTTGCCGCATCCTTCATGTTTTGACCATTTCCGGGGTGTGAGGTCCGACGAAGTCTCGTCCACAAAGCCACGCTTTATACAAAAGTTGTGCTTTGATCATCAAATGCTCAACAGCACTTCGTATGCCACATTACCAATTTGGGAATGTATCACTAGTAACCATCAACTACATAACCTCTAAGGGTGTTAAGCTAAGAGAATAAATTCTCCGCCACCAACGGAAACATATTTGATAGAAACCAGCTTTACATCTCAAATTATAACGTCAGACACACATCCATACAAGTCCGTTTCGGGATCGAACGGAACCGAAGGCACTTACAAAGAAGTCCTTGCAATCCGGATATTCACTAATCACGACCGGACTTCGCATCACAAAGGGTAATAAATTTCTACATCGGAGATCAGCCGATGCAGAAATATTCGACGGTAATCCTTCCGTTTTCACAAATATCCGGTCTTCAACACTGGTCATCAAATGCAATCCATAACGATATATCACATATTCGGAATGGGTTATACGACCCCAGGGTCCTTTCCCGGCTAACCCGAATAGTGAGCGCTTATTTTGAAAATAAGTGTGGCATTCAAATTCAAGCAAATCACAACAAATACCTATTTAAAGGTAATTATTGATAGTCGGTTATTTAACTATCAATAGGCGTGTTCAACATCACCAAATTCCAAAAAATTTCCCAAATTATTTATTTTCCAAAAATATCTTTACTAAATATATAATTTTCCATACTTCAACCATTTGAAAACAAAATTTTCAAATCACTTTTCACCTTTACAACTTTTGAAAACAAATTTCAATCATTTTCCTTACGCCGAAATACTTTCATTTCAAAATGGTTCATTTAACCAATTAAATAAATCCTTACCGATTTACTTTATATTTACGTTCCAAATCCGTAAATTTATTCCCCACTTCAGAAATAAATCAATGTTTGTTTTTTAAACAAATTTCCCTTTCTTTTATAAATTCCATAGTGAATTTACAATTCCAAAATATCTATGAATATACGATTTTCAAATCGATTTCTAATATTCATTTTCAATTTACCTTTAAAAGATAAAGTCTCAAAATATTCAGTTCATATTGGAAAACATTTCCATACTTATTTAATAATAAGTAATTTACAAATCCATTTATTTTCACACTTAGAAAATATTCAATATACTTAAATCGAAATTAAGTATATATTTCATTTTTTAAGAAATCATTCTCTTAAACACATTTGTTTGAGCCAAAACGAATGTTGCGTAAAACATCGTTACGACAACCCAAAATCACTAGTATAGAGATTCAAAATTTAGATAGATATATAAATCCCAATACTATACAAAAACATTTCCTTTCGGAAATCATTTACTATAACAACAGTGTTATAGTTCACCATTTTCTTCTATTTCTCGAAAACGTCTATTTCAACAATGAATGTTGAAATCTATGGTTTCGACACTTAATGCATTTTAAAACAACTTCAAATCATTTTAATTCTATTTAAAATATCACTTCCTCAAAACACTTTAATATATTATTCACTGTCCTAAAATCGTGAATATTCTTCGTTGACCAAATTCAACATTTTTCTACACATTTTGTTTAAAGGATTATCTACCGTCTAAAATCGTGAATATATCTCCTTTAAAAATCTAAAATAATTGACTTATCAAAATAAGTCGGTTTTGGATTTATAAAACAATGTTTATAAATCTCCATTTATATTTTTATAAGGACTTCAATTTACAAGATTTAAAAATCTTACTACTTATAAATTCCATTTAACCTCATTTTCAGCATTAACAGAACTTCTTTTATAATTCCATTGTTTCGATTTATAAAATATATATTTTATAAATATCATCTATAAACCATTTATACTTATTCGAAAATCTCAATTAAAATGCCAAAATCCAATTTATAAGTTAATTTCTTATAAATCTTTTATTTTACAAAAATCTATTCATTTTATAATTTCACAATTTATAAATCTATAAATTTTATTCACTTGTGAAATCCATTTATACTTCATTTTAACACTTATAAAAACTCGTTTTATAATTCCTATATTTTTAATTTATAAATATTAATCTCAGAAATCTTTTATATAAACCGTTTATAATAATTCAAAAATCTCAATTTAAATAAACTAATCCTTTTAATAATTTACAAAACGTTAGTTAAAACTTATATAACTCCAAAATCATACTTAAGTACTATTTTCCAAAAATATAACTTTTATAACAATAAAATTATAATGTTTATTTATTTTAACAATTCAAAATTTAATGAAACGTATACTTTCAAAAATCACTTTAAAATTCTTTTTAGAATCAAAATCATTATTTTAAAACTTCAAAAATGGATCCGATGATGCAAAAGCACCAAATAGTCAATCACGACAACAAAGACATCATATATCAGTATATGCCATTCAACAAATATCATAATATCTGTAAATAAATCAATATAGTTGAGGAATCCAGTTGGAGGGATCCAACCTGTTTCCCTGCATCCAAAGATGTTAGCACAATACCAATTCCGTTCCAATACGGAATATCGCGGTATATGGGATTATAAAATATTATCCGCTATTATGCGGCGCAATAGGGTCTCATCCGCTATATAATGCGGGAAAATCAACTCCAAGTACATAAATAATACCAATTCCAATCTAGGTGGAATTATCGCGGTATATGTTTTTAATAAATAACCTCCGCTTACTAACGGCGTATAATGTCTATTTTAACAATCAATAGATAATAATTTATCATCCAGGCATACAATCAACAATTTTAAATCTAACTATTTAAAATTTAAATCAAAACTATTCGATTGAGTGAGAAGTTCTCACCTTGAATTTCCGATATCAGTCGTTGCATTTTATTTCGAATAAAATTAAACGGACGTTTAATTTTACCCGAAATTTTCGCTAGCTCCAAACGACTCCAACCAGTTCCATAGCGTATTGCCCGTCCATACGATTCCAACGCAATTTGTTTCGTGCGAAACGGACCTCGTATGAAAGAGATATGCATTTTTAAAGTTTGTACAAATTATTATATACATAAATTAACAATTTCTTTTAAATTTTAAAACCCCTATGCAAATCTGGCCGTGCAATTTCTGGAGATCAAGATCTGGCCGCACGTTCTTTCTTCTCCTCCATTCTCCTTTCACTTTCGTTCACAACCCAAAGCCGCCACTTAACCCTAAATCTCGCAACCACCTCGTTGACCCGGAGTTCGATCAGGAAGTGCCAAACGAAGCCCCTCACCTTCTTCTACCTTCGGCCAGAGCACGGCCAGGCTCGGTCCTCCCTGTGCATCGAAATGCGTGCGCGAACGTGCGACATTCAAGCTTGAACTGACGATGATTGGCTTTGTTTTAAACGATCTCCACCGTTGAGATCGTAGATCTCGATGAGATCTATAACTTTGTAGTTGAGAATTTGTTGAACTAATGTGTGGATTGAGAGATAATCAAGGAAAAAGATGAGATGATTTCGGCCATTGATAATTTAGTGGCGGCCTGTAACTAGGGTTAGGGTTTTGCAATAAATTTGTGAATAAATGGTCCTTTTATAGAAAATTTCTCGAGTTACTATTCATCTGGAATTTCCGAACTCCGAATCTCGCGCGGTGACCGGTATTTCTAGGGTTTATCCCGCGTTCCGGACACAATGGACTAGGTTTCGGGAGCCAATTCGATCATCTGTGCGAGTTACGGCAATAAACGATCGATTTAAAATTAAACCGATTAAGCAAATTTCTAGGCATTTTGGCTTGCCTCGGACAAACGGTAAATCCGATTGACACGAAATTTGAAACCTTACAATAATACAACATTACAGATCCGATGAAACTGGTTTCGTCGAAATCAGAGACTGTTTGAAAAATGGCTATTTTAACTCGTCAATTAAATATTAAAATATTCAATTTTCACAAATTAACTTTTAATTCGATTTTAAAAGTTCTGTAACATCATTATAACTCCAATATGATATAATAAAATTTTGCAAATCATTTTTAATCATATTTAACCCAATTCCCAATTATTTCTGTAATTTCAACTATTAAATTATCGATTTAATTATCCAATTAAATCTAATTATTTGAAAAAAAATATTATTCGACTTATAAATTTCACTTATTAATATTTAAAATCAATTAAATATACAAATTTTTAATTGACAGAACTTCTAGGTCGTTACATTTATGGCAAGCGAATGGACTACCATGTGCACATATCACTACAATGAACAATGTAAATTGCGGCGGATGCTTCCGACAGCCCCGTCATCGTGCTTCTGACGGCTGTCGACGACCCTTCATTTTTTATAATTAAATTTATTACTTTATTATAATATATTATTTATATGGGTTTGAGTTTGATTATATATATAATAATTCAAATACCAAAGACTTGTAAATATATTTCTATTCAATTATTCACATTTATGAAAGTTTTTGATTAATTAAACCAATGTTGTCGATAATCTTTTTTGTTGTATAATTATATTTGATAAAACACAGACAATCATCTTTTGCAAGTTTCAGTATATCAATTATAAAATTTTGATGAAAGTTATAATATGTAATAGTTTTATGAATTTATTTTGTAAACATTGTGTATAATTGTAATTTAAATTTTTTTAATTAATTTTAAAATTTTAAAATAATTTAAAAAGCAAGTAAGAGTGGTTGTAATCCTTAACGTTCATTTCATATTCATTGATAATTGATATAAACTATTCAATTTTTTCTACAAATTAAAATTTTCAAGCAAACTAACTTACATTAAATTTATTTTAAAAAGTTTGAAAATGGAATAAAAAAATATATCAGGTGTCGGAAGCTGTCGCTAATTGAAGTCGCCGATGGCCGTCGGAAGCCGTTCGAATGTCGCATATATTCAGCCACTAGGCTGAAAGCTACTTCATTTCCTTCCGCTCTCCAAATACAACGAAAAACCCTACTGCCTTCCACCACCTCCCGTACGCCTCCCCAACGATCAGCAAATACATTATTCTTCACCCTCCACAAGCTTAGACCATTAATTCCGCTCCAATCGGGTATTTTTTACTAACTCTAATTATTTTCCATTTGCTAAATTATGGTTAATTTGTGATTCTAGTTGTTTATAATACCATATTGATTGTTTATTATACCCCATTGAATGTTAATTACAGTTATTATCATTTAAATCCAAAAATTAATGTATAATTTAGTGTATGTGTACGCGTTAATTAATTAGTGTATATGCGCATTAGAGTAAGCTTGTGTTAATTATTGTAGATGCGCGTAACTTAATGCATGTGTTTTCTAAAATGTCGAAAATAATAATTTATTTACATAATTGTTTATTAGTTTAGACCTTTAAGTATGTATAAAACCTAGTTTGCTACAATGTGTGGCTTGCGATAACCACTGCACGCTATATTTAATTTTTTGAATATAATATTGTATTCTTAATTTGTTAAATTCGAAAACATAAAAGATTTTATAAAAATTTAAAAATAATAAAAAATATATAATTAATAGAAGATCAAAATATAAACAAAATGTTGTTCAAATGCTAATATCTTATATAATTAATAAAAAAATATAATGTATATGTAATGGTAATATATAAATAAATTGATGCATAACGTGCTTTATTTATTTTAAATCCCTTACGGAGTTTTTAGTCCCATCTGACAAGTATTGTATATATCGTTATATGAATATTCGTTTTTGTCACAGAACGAACATTTATATTCATCTGATATAATATTTGTCTGATTTGTCTATGTATTGGACAAGTTACAAACACAATAAAGTAATTATATTTTATAAATCATTTCATTTTAAACGGTCCACAAAATTTCGACAACACTTCTTTTTTGTTCCCTATGCACGCGTATTTTTGTACGATACAGGAAACAATGGGAAGTGCTGTCGAAATTTTATTGAATCGTTTAAAATGAAATGATTTACGCAATGTAATTACTATTGTGTTTGTAATGAAAGTATGATGACCGACCATCAAAGTAGAAAACGATAAGCTAAAATATTAATATTATATTCATAATTTAATCCAATCGGTAAAATGTATAAATGATCTACTAAATGAATTATGGTTATTAAAATGTATAAATGAATTGAAAAATACTTTTTTAATTTTCTATCATATTTTCTTAAATAGAAAAATGAGTACCTACTTTGTTAATCAAAGCTGGATGTATAAACAACGAAGGAAGTTGAGATGTTCAATAAAGGAATATTTTTATAATGGGGCAAATGTATTTATTGAATTCGCTTCAAGCAATAATGGAAACGATGAAAAAATTCATTGTCTGCGTGGTAAAGTGCAAACTCTTGAAGCATTTGATACCGGATATGGTTAAACTTCATTTGTGCCAATACGGTTTCGTGCTGAATTATAAAGTGTTGGATCGTCATAGAGAACTTGTACCACCTAATCTTATACAGTCGGAGGAGGGTGGGTAATGACATTGTCGTGGCGAATCCCATAGAAGATATGGTTGAAGATGCAACATGATCAATGTTCCATACGTTGAAGTTGATGATGACGATGTATCGAAGAAGAACCAAATATTAGAGCAAATAAAATATATGATTTATTGGATGCTGCTAAGAAATCCATTGGGATGGATGTAAAAGTGACACCCAATTATCAATAACTACAAAGTACATTGTGATGAAATCAAAATACAACTTCGTAGAAGCCGAATTTATAGCTGTTGTACAAGCTATAAAATAGCATATGTCACCCGGTAATTTAATGTGCGAAACAATTATAAAGTGAAAAAATTTATGTCTGTTTTGGTTTGCCGTATCAAAATATAGACATATGTTTAAACGGTTGCATGTTATTTTGAAAAGGGGATCTCGATCTTAGAAAGTGTAGAATATTTAAGGAGGAAAGATACAAACAAATAAAAAAGAAGTTCCATATAAGCGTATGCATTACTTATCCATTACTCCTAGCCTTCAAAGGTCATATGCATCTTTTGTAATCATGCCTCATATGAAATGTGTGAGAACATAGGAAGAAGGTACGTTAACACAACCAGCTGATGGAGAAGCATGGAAGTTTTTTGATAAGACATATCCTACTTTTGCAGCGGAGAGCCATAATGTTAGACTTGGTTTATGTACGGGTGGATTTTCACCATTCTCTCAATTTGGTTGTAAATATTCATCTTGGCTTTTTATTGTTATACCTTACAATTTACCTTCTTGGTTGTGTATGAAAATTTCATATATGTTTCTCACTATTGTCATCCCTATCCCCGATGATCCGACACAAGGAATCAATATTTATTTACAACTATTGATTGAAGAGTTGAAAACACTGTGGCATGGAGAGAAACATAGGACATTTAAAAAAAATTCATATGTTTGCTTCTTTGCTACAGACTATTAGTGATTTTTATACATATGCAATGCTTTCAGATTGTAGTACAGTCGGTCGTCTAGTTTGTCCTTGTTGCATGAAAGAAACAGAATTATTTTCTTTACCGCATGGAAAGAAAAATTTATGGTCTGATTGTCATTGATGTTTTCCCCACATTAATCATCCTTTTAGAAGAGATAGATTTTTTTTAACAGCTAATAGACAAGAGACTATGCAACCACCAATGATTTGATCAAGCAAAGAAATATACGAACTTACAAAGGCTTATCCAATGACATATGAAACCGGAGTAGAAAATGAAATTCTAGGTAAATTGATAATTAATAATTGGTGCAACCAAAGTATACTTTGGGAGTTGTGCGGTAAAGAAAAATTTATGGTTTGATTGTCATTGGTGTTTTCCCCACATTAATCATCCTTTTAGAAGAGATTGAAAAAACTTTACCGCTAATAGACAAGAGACTATGCAACCACCAATGATTTGATCAAGCAAAGAAATATACGCACTTACAAAGGCTTATCCAATGACATATGAAACCGGAGTATAAAATGAAATTCTAGGTAAATCGATAATTAATAATTGGTGCAAACAAAGTATACTTTGGGAGTTGCTTGAAAAGATATCATACTTCGTCATAATATTGACGTGACGCACAATGAGAAAACGTATATAATAATTTGTTTTATACAATTTTGAATGTTAAAGGGAAGACTAAGGATGATTTGAAATCAAGACATGATATACAAGGAATATGTTAGCATCTCGAGCTTCATATCCAGCCAGATGATACTTAAAAATCCAAAGCGTGCTTTGAGTTAGGCAATAACCAAGTTAAAGTTCTGTTAAAATGGGTGGAAGGATTAAGATTTCTTGATGGGATTTCTTTTAACCTTCATCGATATGTCGATTATAAAAAGGATAAATTGGGTGGAATGAAAAGTCATGATTGTCACGTAATGATGGAAAATTTGTTATCCGTCGCTTTCAAAGAAATATTATCCGTAAAAATTTGGACGGTTATAATGGAACTTAATTTGTTTTATAAAGAGCTTTGTTCGACTACGTTAAAAGTTGATCGTCTACATAAACTTGAAGTAGAAATCCTTATACTGCTTTGCAAACTGAAGAAGATAATTCCTCTAGGTTTTTTTAATGTAATGGAGCATTTACTTTTTCATCTCCATCTGAAACACGTCTTCGAGGTCGTATGCAATATGGATGGATGTATGCATTTGAAAGGTATTATATTGAGTATGTTAAATATAAGCTTAATTATATACAAGTAAATTTTAATTTGAAATAATTTTTTAATAGGTACTTAAATCATCTAAAGAAAAAAGTTAGACAAAAAACACGAGTTGAAGGTTTGATTTGCAAATCGTATATCGAAGAAGAAGCTTTGTTCTTTTTCTCTCATTATTTTGTGAACTTATCATTTGAAAGTGTCCCGCGTATTGATGGTGAAATATATGTCTGTGAGAGATATTATGTCATTTTCTTGACGTCAGAGTTCTTCCCATTCAGGTTTTCCCTCTTCTTCTCAAAGAGGGATCACTGCAGAAGATGATGGCAGCGACCCATCAGAGCAGGCGTAGCGTCCAATAATGACATGACATTCTAAAGCGAAAGTGTGACGACCCGGCTTTCTAACTCCAGAAAGACATGTCATCAATAAGAAAGAAAGGGATAGAAATAGAAAAGAATAGAAAGAAAGAATAACAACATCAGAATCTCACAGCGGAATGGAATAAAATATAATATATCAACATAACTATTGCATAGTTATATATACATCAGAGTTATACAATATCATACAACATGACTATCATATACATATCTGTCAGAACATACATCTCAAATATCATAAACTAACTAACACAGCGGAACTATATAGATAGCTACATACGTCTGGTCTTCTGCTCCAACTCCTCAAGAAAACTCTATACTCCGAATACCTATCACTTGGCTACTCATAAAAATTTGAGTGCCCAAGAGTTTACGAAAAACAAAATATAAACTCCGGGTCAGACATGGGTCTGGTATGAGTAAACGGGTTAAAGTTGTTTAACTTTGAAAATCATTTGAAATAAAGGTATCACGTAAGACTTCCCACACATAAATACGGGTAAGTTTTTACCTTATGCTAACCAAAACATTTTATAGGAAATTCAGTGATATTATAATAGTGTCTAGGGTTTTCAAGTAAAATACAGAAATAGCTGAAATGCTTACATCTCACATTCCAACATAGTTGGGCACAATCAAAACGTACGGCGCTTATTGGAAATTGGATCCCATACAATGGCAGGGATACTGGGGTACCGCCCGTCACAGTACGTGGCCTAGATCACCGTACCGAGGAGCCACCCTAACTCCCCTGTAACACAAGGCCGGAACCGTTCCTTACTGAACAGTCCCGAACAAGATAACCCCGCAGTTGGCTGCAGACCAACCGCCCACACAGCCGAATAAAAGGGACATCTAGACAGGGATATACCTCGTCCTGCTTGGGCATGACCCACCTAACCTTGCTGCACATCCCCTGTTTTAGCCATTCCCGGTTGATGAGGCTTGAGGCTGCATTTACCTTTATAGAACATATCTCTTAGAATGCTCATCGTCCGCCTGACGATGTGCTGAAAGCATTCAATCCATACAAGTTCGTTCCAGGTTCGAACGAAACCGAAGGCATTATCTCGTTACACTCGTTTTGGAATCACCCTCAGAATTAACGACGATAACCCTTGCATTCTGAAAACACCATCTCGATCTTCACTTGAGATTTTCACGACCTAACGTTTAATTTGGATCGATGTGGTTTTCGAAATATCAAATCGATACCCGATCCCGGTCTCATCGAAATCCAAACGCCATTTTAATGGCCAAGTTGTCTAATTAACTTAACAGTTTAAATTCAACAATTGAATTCATATAGCAATTTAACACAGATAAATCATATACAGTCATTACAGATATATCCAGAATATCACAGAACATCACAAGATATAAATACATATCAGAGTCAATCAAATAGAATCATCGATTCATATCAACATTTAGTTTGATTTATTTAAACTTAATTATTTGCTTAAGAATAAACTAAATTTTATTCTTGCTTAATTAACTATTAATTAATTAACTTATTTCAATTCATTAATTACCTATTAATTATTCACTTAATTAATTAATTAATTCTTAATTACTAATCAATAACCTTAATTATTGATTTATAAAACTCAATTACATAATTAATTATTATTAATTTCTTATTTAATCATTAATTATTAATTAACTTAATCGTTTAATCATTAATTATTTAATTAATTCGTTAACTACGATTTGTAAATTAATCAACTTCAAATGATTTATTAAATTCTTAATTACAAATGATTTTATACAAGATTATCATTAAAAAAAATTATTACAAATTTGATTCCATTTGGAACTACTTATTAAATTATAATTATAAAATTGATTACATTCTTAATTAACTTTGATTTTAAATTAATTACTCATTTTTGTATCAGTAAAGCTTTACAATTCATCTTGGATTAAAACACCATTAACTTGATTAATACTTAACTTATATATCTTTTCAACTAATATTAAAATTAGCAAATTCCTGGAATTTTAAAACCGAAGATAACGACGCGACACACTCGGGTTGAACTCGAGATAACCCCTAACTTTCCTCGCGTCACTCCCTGCCTCTCTTCTTCTTCCCCTATTTCTTAATTCTTCTGTCTCTTTTTTTTAAAGCTTAAAGTTTAAAAACTGTTAAAACTTATTAATACACATGCGCACCTCACTCTCGACCCAGGACAAACCCGAAGTCATTAGCAAACAAATTCGAGATTCACTCGAGTCGACACTATCCATCATCTCTCCGCCGCCGTGCACGTGCACGGCGGTTCACCACCGTTCCGGCGCCACCTACCTCCACTCACAAATCTCACAGCTTCCCCTCAACCGAAATCACAACCCAGAAAACGCGATAAACCTGGGATCGAAGAAAAGCCTGAAAAGTCGAACTGCTGCACAATCACGATAGACAAAATTCCCTCGTCCTCACGATCACGACCGCCAGAGACGACATAGCTTTGGTCAAATCTCGCCATCGACCCCCTCAACCACTTCCTAAAATATCAAAGCGCTCGGTGGAGCTATGGTGACGCGATCACCAAAATACAGAACCCAAAAACAATAAACCCATAAACCCTACTTTCAACTATTCCTTAATAATCTTGCAATTAACAATTTTTCTAATATTTTTCTGTTGTTCTTGAATCAATACTCAAGTTCCATGTCCAATTTCAACAACAACAAATTATTAAATCAACAGATATTCGTGAAAAATCACTTACTGTTTACTAATGAACTGCTCTAAACACAGTTAACTAAAAATTAGAATTTTTGTCTTAAAAATCATAACTTCATGTGTTGTTTCAATTTATAAGTTCGAATTTACAATTCAAGTTTTTCAAATTTTGGCCTTTGTTTTATATTTTACTGTAAATTTGTGTTTACAGTACTGATATCTCACAGCTACTAAAAACAATAACCCAAATCTAAATCTTAAACTTAAACAAAGTTTATTTAGTTAAGTTGCTAATTAAAGAAAAGACTTTATATAAAAAGTTTGATATATTCTGTTTTTCTTTGCCTCAGCAAAAGTTTGAAACTGTGAAGAACATATCATGCAAAACTTACAGTGAATAGCAAACATTCCAAAATATCATACTTCAACTTACAATGAATTGCTTCTCTATCAATTAAAAGTTAGATTTAAATAAGTTTGCTCACCAAAATAGATTACTGTTGAAACTTGAAACAGAGGTTAGTTGTTTGATGAAGAAACCTGCGGTTGAAGTTTTGAATTCCAGTAAACTTCTTTTGCTTTCTGAATTTTTATTTAAGCTTGAAAATATGTTGTTTTGTTTATACTTCTTTTGCTTTTTCTCAGGCTTTTTTGTTTTTGCAGTTGCAAATGAACTTAAGGATAAGAAATGATGAATACATATATTTATAACTTTGAATAAAATACCTTCTGGAACAAGCTTTGCCTTGATATAATATTTTGCTTTATTTTTATTAGTAATAAGGTACTAAAACCTGAGATGCTTTGAGTATTTCGGCTGGAAGATATTTTTTTCCAGATAGAAAATTGTGCTAATTAATGTTCATGTCTTTATATTTGTATACACTAATTAGTATTTGCTGGCACTTCAATATATATAAAGATATTTGCAGATTTTGTTTTCTTATGCATATACAGTTTACTTGCAGATTTTGGTTTGTACAAAAATGTTTTATTTGATGTGTATTCTTGCTCTCTTATGTTAACATATAAATAATGCTTGTTGACAAACTTTATAAAGATACTAGCAGATCCTTGTTTTGTCTAGTGTATATTTGTACAATGGTTTTGCTTTATCATCCTTTAACTTAAACACAAAATTTTATACACTGGTTTTGACTAATTATGTATGTTTGTCTTAACATAGTTAACATTTTTATTTATATCTTATATTCACGTCAACGTTTTGTATTTATGTTCATGTAGACTCATGTTTATAACTATATTTTATGTTATACTTATATTAAATATTTATAAGCTTATTTTATTTTAATTACAAAAGCTATTGTTTGAAATACTTCTAAAATCTTATTTTTATTTAAAGTCAAATCTTTTCAATATTTGATTAGTAACTTATATTTGCATTAATGTAATTATATTTAATATTTAATATGAATAGAATTGTATTATTATACTTATTATTATTAACAACTTTGATACTTTTGAAATTAAATGTCATTAATATATAATTTTTAATTCAATAGAATAAAAAAGATTTAATTTTAAATATTGTTAAAAGAGTCTATTTTATATTTTGAAATTATAAATTTCCTTTATAACACGTATACAACTAAAAAAAATGTCCAATCTTATTTATTTCAAAATGAAAATCTTGTATTTTATTTAAATTTGATTAAAACTTATGATAATAATAGGGTCAAAATTCCGGGATGTCACAGAAAGGGTAAGTATTAAATTTATTTCACCATCTTAAATATTTTGTGTACGATATATTAGTCATGATTTATTAAAGGTCCGTATCATATTTAACACAGAGGATCTGAGCTGGAGCCTTCAGAACTTGTTCTTAGTATTTTCAAGCAAGCTTACATGAGCATGATGACCGCATGCTGGACTAGGTGGGATAAAATTGTAACGAGACGGATTTTGCCTGCTCGAAAATCGACATCCATACTTTACATCGTACTCGAATGCCGTAGATTCGACCGTTCAAATCCGATTCGCCGGAGCTTATAACAACATTTAGTAGACAACACAGCGGAATAAAAGAATAATACATTGATATACAGCTTTGATACAATATCTGATACAACAGATGATCCAATGGATATCAATATACATCAGAGATATGATACAATAAATAGCAGCGGAAAAGAAAATAGATGACATCTAGCAGCGGAACAATATAACTCTAAAATAGTCTTCAAAAGAGAACTCCGAGAACCGCAGCTCCATCTCCAAGAATCAATCCAGCAATAGCTCGAACCCCCAATAACGATGCACCAAGCTAAGCAAGACTGGTGTGGTCCAAAGACTGAACTAACTCCAGATAATCTACTGAACCTAGGTATCTGAAAAACCCAACTCTAAACTGCTCGTGTAGAAAAATTTTGAGCATCCAGAGTTTAGGAAAGAAACAATAAACTCCAGATCAGTCATGGGACTGGTGTGAGCAACAAAAACAGTTTATCTTTTAAAACATTCAACAAAAGATTTTCAAAGTCAATTCGCGATGCTTTTTTAAAAATGAGACTACCATAAGGCCTCCCGCACACACACACAATGCAAACGCAGAATCGGAGGAGATTTCTCCTTATGATAGTCAAAGATGCTTGATACGCATTAAAAGAACATTTGATATTATTACTAGTGCATAGTGTAGTAAAAATCATTTCAAAAATAAAGATATAAATCTTAGCCAGCATAGACATTTCGAACTATGCCTACTATGGCTACCATCCAAACAGTGGGGCGCCACCATAAGTGAATGATAGGTTCTACAACTAATACCGTACAAGATCGTATTGTTTCTTTGGATTTCCAATGAATGGTCAGGCCAAGGAACTTCCCATTGCCACATGAGAACACCTCTGGAAGGACGTCCCCGAGAACCAAACCGGATCTCTGCCAACACAAAGCCGGGTTACCCCTAACTGGGTAACTACTGACACGAGTATGCCATCCCCCGGTCCTTTGGGACCTTTATCTGAGAGCTCTCTAACCAACATCACACAATGATAAATAAAGTGTTTCAACATGAGTAAGTATCTGGGCTCCATACCATGATACCACCCTTTTCCAGAAGGAAATGCACATACCCTAAAGTGAGCTACCCCTCATAACCTTGCCGCATCTTTCCTGTTTTGACCATTCCGGGGTGTGAGGCTCGACGAAGTCACGTCCACAAAGCCATGCTTTATGCAAAAGCTGTGCTTTGGGTCAACAAATGATCACAGAAATGATCACAAAGATAAACGATCAAACAAATGATCCTATCACAAATGATCAACACAATGATCATTTCACAGCAACACTCAGCATATCACATTACCAAATTGGGAATATATCGCTGATAACCTTCAACTACATAACCTCTGAGCTCGTACGTCTCGGAGAAGGGTGTTAAGCTAAGAGAATAAATTCTCCGCCACCAACAGAAATATATTTGAAAGAAATCAGCTTTATATCTCAATTTGTAATGTCAGACATACTATCCATACAAGTCTGTTCTGGGCTCGAACAGAACCGAAGGCACTTACAAAGAAGTCCTTGCAATCCGGATATTCACTAATCACGTTCGGACTTCCCATCACATATGGAGTCTCTATACCGGGGACCAGTCGATGCAAAGACATTCGACGAGTTGTCCTTTTGCTTTCAAAAATATCCGGTCTTCAACATCGGTCTTCAAATGCTATCCATAACGACATATCACATATTCGGAATGGAATATATGACACAAAGGTCCTCTCCCGGCTAAACCGAACAGTGAGCGCAGTATTTCAAAAACATATGGATATTGAGATTTCAATTAAGTCACAACTTAAAACCCAAAACTTTTCTTCAAATGGTTTAAACCAATTACCATTTCAAATCTTTATATTACAAAAAAAGATTTATTTCACAAAGATCAATTTATAGACTTTAAAACAATTTCCATTCCAATTGGATTAACTTATTAAATCTTTAAATCAAAGATTTAACTCATAGCTTTCAAAATTCGATTAACTTGTTGAATCTTTAAATCACAGATTTAACTCATAGCTTTCAAATTTCGATTAACTTGTTGAATCTTTAAATCAAAGATTCAACTTATAGCTTTTAAATTGTTTTCATAACTTGGAAATTTTCTTCATTTTCAAACTTGAAATTCTTTTTTTAACACAAATTGAACGTTCATTTCTAATGTGAAAGCTTTTATTATTTGAAAACAAACAGTTTTCGTTTCTGAAAAATCCAATTATATTTACACGAGTTAAAGCCCTTGAATTCTATTCACATCCCAAATCAATACTTTTAAAATAGTTTAACCCATATATAACTGGTATAACATTTTTAATCCCTAGTTTTAAATCATAGAATTCAATTTCAAATCTTGAATTTAAGTTCAAATCAAATTATTCAACTTCATATTTTATCGAGTTATTCAAAATAAATTTCATCTATGAAATTCCATTTCAAAAGCTTTTCACTTTAAACCCAATCCATTTCCAAAACATTTGAATTCAAATATTCAAATTTAAAACTATTTCAAAAATCTGTGACTTAACCGATTTCCTCGTGAAATCCATATTGGTGTGTGTATAAGTGTGGTCTAGGGGTTTTATACAATAGTGCAACATCATACAATCATCACAGATCAGAATACAGAAATATAGTTGATAAGCCATATAAACTATAAGCTTATCGTCCATTCACAGATTCACAGATGATATACAAATGTAAATAAATGAATAAATTATACACAGCTCAATCCACAAAACAAAATATCATAGATCAGATAGGACAAACAATTCAAGGCATCCCATACAATTAAATCATTCATAAGTAAGGTCAAGCATTCAATAGTTATTTATAAGTAGGATTAATTAGTTATTTAATCCTAATTAATTCAATTTATTTCCAATGAAAATGATTACTCATGAATAAATTATCCAATCTTAATTAATTTATTACAAATCATTTGATATAAATAAATTAATCAATCACCTTAATTAATTAAATTATTCTTAATTAATCATATAAATTAAATCAGCCCTTTAAACCAATTACCTAATTAATTAACCTTAATTAATCAAAATATCCAACATTAATTATAATAAGTGATTAATCCTTAATTACTTTCATTAAGTAATCACATTTAAACAATTTATAATTGATTATCTAAACTAATGAATCCAATTTATTATTAAAATTAATAACCTTAATTAATACTTAATAATCCTTAGTTAATTATCTTCATTAACTAATATCATTTCTTAATCACTTTTAATTAATCTCTAATTACAAATTTATTTGGTGTTAATAGTAACTTAATGAATTCTTAATTACAATTTTATTAATTCCTTAATTAAATTAATTTAACTTAAATTTATAAATTTAAACTTATAATTATTAAGTTAATTAGCGTAAAACATTAATTATTCCTTACTTAATTAATCATTAAACGTCAATTTAAGAAATTTAAACCTTTAATTACTTATAAATCCAAATCATTAATTAATTGAATAAATAAATTATCCATTTTAATAAACTTAATAATTTAATGAATTATAATCGTCATTTTATCTTCATTAACTTAAATCAAATCTCGTTCTCATCAATGACTTTATTATCACTTACAAATATGTTTGAACCATTTATTTTAAATTTTCTTTTTGAAACTTCATTCTAAATTTTCAAGTTTTAAAGTGGGTACTAATTGATCTTTAAATCAATCTTAAAACTAACTTTTAAGACCTTTAAATTTACAAGTTAAACTAATACTTTTGAAATGAAAGAAATTTAAAAGACTTTGAAATCAAATTCCCTTCAGATTCAAGATATTTAAACTTGTTTAACTTTATTAACTCAAAATTCTGTTGGCTTAAACCCATTCAACACCCCAGGTATCACTCGAGTGTTACTCGAGTTTGCCTCCATCCTTCCCCGAGTCATCTCACTTCCTCTCGCTTGCACTTTTTTTTATCTAGTTAATGTTTAAATGTTAACTTTATAAACAGTATGCTGAAGGACGCGAGCAAACTGAAAATTAGCTCGAGAAAAATCGCTTTCTTCCCCGAGCTTCTACCTCATCTTCCTCAAACTCCTCAAACCCGATACGTGACTTGCACGTATACGTGCACAAGTGCGACTCCCCTCGCCGGTACATGATGATGCCACCGGCACATCACCCACGGCCACCCCAGCTAATCTGAGCAACCAAAAAAACCAAAACCACCCCATCGTCGAAATCGATCTATTTTCGATTTCCTGAGGTCGAAAACCAATCCATACACTCACCTCGCGTGCGCAACTCCTACCACCAGAGCGTCGCCACCTCTGGCCACATCTTCAACGACCCCCAAACCAACACTTCCCCGAGTATCATCGAACTCGATCCACTATTGACCGTACACGAGCACGAGAACCATGCCGACCAAATATTTCGCATTAAACCATATTTTGACTTCAATTGATCATCACAGTGAACAAAAAAATCAATGATCATTTTTCTGACAATCCATGACCCCCAAACATGCTTCCCCTTCAATCGCGAGATTAATCATTTCTTCGATCACCCGGATTTGGCAAAATTGACAATTCCATTCAACTTTAAAATTCGTAATATTCCCTAGCTTAAAAATTATAATCTTAACATTAAAATTCATTGCTTTCTAGTACAAATCAGGATATGTAATCAGAACTTAAAACGGAGATTCTTGAATTTTGTGATTTATGATGGATTTACTGTAAATAAACATTTCACAGTACTTGCTTGATATATATTTTTCTGAAATTATTTTTAAAGGTGAAACCATGAAGTTGTAAACAACTTCTCTTTAGCATTTGAAGCTTAGTTTTATTTAAACAGATAGATATGATTTTTCCTGTATGTGGTTCTTTACTTTGTTGACATAACAGAGGCATTTTTTTTTACAGTCATATACAAACATTTATATATATGCAGACATGCAATACTATTCATACTATCATATTGCATTCATTAAGGTATTCAACCATCCCAATTCAAACAATCATCATGCTATCACCATATATCAACAGAATTAGGCTTTTAAAAAGAGAGTTGCTCACCTTGCTTTTAAAATGAACAGAGCACTTGGGTATTGAAACATCTTTGAACTTCAAAACTGAGAATTTGTTTGCTGTGATCTTCCTAAACTCCTTGCCTTTGTTTAGATGAAGTTGTTTAAAATTTTGTAGAAAGAAAGCTTACTCATTTTTTCTAGTTTTGCTGTTTTTAGAACGAACTAAGAATATGAAGGTGATGTATATAAAAGAAAATATACAGACTTTGTTACATCCACTGGTACAAGATTTTGAGTAAAATACTAAAGAAAGATTTTCCTTTGACAGCTAATAGATCTGATATGATTTTGAAGTAGGGTAAAGTGATTTAATAAAAGTGGAGGTATGGCCTTACATACTTGACTAGATTTGCATTAGTGCCTTGTTCCCTTTATTGTTTACAAGCATATTAGTTTGGTGTATAAATACATATACCTTTAGTTTGTATTCCATGTTGTATTGCTGTTTTGCTGTTTGATACATATGTATATATTGTTTGTTGTCTTCAGGTTTGCATATGTGTATGTTGTATATATGTATTGTATATACATAGATTTGTTTACTTTGTTTTATTCCTATTTCTAGTATAACACTTACTCTTTATTTCTTTGTTTTAGTATTTAACTATCAAACATTTAATTCATCACATATTTATTTTATTGTCTCCTTGTTTTATAAAAGTTTCATATAAGTTTATATGTATTTCTAGGTCATTTTTATAACCATATGATTTTATTATAACATACATAAGTGAATGTATTTTATTTGTTATCATTTTATATTTTCTACTTATGCTTTTTAATATTTATATGGTTTATTCTATTTTAAACATTTACTTCTATTTTAACTTAAATATTTACTTCTAGAACTTTTTTATATGTTCATTTCATAATTTATATAACTATAAATTTACTTAAATATTTGTTTAACATCAACACAAACTTTATTTCCTTGTAAAGTTTAACTATCGACTATTTTATAATTTTCAAATACTCGATTATTAAAATTTTACTAACATTTTGTATAAATTACCAATTATTACACAATTTTTATTCAAAAATTAAATTAATTGTCGAATTAAAATAAATTAAAACTCGGGATCGTTACAAAAATCCTAACCCACATCATAGAATGTATCTGGCAGGACTTCCTCGTAAGTGTAAATTCTTATATCATTACGTATAACCACTATACAATTTGCTGACTTGGTATAAATGTATAACTTATATTTTTTCAACATGCAGGGGGCGGTAGATTTGTAAGAAGCTAAAACTCTCCTTTGTATAAACTATTAGATGAGAAAGATGAGGAAGAACTTCCGTGACACGATGTTAGGCATAAAAAAGCGGCGAAGAAGCCCTATTGGATGGGCACAAGCATGTAGGATGCTTAGATTGTTTGGTGGAGTAACGATGAGGTGAAAGTAGTTTACTAATCTTGTATTAATTATTTAAATTGTAGTTTCACATACAATCTACACATTATATATAGAGCATATATATAATATCATTTTAACTTGTTCAATTTAAATGTACAGGTAGAGTTAGATAGAAATCCTGCAAATAAAAATAAGAAATCAAGTCACACATCGTTGTAGTTCTAATTCATTCCAGCTTTACCGTGAAGGTTTGATAAATTTACTAATTTCGATTATAAATAGTTACTACATTGTATAATTTTGCATATACAATAATAATACATAATAATTATTTCAACAAAAAGGGCGTATGGGTCCCATCTCGAACATGGACGTATTTTCTCGTACTTATGCCAACAAGCATCAAAATAAAAATTGCAAACTCTTGTACACATGGGCCGATGATATATCAACCAAATCCCATGTAAGCATATTTTAAGTTATAAGCTATTAATAATAAGTTTAATTAAATAGCTATAAAGAATTAAAATAATGTAGTGTGAATTTCAATCGTATTTTTAGTTTGTAATGCAATAAAAATTTATGCAACAACGAGAGCAGCTGCTTCAGGGAACGGGACGTGATCAGTTGACTACCGATGAGGAGGACACAATTTTTAAAGTTGTCATGGAACCGTCAACTCGTAGTAGGCGGTATGGTTTGGCAACCAAGAGGAGGTACTGAATAGTATGTTTGGATTTGACTATTTACTAATCTCTCGACTGTAGCGAACTTGAAATTGTTTAGGTTATAAATTCATTTTCTTATATAAAGTTAATCGTGCATCAAAATATAGTTAGATAATGAGATGAATAACTGAGTTTATAAAAGAAATCTAAGTTTATTAAAAAATAATTAAGTTTTATACAAATTTAACTCAAGTTGCTTAAAAGTTTATAAAAATTAACTATTTTTTATAAAGTTTAACTATAACTTAGTTTTTAAAAATTAAGCAAACCAAGTTTAATAAAAATTAAATAATTTCTTGAAAATTAACTAAAATTTATAAACTTTAAATAAATTTATAAAAATTAACCAAGTTATATAAAAATTTAACTAAGTTAACCATGTTTTATAAAATAAAATAAATTTATAAAAATTAACTATGTTTTACAAAAATTAACTAAACTTATAAAAATTAACCTAATTTATAAAACTTAACTGATTTTTATATAAGTTAAATAAGTTTTATAAATGTTAAATAAGTTTATAACAGTAACCAAGTTTATAAAAAAATAATTAAGTTTTTAAAGAAATAACTTAGTTGTAAAAATAATTAAGTTAATACAATCTAGTTTTTAAAGAAATAATTTAGTTTATAACAATAACTTAGATTATTAGGATGAAAATACATATCAATTCAGTTTCTCTTTAATTTATTTACATGTACAAACTTTGGATTAAGAAGACAACCTAACCATTCTCAGTTTAATCATAGCAAGGGAGATAATAATGTCTTTGAATCCGAACGCTATTCCATTTCACACTATTATATCATCTGTTAATCTCATATATCATATTGTTATAACAACTGGTAAGCCATTAGAGACAAATCTTTTATTAGATCATGTTTTGAAGGCTAGGAGCAAGCGGAGCAAGTACCAAAAAGCTTAAGACAAAGAAGAGATTCAAGGGCTGAGGGCCAGGATTGCAAAGCTGAAGGAGCGAGACTGCCATCGTGCCATGGAGATGACGCAGTTAGACGAGTGCTTGGCTGCGTATATAGAGCAGCATGGGGTGTTTCTTTTATTAGGTGGTTCAGGAGGCTACAATGAGGCTTGATAGATTTGATTTTTGTGTTTGTATTTGGTTATTATACATATATGTACTTGGAGATGGTGATGATGGTGTATTTTGATATGTTTGATACAATTGAGGAGATGTTGGATGATGCATTGGTTTGTTTTGATACAATTTGATACATTTTGAGATGTTGGATGTTGATTCCGTGTATGTTGGTTAAATGTTTTGTTATATGGTAGATTTTTTGAGTTTTATTTGTTGTAAATAGTGATGTTTTTTTAGTATTGATGTTTTTTTAGTATTGATGTTTTATATGTGATTTGGGTGTGTGTGTATGATTTATATGTGTGAAATCGATCTACGATATATATTGATATGTATGTGTTGTATAGGAAAAGAATAGTAGTAGAAATAAAAAACAGTCCAGATCTCCAACGGTTTCCGACGGCTACCGACAACCTATTGGTCAGTAATACCCAATGGCTATCGATGGCTTATTAGTAAGAAATGATCGATGGCTTGTAACGGTTTCCGATGGCCTGAGTGCAACAGTTTTTGACGGTTGCCGACACACGCAAAGGTGAATCACGAATAGTCACGTGTACACGAAGGCCGTCGGAAAGCCGTTGAAGTTTTCCGTTGGTAGCCATCGTAAAGCCCTCGAAAACGCCATCGAAGTTTGCCGTTGGTAGCCATCGTAAAGCCATCGGGGAAGCCATTGAAAAACCGTCGAAAGCACTGTTTGGTGACAGCTTTATTTTCGAGGACTTTTCTGACAGCTCTTGTGACTTTCGACGACCGCCAACGGATTTTAGCCATCGAAAATTACGCCATTTCTTGTTGTATGCCTGTGGATTATAGATTTTCATAGGATTCATCCCTTTGACTCCTTTTGAAAATGACTTTCTTACACTCCTCCTACATTGCATTGTTTAACTTTCGACTCACATGACTTATCTGAAATCCATGCCCTGAAAACTAGGTATGAAGAAGCTCCCAATAATGTGAGACTTGTTAGTCAAAGCGATCTGAAAGTGATAGTGTTTCATCAAACAACCAATATTTTAGAACCTCCTGTGGCAACTATTAAAACGGTAAGCCATCAAAAAAGATAAGTCGTCTAAACACAACCCTTCTTACTTTAACATGTTGAAGGATCATTGTTTTGTGACTCAAATCATACTCCAATTCGTTCTTATAGAATCAGAATTACTAAGAACAAAGTATGCGAGAACAATCAAGTTGATGGGTATTATTTAGTGCAAATACAGAAATGTACGAGGCACTTCATAATTGGTTTAGAAGACATGCCTAGTAATAGTAATTGTGGTTATTGGATTGTGGTTAATCAATTGAATCTCAAGAATCGAAGACAAGAAAATCCTTACAAGTTTGTACATGAATCTATGATTGATAATATTTAATAAATTCAGAGTGTATAAAAGAATGTGGGATGAATGTGGTTATGAAGAAATAAAGAATATTTTACAATGTATAGATACTATTGGTTATAGTGAGTGGATGCAGATGCTGGAATCGGGATTTGTTATAGCTAAAACGTTTGGCACTGTTGTGGTGTTGTTGAATAAGCATACGTGGTGTTGTTAAATCGGAATAGGATTGTAATTACTACAAGACAAGTTGTTTTTTATAACGTCAATAAATAACATTTTATTCCATGTTGTTATTATTTATTTTAATTTGTTTTATTTGAAATATGGATTGGCTATGTAATGCTTTTATGCAGGATCCTAAATTATTTTTGTAGCCACCACCTCTTCCAATTATTTTCTCTTCCCACTTCCTCAAGTTATTTCCTAAAATCCTCACACCAAATCTCCTCCATTTTCACCTCCTTCGCCCTTAACTCCTCAAACCTGTTGCCTATTGCGACCCTAACTTGCCTCAAGTCTATCAACCTTCTGCTAGTCTTCGCGGACCTCCTCGCCATCAAGCCCAAATATGAAAGACCCAATATAGTTTAACAGCAACGATTGAAAGAGATGCGTGAGTCCGTGGGGTTAAATATATCTAAGTTTATAATAATAATAATATAATAAATTATAAAATACTAACCAAGTTAACTAAGTTTTGTAAAAATTATATATAATAATAATAATAATAATAATAATTGACTAGGTTTATAACAATAATACTAATGACAAAAACAATGATGGCAATCATAATAAGAATAAGAATACACAAACTAAGTATATAAAAATTAATTAAGTCTCATAACAATTAACTAAGTTTAGAATAACAACAACAACAGTAAATTATGAAGTATTAACCAAGTTAATTAAGTTTTATAAAAATTAACTAAGTTGTAATAATGATAATAAATTATAAAATATTATTATTATAACTTATAAAAATTAACCAAATTGTTAATAGTAGTAATAGTAGTAGTAGTAGTAAATTATAAAATATTAACCAAGTTAGCTTAGTTTTATAAAATTAAATAAACTTATATTAACAATTTGATTATACGCAGAACAAATAGGTGAATGGAGCATATTATCTGACTGGGCAAAGGAAGATTATTAATTAGAGTTTGCTGAACTTCAAATTGAACTATGTTTTTAGTCTGTACAAATGACCGCCTGATTCTATGAACTATGGATGCTGACTAAAATTCATATGTTGAGCTTCTAATGCAAGGAAAAAGTTGTATGGGTTCTGAATTACAAGTATGGATATTAAACAAGATAAGCTGGAATATTGGAAGTGTTATTTTTTTGTATTGTCATTTCTGTTTTTATACTGTTCAATATAGTAGCAATTGTAATTTTGAAAACTGTAATACTGATGTAATGACTATTGATGTAATAAATGGGCAAGGCTCCCTTAGCCTATTGATTTTCAATAATAATAATAATAATTAACTTCATTAATTAAGTTTTATAGAAATAAAATAAGTTTATAAAAATTTACTAAATATTATTATTATAAACTAACTAAGTATATGAAAATTAACTAGGTTTATGATGATGATTATGATATTAATAATACAACATATAATTGATCTGTATAGTCGCTATATATTTTTTCAATTGAATTTCGAACCCTCTGAGTTAGTTCTAGGGTAGCAGAGAGGCGTAAATCCCATTTTCAACTAAACATGGTAAACTGTAAGATAACAACGAAGTTGAATATGTATAAAATAAAAGGAATAATTGGTAACTAGGGAATTAATCATACTCTTATTACTTGTGTTTTCAATTTTTTTTCCTCTTTAAACTGATCTCTCAAGGTAAATCTATAAAAGAGCTTAAAGGCATAAGTAGGAATGAGTCTTTAAAAATTATAAGAAAAAGAACTTTTAAAATTGATCCTTCATCCTCTAGACGACTAAGTTATCTCAATCTTGAGTATAAATTAAAAAATCACAGTATAATCAGTCTTGATAAATATAGCTTTGTTTGTCACTATGAAAAAGGTTTTCAACATATATTACACAGTGATAATAAACAGTTAAACTCAATAACAGATTTAATTATAAATTTAGGAATTTCTTTAGAACAGTACGACAATTCTACAGCAAGGACTTTGGAGACAATTGCCAAAAACCTTGAAAATAAGAATAAAATCTTAAAACAATTAGTAGAAAATTTTGATTTTGTTAAAAATCAAAACGAAAATATTTTACACAGCTTAGTTAATTTAAAGAATAACTTCCCAAACAAGTCATCAGTAAACGAGCTCAAATTTCTACTAGAAACAAATAAACCAAAAACTTTAGAACTTGAATCTAAACGAATATTAGAAAACCTTAAGTCAAAAACATTTGAATTAGATACTAAAATAAAACAAGTTGAAACAGTATTAAAAGAAGTAAAACAGATCGTTAGTGGCTGAGTTTATGAACAAATTCTTACAGAAAGCAATTGAAGAAGCAAGTAAATTCGCAACTCAACCAGTTCCAAAACAAGGATTTACCGTATATTCTGGTAGCAGTCTTTCCGATAAAGAGTATCCAAACTTATTTAATATAATTATAAGTCTTAATCGTCAAATTTTAGAAAAACTTGAACAGCTTGAGAATAAACAGTCTTTTAATCAAGAATTAGATAAAATCTCTGAACAGTTATCAAAACTAAGCTTAGGAGAACCGGTAGTCATTAAAGCCAGACAACCAGAAGTTTATAAATTTTGGATTCCAAAATGATTAATAGTAGAAAATCATTTTCAGGACCTAGTAGAACCCTAACAGAAGTTACCTCTAGTAGTAAACCGAAAGATGAAATTTCCAGCGTTTTATCAAAATTTAAATCTAAGAAAGAAAAACAGACAGTACAATTAGACGAAGAAATAGACTTAGACCAAAATCTAGATATTTATAATAATAATCATCTAGATCTTTTAAATCCAAGAATTCTCTACCAGACAGGAATAACAAATATTAATACCTAAATCAAAAGTTAATTCACAGATCAGATAGTAGACACAGATCAGCAACATTTATTGTAAGAAATCATTCTGAGCAGAAATGAGGAAAACCCAGAATCGTTTATAACTATAAACGACTAAACGAAAATACAGAGGACGACGGATATAATATACCTAACAAAGATACGTTAATAAATTTAATTCAAAACAAACGAATATTTAGTAAGTTTGACTTAAAATCTGGATACAATCAATTAAAGTTAGAAGAAGATTTTAAGCCTTGGACAGCCTTCATGTGTTCTGAAGGGCATTTCGAATGGAATGTCCTTAGTTTTGGCCTAAAAACGGCCCCAGCAATTTTTCAACGTTTTATGGACAGCATTTTTAAAAAATATGAATTTTGTTTAGTTTATATAGATGATATTCTTGTTGCAAGCAATAGTATTAAAGAACATGAAAATCATCTTAAAATAATTTTTCAAGAATTAGAACTAGTATCAAAACGCAAAATGGAACTTTTTAAACAAAAAATTTCATTTTTAGGACTAGAAATCGGAAACGGTAAGGTTGAACTTCAACCTCACATTTCACAGAAGATAATTGAATTTCCAGACAGATTAGACAATAAAAAGAAAATTCAAGCATTCTTAGGCCTAGTAAATTATGCTAGAAAATTTATACCTAATCTAGCAAAAATGGTTGGACCTGCGACGACCCGACTTCCTATCTCCAGGAAATCGCGTTGCCGATGAAGAAAGAAAGGGATAGAAGAAGAAAAGAAAGAGAAAGAAGAAACACAACCACAACAGATAACTCACAGCGGAACGAATAAAATATAATATATCACATAGAATATTACATAGTATCAGAGTACATCAGAGTTACACATCTTAAACAACACATATTAGACAGTTATATACATCTGTCTAATTCATACAACTCAAGTATACAAGACACAGATACAACATACACAGTGGAAACATAATATCTACACGTGGAAGCCTCCTGCTCCATAACTCCTCCAGAATTCGTCAAGCTAACCTGAATCACTTGACTACTCATATATAATATGAGTACCCAAGAGTTTAATAAAACAGAAAATAAACACTCGGGTCAGACAGGGGTCTGGTGTGAGTAAACGGTTTAAAATTGCTTAACTTTAAAAAAAACCTTTGAAAGAAAAGGTATCACGTAAGACTTCCCACACATAAACATGGAAAAGTTTTTACCTTACGCTAACCAAAACATTTGATAGGAAATCCAGTGATATTATAATAGTGTCTAGGGTTTTCAAAATAAATATGAAATAGCCGAAATTGTTACATGATTAAATTCCAGCTACTAGCCACAAAAGTGGGTAATACAATCAAAACCGTAGGGTCTCGTAGGGAAAATGGGTTTCCATCAATGGCAGGGCTACTGGGGTACCGCCCGTCACAGTACGTGGCCTAGATCAACGTACCGAGGATTACTCCCTTCATCCCCTGCTACACAAAGCCGGACCCATTCCTTACTGAATAGTTCCAAATGAGACCACCCCGTGGTTGGCGCGACCAACCACCCACACAGCCGAATAATAAGGGACTTCTAGACAGGGGTAAATCTCACTCTCAAAGTGGGGGCTACCCACGAAGCCTTGGCGCACCTCCCCTGTTTTAGCCATTCCCGGTTGATGAGGCTTGAGGCTGCGATTACCTTAATAGGACATAAATCTTAGAATGCTCATCGTCGACCTGACGACGTGTTGAAAGCATTCAATCCATACAAGTTCGTTCCGGGTTCGAACGAAACCGAAGGCACTATCTCGTTGCACTCATTATTGGAATCACCCTCAGAGTCAACGACCATAGCCCTTGCACTCTGATTCACCATCTCGAATCTATAAGCACTATTCCGTCAAACTCATTACGGAATCACCCACAGAGTTATACTGACGTATAGCCCTTACACCTCGAGTCTTCACTCGCTCCACTTGGATTAACGACCTAACGTTTAATTGGAATCAATGTGGTTTTCGGAATTCCAAATATGGAAACCCGATCCCGGTCTCACCGAAACCAAACGCCATTTTAATGTACAAGTTGTACTTAAGGGATTTTAAACAGTTTTAAACTTGTATTCAGGATGATATATAAACAGATAGATGAATAACATTATCACAATAGATAATCATATCAAACATTCATCTCATAAGCAGCATATCACATAACAGATATATTCAAATCATCCAATATCATTTAATCACTCAATATCAATCAACATTCAATATCAACCAATCATCCAATATCAATCAATCATCCATATCAAATTGATTAACTTTAAATTAATTTAATTAACCTTTAATTAAATCAATTACTATCCTTCAATTACTTGGATTATCTAAATCCTACCTCATTGATTTATTACAAATCAAATTCATTAATCATCTCTTAATGATCTTCTTTAATTAATCTTCCCTGATTAATTATACTTTAATTACATTCCAGTAATTATTCTAAACCATATTCAGTAATTATCCTTTAATTACTATCATTAATTACAATAATTAATGATCCTTCATTAATTAATTAACTATAATTAATTACATTAAACCTTAATTAATTACAATTAATTAATCATACTTTAATTAATTACTTTTATTAATCAACCTTGATTAATTCATTAATTAAATAATCCTTATTAATTAATTAACCTTTTAATTAATTAAATAATTAACTTATAATTAATCATCTTATTAATCACAATCAGAAATTAACAATTTGTAATTACTTAACTAATTTAATTAACTTCTTAATTAATTAACTTCTAAATTAATTATATTAATCCTTGATTAATTAATCCAATTAATTAATCTTTTAATTACTTCATTAAGTAATTATTAATCAATTTAAATTAACGATTAATCCTTAATTAATTACTTAATTAATTAATTACATTTTAATTAATTACTTTTAGTAATTAATCTTAACTTAATCACATTCATTAATTAATTACATTAATTAATTAACTAAAATAAATTAAGTAATTAACTCTTAATCTTACAGAAGTAATTATCTTTAATTACTTCATTAATAAACCTTAATTACTTCCTTAATTAATTACTTAACAAATAATTAATTCCATCATTAATTAATTCTTGATTCTTTAATTAATTAATTACTTCATAAATAATTAATTTTAAAACAATTATATTAATTAATTCTTTAATTAATATTATTAAGTGATTAACCAATAATCACTTTAACTAATTACTCCATTATTAATTACTTCCATAAGTAATTAACCTCCTTAATTACATTCAATTATTAATCATTAACTACTTCATTAAGTCATTACACTTAATTAATTATAATTAAGTGATTATTTAAAATTAAAAAAAATAATTAACTAATTATTTAAAATTAATTAAACAATTAATTAATTAACTTCTTATAATTTCAAAATCTTTAATTAGTTAAGAAAACATTTATTGTTAATTAAACTCTTTACTTATTAATAAATCATTCTAATTAAGTATTCTTATATTCATAACAAAAATGAATTTAAATCATATTTATCTTCATAAATAAGTTATTTGAATTAGTTCAAATTTTCATAATTTAAACAAAACTATTCAATTTGGTTTACCAAAATTGTTACTTTACTTCATTTGAAAAAAACATTCAGAAGACAAATTTTTAAAATCTAAAACACCTTAAATTTTCTCATTCCCACTTCTTCATTTTGAATAAAATTTGAAACTCAAGTTTAAACATTACTTTAAATTTTGCTTAAAACTTTTAGTTTAATATTTACATTCAAAACACTTCTTTAAAATTGGATTTCAAATTTAATTAAGATAATCACTTTCAGAACAATCATCTTAAAATATATGAACCTGAAATATAAATTTAATTTACATTTTTAAATGTTTTGTTTGCCTTTATTTTAGAATAACAAATTCAACTTTGAAAATTGTTTCTTATATAAACTTGTTTACAAATATTGAAGCTTGATTTTTCAGACATTCAATTTTGAGTTACTTTTATTGCTCGTCTTCAATTTATTCAATAACAGGTTTATAGCTCAGCAACATTATCATTTAAGCTACAGTAATTAAACTAACACATCACCCTATACCCAAGTAAACCCAGCAGCACACCCAAATCAAATTCCTTCGAGTCGCACGCGAGCACAACCCGAGATCTTCCCCGAGTCTCCACCCAGCTACCCCGAAGACAACCCTACTTCAAGTCACACGCAAGCTCACGCGAGCTACTTCGAGTTGTTCCTGAAACGTACGCAAGTTCCTTCGAGTTTTCACTCGTCTTCTCCAATCGAACAGCTCCCCTGTACAAGCCGTGCACACCCACGTTCATGTGCACCTAGCACATCACCTCTGACCATGTTACGTCGCCGCAACTCCTGCCGCCGATCATATAACCACACACGAGCTCGAATCGAACCCAGAAACAATGAAAATTCGATCGTATCAAAATATGGTCATCACGCTCGAAAGCAACTGAAGGTCACAGTCCAAAACCCACCCTCGGCCGACGAACTCGCCGCCGTTGAACTCGCCATCACTACCAATCGAAACCCACATCCATGAACTCCATCTCCACCAAAAATGAACAAGCTCGGTTCATCATAATCATCGCAGTGCCAAGCCAAACATGCCGAAAACAACTGTGGGCTTAAACCCTATTTTCCTCAATTTCGAACCGATTACCAAATGAAAAATTTATTCAACATTTTTCCCATTATCTACAGCTTATATACAAGCTTCGATCCAAATTCCAGCTTCAAACATTTATTGGATCATCGGCAAATCACTAAACTCCCAATTTCATACAAACCCCAAATTCAAACCAATTTGTCAACTAGAAATTTCAATATTAGTTCCTAAATTCATTATTTGCTGTCACGATTCCAAACATATAATCCAAGTCATAAATCAAGATTTTTGATTTATCATGTATAACAGTACTTTTACTGTTATTCTATTTTTTTTTTATTTGTAAACTAAAAATTTCACAAATTATTTTTAAGGTTACAATCAAACAATAACATGCATTTTCCATCTACATGCCAAGATCTAATATATTCTAGATGAAAGGATTTTGAATTTTCAGAGTAAAAACTAAACTCTGCTTAAACAACAGATTGTAAATTTGATTTACAGGCACTAATACTTGTTCTAATCATGCATTCATATAAACAGGTATTCAATATCAAAGCAAGAATACATTAGCAAGAATCCATTGCATGCATCATCATTCAACCATAGATTATATCAAAACTGTTTTTAAAATATAATTTACTCACCTGGATATTTTGCAGAACACAGAACATAGCAGATTAAATTCTTTTCCCACTTGAATCCTTAATTTGAAAAGCTTTTACTTGCTGATGTAAAATTCCCCTTTTGCATGCTTTTATTTTGTTAGCTTTTAAATCCCATTTGCAGGTTGATGTTCAGGTTGAAGTAGGATTTGAAATGCAGACCTTCATTTGCATGCTTAAATTACAGCTTGGTTTGAATTGCAGGTTGATTCATCCATTTAGTTGCAGATTTTTAATTTGCAGAAGACTTCATTTTTGCAGTTTTTTTTTTCAATTTATGTTGCAGATTTGATTTTTTTGCAGATTTGCAGATCTAATTCAAGTACAGGTTTAAAGTTTTGTTGATATGAAGAACTTGCTTTATAGATTCGAATTCAAGAGTAGTTGCCATTAATTTGAGTTAAGGAGTGGAAGCAAAGAAATGAAAGTGTTAGAAAAACTAATTTTGTTCTAAAGATGTTTATTAAAAATTAATATGAATAAATTGCCACTTGTTCAAAGAATTTACATTTGTCACATTACTTAGCCTAATGGGTTTACATGTGTTTATGATATGTCTTAGTATGATTACATATGTACATAAGTATTTTAAATAAATTTTTATTTAATTTAAATGATAATATAACTTACTTATTTATGTTACTTTATAAATAGATGCTTATATATATAAATATAAATTTACCTTTATAAGAAATGTTCTAAAAATAATTACAATATAAATATATCTTCTTATACATGTTATTTCAAATCTAAACACTTTTAAAGAAAAGAAAAAAAAAAAAACTTAAATTAAATTCTCTTTTAACTATCATATTTTAAAACAACAATTATCTTATATTTTGAAAGCAAATAAATTAATCTTTATATTTTTAAAACAATTGAATTAATATTTAAATTAACTTTTGAAAACATTGATTCTAAAACAAAGCTTCAATTACAATATTCATTCATATCTAAATTGTCAATAGATTAAAATTAAATTTCAAAACAACTCAAACTATAACATATACGTACATATATATTAAATTTGAAAATTTATCTTTAAAACAAAAGATCTCCTATTTACAATATATATCAAATGTATACATTATAAATAGAATAAAATTTCATTAGCTTTGGAAAATAATTTTGTCAATATTATTGCCAGATTATAAATTCATTAATCTTTTAAAAAAAATCAAATTAGCCAATTTTAAATTAAAATTATAAAGAAAATTATCAAACCAATTAAATTATTGACACAGATTATTAAATTCTTATTGCCCAAAATTCCGGGTCGTTACAATCCTCCCCCCTTAAAAGAATTTCGTCCCCGAAATTTAAAACAAAGGTAATTTAATAACCCTTAAAAGATTTTAATTTCAAACAGCAAAGCATTCCTAACAACCAATTACTAACAACCATAGCAATCAATCAAACAAACAAACCTAACTAATTATCCTGACACAAATCAGAATAAATATTCTAACACTACATCGAGTTTCCCAAGTATAAATCATCGGGTGACTCGCTCTACAGAAGCTAAACTAACAAACTACATCACCAATATCCAGAGCTCCTCTCTTCTCTAGATCCATCAATCTGAATAGAACATCAGACTATTCTCAAATCCAGCTTAACATCCAACTCCAACTGAACTACAGATTCAACAACCAATGATGAATCATACACGTACTCCCTCAGAGATACGTGACATACAATGAATTCCAGCTATCCAAACTGACAATTCAATCTTATCCAAACACTGCTTTCTTAACCAGAGAAAACTCAACAACAACGAAGTCTCCAACTTCGAATTCCAAACTCCTTATCTCATATCTGTATATCCCAACAGACAATCCTGGGCTGCCAATTTTCTTCATGTTCAGCTCAACCAATGCTGATACTTCCAGAAACAACTAGACCAAAACAAACCAGCTTCTGGATCCTATCCAACAGAAAAGCTTTCCAAAACCCGTCGAAATCCAGAACATAAGCTCTATTCCTCAAACAATAGCAAACTGAACTTACTTCCTTCCTTACACAGCTGCTACCTCGCTTCCGCTGCACAACTCTGATTCTGAAATAAATGAGAATACTATTGATGAACACGAATACAAACTTATCCAATATATCCGGGAAACTTTGTCCACCAAATCCATAAAAATCTGAGTGACACATCCGACTCAGTCACACAACCTTATACCAGAATCCAATTCAAAACTGGATCTGACCAATCCAAATTCCAAAAATTTTCCGAGCTGCTACACCAACTCTTTACTTCTCCAAGAACCATCTTACAACCAGGCAAACTACCCAAAATTGCTTCTGGAACCAAATCAATAGGGAACTCAACTCCCGATGCAGTCAAACTCCTGATAACATTAGTAGCTCCTACTTCCATATGAGAATCCTCCGTCTCAAACAAAGATAATCCAAGAAAAATTCCCAAATTAATCGCAAGTCACTTTTTGCGATTCTACCTAATTCAGATTCCAAAGAAACTGGCATCTCTTTACCAATTAGAACAGCCTTAAGCTTCTCCCAAACAAGGTTAACTCTCCAAGAAAAACTTCACCATCTTCTCGGACTGCTGAAGAAGAACCACAAGATTCTTGAACCATCGGAGAAACAACCACACTGCTGCTTTCAAACTCTATCTCGATGATACGGCAAAGCTAAAAGACCTTCTCGTCAGCACACCGAATACTTCGAGCTGCATTGCTACCATAGCTAACCAAAGACTTCAGATCCAAAGGCTTCTCAACTCCAAAACCTTCAACAAACCACACAACAGACCTTTGAGATGGCAGACATCCCAAAAGAAACTCGGGCTCCAAACCAAGCATCAACATCTCGCTTTCCTTAAGAAATAAAAAAAATGAGACCATGCCGAAGCGAAACAACTCATAGGCCTTAGTCTCATATCCCAAAACAGCCAACCTCTTTGCTAAAGATCCAGACAACTTCTACACAGATGAGTCTTCCCTATGGTAGGTAAAGACTGCTCCTCAACTACTTCTAAAACTGCCTCGAGAGAAAACATCTTCAGAAAAATATCCATGGATACTGCATCTCATCATGCAGTTACCAAGATATCATCACTCACTTCTACACTTCCAAGAGATCCAAACTTCACTTCAAAGATAAACTCCGAATCTTTAAAAAGATTTCCTTCGGAATTCAGAGAAATCCTTACTCCAAACTACAAAACTTACTCGAGACGGTATTAGGTCTACAGTCTCAACAGACACTTCCAACCTAAACATATGGACCTCATCCATTAGTGGTAGTCGTGTTACACACACACCACTACTACTCCATCTACCTCTAAAACTTACGTTGGCAAATCCGAACAGATAACCCAAAAGATCAGGTAGATATAGATATATAAATATAGTTATATATAAAAATTACAAGTACGCTCTCTCAAGAAAGACACACTCCAGAGCTTAGGCATTCACTCAACCTAACGCTCCCTAAAGAAAGACACTCTTCAGAGCCTAGGTATTCACTCAACCTACTGCTCATACCAACTGCGACGACCCAGGCTTTTCAACCATCAGTAACGGCTCACGACCGGTAGGCTTTTCAACCATCCCAGCCCCGCTGTGGCTCACAGTGATACCTCGAATTTGCTTTTACGGCCACCCTCTCGAGTCGCAACCAACCCCGCAAGACCTTATACTATCCCCGGGGGCATGTAGGGGTAAGAGTCTCCCGTTCGCCACCTAACGCAAAGCGAGAACCCCCTATCACGCTGTAGTGTAGCAAATCCGATCCCGGTCTCACCGAAACCAAACGCCATTTTAATGTACAAGTTGTACTTAAGGGATTTTAAACAGTTTTAAACTTGTATTCAGGATGATATATAAACAGATAGATGAATAACATTATCACAATAGATAATCATATCAAACATTCATCTCATAAGCAGCATATCACATAACAGATATATTCAAATCATCCAATATCATTTAATCACTCAATATCAATCAACATTCAATATCAACCAATCATCCAATATCAATCAATCATCCATATCAAATTGATTAACTTTAAATTAATTTAATTAACCTTTAATTAAATCAATTACTATCCTTCAATTACTTGGATTATCTAAATCCTACCTCATTGATTTATTACAAATCAAATTCATTAATCATCTCTTAATGATCTTCTTTAATTAATCTTCCCTGATTAATTATACTTTAATTACATTCCAGTAATTATTCTAAACCATATTCAGTAATTATCCTTTAATTACTATCATTAATTACAATAATTAATGATCCTTCATTAATTAATTAACTATAATTAATTACATTAAACCTTAATTAATTACAATTAATTAATCATACTTTAATTAATTACTTTTATTAATCAACCTTGATTAATTCATTAATTAAATAATCCTTATTAATTAATTAACCTTTTAATTAATTAAATAATTAACTTATAATTAATCATCTTATTAATCATAATCAGAAATTAACAATTTGTAATTACTTAACTAATTTAATTAACTTCTTAATTAATTAACTTCTAAATTAATTATATTAATCCTTGATTAATTAATCCAATTAATTAATCTTTTAATTACTTCATTAAGTAATTATTAATCAATTTAAATTAACGATTAATCCTTAATTAATTACTTAATTAATTAATTACATTTTAATTAATTACTTTTAGTAATTAATCTTAACTTAATCACATTCATTAATTAATTACATTAATTAATTAACTAAAATAAATTAAGTAATTAACTCTTAATCTTACAGAAGTAATTATCTTTAATTACTTCATTAATAAACCTTAATTACTTCCTTAATTAATTACTTAACAAATAATTAATTCCATCATTAATTAATTCTTGATTCTTTAATTAATTAATTACTTCATAAATAATTAATTTTAAAACAATTATATTAATTAATTCTTTAATTAATATTATTAAGTGATTAACCAATAATCACTTTAACTAATTACTCCATTATTAATTACTTCCATAAGTAATTAACCTCCTTAATTACATTCAATTATTAATCATTAACTACTTCATTAAGTCATTACACTTAATTAATTATAATTAAGTGATTATTTAAAATTAAAAAAAATAATTAACTAATTATTTAAAATTAATTAAACAATTAATTAATTAACTTCTTATAATTTCAAAATCTTTAATTAGTTAAGAAAACATTTATTGTTAATTAAACTCTTTACTTATTAATAAATCATTCTAATTAAGTATTCTTATATTCATAACAAAAATGAATTTAAATCATATTTATCTTCATAAATAAGTTATTTGAATTAGTTCAAATTTTCATAATTTAAACAAAACTATTCAATTTGGTTTACCAAAATTGTTACTTTACTTCATTTGAAAAAAACATTCAGAAGACAAATTTTTAAAATCTAAAACACCTTAAATTTTCTCATTCCCACTTCTTCATTTTGAATAAAATTTGAAACTCAAGTTTAAACATTACTTTAAATTTTGCTTAAAACTTTTAGTTTAATATTTACATTCAAAACACTTCTTTAAAATTGGATTTCAAATTTAATTAAGATAATCACTTTCAGAACAATCATCTTAAAATATATGAACCTGAAATATAAATTTAATTTACATTTTTAAATGTTTTGTTTGCCTTTATTTTAGAATAACAAATTCAACTTTGAAAATTGTTTCTTATATAAACTTGTTTACAAATATTGAAGCTTGATTTTTCAGACATTCAATTTTGAGTTACTTTTATTGCTCGTCTTCAATTTATTCAATAACAGGTTTATAGCTCAGCAACATTATCATTTAAGCTACAGTAATTAAACTAACACATCACCCTATACCCAAGTAAACCCAGCAGCACACCCAAATCAAATTCCTTCGAGTCGCACGCGAGCACAACCCGAGATCTTCCCCGAGTCTCCACCCAGCTACCCCGAAGACAACCCTACTTCAAGTCACACGCAAGCTCACGCGAGCTACTTCGAGTTGTTCCTGAAACGTACGCAAGTTCCTTCGAGTTTTCACTCGTCTTCTCCAATCGAACAGCTCCCCTGTACAAGCCGTGCACACCCACGTTCATGTGCACCTAGCACATCACCTCTGACCATGTTACGTCGCCGCAACTCCTGCCGCCGATCATATAACCACACACGAGCTCGAATCGAACCCAGAAACAATGAAAATTCGATCGTATCAAAATATGGTCATCACGCTCGAAAGCAACTGAAGGTCACAGTCCAAAACCCACCCTCGGCCGACGAACTCGCCGCCGTTGAACTCGCCATCACTACCAATCGAAACCCACATCCATGAACTCCATCTCCACCAAAAATGAACAAGCTCGGTTCATCATAATCATCGCAGTGCCAAGCCAAACATGCCGAAAACAACTGTGGGCTTAAACCCTATTTTCCTCAATTTCGAACCGATTACCAAATGAAAAATTTATTCAACATTTTTCCCATTATCTATAGCTTATATACAAGCTTCGATCCAAATTCCAGCTTCAAACATTTATTGGATCATCGGCAAATCACTAAACTCCCAATTTCATACAAACCCCAAATTCAAACCAATTTGTCAACTAGAAATTTCAATATTAGTTCCTAAATTCATTATTTGCTGTCACGATTCCAAACATATAATCCAAGTCATAAATCAAGATTTTTGATTTATCATGTATAACAGTACTTTTACTGTTATTCTATTTTTTTTTTATTTGTAAACTAAAAATTTCACAAATTATTTTTAAGGTTACAATCAAACAATAACATGCATTTTCCATCTACATGCCAAGATCTAATATATTCTAGATGAAAGGATTTTGAATTTTCAGAGTAAAAACTAAACTCTGTTTAAACAACAGATTGTAAATTTGATTTACAGGCACTAATACTTGTTCTAATCATGCATTCATATAAACAGGTATTCAATATCAAAGCAAGAATACATTAGCAAGAATCCATTGCATGCATCATCATTCAACCATAGATTATATCAAAACTGTTTTTAAAATATAATTTACTCACCTGGATATTTTGCAGAACACAGAACATAGCAGATTAAATTCTTTTCCCACTTGAATCCTTAATTTGAAAAGCTTTTACTTGCTGATGTAAAATTCCCCTTTTGCATGCTTTTATTTTGTTAGCTTTTAAATCCCATTTGCAGGTTGATGTTCAGGTTGAAGTAGGATTTGAAATGCAGACCTTCATTTGCATGCTTAAATTACAGCTTGGTTTGAATTGCAGGTTGATTCATCCATTTAGTTGCAGATTTTTAATTTGCAGAAGACTTCATTTTTGCAGTTTTTTTTTCAATTTATGTTGCAGATTTGATTTTTTTGCAGATTTGCAGATCTAATTCAAGTACAGGTTTAAAGTTTTGTTGATATGAAGAACTTGCTTTATAGATTCGAATTCAAGAGTAGTTGCCATTAATTTGAGTTAAGGAGTGGAAGCAAAGAAATGAAAGTGTTAGAAAAACTAATTTTGTTCTAAAGATGTTTATTAAAAATTAATATGAATAAATTGCCACTTGTTCAAAGAATTTACATTTGTCACATTACTTAGCCTAATGGGTTTACATGTGTTTATGATATGTCTTAGTATGATTACATATGTACATAAGTATTTTAAATAAATTTTTATTTAATTTAAATGATAATATAACTTACTTATTTATGTTACTTTATAAATAGATGCTTATATATATAAATATAAATTTACCTTTATAAGAAATGTTCTAAAAATAATTACAATATAAATATATCTTCTTATACATGTTATTTCAAATCTAAACACTTTTAAAGAAAAGAAAAAAAAAACTTAAATTAAATTCTCTTTTAACTATCATATTTTAAAACAACAATTATCTTATATTTTGAAAGCAAATAAATTAATCTTTATATTTTTAAAACAATTGAATTAATATTTAAATTAACTTTTGAAAACATTGATTCTAAAACAAAGCTTCAATTACAATATTCATTCATATCTAAATTGTCAATAGATTAAAATTAAATTTCAAAACAACTCAAACTATAACATATACGTACATATATATTAAATTTGAAAATTTATCTTTAAAACAAAAGATCTCCTATTTACAATATATATCAAATGTATACATTATAAATAGAATAAAATTTCATTAGCTTTGGAAAACAATTTTGTCAATATTATTGCCAGATTATAAATTCATTAATCTTTTAAAAAAAATCAAATTAGCCAATTTTAAATTAAAATTATAAAGAAAATTATCAAACCAATTAAATTATTGACACAGATTATTAAATTCTTATTGCCCAAAATTCCGGGTCGTTACAGGACCACTTTACGGAAAAATCTCAAAAAACGGAGAATCTAGATTTAATTCTGAAGACATAAGACTTGTTCAAAAAATCAAAAATGAAGTAAAAAAGATTAAACCTTTAGAATTACCTCTAGAATCAGACTACATTATAATAGAATGTGATGGTTGCAAAGAAGGATGGGGAGCCATCTTAAAATGTAAGCCATCCAAGTACAGTGATCGATCAACAGAGAAAATTGCAGCCTATGCAAGCGGCAATTTTCAGACTATATCAAAATGGACATCCTTAGACTTTGAAATCCAGGCATTAATCAATGCTTTAGATAAGTATAAAATTTATCTTAACAAAGATTTTACAGTTCGTACTGATTGTGAGGAAATTGTCAAATTCATATCTAATGAAAACTCTAAAAAGGTAAATAGAACACGATGGTTAAACCTACAGAATCTTATTCAAGGAAATGGATATAAGATTAATATTGAGCACATCAAGGGTAAAAACAATCAGATAGCAGATATTTTATCCAGGAAATTATCTTATATTTTTAACCAAGCTTGTGATTTTCAGGAAAGGAATAATATGAATGTACAGATAGACAAAGGAAAGGAGAAAGCCGAACACAGTAACACAGCAAATAAATCACAGAAAGTGGAAGTGCAAACTCCATTAGCAGAAACAGAAACGTCATCTCCCAACAGAACAGACAATCAAATTCCACGTATGATATTTGGTCAGAATTCTCTGACTATCTACAGAAACGATGATCCTAGGAGGTTTAAACCCTGGTTCGAATAAACGATCAATCTCAACAGTGCCTTCTTGATCATCTATGGAACTTACGGACCATAGACCAAGAAAGGAAGAATAAACAGAAATTAGGCAATTGTTTAGCCTTTTACTTTTCTAGAATACAGCAAAAACCTCTTTCCAAAAACTTCTTTTGTTATATTGTTTTCAAAGGAAATTTTACAGGAATTTTCAAACAGTACAGCCAAGTTCAAATGGCTATAAACAATTTTTACAATCCTATTTTCAAAGGCTTTTATAATTTAAACGATGCTTTGAAAGAAGCCCGAAACTTTTTTGGGCCAAACTACTATGTTGATCCAGAGTGTCACCAGTCCTATGCCCAGACTACTTCTTCTCCTCCACCTACTCCAAATGATCTCCTCCAAACCCAGGCAATTCAATTAAATGACCTTCAAAACCTCTACCAGAAATCTCAAACCCAACTTAGCCAGTTATTACAAGAAAACCAGCTCCTCAAAAATCAACAGCAACAGACCTTATACATCCAAAATACAAACAAACTCCTAGAAAAACGAATCCAACAACTAGTTGTAGAAAAAGATGATCTACAACAAAACCAAGCTAAACGACCCTAAACACTTTCTCATCAACAGCTGTCAAACCACCTAAAATTAAAACCATATCCTATCCTCCAAGATCTTTACAAACTTGCAGGAACAGATATTCAGTTAAAAATTGAAAAGATGGTAGAAGAACGATGGAACCAGCATTTAACAGAACTTTAGAAAAACTTAGCACAGATGTATAAAGACACTGCTGAAGGACACCAGTTTAAAGTTGTACAGGACCGACGATCAAACATGCTAAAAGCAAGAGTTTATGAATCACTCTTACCTTTGCAGATTGATCAAGTTGTTGATTTCTTCGATCATGGGATGTTATCCCGTATTACATTTTCCAGGTCTACAGATCCAGAAATCCTTGATAAATTTGGAAAACGCTTTGCAATGGTGGCGTTACAGTATCTAAAACTAGTACCAGGCATCATGGTATGCATTAATTCCACAACCCCAAGCTACCATTATGGACAGAATCACCAGATCATACCAGCTTTTCATCGCATGGCAATATTTAAACATAATGGATATACTCGGAAGCATGCGTCAAAAAGTTTAAAATGTTATTATCAACAGTTTGAAGGATCCCCAATATGGTTTGAAGCACACAAACCATGGGAGTTTCATCATAACAAACGCAACCTAGTGGCACCACTAGGATGGAAAGAACTTGTATTACAGTCAGAAAGTTCACGCTACCAAATATGGGGAGAGCTTGAACTAAAGATAATGTTTCCTCCACTCTTCCATGAATATTATTTTGATCCAAATAACGACGTGTTATTATATGATCAAAACTTTTCAGAGGAAGAAATGGAAGATAGTTGTCCCAACATTAGTGACTTAGCCAGGAATGCAGAATTTGATCAAATGGCTGACACTGATTAAAAATTCATTATCCTTAGAGGCAACGTGTCCCTCACCTTTTGCAAAAGAAGGACAGATGTAAAAGTAGATTCCAGCTAATCCTTCCAGCTCACACGAAGACTCCAGAAAATGTAACGTTGGCAGTATTTTATTCACAACTTTATTAGTGCTTACTTTATGTACAGAATCTTCAAGCCAGGTGTATTTTAGTTGTTACCGGCATGACCGGCTGTAGTGTGTATATATAGATAGGTTCTGCTTCAAAGAAGATATATAAGCAATCTTATAAATATTGTAAGCTCTTCAGTTCTCTAATGGCGAACTAAATTTATTTTTCATTCCTCTTATGCTATTTTAAGTTCTTCAGTTACTTTGTCACTCTGAGAGATCATCAAAAAAAAAGAGTATCCGAGTTCAAGCTGCGCCACTCAAGGTGTTAACAAATCTATTCTCCATGAATTAGGTACATCCGCTGCTCCTTCTTCTTTGTAATATATTAGAGCTTGTTTTCAGATTTTTATTAGGGTATCTTTTAGGAATTTACCTAGAAGATTTTGTATCATATATAGCTCGCTTGTTTTAATTTTGAATTTTTCCACCCCCCGTCTGAATTTGGTATCGGAGCATGGTTGATTCTAGTGTTACTAATTACAACTTTGTTTTATCATGTAAAATTAAATTGTTATTTTACTGCAGAACCCTCTGAGTTAGTTCTAGGGTAGCAGAGAGGCGAAAATCCCATTTTCAACTAAACATGGTAAACTGTAAGATAACAACGAAGTTGAATATATAATTGGTCTGTATAGTCGCTATATTTTTTTTCAATTGGATTTCGAACCATAATTATAAATTTGCTAAAAAACAGCTTTACATAATTCCTTAAAAAGGTAAATTCCCATATTGATGTCTTAGGAGAGAGAATTGTTATTAATAAAAGAAATAATAATGCCTTAAGTCTTGTCCCGGTAGATGATAATGCACACAATCATTCTGATTTATTGCCTTTATTAGGAAGCTAGATCTTGTTTAGTATTCTTTACCTACAAAATTAAAGCCATTTAAAAGTTGTAGTCTTACTTCTATGGGTTTAATTGAACAAATTTATAAATATATACGTTCATATGCTTGTTTGAGTTGAGTGTAGGTACTTGATGGCTCTTTATTTATTTTTGGTTCTTTTCATGCTCATGTTTGCTTTGGAAATGTTAACGAACTTGCTAATTATTGCTTATTACTACTTAAGATGTGTGTGTGCTTTGTGACACACACACTTTGTAATGTATATATAAGTATATATTTGAATATTTTACCCTTGTGGAAGTTTGTGATTGATATGTTATGATTATGATCATGTTTCGAACATGTATATCTATTTCTTGTGTTTGGGATTTTTCCCAATGCAAGCTACGCAAAGGAGTTCTGGAAAAAATATATTAGGAATTTAGACACCTAGGATAATTATGATAAGAAATCTTTAGCAAAGTGTTTTTTCTAACGTAGATACTTCATTTCCAATTTCATTCATAATCATATTTATATTAATTTCTATTATAGATATTTGTTTCATTTGCAGGTGTGAGAGTGAAAAATCTAGGGTATTTCTTCTTTCTAATGCAAACAACTAGCTGCTTATTTCTAGTGAAACATTGGCTACTACTTTTTGGTTTGTTCTTAAAACATATATACTGGAATATTATGTGGTTAAAATTGTAGTATATTATATGTGTGAAAATTTGGTTATGCTTAATACAATGTATTGCGTGTTTATGTTTATTATTCTCTACGATTATTGCATTGTTTAAATGGTTTTATGTTTTAGAAATATTCTTAATGTGGTATTTTGATATTGGTATCGACTATGTAATTCATAGAGATGCATTAGATTTTAAAAATGCAATAACTATGACGCTTATAAAATGCTATAAAAATCTAACAATATATGTTAACATTTATATCATTTTTGTGTTATTATTAGTCCAATATCTATTATAACATGTCGATATACAATGTTTACTAAAGCATAATTATAGGATTTTATAAGGGTTTAATTCTGCTATATAAGTAAAGATACGCGTAATATATCGCTGTACAAATACCTACAATAGAGGAAAAATATGTGCTATTGAAAGTAAAAATTTATATCGATTTTTTTATTGCTAAAAATAATCCAATTTCTATAGAACGTGTCAACACACCGTTTATTAAACCATTATTATAGGCAATTATAACAGTTTTTTATGCCCTATCGTAGGTTGATTTTATTGTAGTGAGCTATGGGTCAGGCATACAACTCACAACTCACATTTTTATAGTGTTACACTCCATCTGGATTCTCCTTTGCCTCCTATTCATCATTTCACATATTTTCAATAGTTTTACAATACCAATGCAGTGAACTAGGCCAAACGGTATGAGAAAACAACGAATAAGTACTTAGCTTTTGTGGAGAACATTGAAGACGAAGGGAAGATTATTAAAGTATAATAAGCTACTCTTGCTTTATTTTGATTGTAAGGAAATGTTAGATATAAGTAATATTGATTTACTTTTGATTGTATGAAAATGGTGGATGGATGTAATTTTGGCTTATTAACTTGGATTATTACCTCATCATATTCCTTGAATCATTGTGATTTGAATTGAATAAGATATATTCATTTAATTAATTTGAAATATTAAATCAATCCGTATTTTTTTAAAAGTTCAGTGAGGGAAGTATTAAATTTCCAAGCAAGTTCCGCAACAGCACGTCGAATTTATTAAAAAAACGATTTCATGCTTTCAAATATATGAAGTTGAATGGGTTATATTATTTGAAAAACTAGTATTCGATAGGGGCTTATCGTTCCTATAACATTTTCCACTTGTCGACAAGCCACCGTCGACTGTACTAAATTTTGTTGACAACATGTCGCCATTCCCAAAATGTTTATGTAAAACACGAAATTGCTTCACTGAGTAATAATAAGAATTTTGGCAGCAAACCATCGAAACTACTTATACAATTATTAACTTAATCTTATACTGTTTTAAAGTTTAGTAGGGTAAGTACTTAATTTCCAAGCAGATTCGGCAATTGTCCATTGAATTTAGTTAATAAAAACAATAGCATGCTTTCAAAAATATGTAGTCGAAGGGGTCGTCTAAACAACTAAATTTCAATAGGGCCACATCGTTCCCGTGGCATGACACATTACGACAAGCAACCGTCGACTGTTGCTATTATAAAATTATGAAATCATTTCTGAGAGTTTATGTAAAACACGAAATGTCATTACCGAATTAAAATGAGCATTTCGACCACTATCCATCGAAACTGTTTATACAGTATGTAGGACACCATCGACTTTTCAATTTTGACGACTCACCACCATTTTATACTATAAACTTTGATGCAACCCTACCAAATTTTCTTTCCAGATCATCAACATTCCCATCCAGCTTCTACATCCAATTTACAAGCAACAACATTATTTTATGCAATTCATATAACACCACCACTAGACATTCATACAACATCGCCACCATACATTAAAGTGCAAAGTTAATCAACAACAAACAATATTGCTACCATATATTAATGTCCTAAGTAACATAAATCAACAACCCCCAACAGAATACATACAACATATGTCCCGCCAACATAAATCATTAACAAGTTTCATCAAGTTCATCAACAAAATACATACAACACACATCAACATACATCATCAACAAAGTAGCAAAGTCATGTTTCAGCAGATTCAAAATAAAAATACTACGCCACCAACATACATCATCTTCATTTCTTCTTAGTTTTGGCTATCTTTTCATGTTTGCTCACTTCTTCACCTTCTTTGCTCTTGCTCTTTTACGCCTTAGATCTACAACTTGTTCTTCTATACATACATGTTCTCCAAAAAGCTCTAGCGGCTCATCTTCCTCGGTTCTTTCAACCTTTTCTGACACTTAGAGATCGATTCACTAGGAGTACATAACCTAATGAAGTTCGTAATATGTCAAAGTCTCCGTTTCTACAAGTGTTAGTTCTTAACTTAAAAAATGAACTTACATGAAATGATAAAGCAATGAGTTTAATATATGAACTTACAATGTATACAGCAAGAGAATTATGTTCGCTGCCATACATGGGCTTGATGAATCGTGTTTGTGGATTGGAAACAATTGGATGCGACAAGGATTTATGCTTTTCGATGTATATTGCATCACAATCTGAATGGCTCATGTCACGATTTGATGTCAAACTATCATTAAGAAGATGGTTTCTTCACTCATTCCAACTGGAATCTCCTTAATTAAAGTAGACCGCCTTGCATGATTTTACCGATGACTTCATTTTTTTAGTCTGCGAAGTGAAAGAAGTAGCAGGTATTAGTTGAATGAATCCAAATTGATGAAGAATTCTTTAGGCAAATACAACTCTACTATTTCAGACTAAATGACGGGACAATTATACAATGCACATTGCTGAAATGACTAGTTATCTCTAATATCTTTCAAACAATCCTAAACAATATCGTTACCTTCAATATCTCCCTAAGGTTGACCAAATAAAATGCCAATTTGTTACTTAGGTCCATCGTAAAATAAAAAGCTACCCTTGGGTCACCAACCACTACATGAATACTTCAATTGTGTCATCTCAAAATCGAGAAGTGCTCATATATCTAGATATATACATGAAACGTCAATATTAAATAGATGACATAACAATTAATTTGAATTTGAATTTTAATCATACTTGAAGTAAAGTCATACAACTGGCAATTTGACTTACGCCTTTTCTTGTACCTGAGCCAAGTTATAGAACAACCAACTCAAACATGCAGTGTGCCAAGAGTAAGTGTGCACTTGCTTTAACACATGTAGGCATTGCAAAAAAAATACACCGAGACTTTGTTCCTTGATTTAGCATTGCAAACTAACATGCCAATGATGTGACACATTACCCTTTTTAATCTACACTATCCAACTCTTGACAACCATATAATGTAGTTCTTAACGACACCAAACGGGCCTTTTTCTTTCCCTCCAATAGTTTGTTAGTCGTTTCCTCTTTGATGCCAAGAAACATATCCAACAGCTCATAAACATCTTCATTACTTATCCCTCTTGAACCTCCAAGTAGCCCCATAACTGCATTTCCATCAACGGAAAGTCTCATAGTATGAAATGCTTCAACAATGGTAATTTTTATCTCATCAAATGGAAGATGAAAAGTATTTGATTTCAGGTAGAATCTTTCGATAAATGTGTTGATCAAAACCCTGTGAACTTTATCATGTGCATGTTTTGTTATATGCTCAAACCCTATTAAGTTACTTTACCCGTAACAAAATCACATTACTTTCTTAAATCGCACCGTTTCTAAGACCAAACATGGCTGTGAAGCTTAATAATTCTAGCTTCATCCCATGGTATTTACATTAACAAAACATACACTCAAAACGTTTAACATTATATTAGGTAAAATAATATGATATAATTACCAAAGAGTTCTAAATGCGAGATGCAGTATGATCTTTGTAAGCGAAGAGTAAGATGGTTGTACTTCCCTTTCGACATCTTGACTATGATTATGTCATCGAATTCTTTCCTTTGTTATTTTACGTTAAAACTTCAATTTCTATATCACTCACCTTTTCACTTTCATGCAATGGTTCATCCATATTTGCAATTTCTTCCTCTTGATTTGACCACATTATAGTTCCCTCAACCAAGTGCTCATGTCAACTACCATCATCCTCACTAGCACTATTTTCACTGTTATTGCTTCCATCATGCACGTCACTCTCCTCTTTAATATGTTTCTTCATTCATTCTAACACTAACGCCTTGATATTGAAAGCCGTGAGTGGGATACAAACGGTGAAAGATGAGGCCAATGATTTTTGCTACAATAAAAAAATAAATTCATTTACTTACTATGTAGATTACAGTATGAACCAAAACATACAGCGCTACATCCTAATTTTTCAAACAATCCATATTAGCAAGCATAACCGAAGAAAAACACAAAACTTGACGTACAATCGCCGAACTAAAATGGTAAAAATGGAGTAGCCCTACCAAAATAAATTAATTTTTTTGGAATGAGGCCACCGAACTAAAATATATACTACGAAAAGATGTCACTGGTTGAAAATTTACTTGACCAATTTGACCTAAATTGAAGACCTATCAACCGAAGATAATTAAAATAAGCGATTATATCTTACGAAATTGCTACACGAACTACATGCCTAAGTGTCCTACTACTGTATCGACGATGACGACAAACCCTAATTCCTAATTTTTAATAGGAATCCAAGTTTTACCGCTGTAAAAAAAGTGTTACCTGGCTATAACCCGTTCAATGAATTTTGAATCCGACATTGAAGATGGGGAAAATTATTTGTTCTTGCCATTGATTTTGTTTGCTTTTTAAAGAGGGAATTATGAAGATGAAGGAGACAACTAAAATGGCGGAGAAAGTGAAATAAGTATATTTGGTAAAATTTAGATATTTTTTAATAGGATGTGGACCCATCATTTTATTTTATCTGTTATGCTCATGAAATTGGGCCCCCTCATATCGAAAGTGTGTTAGTTGCTATGGTTAGGATTGAAAATGGCCAACAATAATAAACAATGTAAATGCAGTGGTATAGTATAATAGTTGGTCACACAATTGAATTATACTGGTTCGGACCTTCCATCCCGTGTCCACTCTTGAAGCTCCCCTTTGGTATTTCACTATCAACATCCTCACTTCAACCAGAGGAACAGGTTCACAAACTCTGCCTGAATAACCGAAGATGACTTCAACAACAATTACAAGTAGTTTAACAAAAACGTACTTTTTGACACATTATATCTTGGTATACAAAATGTATGTTTGATGTACAATGACTCCTATAACCAAACCAAATGATATCGAGTGGAGGTGTAGAGGTTAATGAGTTTATCGATTAAAAGATAAGATGTTGAGATAAAACACACTAGTCAAAATCTCCGAATCAGATGAATTTCTTGAAACTTGGAGAATTGCTTTAGGAATTGAGAGTTTAGAAGTATAAATTAAAGTATAGGGTTGCGTTATGGTTCAAGGATGGTTAAGGGTTTATATATATAGTAGGGATGCTAAAGTAGAGTGCAACCTTCCAATCTCACCATTGATGAAGAGAAGTGGCTGCGGGAGCGAAGAGATGCAACTTTTGGAGTGAGGAGACATAAAGATATCACTTTAAAATACTAGTCGTTTTATAGTAGGTCAGTTGATTGAAAGAAGACTTCAGTCGACTGGCTTAATTCAAAATTCGAGCCCAAAAGCATAGTCAAAAATAGTAGATAAGTTATCCACATTCAGTCGACTAGGTTCAGTTGACTGAACAAACAGTCAACTAAATCATTGTAATTTCCAAAAGCTTGTGTGGTTCGGTGGTAAAGGCATGTGCTAATCTTTTAGCCCGCTCGGGTTTGAATCAGCTTCACATATTTTTGGCCATTTTATTTTTCCAGCTTCTCCGTCATCATTTTGAGTTGAAACAACTCAATAAACATATAGTAGCATTATCGTATGCTTGTTATCATCAAAACACTATATATATATATATATATATATATTTCTTTCATTCTCCCCCTTTCTAATGATGGCAACCACATAACTTTAATATAAAATAATAGCTCCCCCTAGATATATGTTATGTAAGTTTATTTCCCTCAACTTCATATAAATGCTAATATAAAATATGTAAAACATACGTTCTCCTCCTCCTTTGTCATCAATAAAAGGCGGATAAGAGCATTGGCTCACTATATGATAAGTAGAATATTTCTCTTTGTCTTCTAACTATATACTCCCCTTATCAGTATGCTCATTATTTCTACCTCTTTTAAATTAACAAAAAGTATGAGAACATTAAAAATAAGTGGGAATATCATAGAAAACTCAAAAATAAATAATTTTAACATTAATATAAAGTGATGAGTATCCAATAGATACGTCAAATGTAACCAAAATGATACTCATTTTACAATAGACACAAGTTTTACGACTTAGGAAACTATACCCAGTTGGATGTGGCCGATCCCTTAAAAATATAGTTTCCACTATTAATCACAATGTCGTAATAATTGCTAATGTATGATTGTCTATCATGATCAATTAGATTAGCAGGAACCCATAAATCAACATCAATTATCATTGGTTTAATATTCAAAGGATTTTTCTATTTCTAAGCATAATAATATTATGACATAGATTGGTTTTAGAACTATCTCTACTTTTAGTACTAGCATTAAAATGTTTATACAGGAATGCATATCTACTATTTTTTATACGATTATCTTGTTTATAGTCTAAACCAGTTCCATTATTGTGAGCATTGCTTTTAGTAGCAAGATAGATAAATCATCTTTTTCTTTATTAAAATTTATGATTTTCTCACTTAATTTATCAAAAACAGCTTTGGAATCACAAATTTTTTTACAACATAATATTATTATCTTTTAGAAATTCACGTTCTTTAAGTAATTCTAGATTCTTATTATTTAAAGCCCTATTCTCTTTTTCAAGAGAAAAAAGTTTAGAATTAGAATCATTTAAAGAATTTTCCAAAATTATATTTTTATTTTGTAAAACTTCGATTTCCTTTAAAAGATCTGTATTTTTATCGTTAAGTTCTCATTATCTTTTAATAGAATTTTTTTTGTAAAATAAGTTCTTCCAATGTATTTTAAAATATTTCAGTTTGTTTTATTAAAAGTTTATTTTCTTCCATCAAAGTACTAATTTTATGCTCACAGTTATCTAATTTAGCTAAAGCAATAGAATTGACCTTTTATGGTGCTTTAAAATCTTTTAATAACTTCACATGCGTTTGTAAAAGATGGCTATATATAGAACTAAGTTTATCGATTTTGATCTGAGATTAGACACACAGTACATTTACCTTGATTTTACAGACTATTGCTCGCTTCTAGAAATTTGTTTTTTCTCAATTGTCTTTTAACTCTGACTTGATCTTCTCTATATGACCATTGTTCTAGGATGTTGTTACGACCAATAGAACACCTGACTCTGATACTAATTGTTAGTCTCTATGAACATGATTGAAGATGGTTAACAGTAACAAACAATTTAAATGTAGCGGAATAGTATAATGGTAGATCACACAGTCGATTTTATACTAGTTCGGACCTTCTGTCCTACGTCTAGCTCCAAAGCTCCCCTTTGGTATTTCACTATCAACACCCTCACTTCACCAGGAGGAATAGTAATACAAATTCTGCTTGAACAACCTAACAGGACTTCAATAATAATTACAAGTAGCATATCTCGATATACAGAATGTCATTTTGATGTACAATGACTCCTATAACCAAATCAAATGATACTGATTAAGGTGCAGAGGCTAAGGAGTTTATTCGACTAGAGTATGGTATGTAGAGATGAAGCAAACTAGTCAAAATCTATGAATCAAGTGAATTTCTTGGAATTGGGGAATTGATTTAGGAATTGAGAGTTTAGGAGTGAAAATTAAAGCGTGGAGTTGCGTTATGATTCAGGGATGGTCTAGGGCTTATATAGGTGTTGTAAGGATGCTAAAGTAGGGGCGCAACCTTTCAGTTTCGCCATTTATGAAAAGAAGTGGTTGCACAAGCGAAGAGATGCAACTTTTGGAGCGAAGATACATGAAGATTTCACTTCAAAAAACTAGCCATTTTATACCAAGTCAGTCGACTAAAAGAGGACTTCAGTCGACTAGCTTAGTGTAAAATTCAAGCTCGAGAGCATAGCCAAAAACAGTAGACAAGTTATCCATATTCAGTCGACTGAAGAAGGCTTTCAGTCCACAGAATCATTGTAATTTATGAAAGCTTCCGTGGTTCAGTGGTAAAATTATATGCTAAATTCTCAGCCCACTCGAGTTCGAATTTAAGCATTGCAAATTTTTAGTCATTTTATTTTTCAGCTTTTCCATCATCGTTTTGACATGAAATAGCTCAATAAACATATCAATAGCATTGTTGTATACTTTTTATCATCAAAACACCATATATATATATATATATATATATATATATATCTATGTATATATATGTGTGTGTGTGTGTATATGTATATATATGGTACTTTCAAATTGGAGTGTCAATAATAATACTGTAACATCCCATTTCAGAATTAGATAGAATAAATATACTAAAATGAATGTTGGAAATTAATTGAATATTTGAATTAAAAATTCAATTTTATGAACTTAATATTTGGAATTGAGATTTAAGTTGAGTTTAATGTTGAATAAGTATTTTATATAGATAAATAAAGTTAAAAAGTTATTTTTGATATTTTATTGAATTTAATAAATTGAATATTTATATTTATTTAATAACAAAAGAAGAATATTTATTCAAAATTAAAATTTGACATTTGAATTGTATTTCAAAAGATCCAAAAGTTGTCTAAAATTTTATTTTGATAAAAGAAATAATATTGGTTGAATCTTGGAATTATTTTGAAGAATAAAACAATTATTTTAAAATTGTTCCAAACTGGAAGGAGACACTTTAATAAAAAAATTATTATTAAAATAAAATAAAATCATAATAAAATATCTTGGATGGATTTATAACTTGATAAAGTGTCTTCGCTTGGTTTCTAAATGTGTTAAGAGAGTTGGTTTATTTTTTGAGTGTTAATTTTTAAATCTGAAGATTAAAAAAATTGAAATTCTCTTGTCTTCTTATTGGACCACCATTACCCCGTTCTTTTCCACATCCATTCTCTTATATCCCTCTCTTGTGGCCTAATTATCCCATACTCAAAATTCAATAACAAAGTAAAAAAAACGTGCAGGCGGAAGGGAAAAGTGGCGACTATATCAAAGTGGCAATGCGAAGCACGGCCACTGGAGCTAGTGCGGGCAATTGAATGTGGTCGTAGGAAGTGTTGATGCAAGTTGGGGTTTCGCAACTTACATAGTTGCTAGGGATGGTGAAGGCACAATTGTGTGCAAACGCGGCGAAGATGGGGAGGTTGCACGACAGTGGGCTCACAGTGCAAGCATAAATGCTCTACCTAGGCTTGCATACGTGGTTCTAAGGTAATAGTAAGGTGAAGCAGCAGAACTGAATGTCGATAGGAAGTTTTACACCAATGATAAGTGAGTGTTTCAAACACTTCTGTATTTACCGTGAGTATTATCTTCCTTTTAAGCCTACAATGTTGTTCGTCTCTGGTCATACCTAGTTTAAAGTCAGTACATCTATGACTTACTGTAAATCATCAATTTAGATTTTGTTTTTGATTCTAATGTGAGTATACCGATCCCTATTTCATATTGAATTGATTTAATGAAACCTCTCTATTTTGATTCATTCTACGAATATATATTTTAAATACAAATATGATAAAATCTATTTCAGCTTGATTTAATTTGATTCCCATGTTAATTAATAATGGCTTGCTAGCATTGATTATTGTTAGAAGATGATTGATGGTTGACTGATTAACTATTATTTGAATGAATTATATATTGTTAAATAGTTTGTTATTTACTACGATACCGATTGTTTTGGACATTGTTTAAAATGATAGTGAATTGAAAATTCATTTAAAATCTTTACTTTGAATTTTTGAACTCCCACAAATTTTAAAAATAAATATGCTTTATAAATTACAATTTAAAAATATAAATTTCAAAATTTCAAAAGATTTTAGTTTACTCAATTTAAATTCAAAAGAGGAAATTCTCTACTTTTAAATATTTTAAATTGGAAAATTTTGGAAAAATCCAAGCTTATTGATTTGAAAAATCCTAAAAGCATGTTTGAAGTATTTTGGAATAATATTCTTGTTTTTAAGGGTTAAATTTGGATTATTTGGTTGAATTATGGATTTAAAGGTTTAAATATTTTTAAATGATTGGAAAAATAAATTAAAAATCATATATATTCTTTTGAAAAGTCCTAAAGACATACTGGAAGTAATTTGAGATGAAATTCATAATTTTAAGAGTTCAAACTTTAATTATTTAATTATATTTTGAATTTAAACTAGGATTAAAGGAATAAATCCTATTTAAATAGTTCAAATTTCAATTTGATTTGAATAATATAAATTGGTGTGATTGTATGCTTCTATGGATGACATTATACATGTTTATTTAGTTTAAATTCCATCATTTCAACTTGATTACTTTATTTTAGCATAAATATTATTATTCAATGCCGTGTTTAATTTTTTTAGGGTTATAAATGATGCTATTAACTGCAAGTTAAACCATGATGCATTAACATAACTAACTAAATGGGTATATGATGGGTTAAAACGACATTTTGAGAATAATGGTTGTCTTGAAAGATCAAATCATTTTGAAAGTAAAAATTTAGCATTATCGAGAATGACATAGGATATTAACACTATGGGAAAAAATGAATCACATGACAGATGTGCTCTATTGTTTGATTGAATGCCTATCTATCGTTAAATCCCATGCCATCTCATTGCACACTAGACCATAGAGATGCCCCGTCATCTGATATGCACTAGCACAACAAAAAAGCCAAATGTTGTCCGATGTTAAAATTCCTTTTAGACAACATATAAATATTGAGTAATATGAATAATTGTTCACAAAAGGAAATTCAAATATTTGGTTTAAACAAATATTTTATTTCAAATAAAATTCAAATACAATACAACTATCACTCTCATATATACAATATTTCTCTACACTCTCATATATAACATTTTTTTACTCACATGAGTTTGTTTTTGATGTTGATCTTGATTTGCTTACTCCAGCTTTTGTCCAGCCATCTCCTATACCTATCAACTAAACGACGCAGTAAAATAGAAAAGGAAACAAATCTAAATTGAAAAAATAAAATTGAATTGAATATTAATATTGCCTCGATTTATGAGTTTGTTTTCTCTTTATGCTTTAGACTAGGACAAGTATATGTGTGGATGGACAATTTATGATATGCACGATGTATCATAGTGAATATTACAAGGCCAACATCGATTAAATCTCATAGATTGTTGCAAAGGTCAAGCCCAAAGGCTCAACACAACGCAAATGTGCACAAGGTCAAGCCTAAGCCTCCTCGAGCTCAACTCAGGTGCACATATCATAAAACAAGTTTCAGCAATTAACGTTCAAAATAAGTTTTAGCAATTCAAGTTCAAAACAAGTGCATCAATAGGTAAAATAGCAGAATACTCAAACTAAGAATATAAGAAATTCAAGTGTGAGATAATACAACTAGCATACTCAAACCAGGAAATGCACACTTGCACATTCACACATATATACATACATATGTATGTATGTATATACATGATAATGCACACTTGCATATCTAGGAAATGCAAACAAGACAAGTGGGCAAGAATTCAAGGCAAAACTGCAGTGCACATAATGTTCAAAACTGTAGTGCACATAAATAATAATTCAAGTGCACATAAACAAGCTCAAGCAAAACTGCAATGCATATAGGAGCAACTTAAGGCAACTCAAAACAAGTTCAAAACAAAATTGTTCAGCTAAAGGCATAAACAAGGAACACCAAATGCATACATGAAGCATGTAGAATGGTACATGCATGACAAGCATTTCATGCTATAGGCAGCAAGTATATATCATCAAAGTGAGCATGTACATATATATACATACATATATATACACACACACATACATACATATACATATATATGTATATATATACATATACATTGGCATCAAACAACAAGTGCTCAGGCAAAACAGGAAATCACAGTGCTGAAGCGAGTATATACAAGCTCGAGTGTACATAAGTATATAAAAGTACATACAAGTATATACTAGTATATATACAAGAACTAAATTGGAACAAGATTCGCATTGAAAGTGTAACAAGAAATCATAGTGCACATAAACAAGCTTAGGAAAAACAACAAGTGTTTAAGCAAATATCAAAATGCACAAACAAGAAACCAAAGCACACAAAGGGATTCAACCAATGTCAAGGTAGTGTGCAAGTACATGGACAAGGCCAACAATACAACAAGGCCGTGCAATAAACATCAAGTGCTACAAATTAAAACAAGGCAGTGCCACAAATTAAACCAAGGCGGTTCCATAAACATTCAGACAGCAAAGCAATGTACAAGTATATTTCAACCACCAACATTCACAAATATCAAAGTGCACTACAACAAGATCAACTCAAAATGGTTCAGATCAAAGCAATAAGGAGAAGCAAATGACAATGTACATGAAAACATAAGAGCAGATAAACACGGGACAATGAAAAACATTCCGCTTCTATAAAGAAATTCTAGGGACAGTTTCGATAGGTGGAAACATATGAAAACATAGGAACGTATGAAAACATTAAAGTGTATTTGAAAACATACATACAGATAAACAAGGGACAATTTCGACATAGGAATAGCAAGACTCAAGTGCCAATGCACATAGGAGCAGCTCAAGCCAACTCAAAACAAGATCAACTCAAAATGGTTTAGCTCAAAGCAATTCAAAAATTGGTTCAGCTTAAAATGGTTCAAGCTCAAACCAGTTCATATATATATATGTACATAGTGAGTATAAATGGTTCAAGATCAAAGCAATTCAATAAATGGTTCAGCTCAAAATGGTTCAAGTAATTCAAAATGGTTCAGCTCAAAGTAAACCAGTTCAAGCCCAAAATGGTTCACAAATAAATTAAAACAAGGCAATGCCATAAATAGCAAGTGCCACAAATTAATACAAGACAGTGCCACATACATTCACACATACATACATATGTATGTATGTATATACATGGATGAAATTGGAATCAAACTACACTGCAACAAGATTAACTCAAAATGGTTTAGCTCAAAGCAATAACAAGAAGCAAGTGATAGTGTATATGAAAACATAGGAGCAGATAAACAAAGGACATATGGAAACATTATGCTCCTATATAGAAATTCTAGGTGCAGTTTCGACAGGTATGGAAACCTATGGAAACATAGGAACATATGAAAACATTAAAGTGTATATGAAAACATACATATAATTATACACATATGTATATACTGTTAGAACCTCGATTTTCAATATTTTGATTGTGACAACTATATAAGTCAATATTCTTATGTACTAATTATTTATGCAGAAGATTCATTGCAGATTCGGATTCAAAAGGCTATGAAGTTGTTATTATTTTGTTTAGAGTTTGTATGTTATTAGAAATATGTTAAAATCTCTCCGATATGGTATATACACACACTGACACATACACAAACCATGCAAATGCACAAAGCAGGCTATAATCAGCCGACTGAATGTCACCATTTAGCCGTTGGAATACTGAAAGAAAACATAAATTATTATGCAATTTTAACCGGCTGAATGGTGACATTCAAACGACTGAATAAGACTAAAAATGGCCTATTTTCTTGCTGTATCGAATTTAAAATAAATCAGATGGCTGAATTGAAAAATTCAGATGGCTGGTTGTCGACAACAGCTAGTTTTCTGAAGGGTTGCTTCTCTTCAACCAAGAGAAACATCTTCTATTCTAAAAGCTGCATCCGTTCCTTTTCATCATTCTTTTTCGTCAAAGATTGCAACTCTTAAGACTATAAATAGAGTCTAGAATCCAACAAACAATTTTCTTAACTGATTTTAGTTTACTTGAATTCTTACCTCTTATTCTCTATTTACCATTTTCATTCAAAATACATATAATGTCTAGTCATTGATCACTCTATCTTCCACATTCTTCAAGCACATTACACTATATATCATAAAGGAGAAGTGTAACGATCTCGGTTTAAAGAAAAATTTAAATTTGTAATTTAAATTAAATTTTTAGGTTAAATTGTGGATTTGTTTGAATTTTTCAAATTTAATAAGATGTATATACTTATTTATTTTAAAATTTGATTTGAAACTCAAAATGAATATTTTCAGTTGAATTGAATTGTATAAAAATTTGATTTGGAAATTCAAAATGTATTCAAAATGAATTGGATTATAAAATTATACTTTGGAAAAATAATATGTATAATGATTTATTAAATGTATAGATTGTGTTTTAATCCATTTTCTTTAAAAGGTTATAAAATGTTAAAAATTAAATTATCCTATCAATATTGGAAATAAATGTAAAATATAAAGTAAAATATATATTATAAACTTATCAAACTATAAATAGAAGAAACAAAAATAAAATACTATAACAATTTATTGTATGTGAATAAGAAAGACAAGAAGATAGATAAAAACATCTATGTACAAAGAAAATAGAAGAAACAAAAATAAAATACATAAAAATTTGCTTGAATTAGGCAAGCAAGTATAAAAGAAAAGAAGGCTTGCAAAAGAAGATAAACAAACAAACAAACCAAAATGTTTACAAAACAAGCTGTATATACAAAAAAAATCAAATGGATTATATGTAAACAAGAGAGGAAGCATGCATTTAATACCATCTATTCCAAGTACAAATAAAAATCTTTTCAGTCGAAATTATGTTAAAATCATATCAGTAAACAAAGAAAATATCTTTAGTCAAAGCAACAAAAAAAAATCTGACCAAAAACAAAGATAAGCTCAAACCAGTAAAACCTTCCCCTTATATACAGCCTGTTTTCTTTCTATAGATATGTGTATCTTGTATTCTAGTTCATTCAGAAAAAAAACTAACTAAGCAAACCAGAGAATAAGAAAAGAAACATTACTATCTACAAAACTCAAAACATTATTCAAAGAAAACCAAGCAAGTTTAAAAGAAGATTCAATCTGCAGTTTCAAATAACCAGTGATCTCTGTTCTTCAAATTTGATATGAGCAAACTCTCCTCTTTAAATTATTAAATTTGATACATCTGAATGATCTTTGAACCATGACCTGAAATGGGCTTAAATGATTATGCATTTTGGCATGTCTGTGTATATTATACAAATGTATGTGTGCATATCTGGATGAAGATGCTTTCTGTTCTTGATTAACAGGTTTCCAAACCTTTAAAAAACCAAGATCTCATCTTCTAATTCCTTATAGACTTTACTGATCAAATAGATATTGTTTAAAATAGAAATATTTTTAATTTAAAAAATAGTTATGGGTATAATATTGTTCATATGTAATCTGAAAAGCAAGAAGAACAGTAGAAATTTATAACATGTTGAAATTCAAGTATTGAAATTCTATGATCCACTTATATACTCTGAATCACTATTTAAAATCATGAATTTTAAAAGTTAAATCATTAATTTTTGTATGGGATTGAAAGAGATAAGGGTAGTTGAACGATTTACGCATTTCACTCGTTTTCTGGTAACCAACGACGAATTAAGGTTCGAGCTTTGGGCTGAAGGTGCTTTGGTGGTTGCCAGGTTTGGGAAAAATGACCGGAGTGTTTTTTGATCATCTAGGTGGTCACACGGTGGCTTAGTAGGGTTTAATTTTAGGTTTGGTGGCTGTTGAATTAGAGAATGGATCGCCATCAATGTTGCATCGAGTTGAAAGGGACCAGAGGGATTAGAAGCGTGAAGGTATGGTGCTGCTTTGGATGCGACGGCGTGATCGCGGATGGTCAGAATCGTCTTCGGCAAGGCCATTTAGTTGATCAGGATTTAGTTCCTGTGCGTGTGAATAGCTCGATTTCGATTCCTATCGAATTGGTCAAATCTGAGTGGTCTTATCGTCTTAGGGGGAGATGGGCAATGCGTAGATGCTCGTGACAATGATCGGAGAAACTCCGATCATCTGTGCATGTATACGTGCACCCTTGGATCTGGAAGAACAGAGAAAGAAGGAGGAGGGAGGTTCGAAGAAATACTCGAGGAAATGTTATCTCAACTCGAAGCGATTCTCGTGTTCGTTTGGATTGATAACGGGTTTTAACGTTTTAACAGTTTCTTTTAAAATAAAATAAAAGAAGACAGAAGGATGCCAGGGGTTCCAGGGAAGAAATGACTCGAGTAGTTTACTCGGGATTTAAGCAGTTAGGCTCGGGTTTGTTCTGTAGGAATAGGGTTCCAGATTAAAGTTTTAAATTTAACAAAAGAAGATACCAAATTGCAAGAACCAAAGAACAAAAAAAACGTGATACATGGAGTAATAATCATGTTTAAAATGGAAGATCAAGATGTTAAGTTGGGTTCAAAATAAATTTTGTACTTTGGTTTTGAACATAAATAAAGTTTTAAAAATAAAAATAAGATCTTGAAGTTTAAATAATTTGATTTTTGAATCTTATAAATTTCTTTAATAGATAAGTGTTTTTTTTAACATTTGAAAAGAAGAAAAAAGTTTTTAAATAGTCTTAAATTTTGTTAAAGTCAAATTTTGAACCATCTTCACATCTAAAATTTGAAATCAAATTTTAAGGAAATTTGAAAGTAAAAGGTTTCAAATGCATTTGTAAACGATGAGTATGTCATTAATAAGGATAGCATTTTATCTTAAGTTAATTAAGATTTAATGATTTGAGATTCAGAAAGTAATAAGGTGAATTAAGTGTAATAAATTATTTTAATTAATATATGATTAAAGATCAATTAAATAATAATTAAAGGTCAATTACTTTATAATTAAAGATTAATTTATGAAAGTGATTAGGGATAATCACCTATTAAGGATAATTGATTTTTTTATGGCAACTAATTAAAAGGAAAATTAATTATTAATTTATAATTAGGGATTAACTAATCAAGGTGATTTATTAGAAGGTAATTAATTAAGGCTTAATTAATTAAGGATAAAAAAATATACAATAATATTAATTGAGGATTAATTAGTTAGTGATTAAAGATTTACTTATTTATTAATTAAGATTAATAAATTTATAACTTAAAGTTAATTTAATCTATAATTGATTAATTAACCTGAATTAGTAATTAATCTAGTTTCGATTAATCAGATAATCAATTAACCTTATTTATAGATGATTGTCTTCTATTGAATGCTGTGAATTGTTTGTCATCTCTACTGTGTGATGCTTTGTGATTTGGATTATCTTAATTCAAGCTGTGATAAATGTAGTTTATTTATTTATTATGCATTTATATTATCTGTCTGTGATTCTGTGTATATGGATAAGCGTTATAAGATAGACCGCTTATCGATATTGTTGTGATTGTATCCGTGATGATTGATGTCGTGCACTATTGGAAAATGTATTGAGGATTAAAATATCTTTTTTTTCTTATTTTTTGTAATTTCTTTTTGGTACTAGTGGCATTTAGGGAATGTATAATGGTTTTGGAGTAAGAATACTGTATATAACTCTTAACCATTGTTTGCACCCTTAATGCAGAATTTTTGTAAATTTTTCTTTCAAATAAATAAAATACCAATTTAAAAAAGGGACTACTCCAGTTTTAGTTTTGAACATGTCGGACGATTGTTGCAGCATTTAGCTAAAGCTATAGGAATTGAACTATCATGACATGCTACATCTGACGTTTTGGATGCTTCACGTCCTAACGAGACAATTCCAAATGGCAATTTTCCAAATTATATAATCCTCACTATCTTCTCCTTCAGCCTCGAACCGGATTTCTAAGCCAATGTTAGCATTTTTCAAGCTCAAATCTAGTGAACAATGTGGCGTATTGGTTAGTAGAGCACTGGAGCTCATAATTAAGAAGGTGATAAGGTGATTAGTAAAGTGGTAAAGATGGGTTAAAAGGATAATATTAAAAAGCTTTAACAGTGATGTATTAATATTATCTATTGACCAATATTCCTTTTTAGTATTTTTGTGAAATTTAACCCAAAAAAATATAGATTTTAATAAAAAATGAAATTCTAAAGTTCATGAGAAAGTATTAACTTTTTATAAGGTAGAAAATTCGACCTAACTTTCAAAAACTTAGGAATAAATTAAGCAATAAGTATGCTTGAGGAAGCCACTATGTTTATATATGCAAATATCATCTTCACTATCCTTTATTATTAATTAATAATTACAACTCGACCTATTAATCCATTAAATATATCACCAAGCTTTTAAAAAAATTCTTGAGTACCAATGAGGTTGGTGAATAAGAAGACTTAGAAGAAAAAAAGCTCCTTCTTATGTGAGGGTATGTGCATATTATAGTAAAACAACATCCTTGGATGCCTGAAATTTGACATGCAACAATTTTGGGCAGTTATGATAAGACGACGACGTGGCACGTTGCGGAGGTGCCACCTGGCCTTCTCAAAATGGTCGTTCATTTCATGGATATTCTTCTCATCTTAATGACGTGTCATAAACTGTCTAATAAGAGGTTGGCACGTGGACAACTCAGATGGATTTCATAGAGTCAATAGCACTTCTTGCACAAACCCGATAACATTTCTCGTACAAACCCGATGGCACTTCATGCACTGACTCTATGGCATTTTTTATATTAACTCAATAACCACTTCTTGAAAAGTCGATAACACTTCTACTTATAGACTCAATAACATTTGTTTGTATAAACTCGATAGCGCTTTTGCCTGTATTGATTCAATAGCTTCTCTTTATACTGACTCGATAATACTTTCTTTTATAGACTCAGTATCACTTCTTCTTATAAACTCGATAGCATACCTATGCGATAGCTCTATAAACTCGATAGCTCTTTCCTTATAGACTCGATAGCATCCCCTTTATGTAGACTTGATAATGTTCCCTTATAGATTCGACAACATCTCTTTGTGTAGACCCGATAACATTCCCTTTGTATAGAATTGATAGCACTTCTTCTTATAAACTCACTAGCATCCTCATGCTCAAGCTCTATAAAATAGATTACGTCCCCATGTGATAGTTCTATAAACTCGATAACACCCTCTGTTATAAACTCGATATCATCCACATGTGATAGCTCTATAAACTCAATAACATCTGTACTTATAGAGTTGTTTGCTTCCTCATGCAATAGCTCTTAAAAATCGATAACACTTTCCTTTATATACTCGAGATCATCCCTTTATATATACTCAATGGCATAATTCCACATTTTGAGTTTATATTAACATTGGGGTATAACGTTGCCATCCAAAAATGAGTTTTCTTTAAAGTGAATTCTTTTCCTTTCTCACTTTTTATTACACATAAGTTCCAATGTTTACTTATTTATACTTTTCCATCTCAGCATTTTCACGCAAACTCTTAGTTTTCCTTTAGATTTTTAATTTTGTCCATTGGATCGTTTCACTCCTAAATCAATGGTAGTTCTTTTAACCCCAGTTACCATATAAGTACCCGATTCTCTTCTCAAACTCGTCTTCTTCACTATCATTCCTCATAGTTGAGCAAATCATTTTCCTTTGACTTCAAGATTTCTGATTTCATCCGGTCTCCATTTGTTCAATATAATTTACTTGTTCCTTTATTTCATTCATTATTATTTATTTATCGTTAGATAAATTGATTTAGTTCGAATTAGGTTAGTTTATTTGATTCGTGAGGTTTCCTTTATTATTGTGCAAACAGTTGCAATTTCAAGATATGTTACGTGAATGGGATTTATCGATTTTTTTTTATCGATTTTGGAAACAAATCTGGTTTTGATCTAATAGTTATTCATGTCTTGGAGTGACGTATTTGTGGGCTTTCAAATCCACTTTAACCACTAACTTTAAAGAAACTAAGTTGTGCTTTATAATCTGATCATCTTATACCCGATAGTTAAAAACTCGAGAGCTCTACTTTTTTAGAACTCAATAGTTACAAATTCGATAGCCTTACTTTTTATAAACTTGATATCTTTACTTTTTATAAACTTGATAACTATAAACTCGATAGCTTTACTTTTTATCACCTATAGTGTTATTATCACTTACTAAATCAAACACCCATTTTATTTCAATCATTAAAATGTGAGCTTTTTATAGATAAGTCGAATTCAACAGCCATGTTCACCAATAAATCACAAATTTTGTAAGCATTATAATGATGTCCATTATTGTATATAAGAATCAAATTTTCAAAATCAGATTTTACTGAATGTAGATATAGAATTAACAATTAATATTTTTTACAAGTTAAATATAATGATGTATATTGTATCACAAAATTATTTACGTTTAAATTCAATTAAATCAATTAGGGAGAAACACAACTTTTTATAATTAGTATTATATATTTTGGCTTCGTTTTAGAAATGCAGTCACATATTTCTAGTAAAATCTAAATGATATTTTGTGTATAAATGCATCATTATTGTCTTCTAAATGCAATTAAATAAACAAATGAGAAATACAATTGTTTATTCTAAATTTGTTATATATATTTTGATTGCATATTGGAAATGAAACTATAACTACAGTGATATAATCATTTTGATGCAATTATACTGCATCTCAAAGATGCGGTTGTAACTTCATCGCTAAGGTGCATTTATAGCTACATCATTGAGATGCAGTTATGATGCATCTCACAACTACATTATATCATTCTAATTGCATCGCTAAGATGAAGTTTTTGAATATTATATCGATAGGGCATAATTTAGAAAAATGGTGAAATATCGAATTATGAAATTTTTAGAGAAGAGAATTTAGAATTTTGATTTTTACATACGCATAATATCTATAAGAAATATCTTAAAATTTGCGATTCGATGATGAAAACGGTTAGTTAATCCATTATTTCTGCAAAAAAGCTGTTGCATATTAAATATTCGAAATTTAAATAAGGCTAGAAGTAATATAAATCTTGTATTATTATGAGATAGAGTGATTCAGTAATACACTCAACAGCAATACAGTGATAAAATTTGTGTTACACTATGTACATAATATATATAGTAGCGTTCACGGGAAAAGACTATAATACCCCTGATGTAGGATCGATTTCACCCTATAGGGGGTGAATAGGGTGATGCTAATAATTAAAAAAATTAATGCGGAAATAAATATAATAATTTTAGCATAGACAAAAGTATAACAATAAAAGCAAAAATAGAACAACACAGATTTACCCAGATTCGACAATAACCTGCATATGTGCTGCCCTCAAGATTTCTACTAGAAATTAAGTAATAAGACGTTTACACACGTAAAATTGCGACACTCCTAATGACTAATCTAACTCTACGCTCAAAACCATGCCATAACTCAACCACTGAGTTGCGAATTCTCGTATTACACCACCGTAGTTCGTAACCTAGTCACACGACTAGAAAGTTACACAAGTTTAAAAGAAAATTACAAACTAAAATAAACAAACACAACAAAACAATCCTGTTAACACCACTCTTTTTTGCGACCTAGCGACTTACACGACTCAACGACCTACAGCAGGAAGCGACCTACCGACCTAAAGCACAAAGCGGCTCAACATGGCACGACCTAGCGACCTAAAGCACAAAGCGGCTCAACATGGCACGACCTAGTGACCTAAAGCATAGAGCGGCTCAATGACCTAGCGACCTAGCGTCTCAACGACCTAACAACCCAGCAAGCTTCAGGGTTAAGCTGCATGCGCACTGCCTCTTCCATTAGGTCGCTTACGACCTAAGCGAGCCGAGATAACTCCTGTGCTATACATGCTAAGTCGCTCATGGCATATATCTCGTCCAAGATGGCTCCATTAAGTCTCTAACGACTTATGCTATCCCGGGATCACTCTTTGGTCGCAACTCCTTAGGTCGCCCACGGCCTACGCCACACGACCTAACTCCGAGACTCCCCTATAAATACTCCATATACTCCACTTTGGTGGGGGACTTTGGGACCTTTTTCGAACGCCAAGACTCTGCTGTTTCACAACCTTTACAACACTTCAAACGCCAAAGAAACTTCAAGGAACCTTAAGAGAAGATCAAGTTCATTCAACATAAATTCAAAGAGCTTTTCTGCATTGAAGTTCTAACTTCTTGCTTTAATGGTGTTATAATTGGAGAATTATCGTGGAACTTGTAATCAAGTCGATAAGAGAAAAGATTAAGTGGATGTAGGCTTGACTTTGGGCCAAACCACTATAAAAATTGTTGTCTCTTTACTATTTTCTGCTATTTCCTGCTTATTTTTAGTTCCCGTACCAACGGGTAGTGCTTTCGCTATATCACAACTCACACCGGGGTGTTAGCGTCCACTTTTAGCGTTAACATTTTTGGTGCTTTCACTGAGAACATCGAACCCAGGAGTGCTCCCATCATTGCTTCACAAAGATTTGTTGAAAGACTCTCCCTAAAAACCAGAAGTCTATCCGAAATTATGGCTCCTGGAAGAAAGAGTAGATCTACTAGATCTGGAAATGCTTATGACAACACCGCCACTTCTTCCGCGTCAAATCAAGCGGCTCCTAGTGTTGGAATCACAAGGGCCGAACTGGATGCCGAAGTGTCTGGGTTGTATCAACAAATGGAAGCCCAGAACACTTTGATGTTGGACAGGTTGAATGCTTTGCTTGGAGTTAACCAACAACCATGAAATAATGAAGAAACCTTTGCTAAAGATGTTCATGATTCCCAAGGGAAAAGTATTCCTCAGAGGGCAGCCGGCACCGCCGGAGGGGCACCTTCCCAAGCTGGAGGTTCAAGGACGCATCCAACTCTTCATGAACGTTTGTCCAGGCAAACTTCCAAAAAAGTAGCTGATGTCTGTCCCGCGGGGCCTCTAAACGATGAGGAGTACCTCTCGGGAATGATTCGACAAATTATGAAGGAAAGCATGCAAAGGGAGGAAGATGAAATTGACTGGGGGTTTGCTCCAAGCAAGACTCCTTTTGCTGAAAGAATTCTGAAGGCTGAATTTCCAAAGAAGTTTGTTCCCCTTACTATTCTGGCTTATCGGGGGACAAGCGATCCTAACCAGTTCTTATACAAGTATGACTGGCATATGACAGGTGCCAGAGCAACAGATGAGATCAAGTTCAGATACTTTCCAGTTTACTTGGAAGGAGTGGCCTTGCTTTGGTTTACGAAGCTGCCAGTTTGATACGTGGATTAGTGTAACAACCCGCATATTTAACGATTTTATATTTAAATGTTTTATTTAAATATAGCGTCGTTAGTCGGATTTTTGGGTCCGAAAAGCTACTTTTTGCAAACGGCCGAATTGGGGCTCGATACCACTTCCATTGAGTCCAAAATGGCGTTTTCGATCTTTTTGAGTATAAACTTTGATATGTTTGGAGTAAGTCAAGTTTTGCTACTTTTTCTAGTTGGGTTTTGGGTTTGGGTTCATCCCACAAGCTAACTAAATAACCTAACTCAGTCCCTCTCTTCCCCATTCACTCATTTTCACTTCTAAACTCAAGCTAAAAACTGAAATGGGGGAACAGAATGGGAATTAGAAATTCCAAGCCCTAGTTTTTCTTTGCAAACTTGAATTCTTGCTCCAAAATCAAAGAGAAGCTATTGGAAAGCCTCCTCTTCATCTTCTCCAACTCTTTTCCTCTTCAATTTCAGAAAGTTTCCTAAACCTAACTTAGGAAATACTTGTTTTGATTTTAGATTGAAGCTTGATGGGTTGAAGTAGAGATTGGTTTGTCTTCTCCTTGTAATTGAGCTCCTTCTTCTTCTTTGTTTTGGGTTAAAGGTGAGATTTTTATCTCACATCTATGACTATAATTATCTTTGGTTGTTAGGTATGAATTCCTAACACTATTTCATGTGCATTTGCTTTTGGTTTGGATTGAATTGGTGAATATTCCAATTTTTAGTGTTTTGGGTTCAAATCTTTAAAATCCTAACTTTGATGTTTTGATCATGTTTTGGTGATGCATCGAGGAGCATATAGGGCCGGGTTGCCGATTGGCATAAACCCTTAAAGCCAATGTTCGTCCGGTTGCATTTTGGAAGAGTTTGCTCTTCATTTGAATAGGCTGAAAAACAGCCCAGGCATGGTTTAGTCGACTGAATTCTCTGTTCAGTCGACTGAACCTGGAAACAGAAAGTTTCCAGGCAAGATTCAGTCGACTGAATTCTCTGTTCAATCGACTGAACCTAGAAACAGAAAGTTTCCAGGCAGAATTCAGTCAACTGAAAATCTCTGTTCAGTCGACTGAATTTGCTGTTTAGTCAACTGAATTCTCTGTTTAGTCAGCTGAATTTGCAATTTCAGCGCACTTTGCATTTTGAGATTGAATTTCCAATTTGAATCGATTCGTGATCATCCTATTTGTTGTCATCATTTATTTTGACTTTGATGATTCCTTTTTAATTTTAATCCATGGGATTTTATAAAATAATCTTTTAAATTGTATTAAAAGCTTGCTTCTCTAATTTATAAATTCTATTTAAACGCACATACACAATTTCGCACTTCGAGCGGAGTGGAAAGGAGATTAAATGGTTAAGTAAAACACGGACCATGAATCCGTGCGTTTATCTTTCCGATTAATCCTCAACCTATTCGATTGATTGTTTTGACCTTTTGGTCTAGTTTACCAATGAGATGAGGTAAACTTTGTACTGCTTTGAGTGTGAAATTAACTAACGGATAGTAAACCATTTAGTGTGAACGAGTGGTTATGGGACTCACGTTACACTTTTCGGATTCCTATTCGAGAGTTGTGACACATTCTGCCAGTTAGTGGTGTCCAGTACTGGGCCTTCGGATCTTCACCACTGTGATTTGTTGCCTTTGGGTGTGTTGCCTTCGGGTTTGCACCTTCAGGTTTGTTACCTTCGGGTATGTTGCCTTCGGGTTTGTACCTTCGGGTTTGTGCCTTCGGGTTTGTGCCTTCGGGTTTGTTGCCCTATTGTATCGCTTTCGGAGTTAGGTCTTTATGAGCCGCTGGAGTGATATTTGGGTTTGGAGTCTTCGGGCTCATGGATCCTTGTTTATACAGTACTGAGCACGTGCAAATTTTATGATGTTTCATTGATATGTATATTCCCTAGGTATCGCTCTTCGGTGTTGGTCTTTTTGAGCCGACGATATATCGCTGTTACCTTGTGGAACTTGTGTTACCTTCAATGGTATTTGTTATTGCCTTTTTGGCTTGTTTTGGGACATTCCTATCCTTTGTTTCTATGAGTTGCCGATGATACGAGGCTTGTTATGATATGATTCATCTTTTTTTAGATGATTGTGTTATCTCTTGTAGAGATATTTGTTATACTTTGTGACCTTGCAGGTTATTGTTGTTCAGTTTATCTAACTGATTTGTTTAGCTAGACTGACCCGTGTATTTCGTACTCGGGTCAGACCGAGTTGTTTCAGGTTAGGTGCTTTTGGACTTAGCCTGTTTTGCTTCCGCATGGACTATTCAGCTTGTTCCTTTTTGTTAAAGCTTTTTGTGTAGTCCTATTTTGTTGTAACTCTGATATGTATTCTTTTGGATTCATCTGTATATTGTGGTTTGCTATACCACTTGACGTGTATCAGTTTGTAAACTCTGTTATGTATCAATATATGTGTATATGATGATCTACTGTTCTGTGATGTTTATTACATTTGAGTTGTTATATTCTTTTCTGATAGATCCTCCAACCACCTATGGTTTTGTTTTAAGTATTCATTGGATATGTCAATCTGCTTTGTATGATTATTGCCGATGTATTCAATAGATAGTTAGAGCAAGGCTATAGATGGTCGCTCATATCCAGCCTTATTCTCCGTGTTAGGTGACAGCATTGCCTTGTAGTGTCCTTGGCTAGCGTGGGTAAAGAGGTGGGGCGTCACAGCTTTGTATCGGAGCTGAGTTCAGAACAAAATATGATAAACACAGAATAGAAGCACATATTCCGGTACATCAAAGTGTATAAGTGATACAAATATTTGAATCATCGTGTCTCTCTATTCCTTCTACCATCAAAGGTTAGATAGAAACTGGGAATACGTCTAGGAATGCATTTCATTCCGTAGTATTCCGCAATTGTATTAATGACATCTACCTTGTGAATAATCTTATTCTTATCTTAACTTTCAACGTATGGCTGGAAGAGGCAGAGGACGACGTTCGGATGCTGGGCAATCCAGTGGCTCACATCCGAATGGCGTTTATATGTCTGTTGATCAGTTTTTGGAATTGTTTAGGAGCACTCAGCCTCCAGTTCCTCCTCGAGTATCTCCACCTCGTAAGTATGCCTTTGCACGTCAGTGTAGTGATTTTGCTCATCTTGGGGGAAAGCCGTTTAAGGGCTCCGAGTCTATTATTGAAGTCCAAGCTTGGCTTCGCACGTGCGAGCGTATCTTCTCTCGCATGGATCTTTCTGACCATGATAGAGTTCTTGTAACTTCTAACTTATTACAAGGGCGTGCTCTTGATTGGTATGAGCTTCTTGTAGCCGAATATGATGAGTCTACTCTTTCTTGGACTCAGTTTCGGGGACGATTCGAACTCAAGTTCGTTCCTGAATCTGAAAAAGTTTTATTGACCCGTCGCTTCCTTGAGTTGAAGCAAGGGAAATCTTCTGTTACTGAGTATGTTGCATCATTCGAGGCTTTATCTCAGTATGGTCTTGAATTCATTAGCACTTCTTACAAGAAGAATTTGAAGTTTGTCTCTGGTCTTAAGAAATATCTTAAGAAGTCTTTGTTGCTCCAGCTTAAGCTCTCTTTTGAGGAGTTGGTTGATTCTGCACTTCATCTTGAAACCGTCGAGAAGGAGTGTGATAGTGGTGAGGATGTTGAGGTTTCCAAGAACCCCAACAAGAAGCAGTTTCCATTTCAGAAGTCCAGATCTTTTCCTTCTAAGAAGAAGAAGACTGGTGGTTCTATTTCTCAGCCTCAGTCTGCTGGAACACCTTTCATTCGGAAGTGTTTAAATTGTGGTTCTCCTGATCATATGATTCGAGCTTGTTCCAAGTCTCTCTTCTGTCGCTATTGCAAGAAGGAAGGTCATCATGTTTCCACCTGCCCAACTGTTCCTGGTGGTGCCAAGTCTGGCAAGCTTTATCTTGCTAAGGCTTCTGAAGGTCCTTCTCAACCGAAAGGTATATCTCCATCTATTTTGAAAGGTTCTATTTTATTTCATAACCATACTATTCGAGTTCTTTTCGATGCGGGTGCATCACATTCTTTCGTATCGCAAAAGCTCGTTGATGATTTATCTTTGGATGTTTCTTGTTTGGTTACTTCTTTAAGGATTGCGAATCCTATTGGAGGATCCGCGACCCTTAGTATGCTTTGTGATGATGTTGAGATTGTTTTATGTGGCTTTTCTTTTCGTGCGAATCTGCACGTTATTTCTTGTCTGGGATTTGATATGATTTCGAGAATGGACTGGCTAGTGAGATATGATGCCAAGATTATTTGTTCGGAGTGAATTTTGTATCTTCGACATCCAGATTTGCCTACTCAGCTATTACTTGTTCTTCGGAATGTGGATAATTTCGACATGGCTTTACATTCACTTGATTCGCGAGATGATGATGATATATCTCGTATTCCTGTTGCTTGTGACTTTTCTGATGTTTTCGAACCTGTTTTGGGTTTGCCACCCAAACGGGCAATTGAGTTCCGCATTGATCTTATTCCAGGCGCGTAGCCACTTAGTCGTCCTCCCACGAGAATGTCTACAAAGGAAAATGAGGAACTCAAGAAGCAGCTTTTAGAGCTTGAGTCCAAGCAGTTGATTTAGTCCAGTTTTTCTCCGTGGGGATCCGCGGTCGTCTTCATGAAGAAATCCGATGGAACTCTTAGGCTTTGCATAGACTATTGCAAGCTTAACGAGTTAACCATCAGGAATAGGTATCTATTGCCTAGGATCGATGATATGTTCGATCTATTGAGTGGTGCTAAGGTCTTTTCTCAGCTCGACCTTACCACAGGTTTTCATCAGTTACGAGTCGCGGAGGATAGCATTCCGCTTACCGCTTTTCGCACTCGTTATGGTTCTTTTGAGTGGCTCGTTATGCCGTTCGGTTTGACGAACGCTCCTGCTTTCTTTTTTGATCTCATGAATCGAGTATTCCGGGAATATCTCGATAAGTTCGTCCTTGTGTTCATTGATGATATCCTTATTTATTCTCAGTCTGAAGCTGAGCATGCTAATCACTTGAGAATTGTCTTGAGTACCCTCCGTCATCATCAGCTTAGAGCCGAATTCTCCAAATGCCACTTTTGGGAGAATAAGGTTAAGTTCTTAGGCCATGTTGTATCTTCCGATGGCATTTCTGTGGATCCCTCAAAGATCGAAGCCATCCAGAATTGAAAGAGGCCTGAGAATGTGCATGAGATTCGTAGTTTTCTTGGATTGGCGGGTTATTACCATTGGTTCATTAAGGATTTTTCCCGTGTTGTGCTTCCTCTCACCAGCCTTACTCGGAAAGGCATTCGTTTTATTTGGTCCGACAAGTGTGAAGCTTCCTTTCAGACATTGAAGGAACTTCTCACTAATGCTCCTATTCTTGTGGTTCCCGAAGGGAATCATGATCTTGTTGTCTACACCGATGCTTGTGGTAGTGGTCTCGGTGCTGTTCTTATGCAGAAGGATTGGGTAGTTGCTTATGCTTCTAGGCAACTACGTCCGAATGAAGTTCGCTATGCCACTCATGATCTTGAGTTAGCCGCCATTGTCTTTGCCTTGAAGATTTGGCGACACTATTTATTGGGCGAGCGCTTCATTCTTTATACCGATCATAAATCCTTGAAGTATTTGTTCACTCAGAAGGAAATCAATATGAGACAACAGCGTTGGCTCGAGTTTCTTGCTTCCTATGATTTTGATATCCAGTATACCCCTAGAAAGGGTAATCGTGTTGCTGATGCGCTTAGTCGCAAACATTCGGTTGTTGTTTCTATGATGCTTTCCGAATGGGATATTCTTGAGACTCTATCTTTTTGTGAAATTCATAATCGAGGTTCATCTTCTAATACTCCTATTCTATTATTTAGTTTGGGAGCTCGACCCATTTTATTGGATCGTATTGCCGATGCTCAGCGGCGTGATCCTGATTTGTTGCATCTTATTCAGCTTTGTGAGTCTGGATCCTGTGATGAGGCGTTGCGGGATTTCAGCATTTATTCTCATGGGTGTCTTCGCAAGAAGAACCGTCTTTTTGTTCCTTCTGATTTTGCGCTTAGGCATGACATTATTGATGATTGTCACCGTTCTAAGTATACCATTCATCCTGGTAGTAGTAAGATGTATACCGATATGCATCGTCTTTATTATTGGGAAGGCATGAAACGCGATGTGGCGAGTTATGTGAGTAATTGCATAACTTATCAGCGTATTAAGGCCAAACATCAGCGTCCTTCGGGTCTTCTTTAGCCTCTAAAGATTCCATTGTGGAAATGGGATCAGATTTCTATGGATTTCATTGACGGTCTACCTCATTCGAGATCGGGCCATTCTAGTATCTGGGTTATTGTTGATCGCCTCACTAAATCTGCTCATTTTGTTCCTATTAAGTCTAATAGGACTACTTTGCATTTGGCTAAGTTGTATGTCAAGGAAATCGTGAGACTTCACGGTGTTCCTAGTTCTATTGTGAGTGACCGTGATCCTTTATTCACGAGTCATTTTGGGAAGAGTTTTCAGCAAGCTTTGGGGACAAAGCTTAATTTTAGCACAGCTTCTCATCCTCAGTCTGACGGACAGACTGAACGGGTGAACCGTATCTTGGAAGATCTTCTCCGTATTTGTATTTTTGATTTTGGTGGTAGTTGGGAGGATCGCCTACCTCTTGTAGAGTTCTCCTACAACAATAGTTTTCAGTCTAGTATCGGTATGGCTCCTTTCGAAGCTTTATACGGAAGGTCATGTCGATCACTTTCTTGTTGGTTGGAATCTGGGGAGAAGCTTATTCTTGGTCCAGATTTTGTTCGTGACTCTTCCGAGAAGATTGATCTTATTCGGTTGAGAATGAAAGAGGCACAGAGCCGTCAGAAATTCTACGCGGACAACCGTAGGAAGCCTCTCGAATTCTCGATTGGTGATCTTTGTCTTTATTCGTGTTTCTCCTTTGAAAGGGGTGATGCGCTTCAGTATGACTGAGAAATTGGCTCTCCGCTTTATAGGACCATTTTCTATTACTGAACGTATTGGCCCTATAGCTTATAGAGTTTCACTTCCAGCTCATTTATCTGGCATTCATGACGTGTTTCACGTCTCTCAACTTCGTAAGTGTCTTCGGAGTCGGATTCTGTTATAGATTCTCCTGATTTGTTAGAGCTTGAGGTCTCACCGGACTTATCTATTATACATCAGCCTATTCGCGTACTTGACACGGAGGTGTGACACTTTGGAACAAGGACGTGCCTCTCGTTAAAGTTCAATGGTCCGCTAACCCCAATGACTGTACTTGGGAAACCAGAGAGTTTATCGAGCGATCTTGTCCCGGTTTTCTATCTTGGCTTGGCAATGGTGAGAATATCCTTTCATCTCAAGCTTATTTTCTTTTCTTTTTGGGATGATGTATGTATGTAGTTGTTACAAATATCGTCTCTGGGAATTGCGGGGATGAAATTTTGTAAGGAGGGGAGATCTGTAACAACCTGCATATTTAACAATTTTATATTTAAATGTTTTATTTAAATATAACGTCTTTAGTCGGATTTTTGGGTCCAAAAAGCTATATTTTGCAAACGGCCGAATTGGGGCTCGATACCACTTCCATTGAGTCCAAAATGGCGTTTGAGATCTTTTTGAGTATAAACTTTGATATATTTGGAGTAAGTCGAGTTTTGCTACTTTTTCTAGTTGGGTTTAGGTTCAGCCCACTAGCTAACTAAATAACCTAACTCAGTCCCTCTCTTCCCCATTCACTCATTTTCACTTCTAAACTCAAGCTAAAAACTGAAATGGGGGAAGACAATGGGAATTAGAAATTCCAAGCCCTAGTTCTTCTTTGCAAACTTGAATTCTTGCTCCAAAATCAAAGAGAAGCTATTGGAAAGCCTCCTCTTCATCTTCTCCAACTCTTTTACTCTTCAATTTCAGAAAGTTTCCTAAACCTAACTTAGGAAATACTTGTTTTGATTTTAGATTGAAGCTTGCTGGGTTGAAGTAGAGATTGGTTGGTCTTCTCCTTGTAATTGAGCTCCTTCTTATTCTTTGTTTTGGGTTAAAGGTGAGATTTTTATCTCACATCTATGACTATAATTATCTTTGTTTGTTAGGTATGAATTCCTAACACTATTTCATGTGCATTTGCTTTTGGTTTAGATTGAATTGATGAATATTCCAATTTTTAGTGTTTTGGGTTCAAATCTTTAAAATCCTAACTTTGATGTTTTGATCATGTTTTGGTGATGCATCGAGGAGCATATAGGGCCGGGTTGCCGATTGGCATAAACCCTTAGAGCCAATGTTCGTCCGGTTGCATTTTGGAAGAGTTTGCTCTTCATTTGAATAGGCTGAAAAACAGCCCAGGCATGGTTTAGTCGACTGAATTCTCTGTTCAGTCGACTGAACCTGGAAATAGAAAGTTTCCAGGCAAGATTCAGTCGACTGAATTCTCTGTTCAATCGACTGAACCTGGAAACAGAAAGTTACCAGGCAGAATTCAATCAACTGAAAATCTCTGTTCAGTCGACTGAATTTGCTGTTTAGTCAACTGAATTCTCTGTTTAGTCAACTGAATTTGCTATTTCAGCCCACTTTGCCTTTTGAGATCGAATTTCCAATTTGAATCGATTCGTGATGATCCTATTTGTTCTCGTCATTTATTTTGACTTTGATGATTCCTTTTTAATTTCAATCCACGGGTTTTTATAAAATAATCTTTTAAATTGTATTAAAAGCTTGCTTCTCTAATTTATAAATTCTATTTAAACGCACACACACAATTTCGCACTTCGAGGGAAGTGGAAAGGAGATTAAATGGTTAAGTAAAACGCGAACCATGAATCCGTGCGTTCATCTTTCCGATTAATCCCCGACCTATTTGATTGATTATTTTGACCTTTTGGTTTGGTTTACCAATGAGATGAGATAAACTTTATACTGCTTTGAGTGTGAAATTAACTAACGGATAGTAAACCGTTTAGTGCGAACGAGTGGTTATGGGACTCACGTTACCACTTTTCAGATTCCTTTTCGAGAGTTGTGACACGTTCTTCCAGTTAGTGGTGTCCAGTACTGGGCCTTCGGACCTTCACCACTACGGTTTGTTGCCTTCGGGTTTGCACCTTCAGGTTTGTTGCCTTCGGGTATGTTGCCTTCGGGTTTGCACCTTCGGGTTTGTGCCTTCGGGTTTGTTGCCCTATTGTATCGCTTTCGGAGTTAGGTCTTTATGAGCCGCTCGAGTGATATTTGGGTTTGGAGTCTTTGGGCTCATGGATCCTTGTTTATACAGTACCGAGCACATGCAAATTTTATGATGTTCCATTGATATGTATATTCCCTAGGTATTGCTCTTTGGTGTTGGTCTTTTTGAGCCGCACGATATATCGCTGTTACCTTGTGGAACTTGTGTTACCTTCAATGGTATTTGTTATTGCCTTTTTGGCTTGTTTTGGGACATTCCTATCCTTTGTTTCTATGAGTTGCCGATGATACGAGGCTTGTTATGATATGATTCATCTTTTGTTAGATGATTGTGTTATCTCTTGTAGAGATATTTGTTATACTTTGTGACCTTGCAGGTTATTGTTGTTCAGTTTATCTAACTGATTTGTTTAGCTAGACTGACCCGTGTATTTCGTACTCGGGTCAGACCGAGTTGTTTCAGGTTAGGTGCTTTTGGACTTAGCCTGTTTTGCTTCCGCATGGTCTATTCAGCTTGTTCCTTTTTGTTAAAGCTTTTTGTGTAGTCCTATTTTGTTGTAACTCTGATATGTATTCTTTTGGATTCATATGTATATTGTGATTTGCTATACCACTTGACGTGTATCAGTTTGTAAACTCTGTTATGTATCAATATATGTGTATATGATTATCTACTGTTCTGTGATGTTTATTACATTTGAGTTGTTATATTCTGTTCTGATAGATCCTCCAATCACCTATGGTTTTGTTTTAAGTATTCATTGGATATGTCAATATGCTTTGTATGATTATTGCCGATGTATTCAATAGATAGTTAGAGCAAGGCTATAGATGGTCTCTCCTATCTAGCCTTATTCTCTGTGTTAGTTGACGGCATTACCCTGTAGTGTCCTTGGCTAGCGTGGGTATAGAGGGGGGCGTCACAATCAGTTCTCCGAATTAACTCGGAAATTTAAAGATCAGTTCAGGTTATGTGCTTCGAAGGCCAAGGACATAATGTCGCTATCTAGCCTCGAACAAATCCCCGGAGAGTCTATTAAATCTTTCTTGAACCGCTTTAATATAGCCTTGGCCGAAGTTGATAATGAAGAGCCTCGGGTGATTCTGACTTACTTGATGCGAGCTATTGACAAATCAAGTGAATTCGAAAAATGGCTGAAGATGAAAGAACCAAATTCACTTGAGAAGTTCTACAAGAAGGCCGATGAATTTATGCGCTTAGAAAGCCTTGCTGCGCCAACAAAAATAGTCATGACTGAAGTTGAGAATAAAAACGTTGCTTCTAACAAAAAGGAATCTGGTGGCCAGAAGAGGGAGAATGATGGTGGGAAAAGGCAGAAAGATGCGAAGAAAACTCGCCACTTTAGACCTTCAGATTTTACTCCCTTAACTGGAACTCCAGAAAATATCTTTTTCGCAACCAAGGATGTTGTTGAATACCCCAAACCACCTAAGTTGAGGCTTGGGAAAAATGTTGTACATAATGGGAGATTCTGTCGGTTCCACAATCAACCTGGCCATGACACTAATGAATGTCGCCATTTAAAGAATTTGATTGAAGAGCTGTTGAGACAGAATAAGCTACAGCAATATGTGAAAAGAAACAGAAACGACCCGACCTCACCTACTCAGGGGCAACAAGTTCCTGCTCATCAATCTGGCTCAGGTGAGAGGACTACAGTGCATGAATCTAAGAGGCCTGTCATTAATGTTATCACAAGGGGTCTTCACCCAGTAGGCAGAAGTTGGGATGTGTTTTTGTCTTGGAAGATGCTGCACCTTTAAAACGGCAGAGAACTTTTAACGATGACATCATATTATGACTTAGAGACTCTGTTGGTGTTGAAGCTCCCACCATGGATCCCTTGGTGATATCTGCGGGCATCGGACCAGCCATTGTAAGAAGGGTGCTTGTTGACTGTGGCGCCTCTTGCAATGTCCTCTTCAAAAAGACATTTGATCAAATGAAAATTCCCAGGCTGATGTCCAAGCTTCCTCACAGAAAATTGTTGGGTTCACTAGAGAACCAAAACAGCCTATTGGGACTATTGACTTATTTGTAGAGCTCGGAGGAGGGGAAAAGAAGGTGGTCCGAAAACAAAATTTTGTTATTGTTGATGAATTCTCCGCTTACAATGCCTTCTTGGGTCGGCCGACTCTTGCTGCATTCAAGGCCATCCTCGACCCATGGTGTCTGACTATGAAGTTCCCCACTGATAATGGTGTCGGTGTCGTGAAGCGGGACCAAAATGCCGGGCGAGAATGCTATCTCATAGAGTTGCGGGAGGCAAAGAAAAGAGAAATGGGTAAGGGTGTGGCAGCTCCGCTCCGCATCAAAGAGCACACCTTGTAGCAATTACGGGGTGGACCCTGCACTGGTGAGCATAGTGGTGCACGAAAAGAGATTGATCTCAGAAAAACCAGTGCAGGGGAGAATAGTGTGGTGCCGGTGGAAGTGACAGTGCCAATACCTGTTGACCTGAAAGATCCAAATAAGGTGCTGAATGTGGGTTCACAACTTGGTGTGACGGTTCAGAATATGTTGATATCATTCTTGAAAGCAAACCTGGATGTATTCGCTTGGAATCATGCCGACATGTGTGGAATATCTCCAGAAATCGCCGTGCATGCTTTGAATATTGATCCAAAATTCACACCCGTAAAACAGAAAAGAAGAACCCAGGGTCCTGAAAGGTCGGCAGCATTAAAAGAAGAAGTAGATCGGTTTATGGAAAATGGCTTCATCAGAGAATCCACTTATCCGAATTGGGTTTCTAATCCGGTGTTGGTTAAAAAAGAAAATGGAAAGTGGAGGGTATGCATCGACTTTTCAGACTTAAACAAGGCATGTCCCAAGGACTGTTTCCCGTTATCCAGGATTGATCGGTTGGTGGATGGAACAGCCGGGCATGAATTATTGTCTTTTATGGATGCTTACTCAGGATATAATCAAATCATGATGCATGAACCAGATCAGGAGGACACTAGCTTTATCACTGATGTTGATCTTTACTGCTATAAAGTCATGCCCTTCGGACTGAAGAACGCAGGGGCAACTTATCAAAGACTTGTCAGTGCCATGTTCAAGCTCCAGATTGGCAAGACTATGGAAGTATATGTTGATGATATGCTGGTGAAATAGAAAAAGGCAGTAGATCACATGGATCATTTGGCAGAAACGTTCGCAGTCCTCCGAAAGTATGGGATGAAGCTAAATCCTCTGAAATGCTCATTCGGGGTAGAGTCCGGAAATTTTTTGGGTTTCATTGTGAGTGTTAGGGGCATTGAAGCCAATCCTACTCAGATTACTGCTTTAAGAGAAGTCAAAGCCCCTAGGACAAAGAAGGAATTGCAAAGCCTCAACGGGAAAGTCGCTGCTCTGAGTCGGTTTATTTCCAGGGCCACCGATAAATGCATTCCCTTCTTTGAAGCTCTTAAGAAAGGAAAGAAAAACTTTGAATGGACTCCTGAATGTCAGAAAGCTTTTAATGAACCATTTTGTCACATGGAAACGCCTCCAATACTTTCTATGTCCAGCAATGGTGAAGAGCTTTTCATATATTTAGCGGTTTCATATCATGCTCTCAGTGCAACATTAGTACGGGAAGGCGCAAAAGTTCAGCGCCCGATTTATTACATCAGCAAAAGATACACTGGGGCAGAGATGAATTATTCAAAGCTGGAAAAGTTCGCCTATTGTTGTTGATTGCATCCAAAAAGTTGAGGCCATATTTCCAAGCTCATCCTATCAAAGTCTTCACTGATCAACCTCTAAAGCAAATCCTATTTCGCCCTGAAACTTCGGGTCGTCTTCTGAAGTGGAATATTGAACTTGGCCAATATGATATCACCTACCATCCCCGAAGAGCAATCAATGGACAAGCTTTAGCGAACTTCATTGCAGAATACACAGATAAAGGTGACGGTGAGGAAGAGGTGACTAATGACATCCTGATCCGATGGAAATTATATGTTGATGGTGCAAGAAATGACTATTATTCCGGAGCTGAGGTTGTGCTTGAAACCCCCGAAGGGCGGTCATTGTGCTATGCTTTGAGATTATAATTTCCTTCGACAAATAATGAAGCAGAATATGAAGCTCTTATTACCGGTCTGAAGATTGCTAAAGAACGGAACTCAAAGTATTGCAGATCTTCAGTGATTCTCAGCTTATTGTATGCCAAGTCAAGAAAGAGTTTCAAACCAAAGGAGGAAATCTGCCTGCTTACTTGTCAAAGACCTGGAAGCTTCTCGATGATTTTGACCATTATACAATAAGCCATATACCCTGGGAAGAGAACATGAAGGCAGATTCTCTCGCAAAATATTCAAGCTTTGGCGAAGCTCAATTATTGGGATTGGTCCCTACGGAAGTCTTATCAGCTTCAAGTACCGATGAGATGGATATTGACTGGATTATGGCTATATCTCAAGAGCAGGAGTTGTGGATGATCCCGATCAAGGAATATCTACTCAATGGTTCCCTTCCAGAAAACTCAAAAGAGCGCCAGAAACTGTTAAGAAAAGCCTCGAGATATGTAATTCAAGACGACCGGTTGTACAGATGGGGATTCTTGATGTCATTACTCCGATGTGTAACCAAGGAAGAGGCTAAGACAATTTTAGTTGAGGTGCACGGAGGAGAGTGTGGGGATCATTCAGGTGGTCAAACTCTAGCAAAGAAGATTCTCCGCTATGCGTATTTTTGGCCAGATATTAATCGAGATGCTGCTAGCTACTCTCGAAAGTGTGACAGATGCCAGAGATTTGCAAAAATCCCAAGAGCACCTTCCACCGAGCTAACACAGATGGTCATTCCATGGCCATTCGCCATTTGGGGGATAGATCTCATTGGGCCTTTGCCGATTGCCAAGTCCGGAATCAAATATGCTTTTGTTGTTGTTGATTATTTCATTAAATGGGCTGAATCTGAACCATTGGCTACTATTACCTCTAAAAAGGTGATAAACTTTGTGACTAAAAATATCATTTGCAGGTATGGTGTGCCTCAAAAGATAATCACAGACAATGGTACCCAATTCGAAAGCGAAGAATTCCAGGACTTTTGTAGGCGATTCAATATCCAAAAAAGCTTCACAGCAGTGGGTCATCCGTAGGCAAACGGGCAAGTGGAAGCAGTGAACAAAATTATCAAATCAACCATCGAAAAACAGCTGGAAAAGGCAAAAGGTGGTTGGGTCGATAAGCTGCCACTAGCACTATGGGCATATAGAACTACCCACAAGACTGCGACTGGGCATACTCCATTCTCATTAGCATATGGATCAGAAGCCATGATTCCAGTGGAAATAGACGTCCCCTCACACAGGAGAATCATTTCAACCAAGCTGAAAATGAAAAGCTGCAACTTGAAGCACTTGACTTGCTTGATGAAAGAAGGAAAGAGGCTGAGCTAAGAGTTGCAGCCCATCAGCAAAGAATAGCCAGGCACTTCAATTCTAAAGTTCGCCAACGCAGCTTTGAAATTTGGGATCTAGTCTTGAAAAGGGTCATGACAGCAACATGAGTGTTTGGGCCAAACTGGGAAGGGCCATACATCAGAGGCAAAAAACTTCTCGACGGCACTTTCAAGCTCACAACTGTCGAAGGAGATCCAATTTCGAGAGCCTGGAACAGCAATCACTTGCGTCCATATTTTACTTAGAAGCTATGCTTAAATTTGTAAAATGATTATGGATGTATCATTCTTGTATTGTAAGCCATTGTAAAATCAGTGTGAATCAATAATAAGAACTATAAAGTGGATGCAGGCCCAATTCTTGGCCGAACCACTATAAATCTTGTGTTCTCTACTACTATAAAATGCCTGTCTCATTTCGATGTGCAAATATCTTAAAATATATTGCTAAAATGTCGATTTAATATTGCAGGCTATCAAAGCAAAGCTTACATATTCAACACATCACAAGGCCAAGCGATTCCTACAAATCATTCAACAAACAAATGTCAAGCCATAAAAATCTTAGATTCAATTCCTACATAAGGAGTGCTTCTCACAAACAGTTAGTGATTCCACCGAAGGGGCACCTTCCTAACGTGGAGGTTCGAGGCCCTTTCTAACTGATTGCGATCGTTTGTGCAAACAAACATCTAGTTAGGTAGCTTGCGTCTGCTCCATGGATTCACTCAACAATGAAATATACTTCTCTAAAAAAAGAAAACAACTTGCAAAAGAAAGGAACATTTACTTGGGAATGATAATGAGGAATCGCTGAGGGACAGATGGTGAAAAGACATTGGCAAGCAGACAAAAAGCAGCCAAAATGGAATCTTGTCTCTCAACCAAAAAGGTTGGTGGAACCACCAAATGGGCACCTTCCCGAAGTGAAGGTTTCAAGACCTTGCTAGTTAATTGTGATCATTTGTTCAAACAAACATCCAGTTAGGTAGTTTGCGTCTACTCCGTGGATCCACTTAACTGTGAGATGCAACCTTCCTTGCGAGCCAAGCAAAAAAGCCCTCTTCGAAGGCCTACTTCTGCTCTCAAGGGCGAAGTGCCAAAAAGCCTTCTTAGGAGCCTCTTCGGAGGCTCACTTCTCCTCTCAAGGGGGGAAGTGCCAAAAAGCCCTCTTCGGAGGCACAAAGCCCTCTTCGGAGGCCCACTTCTCCTCTCAAGGGGGAAGTGCCAAAAAGCCCTCTGCGGAGGCACAAAGCCCTCTTCGAAGGCCCACTTCTACTCTCAAGGGCGAAGTGCCAAAAAAGCCCTCTTCAGAGGCCCACTTCTTCTCTCAAGGGAGAAGTGCCAAAAAAGCCCTCTTCGGAGGCCCACTTCTCCTCTCCTCTCAAGGGGGAAGTGCCAAATAAGCCCTCTTCGGAGGCTCACTTCTCCTCTCAAGGGGGAAGTGCCACAAAAGAAGCCCTCTTCGGAGGCACAAACAAAGCCCTCTATGGAGGCCCGCTTCACCGCGTAGGGGAATCCACTTCTCAAAAATAAAAGTGACTATCTCCGAAAGTTAAAGCGTAAAATCTTTTTCAAAAAGAAAGAGAGAAAACTTCTCCAATACAAGGCACACTCTACTAGAGTAGAATAATATTTCCTCAAAATGGAAGAATTGTTCTCTAAAGTAGGAGTACAAGTCTTCTCAAAGTGGAAGAATTATTCTCCAAAGTAAGAGTACAAGTCTCCTCAAAATGGAGAAGATTGCAATGAGCCATGATATGGGGGCAATATAATATAGCTACATTAATAAAAGCAACGCTTAAGCAACATACCACGAGCTTACTGCAATATTATACAAGGAAAATAAAGAAACTTGTGTGATAAAAAGGAATAAATGCATTTATGAATACAGACAAAAGTTTGTACAAGTATAAAGAATCATTTTATTCCATATTATAAAAGATTTGTATACATGTGCAGGTTTCAAAAAGCGGGGGCGGTACTCGCACAATCTCCGGTCAATACAAATCTTTAAATATAAGCAAAAAAGCAAAACAAGAAGGATAAAACCAGGCCCGCTACTTTTTCTTCCCGCAGCATTTGGAGCCTTCACCTGGCCTAATGGTTAGCTTTTTGAGTCGGCCTGAACAAGTCGGGAAAGAAGGAGAAAGAGGTGCAATTGGGTCCTCTTCCGCTTTCTCATCACCAGCAGAAGTGCCCTTCCTTTTCTTTGAAATTCCACGCTTTCCCCTCTTCTTTGAAGAAGATTCGCTGCCCAGAGTGATAAGATCAGTCAGCTTTGTATCATCGGCAGTAAATTCCTCCGGGGTCCTCTCACCCTCCTCAAGCTCTTCATCTTTCTGCTCTTGTGAAGCGGTCGGGTCATCTAAGCCTTGAAGAGCTTCTATTTGTTTTTCTTGATACCCCGGTTGAGAAGCAAGAGAAGGAGTAACTTGAAGAGATGGAGGGGAAACGGCTGGAGGAGGCGAAGCCTGTACCATGCTTGTTACTTTCACTACAAAACAAGAAAAGTTAAACATCAGTATTTCTCGTAAAGAGAGGAGATAGTGGCACGTCGGGGTTTAAGTAATAAGCAAGAAGTTCATCGAGCTCATGTGAAGTAAATGAGTAGTCCACTTGAGCTAGATCAGTATTGAAGTTACCTGGAGAGGTTGGCGTTATCACGTCAATTTCAAAATCTTGGACTTCGGTGCCTTCTTGGGCCTCGTCTTTAGCATGGGCAGCTGAAGTTTCCGTTTCGGCTTTGGTTGGAGGCGGAGAATGGAAACTGGAGCCAATAATATCGACGTCAACCGAAGCTGAAGGACAAGTTGGGTCGGTCAAAGGTGCCTTCCCTAGATGCTCTCCTTCCGCCGCTTCGGCTCGTTCTTTGGCATGTTGTTCTTTCCCTTTGGCAAGGGCGGCACGACCCTCATCGTCCAAATAATAAGCCTCAAGATCCTCGTCGGCGTAGTCAGCGCCCCTAAGCATATCAATTGCTGCTTCCCACACTTCAGCTAAGGTAATTTCATACTTTGGGCCCAAGAATGAAAGACTGCCACGTCCCAAGACGCTATGAAGATAAAACTCGAATAGAGTGGAGCTGACGTTGGCCTTAGTCGCCTCATGTGATTGTTCAGCTGCTGCTTTTCCAGAGATGGCCTTGTCACGCACCTTTTCAGCCTTGGAAAGCTGGGCCTTTAACGTTGCAATCTCCAAGTTTAGCCAATTATAGGCGGTGATGCTCTTCATCTCCGCATCATGCTGATCAAGAACTTTTTTCCACTCAGACTTATCGCTCTCCATGGTCAGCATAGCCTCGAGATTTAAGTGATTTACCCTCTGAAGCTCATCAACTAATTTTTTGCCAGCCAGACATTCTTTCGATATCAAGGTTGACGGCGTCAAGATTTCTCAGCATGGCCTGCTTATCAATTGGAACCAAGTCCAGATCAAAGCGTACTCCTTTCAAACACCAATGTGGAAATCGGCTTTGGAGTGCAGGTGGAGGTCTCTCAACTTGATAAGGAGGCCTGTTAATGATTGATTGAATGTCAGCTCTTTGAAGGGCAGGAGAGCTAGAGGAGATGTCAATAGAGGTAGGAGCAGCGGGCATTTTGGAAACTTCAGATGAAGACTGTTCGCTTAGCTTGGCTCGCTTGCTTGAGTCTTCGGCTATATGACTCTTTCCCTTATCGTCACGAGATTTTCTTTTATGGGAGTCATCGTCATGTCGGTCGTCTCTCCTTCCATAGCACCCCTCATGAGCATGTCTCTCGCGAGCTTTCCTAGTTGCTCTTTCCTCATCAGTTTCCCTAGAGGCAGGAAGATAGCGCCTGGGGTCGTAAGAGTCATGCCTCGCATAGCGTTGAAAGTCGTCGTAGTATGAGCCGCTGCGTCCCATGGGAGAACCTGAAAGTGAAGAAGAGACAAAATTTAGAAATCTTTGAGATAAAGAAGCTAAGTGCATATAATTGCTAAAAATCCTAAGTGTGTGTGGCGTGTGAACTACGCGCATCAAGCTACAAACCACTCTTCGGCTTAGGAGTGATGTCGGCTTTTGCAACAGGAGGCAACTTCTGGGTTGATGGAAATGATCGCAAGACGGATGTCGCTTCAATTGTTGGAGAAACAAGCTTAGAGGTGATGGTGTCATCTTTAAAAAGCTCTTGGGAAGTCACCATAAGGTCACTCAGTCCCCCAAAGACATCATCACCATCGTGCCCAACGGAATGGGTCACATCAGCAGTGCTCTCTTCACCACGCTTTACACTCTTTGCAACAAAACTTTCTTTCCCCGCTCCCTCATCAGCTTCTCCAGTAGCCTTCCCGGAATATTAAGGAAATTCTTCTTCTTCAACAACTGGGGGAAGTTTAGATTTGCCAGATAATCCCTCACCGCCAACGGAACTGGAGCATTTCACTAATGAAGCCTATACAATAGGTTCCTTCGGTGCGAATTCCTCTACGGAGGCTGGGGCATCTGACGCTTCCACTTGAGAACTGGGGGCATCACGGGATTGAGTGGATCGAGAAGAATGCAAAAGTCCGAATTGGTGCAAAAACTCGTCCTTCAGCAAGAACTTAATGCTTCTCTCATCAGCAGCTACGGCATTCAATCTTTCGAAAGTTGGTTTGTGACTAGAATCTTTGGAGGGAGGAGGAAGTGCTGCAAAAGTAAAGAATGAAGTTAGCACTTGACGACTCGAATTTTGAAAGGCAGAAGTGAAGTGAACAAAGATAGGTAGCCTTACTTCCTACTCTCTAGATGCCGTAGAATCCAGGAGGGCAACGGACAAAAAAGAAATGGTTTAAGAACCCATGAGCGCTCTCGGGCAGATCCGTAATCAACTTACGGTTTCTTGCACTCCTTACAAGAGTAATCGAAGGGTGATCTTTGTTCCTCCCGAATGAACATAAGTAGCATATCTCCTCGAAGCTTGGGAGGCAGTTAAGCGTCCTCCTGAATAATACGCACAACCTCATCAAGATGACATAGCCATTAGGATGCAACTGGAATGGAGAGATAGTAAGTCGAAGAAGATGTGTTCTGAGAAAATCGTTGAAGGAAGGAATAGCTCCATTCAAACACATTTGACGATTTACTGCACTGAAGCCAGGAGGCGGCCTATCGGCAGTGTCGTTTACCCCAGGAAGCAGAGCATCCGCTTCAGCAATGCCGAATTGAGTACATAGCTGGTTGAAAATCCGTTGGTTCAATGAAGTTGAAACTCTTTTCGAAGGATTCTCTAAAGGGTCAGCTATTGGGAAAACCTCATCGGTTCGCTCTGCTATCTCTTCTTGCGTTTGTTGAGAAGCCATTCTACACAAGGAACTGGATATTCAAATATGAAGGTGCACGTTTCCTAAAAGTGTGAAGTGTTGTGCAAAACTAATAAAATGACAAGCAAATATAACTGGAATTAAACTAGTTGGCGTTTGTCGATTATAAAGTTTCAGAGCTTGTTATTTTAAGTTCAAGTACAGTGTTGATGCAAACAGATCAGCTTTAGTTGATTAATTTAGCTTTGCTTTAATACTTCACTTGAACTGTTAATTCATAGCATTTCGTTCACACAAATTCTCTTAAGTTGATTATTCTTTATCGACTAATCTGCCATTCGATGTGGGTAGTCAATCGCAGTATATTCGCCCTAGTTTTCTGCAAATGTTGTATTTAACAGGTTGTTAGCTTAAAAGTTAATACGATCTGTGAAAAAGTGCAACAAGTTCAAGAAGTTTATTCTGGCAGTTCAAGTTGGAAATTCAATCAAGTTCTGTCAACTTCTAGCAATTCATCAATCACATTCCTACGAGTTAAAGCTATGCTGCGAGTTAAATTAGGTCGCATTGATTCTTTAAGTCGTTCTGCTTTAAGTCATGTGCTATTCTGGCAAGATAAGTCGCAAGTCATTTGGTCGCAATCACTTATGTCGTTCAGGGTTTGAATGATAAGTCGTTAGGTCGTTCACTAGGCCAAGTCGCGCGATTCCTGTCTAAATTGCTAAGCCCAAGCCCTAGGTCGTTCGAAGATCCTAAGTCAGCCACTTCCTAACTCTCCTTAACCCGCTAACTCCTCTTCAATAAACAGCTTGCCTAACTTGCTAACCAGTTAACTTGCAACCCGATAACCCGTTAGCACCTCAACAATGAAATCCATCATCACTCCACCGCCAAATCATCCAAAAACCGATTCAAATCACCTCAGATCCATCATAGATCTGATGCATTGTTGTATTCTCATGAATTACAACGACAACATATCCAATGACGATCAAAAATCGATCGTAACATGATTTGTGATGAAACGCAGCACATGAAATTGGATTAGGGTCGGAAAATGGGGAAATTCACGATACGATGATGGTCGTGGTTGGATAATGATCGGATTCACTTACGTAGTGTGATGGTAAAGATGATCAATGATTGGTTGGTTTGAATTCGTCTTCGAGAGCTCGGAGAATTCTTTAATGGCGTTTCAAAGTGTTAGAGTAGGTGAAGAGAAGAAGGATCAACATAAGCGACTTATATACAGGGGCAATGGAACTCGAATCGGCACGAACGACCTAGCTCTCTCATAAGTCGCTCACGACCTAGCGACTCAGGATGGCGCGAGTTAAGAGGCATCGAAGCACATGACCCAACCCTTAGGCGTATACTTCGAGGGGCAAGTGTTAACACCACTCTTTTTTGCGACCTAGCGACTTACACGACTCAACAACCTACAGCAGGAAGCGACCTATCGACCTAAACCACAAAGCGGCTCAACATGGCATGACCTAGCGACCTAAAGCACAAAGCGGCTCAACATGGCACGACCTAGCGACCTAAAACATAGAGCGGCTCAACGACCTAGCGAGCTATCTCAACGACCTAAAAACCCAGCAAGCTTCAGGGTTAAGTCGCATGCGCACTGCCTCTTCCATTAGGTCGCTTACGACCTAAGCGAGCCGAGATAACTCCTGTGATATACATGCTAAGTCGCTCACGGCATATATCTCGTCCAAGATGGCTCCATTAAGTCCCTAACGACTTATGATACCTCGGGATCACTCTTAGGTCGCAACTCCTTAGGTCGCCCACGGCCTACGCCAAAATACCTAACTCCGAGACTCCCCTATAAATACTCTACCTACTCTACTTTGGTGGGGGACTTTGGGACCTTTTTCGATCGCAAAGATTCTGCTGTTTCACAACCTCTACAACACTTCAAACGCCAAAGACACTTGAAGGAACCTTAAGAGAAGATCAAGTTCATTCAACATGAATTCGAAGAGCTTTTCTGCATCAAAGTTCTAACTTCTTACTTTAATGGTGTTCCAATTGGAGAATTATCGTGGAATTTGTAATCAAGTCGATAAGAGAAAAGATTAAGTGGACGTAGGCTTGACTTTGAGCCGAACCACTATAAAAATTGTTGTCTCTTTGCTATTTTCTTCTATTTTCTGCTTATTTTTAGTTCCCGTACCAACGGGTGGTGCTTTCGCTATATCACAACTCACACCGGGGTGTTAGCGTCCACTTTTAGCTTTAACAAATCCTATTTAATATTTTAAGCCCAATATAAAATATATAAAAGCCGGGCCCAATTTGTAAATAAAAGAAGAAGTGTTCCCCTTTATTATTTTTTTCTCTGTGCAAAACTTCGACCGATGCTTTCTTTCTTCGTTCCTCTTTCTAGGGTTTTGTTCGATTGAAGTTGCCGCTTCGATTATGATCAATTGAGACTATAATTTCACTCATTTGGCTTCGTTAATTGATCATTGGCTTTAGTTGGCTTTCGGCAGCTCCAATTTGTCGAGCTCGAATATTTGGATGAAATTGGTACGTGAGTTTCCTTTTTGATTTTGATTATTGCTCGACTTGATTCGAGTTTTTGTGATTTATTACTCTTGTGTTTTCTTGAACTCGAATCAATGAATTTTTCCGATGATGTTAATGGGTAATTTATAGGGTTTAAAAATCCCAAATTTTAATATTATATTTTTGTTTGAATTCAGACAATTTTGTTCGGCCATTCATTTTTGCTTGAATGCTTAAGATATATTCTGACTTGTTCATCTCATATGTATACTTCATGAATTTGAATTTAGCTCCGTTCTTTTCTCTTTTAACTTTGGCATTTAAAATTTCTGAGATAATTTTTGCTACTTTGTTTATTTCTCTAGTATTTGAATTTTGCTGACATGAGATAAAAATTGACTTCGTTCATTGAAACTGTTACTTTTGTTCGAACTGCACCACTGGATTTTCAAAACTTGACTTGTTAACCTCTAAAAGACTTGACTGTAGTAATTTTATATCTTATCTGAATATGTTGTATGAGTGTATACCATACTATGACCATTTGCTCTTGAGTGTGTGATCTTCTTGGAGCCTGCACTGGGTTTGGTTGAGTTGAGTGCATGTAGAATCCGGTTGTATTTATGGGTTGGTAGTCTTGGTCATGCAGTCTTGTTAGCCTTTCTCTGATATGTATGCTATCTTATTGCTGGTTGCTTCACTTCATTGTAGTCTGGTCTAGTTGAGTTATTTGGTCTTGATGAGTCTGATTCCAATTGCTTCATGTCCAGTGTATTGAACTTGTTTATCACCATATATGTACATACATACATATGTATGTGTGTATATATGTATTGCTGCAGTCCTTGTGTTTGCCTTTGAATCATGTAGATTAGTCATGGTTCTTTAATGATCTGGTTCATCCCTAAATGTTTGCATTTGTGTATGCTTCTCTCTTGTGCCTGAATGCATGTTGTAGTGTGACTGGAAGGTTTGATTTGGTTGAGTCATTTCATGTTCTCGAGTCATGTATCATGTGTAGTTTCTACTTCTTCGTACATCACTTTATACATGTGCACTACATGTTTCTGTATGAATTTCTGAGCCTGGTTCTTGTGCATTTTGACGTCGTTGTCCTTTTATCTTATTGATGATGTTGTTGTCTGGATGAAGTCTTGTTGCATTGATTCTTTGAGCTGCACGCTCCACTGTACATGTTATGGTCATACTTGTTTTCTGCCTATTTGTATATTTCTGGTTTCACTTGAATTTTCATATTGCTTTGAGTCGAATTCTTTGTTGCTTCAAGTTACATTAGGATTTGGTTTATTTGATTGTCCATGGCTTTACTGTCGAGTCTGTTCTCATGTCTTTGTTGCTCCTAATATGTATACATTTGTGCATACATATGTATATATGTATGTGGCTTGATATTGACTCTGGTTATATTCCATATCCAGTTCATGTGGTCAGAAGCTTTTTGAACATTTTGTTCCATTGGCATGTGTTCATGCTTGAAAGCTGGTTGTATGTTGGTTGTCCAGTGATTGTGGTCGAGTTTGGTTATAGTATTGTTGTCAGTTTTGGTATGGTCCTCTTGTTCATGTAGGCATGTTTGTGTGGTGTGTCCGAAGCTCAACTTTGCACATGTGTTAATGTAGTCTGATTTCATGTGCCAATGAGCATGTTTGCCACCTCTGGTTTAGTTCATACCTTTAACCTGATATAAGTATATGTACTTATACGCATATGTGCATACATATGTCACTTTGCCTGTTGTAGTCAGGTCATGTATACATATTTTCTCTTAGAGTCTGGTTTCACATGATGTTTGGTCTGAAGCTTGATCTATGTTGCATTTGAGTTGTTCGGTGGTTTCATGAGTATGTTTTCATCCCTCAATGTTTGCATGAGAGCTTGTTTCTACTGTTAGTAACTGTGCACATACAAGCATGTGTGTGTGTGTGTGTATAATTATTATGCCTATCCACTTGGTCGAGATTTGAACTCTGTTGTAGTTTTGAATTATGGTATGCAATTTTCCTTTTCGATTTATGATTATGCTTGACTCGGTTTTTCATTCGAACTCTGTGTTCGTTTTGTATTTTGGATTGCACCTGTGTCGAGTTCAGCCTTGGCTTATGTACAATGATACACTGTGCATGTTACAAGCTGTTCATGTAAGATGAATTTAAAAGAAATGATGACGAATAACCTAAATAACTGAGACAAATGATATTTTCAAACACACACTTTTATTGTACACTGCAAAATATCTTTTTCAATTTTACCGCGTCAGTGTATATTTTTCAGATAATTCAGATGTTGGATACAAACTAGAATAGAGTTGAAGATAAAATGACGAGTGTGAGTGAATATGTAGAGAGGTGAAAGTTTGTAGATTGAAAGATGTGTTGTAATTAAATTTGTAGTGTAATTGAAAATGTATATGTGTAGTGAGAGCTCAAATTTGTACTATCCAAAATTATAATAAAATATTTGTTTGAATAAAATATTTGTTTGAATATAAATTTCGTGTTATTTATTTTATTCATCAAATTTATTTAATTATGTGAAAAATAAAATAATACAATAACAAATACATTTAATGAATATATATATATATATATATGTTTATTATCATCAAATAAAAATCATATACTAGCATATTCAACACCTAAAACCCTTATTACTTTTGTATAAAACCATGCTATGTTTGTTTACTCGGTCTCATTTCTTATTTCCCCTCATCAAATGTAACTAGGGTTTCTTCCTCTTCTTCCTAAATTTTCTAATGTTCAATCGATCTTCGGATTTGATAATATTCTTGTAAAATTACTTCTTTACGAGTGATTTGATATAAGCGCTTGTTCTCTAATAGCTTACTGATAGTCAATTTGTGCAGTTTTATTTCTAAAAAACCTTAGACTTCTGTAATCTTCGGATCTAATAGTATTCTTGTGAAATTTCTCACCTGCGAGTGATTTTACATGAATATCTGTTTCCAAATAGCTTGCTGATCAATAATTCAAGCAGTTTCCTTTCTCAACCTCCTGAGACTTCTTCGATCATCATATCAGACTTTAGTCCTGCAAAATTACTCTTTGAGAGTGGTTTTGTAAGGATATCTGTTCTCTGATGACTTGCCGGTAGATGATTTATGTCTAGTTTTCCTTTAATGACTTGTTCACGAACGAAGAACAAATCAATTTCTATGTGCTTGGTTCATGAATGAAGGATGGGATTAGCTGAGAGGGAGATTGCACTCAAGTTGTCGCACCAGATTACTGACTTTCTGGAGATATACACTCTCGTTTCTCTGATGAGTGATTCGAGCCACATAATTTCGGTCGTTGCACTTGCCACACTGCGATATTCAGCTTCAGCACTTGAACGAGAGATAGTTGGTTTCTTTCTTGAGCACTAGGAGATTGGATTATCGCCTAAATAAATGCAGTCATCTGTTGTGGATCTTCAATCATCAAGGTCGGATGTCCAGTCCGCGTCTGCGTATCCTTGAATATTTATTGCTTTACATGCTTTTAAACATATTCCATGATTTAGAGTGCCTTTAGATATCTCAAAATTCATTTCACCGCTTTTCAGTGATGATCCAAAGGTTCCTGCATATAGAGACAAACTTTATTTACACTAAATGACATATCTGGTCTGGTAATTGTAACATATTGTGAGGCAACTACTATACTTCTATATTGTTTTACATTGTCTATTGGCTCACCTCTATGCTTAGATAAGTGTAAATTACTTACCATTGGTATTGGCATAGGGTTAGCTTCACTCATGTTTTCCCTGTCAAGAATTTATGAAATATACTTGCTTTGACATAGAAGTAATTCATTACCTGATTTCCTGAATTCTTCAATTCCTAGGAAATAGTTTAGATTCTTTGAGTCTTTAATTGAGAATGCTTGTTTAAATGATGAATGGCACTTTTGATTTCATCATTACTTCTCCCTGTGATTATAATATCATTTACATATACTAAGATATAAATTATAGTATTATCATTCATCTTGATATAAAACTAATTATCAGACCTAGTTGGTTTGTAACCTAAACTGGTTGGAGCAGTTTTTAATTTTTCATACTAGACCCTTGGTGTTTGTTTGAGTCCATAGATTGCTTTGTGTAGTTTGCATACCATTTTCTTATTGTCGTTTCTAACATATCTTGGTGGTTGTTGCATATATACTTCCTCCTAAAGTTCATCATGTAGGAATGCATTATTGACATCTAGTTGTCTAATATTCCATTTGTTATGTAGTGCTACTGTAAGAATCACTTTGATTGTTGTTGGTTTGGCCACTGGAGAAAATGTTTCACTTAAATCAAATCCACATTGTTGTGAATATTCTTTTGCTATAAGTCTTGCTTATACTTTGCTATTTTTCCTTCTGCTATCCTTTTGAGTTTATATGTCCATTTACACCCCTTTTGGCACTGGTACAACGCTCCAAGTCTTATTTCTTATTAAAGCATGGTATTCTTCATCCATTACTAATTTTCAGTTATTATCTTTGACAGCTTCTTCATAATTAATTGGTTCATCGTGATTCAATATTGTAGTGTAACTTTAGGTTTAAAGATTCCATGCTTGGATCTTGTTATCATATGATGACCTTCTCTTGCAGATGATTGGATTTGGCCGGTACTTAATTGGCTGACCTAATGTGGACTTGAAGAGTGTTCTTCATCATGATATGGTGTTTCATTTCCTTGCCTATTTGCCCCATGACTGCATGAACTTTTAGGTGTATCCAGACATGATTGTTCATTAGACATAGTATGTTGAGATCGTGGTTCACTTGATCATCAATTGTACCTTTTTTACTTGCTCACTTGAGTAAATTGATATTGGATCAATATATGCTTTGGCATTGTAGACTTTCAGAGTGGTTTTTATTTCAGTCCTTGCAAAAGGAAAGACATGTTCATTGAGAGCAACATGCCTTGAAGTAATTATCTTGCCATACTGGTTAGACACTTGTATCCTTTTTGGTTAGATGCATAACCAATAAATGTACATGATAAGGATCTAAAACTTAACTTATGGGTATTATATGGCCTCAAGAATGGAAAACACATGCAACCAAATGCTTGTAGCATAGTATAGTCTGGGAATACATTGAATAACTTTTGAATTGAAGATTTGTTTTGCAGTTCCTTAGTTGGCATTCTATTAATGAGATACACTGTTGAATTGAAAGAGTCTGGCCAGAACTTCAGAGGCATTGATGCATGTGCTAAAAATGTGAGACTTGTATCTACTATGAGTCTATGCTTCCTCTCAACCAAAACATTTTGCTTAGATGTATATGGACAGGTAGTTCTATATATTATTCCTAATTTCATGATATAATCCTTTGAAGGCTTGAACTCTGCTCCACCATTAGTCTGAATTATCTTTAATTGGTTGTTTGTTTGCTTTTTTGCTAGAATGATAAATTGCACCACTGCATTTTGTGTTTCTGCATTTGATCTAAGAAAATATATCCAAGAATATTTAGAAAAGGAATCTACAAATGAAATATAATAATTAAAACCATAATCGAAGTTAACTGGAGCTGGACCCCATACGTCAACTGCTACCATCTCTAGTGGTTTGTTATACTTAGTTGATGATTTAAGAAATGGTAGCTTGTGACTTTTTCCCATTTGACATGATGTACACGTATAAGGTAGTGATATATTCTCAAATTCAATATTATTATTTTTCAACACAAGTTTTACAATGTCTACACCGGGATGTCCCAGTTTACAATGCCACATATAAAACACTCCTTTATTATCAACATTAATATCACACTTGGAGAGGTTGCACCATTTCCTTTTAGGTGTTGACTTACAATTCTGCATTAGATTGAAAATGTATAGTCCATTTTACTCATTACCCAGTAGCAAAATTTATCTAGTTAGTAAGTCCCTAACCAAGAATTTTTTTGGATAAAGTTCAAAATATTCTTGATTATCATTGGCAAATTGAGATACACTCATCAATTTTTTCTTAATCAGTGGTACTCTAAGTAAATTATTAAGATGCAACTCTCTTTTATCGCTGATTTTTGCATTTCCAGTGTGTGTAATTTCTATTGACTTGCCATTACCCATAAAAATAGACTGCGTACTTTTATACTCCTCGTTTCCGAGATTGAGATCATCAAGATTATTGGTAATGTAATTTGTTGCACCTAAATCTGGATACCAGTCTTCATATTGCATATAATCAGATTTTGCTTGTTGTTCCATGTCAGTTTGACTTCTTGAATTGTTGTCGTGTCATCTTAAATCCAGATTTGGATGTGTAATGTTATTATTTGGATTAAAATTTCTCTGATTGTTGTGCTGATTTACTGCAAAATTTTGATCAAATCTGAAATAGCACTTAGTAGTTCTATACCCAAACCTTTCACATATCTGACACCTAGGCCTATTTTAATTGTTCCATCTTCCACCATACCTCTGTAGTTCTGTCCGCTTCTTTGACTGTTTTGTTGAAACTTGTTGTTTGTTGCCTTTTCTTGATTCTTGCCTTTGAAATTTGATGCACAGTTTACCGATAAATCTGAATTCAGTGGCTTCTTTTGCTCTATTCTACCTTCAGTGCCAAAAATGTATAGTGTACATATTGAATGCTTGGTAATGTTTCTTTTGAGGACATGATTGCTACAACTGATTCATATTCCTCATCTAAGCCACTGAAGATCGTTAATATTTGTTCAGACTTCAAGATTCTGTGGCCAGCAGTATCAAGTAAATCACAGTAAGTTTTGATTTTGGTTAAGTATTCTTGCACTGACATATTATCTTTTCTTAGACTTTGAAGTTGCCTTTTGTAGTGAATGATTCTTGCTGCTATTTGAGAATAAAAGATTTGACCAATTGCTGCCCATATTTCTTGAGAGGTCTGCATCCAACAATTTGGGATAAAAGACTTACATTAATCGATGACATTACCCAAGAAGCTAGTAAACTATCTTGTCTTTGATAGTTTATATAATCTTGATTTGCTATCAAATTGCCCTCGCTGCTTTTTGTCATTTTTGATGGTATTGCTATTGTACCATTGACATATTCTTAAAGTCCATACCCTCTTACTACAGTTTCTGTTCGATATTTCCATGGTAAAAGGTTAGTTTCATCTGGTTGAACTGCTAACTGACTTTTTGGATTTACGATGGACAGATTTGAGGTTTCTTTGATTGAGATTGAGGGATTTCTTCTTGTGGGTGATGTAGTTGTAGAATTATTGTCTTCTTCTCCAGCCATGCTGTCAATTTTGATTCATAGAAGTGGATTGAAAAAGTTGATCTTGGCGTGGCAGGCTTAAGATGCAGCCAAGTGAAATATTTCGAGGAAATAGGTTCGAAACTACCTCTGTTCAATCAAGAATTCGATTCTTGATTGAAATCTGGTGAGTAAAAGATGATAACTCACTTCTCTAGTAAAGAGATGATCTGAGGAGAAGATACACTGCAGCCTATCTTGTTTGATGAAATCTCTCTGATGAGATTTAGGTGTGGCAGTGATCAAACTAACAGTAAAATGTTAATTTGTGATTCTGGTGACTGAGCAGTGAATACTTGATCAAGAAGTGGGTAAATCTCCGATGATGAGTCTAAACTCTAAGGAAAATTGATACAACTATCTCTCAAATGATGATTCTGATCTGACGAAGAAATTGAATTAGGTTTTCTGTTGCCGTTGGGCGCTATCGCTCTGATACCATAATAGAAATTTTGTATTATTATGCGATAGAGTGATTCAGCAATACACTGATAAAATTTGTGTTACACTCCGTACATAATATACAAAAGGTAACGTTCAAGGGAAAAGTCTATAATACCCTGAAACCCTTATTACATTTGTATTAAATCATGTTGTGTTTGTTTACTCGATCTCATTTCTTATTTAGAAGTATTGAAATAGGAGTGAGAATAGCGTCTACTAATGAAGGATGCTAATGAACACGGACTAGATTTACATAATTAAACCATAAGATAACATATCATAAAAGTTGAAGGGGTAGATTATTTGGCAATAATATTCAAGGTAAAGGAATTTGTTTTACAACCCTATTATTTATGGAAATAAGTACAACCTTTCTGTCACTTTTCATATTATAAATTAAATCTTTAAAATTTCCAACACTAAATCACACATAAATTTGTCACGATAAACAATTAATAATTTTGGTTCAAAATCAAAAACATCAAATTAAGTACAAGAACGACAATTCAAGTTGCTTGCATTGAACTTTATTATTGTTGTTGTTGTTGATCAAGTGAAACACTTATTTTGATGTCTCGAAGGTTTAAATCCATAATCTTAAGAATCTCAAACTATATCATTAACCACCCGAGCCAGAGGTTTGTGACAGCTACTTGCATTTCTAAAATGTAAAGTACAATACAATTAAAAAAAATGCACAATTGATTATAGTTTGAATATCTAGTATGTTTATATAATTTAATTTGATAAAATATATCATATTTAAAATATAATCCAAAATAGTTTAACAAGAACATACGAATTTGAAATCATTATGCACTTTGCAATCCAATGATAGAATGAAATGAGGTAGTTACAAGTAGATTGCACTGCAGAAATGCAACATACAATAAAAGTGATCAAAAGAGCATAAAAACACACTATTTTGAACACTTTCGAAATTTATAGCCTTTTTTTTTACATTTGACACGTTATTTTAATTACATAATACACAAGAGGTTTTAGCAAAAGGAAATATATCTAAAAAAATTGATATTTCGTAGAAGAGCAAAGTAAAACGAAATCAAAAAAGTCTAAATGAATCAAGCGACTATGACAATGTAATATAATCATTTACAATCATCCATCATTTTTGCTTAATAACATAACACCGAAACTTATTTTTAACAAAAATAAGCATGTTGCGTTGTAAGATCAGTCCTAGGGGTCGGTGAGTTCAAAATTGGACTCATCACTGACTGTCAGGATTGATTTGACGATTCTAGTAGTCATTGAATCATCCGACATTTACAATGTCGGATAAATACAGTCAATATCAATTGCTTTCACGTGGATTGCAATCATGTCCATACACATATATGTGGCATTACAAATGCCGAACAAAGTAGTATGTTATTAGGACGAGAGAGTGTGGATCAATGAAAAGTAATGTTTTTTTATTTGAATGACTGATTTTTGTATTGGAGATGCTCTCTAAGAAAGCAGGATAAACAGCTATTTTAAATATAAAACAGAAACTAAAGGATTACTTCATAAATCAAATGGTTGGTTTTAACTTTCAAAGTATATTCCGGAAGAATTAAAGATGTAAACCTAATTTCAACATAAGCAATTTTGCAATTAGCACATCGATAATGTTGATATCATCAATCTCACACACAAAAGAAAGAAGAATAGAAAACTAATATGCCATTAAATATTCTGCATAGGGTATTTTTTTTTTTTTTTTCAAATATTACAACACAAAGTATAACATCTACATTATTTTCTCAAATGATAGTGCTTGCAGGTGCGCACTGCCACACTCTTGCTCTTTTGTATGTAAGAATGCCAGCAGTAAAATTACATAATTTTGTGTATACATACTTAGAGAGCCTGGTAGCCTTCAATATTTCTTTTGTTATAGTTGATAGCATAAATAATCATCACCACTATGCCGCAAACTAAGACGTATCCCCACCAATTTTCCATTGCATCGAATCTCCCTGTGTAGTCCTATTCAGTTAAATCTCCACTAAAATTGTTTACATTCTCTGCTCAGCTTACACACACACTTATGTATGTAAGTATGTGTGTGGGGTGCGTGTGTGTATACATCAATGGAAAATAGGAACAAAAATCTAACCCATCATATTTTAACCGTTTTAACTGTTGGATCTCATTGTTATAGCAACTCCAGCAGCATCAATTTGGTTTAAAATGGTACAAATCCCCACTTTTTTTGTCCTCATGCTATAGCATTGCGAGTTTGAGCATGGGGATGAGAAAAAAAAATAGGACGGACTGCTATTGTTTTTAACGTGGATACCCTAAACGGTATTTAGAAAACCGTTTAAGCTAATTGGGCTTTTAAACACCGTTTTACGGGGATTTGGTTGTTTATAATTTTATAAACGGCTCTTGGAAAATCGTTTATATGCTAAATGGTTTTCTGGAAACCATTTAACACTAGAAAGGTTTTCCAAAAACCGTTAATGGTTTTTTTGTTTGTAAAATAAAGGAAATGATGGCCAATTCCTCTCATGCGCTGCTGGAATAGCGAGAGGAATCAACGTTCTTTTCTTTCCTCCTCACATTAAAAGCCCCAACCCTGCTAGAGATGCTCATACAATTCATACAACGGTCGATAAAATATGCAGAAGAGGAACTTACATGGCATGGCTAGCTGTTGAAAAATAGTATATTTTGGTTCTTGAGGCGTTTCTTCAGCAATTAGGAGATAGAACAGTCCCATAACTCCTGTATGAAGCTGACTTCTGCTATAATTTGATACGTGAGTCAAAATTTCCCCATCTGAAATTTTTATAGAGCCTGGTTTGGGATAACAAGTTGACATTCCTACGATGTATCCTTCTTCATTTCCAGGTTCCGTTCCACTTCCGTATGTTGGAAATGATGAACATATAAGTCTTCCATCCTAATGATTTTTATACAATTGTCAAAACATCAGCATCTAACCATTAACTATGTACTATTGCAATTCAATACCAACTATGTAACTGTAAGTACTTAGACTATGTGGTAACCTACAATCACTTTACTAAAGCTTTGCTGGGCAGCATACACCTTTGGCACATATAATTCTTCATCCCTTGTCCAGAAAATAAAATAAAGCTCCTTACCTACTCTAGATAGAAAATCTATCTTCAAAAAGAGAGAGAAAGACAAGTCCCCGAGAAATCAGATCCCTACTCTGGTTCAAAACCAAGTAGAAATGCTCTTATTGTTGTGTAACGACGGTCGGAACAAGCTCCCCATCTCCAGCACGTGGCATACGCACATGGGTTAGCACACACTTTGTTGTAACAAAAGGAATCCCCAATGTTACGTGCCTACCAACCCATATTTATACACCACTTTTCCATATTATTTAGCGATGTGGGACTTTTCTCCAATCCAAACCGCCGTTCCTCCTTGCGGTAACCTTTGAGAGTACTGCCGTGTCTGCATGGCCCAGTCCGTGACCTTCGGCTCTGATACCACTGTTGTGTAAAGACGGTCGGAACAAGCTCCCCATCTCCAGCACGTGGCATACGCACATGGGTTAGCACACACTTTGTTATAACAAAAGGAATCCCCAATGTTACGTGCCTACCAACCCATATTTATACACCACTTTTCCATATTATTTAGCGATGTGGGACTTTTCTCCAATCCAAACCGTCGTTCCTCCATTAAACATGCGAGACAACTCTAACACTGATTACTTTAAGATGATTATCTCATAAATCTAATGGTGGTAGAGAATTGCATCCATTTTAGCAAGGTTAAATCTTTAGTACCAGAATTGCTAAAATGCACCAAATTCGTTACAGCGATTAGGTTTCTGATCTAATCACCTTAAAGTAAACAGAATATCCGCCCATGTTGCGTGAGCCCTTTGAATTTGTTCTACCACTCTATAGCAATTGATAGGGAATAACCCAAGTTAATTAGTAGAAAAGGTACGCCATAAATAATGATGTGCCTTTAGATTGTCTATCTAAAATATTGGGAGAACCCTTTTGGTATCAATTTATCACCTATGTTCGGAAAGAAATATCTAGTAATATACTGTTTTACAGAAGCAATTTTAACGCTATGTATACCACATAAAAAACTTCCTTACCTGACCGTAAAGTGCAGCACCTAATCCACCTGAGTGTTGGTGAGAAACACCATAGATGAGATCACCACCTCGGGGCAAAATACTCTTGGTAATTTTTGTATCTATACACCTTCCGTTTGATATCCCTTCTTCACCACACGGGTCCACTTGATATTCCACCTATACACATTTCATACAAAAAATAAAAATCGTAAACATAACATGATATAAGATATAAACACAAGAGAAGGCATCATGAATCAAACAAGCTCCAACCTTGCAACGCTTCTGAGATTCAGTGATATCGAATATATAAATCTTAACGGGCACAATAGCCTCATCCCACTCCATCCACTTAACCGTATACCTCAAATACCGCTTCCTAACATCTCCACCATCAACCCCATCTCTCAACTCACACTGCATCTTATCATGGCAACAATGTAACCCTCCAATATAACCATCACTCAGACCATCATCCTTACTAACATTGTACAAACTACATTTGCATTCAGTGCATCCTACTCTATCCTTCACTCCTCTTGTATCTATAGCATGAATGTTCATCAACCATTTCTCTTCATACCCATTTGGTACCTCTTTAGGGTCTCCTGCTACAATGCCATAAGGATCTGGTACCCATGTAAGAGTTTTACGGGTTTCGGATCCTAGTCCAAAGTTTTGTCCAAGAGTGTTGTTACATACTCCTGAATTTCTTCCAAGTACGAAATTTTTGGAGTTTGATTTGTCTATGTAGTATTTTTCCACGAGCCAGTGATGAAGGTAAGTTTCGTGTAGAGGGATGGGGTTTCCATTTTCATCTACTACTTCAGCATTAAACTTTTGATAGCTATGTGGCCTTTAGGGAATTTTACGTCGTAGTATAAATGATTTACAACTGATCCAGGTCCTTGGAAGAAAGGAGGCGATAGGAAAATCGATGTTTTTAGTTTGTTGTTGGGTGTTTGAGATGCGTTGTATGATGAAACTGATATAAGAATTGCAAATAATAGTATCCATAGTGAATGAATCTGCATTTTACCTGAAATGAAAAATACATTAATTTTCATCCCAAAGAAGATGTCTTATGTCTGGTAACACATAAATGATTCATTTTTTGGGTATAATATGTTTGCGTTATGACATATATGTGTTGTAATTGATATCCATTTTCCTTAGATGAAAAGAACAACTAAGCTTTATTTTTGGTTGATCAGGTTAATAAAATGGTTGTGTATTTCACATAAGTTGCTTTGCAGGTTATTAACTAAAGTATTATTTGCCGAATTCAAGTATTCAAACTGTAAGGTGTGTGTATATTTGATACAATCAAGCATCACAGAATTCATAGAAAACTAATTTCATATAAGTTAACTACATGAATTCCTTGCACATAATTTTTATGCAATTTGGAACTTAACTTCAACTAATTATCTATCCAATAAGTTAAATGAGGCACATGACCTATAACTAGTACAAGGCCCATGGTTCGAAGATGGGGGTTTATTGTGGTTGTAGTGTCAATGCGGATTCATTCTTAATTAGTATGTGCATGTCATTAGTCAAATGAGCCGTGAGTTATGGTGTATGAATTTTGAACTATAATTCATTTAGTTTGATATACATTAGTCAAATACACTTTATCACAATGTTGTATCAAGTGGCAGTAGCAAGGATTCTTGGAAGCTAAGGTTTTGACAATACATTAATTATGTAAGTATAAATGTTTTTAAATATTTTAGCATCAGATCATCATCCCATCCATGGATGAAGGACCCTAAAAACCTCAATTTTGAGTTTCTATATTGGAATTTCTGTGAAACATGGTATATTTACTCTGTTTTTTTTTTCTAAAAAAAAAAAAATTAATTCATCACAAAATAGGTGCTCTTAATCTTTGATTTTCAATATTTCCGATTTATCAAGTTTTCCCATACCTTGCGCTCTTTCAGTGTAGATAAAACTAACATCACATGATAAAACGAACATCCATAATATTCAAACGTGTCTACAAATCAAATAAAAACTACATGTGAACGAGAAACGATTCTGCAAATGGCAGCTACCACCGATTAATCGAAAAGAGTAACCGGGAAAGAATGTATTTTTCGTGCGAAATATTCAAATACCATTTGCTGGAATTAATCGCCGTTGTTAAGCAACGACCGAGTATAATACAAAAATGGGGAAGAAAGGCCGAACCTTATTTTTGCCTCCAGCGTGAAATACGAAATGCAGAGTGAAGAGAAACACAGGTCTAAATTAGATTTTATGAATGTAACAAGGCAACAAGCACTTGTGGAAGTACACTAAAATTAAAGAAAAGGTCCAATCTTTAATAAAAATTGGATAGCATTGCTTTTTCTCGAATTCTACATCTTTCGTGCATTGCAGGCCCAATTAATCCCTTCGATGCGCAGATTTAAAGACATGCTTGTTCAGAAATTTCATTCATTCATCCACATCTATCCTTTTTTTTTTATCCATGACAATAACTTAACTTTCATCTTTCTTCCTCCTCAAACGATCAAATTAAGATTTCCTTATCCAATTTTTTCATGACCATTCCTTTTTTATCTAATGTTTTATTAATAAATATGAATCATACTAATTTGGTTATGACAATGGTGTCATCGATGTTAGTCGTGGGTAGATTTTCGTTTTTCGAAATTACGTAGTTCTAACTATGACTATCATAGTAAGGAATAATTTTCAGCTTAAACTTAGTGCTATCATAAAACATAGCAAAGAACATTATCATTATTCCAATCAATAATATCTGATCCTTGTTACTTTTATTGCTATTTTAATAAGAAAGGGAAAAACATTAAAACCAGTTGTAATAGAAAATAGTATCATATAGTCAAATATATTTAATTTATCATTATCATTCTCTAAAATACCAACAGAGTAAAATATGTTGATTTACATGCAAATTCTAAATATAATTATGAACCTTAAAACATCGACTCCTAATATGAATAGATGAAATATTTTTACTTATATTGTTCATCTCGTTTTTTTATTTCGATGTGTTTACTTCTAAATCCTTTTTTAAATTTAAGATGAGTGTATGAAGCATTTTTTTTATCATTTAATTTTATTAGATGTTCAATTGGCGTTAGCGAGTGTTTTAGTGGGTGTAAATAGTAACACCATTTTTTTTGCTTCCAGGCAATAAATATTTGAATCCACCTAAGCTTGTTGAAATATTATGTTCATTAGTGAGAGAATCTTCATAAAAAATTGAAAATTATAAATCGTTCACTCTTTTAAAATTACACTTTAAATCCATAGTAATTTAGACATTTTCATGGTTTTATATTCATTTGCAATATTGAAAAATTAAATTCTCATGAAAAATTCAAATAATGCGCCATTAAGCGCTTCACATTTGCTTCTTGCAACTACCGTGAAATATTTAATAATAATAAATATAATTTTGTAATTATTAATACCATATAATTTATTATTTTACTTAGTTGACAACCGTCTTTAGATGGTAATCACTGTAGAAATTAAGTACTGGTGGTCGGAAAATCATTATTCGACTCTACAGTTTCCCTATGCGGCATAATTCCACTGCCCTCAACAAAGTTTTGCAATTGTTGTCATGTGATTGTCCTACCATTTATGTATTAAGAAGTCAAAGATTTTGATGATATTCCTAAAAAATGGTATTGAGTAAAGAGAATTGTGATGTCCATAGAGTAGCTCACTTCAAATATTCATGTAGGCGATCCCGTTAACAAATATATACAGTAACAAAATTCCTTTGATTTGGAATTTTTTTTTAAAATAAGGGATTGACAGAGTGTTTATAACAATTGTGACCTAAACCTTTCATCGAACATGAAAATGGATGTTTTAGAAATGTATCATAAAGAACATTGATAAGTTTTTCGATTGTTGTCTACGGTTCCAAATATTGGATCACAAAAATATCGATTTATTCTTTGTTTTCTCAAAAAGTAGGACTACTTCGAAAGTGTTTTGGTACTCGCGACGAACGTGCATGTAAAAGGATAAACATGATTGCTAATGAATACAAAAAATTATTTTGAACAAATTTGTTAAATTTTACTAAATATATTAACCTAATAAATAAAATTGTGAACTTGTCAAAAAACTATTATACATGTCTTTGCTAAATATGTTAGTTTTTTCATGATACTTGTAAAATTTTCTCATAACATTCTATTTTAAGAATATTAGATTGATTGTTATCTCATTCCTATTTTAGATGCGGTCGCGACTCCGAGCTTAAGATCAACGCAAACATCTCCAACCCGACTAGCTTCATATGTGACCTAGCTTTAAATTCCCGAGTATATATTATCTCCAACCTGTTTTATAAAATAAGATTATTCTGAAGTTTTTCAAAGTATGTATCTATATGTAACCAAAACGAAAATTGTTCATGAAGTTTAATAATCTAGAAAACGATGGTTGTAAGTAGAATTAATTCATTTGCCATATATTCAAGTTCTTCACCTTAAGTCTAGTACTTGTAGCATTGTTGAACACATACACTCTCAGAACTTAGAAGTTAATTAAGTTATAATTAATACATGAATTTGTAATAAACTAATTGATACATGAACTGTAGTTTATCTGCAGTAGTAAGAAGTTTATTAAGTTTCCGGTTTTGGTGTTTATCTCTAAAATAATTATTACATTTATTTTAGATGCATGGATGTATATGATATGTTCAAGTTAATTGTAATATTAGTAACGTATACACTTTGTTTTCATACTGGAAGTATTTAATTTGAGAAAATATTGACATTTACTTAGATTATACATGATTTAACCAAATCTTTTATTAATAAAACAATTGTACGCACAAAATATATAATACTACCATACGTACGGAAAATTTATAAAAATTAATGGTATATTTTCGATAATATATTATATCTATATTAATATCAAAATTGATAATGTTATTTTAGTTAATAATACAATTATGTGAAAAATAAGGTAAATTTTGTTCACACGTAGGAACGGTACCATTGCACTTAAAAATTCATACGGTTCTTCACCATATAATATAATGATAGTTTTCTGATGATGCATCGCTCTTTTTTTTACATATTCTAGCAATATTTTGACTATATCCATGGATATGATTGAAATATTGGTAGAATCTGCGAAAAAGAAGCGACGTCCATCATCAGAAAAAACCATCATCATAGTAAATGCGGAAAAACAAAGGCAGTTTAAAGCCATAACTGTAGTAACTAGACATGCGTGGTAGCATTGTTATAATTGGTGATGATGGATTGGGGAAGTATGGAGGGATGCTGTTAGCAGTGGAGTTGTTGACCATCAGGTGGTTGTCGCCACTAGCACTTTTCCATCCATCATCACTAGTTATAACAGCACTACCATGCATGTCTCCAATCACCGTCTCGGTTGCACGACATGACAACATGGTAATGTGAATAGAGGTGCATGGGCTTGCATGATAGTGCTGTTATAATTAGTAATGGTTAGTTCAAATAGTACTGTATGAGATTAGTGCCGGCCCTACTATTTTTGTTGCCCTAGGCAAAATCTAAGAAAAAACGAGTGGGAAAAAAACAAATCAAAAAAAGGCAGTTGTAGAAATCGAACCCTGGTTGATATGGACACAAGTTAGGCATTAAACTATTGAACTACATGGTGCTTCTCTCATTAGTTGCCCTGCTACTCTAAATGATTAATATTTTTTAAAGTGTCCAATACCTTTTGTTGTCCTCTCTGCCACCTCTGGTGATATTTCCCTAGGCACATTTCTCGGTTGCCTTGTCTTTAGGCCAGACTTGGAGGAGATGTTGTTAATACCAGAGTCGTCAACTGCCAATGATGATTCTTATCGCCACCAGTGGTAACAGTACCGCCACCAGCACCACTCCAATTATCGCTATCGGTTATACCAAAACTACCATCAAGTCTTCAAAAGCCTCATTCTATCAATATTACCATGTTGTCATGTCATGCAACCATCTTCAGACTCGTATAAGGAGGCATGAGGAAGAAATATTAGGGGTGGGCATGGGTCGGTTTGGTGCGGTTTGAATCCAAATCGCTTCTGCATCGTATCAAATGGTTCATCAAAAATATAAACCATTATTCTATCTTTTAAATGGTTCGGTTTCGATTCGGTTTAATGTAATGCGTCCAGTTTTTGTCTAATCCGGTTTGAACCATATTAAATATGAAATAAGAGAATTACTTCCTTCAACAATCAATTTATAAAGGCAACTGTGTGAAACATTTACACTTAAAGGTTAAAAAACACTCAATGTTATACTAAAATGAAAGATTAGTTCTGCATCTTATGAATATTTCAATTTGATATTTAGCTACAAGCGAGATTTTTCTAGTAGATTTATCAAACATCAATGCTAATCGATGAATAATCATTAAGTAAAATGACTAGAATAAGATTATAATTAGCATATATCTAAAAAAAGAGATGAAAAATATTATACCAAAACTATAACTTCGTTTTCTTTATGACAATGGTTATTAGTAATATAAAAACAACATACACCGAAAATAGAACACACATCATTAGAATTTAAAATGAGATAAGAGTTGCTTATATTTTTATCATAATATTATTAGTGTAAATTTTCGGCTCGGTCAGGTTTAATATGATCGATTCAATCGTCCAAACCACAAGTTTGGTGTCGTTGCTTTGGTCAAAAGATTCGGTGTCGGTTTTTGCATCTTTTTTATGGTCCAGTGTGGGCGGATTCTGTATAGTGGTGTAGTTTATACCCATCCTTAAGAAATACGGTCAAACAGAGGAAGCAAGTCGAAGACTTGTACCAAATGATGTATATATTTATGATATTGTTTACTGTATAGACATATTGTGGTATATAACATTATTTATGGTCATGATGTGGTATGGACATGATTTTGTATGAATATGTAAGTATCATTTTGATGGAATTTTTATGGTGTTGTTTTACTTTTTCCATGATACTTTGTTATTTTATTGGTCTTACGTATATTTTGATATAATATATATTGTGTTATTTTGGCGTTATATCTGTCTGTGTAACATTGTCGGTATATATGACTTGTTTTGTGCAGTGGTTTGATGGAAAGAAGGGCAATAAAAATGCTAAAATTTGATTTCAGCAAGTCATCCAAAAATCATGATTATACATTTTTGGTGTAGGCGCCTAGAAGTCGTCTGCAAGTTGTCGGCAATATGGTCGTTAACAAGTCGTCGAAAAATTAGTCGTTGCCAAGTCGTCGGTATTGTGTTAACCGTTGTCGTCGGCAAGTGGTGGAAAACTATTTTGCCATGAGTTTTACACCGATGACTATTTTATCGTCATTAAATCATTGGTAAAATGTTTACCGATAACTTAACATCGGTAAAACCCTATATTTCTTATAGTGTTTTTTCTTTCTATTTTATTAGTATTTTTTATTTGAATATCATTCGTTTTATATTTCATTATCTTTGTTTTACTCTTTTTCAATATAGTAATTTTATAATATTCTTGATTGAATTAGGATAGCTAGATCAAGTGGTAAAGATCTCTTGATTGTATTCTATAGATTTTGAGCTCAATTTCATTAGATATCAAAATAAGTACTCTGCTTAAAATTAAGCATCACTCTTGCTGTCAAAAAAATATTCTTAATTGAATTAAATGTATTTATGAAAATTCACATTCATATGAAAATTAACGATGCTAAAAGCATTTCATAAATTAGTAGAGATAAAAGATTACAATTTGCAAAATATTTATTCAGGGAATAAATAGTTTAAAATAACTTAATAACTACGGGAAAGATGTATACTCACAAGTTGGTTTTTGTATTCAAGATTAGAGAAGGTTAATAAATATTTTCAAAATAATTTTAACTTCCCACTTCTGAAAACAAAATACCTATGCATACTATTAAAATTTTAAAATTATATTTTGTAAACCAAGAGCTAAAAAGATTGGTTAGCTATGAATGCTTTTAATGACAACTATATTGTTTATAAAGATAGAAAGTTATGCAAATAAAACCAGTCTCAGTGGCTAGGTTTTTCGATTTTGATGCGAAACATCAGATGTTCGAAACTTACATAATGTAGTATGTGTATACCATCTAACTAAGACTTATATATAGCACTAATGTGTACTATTATCTAAATACCAAATTTCAAAAAAAAAAAAAAGTCAAGCAAATAAAATATTAAATTTAATCTTCCTGATAAGAAACCAGTTAAAATATATATTTAAAGAACTCTCATGATATGAAGACGAAGATTGAAGTTAAATAATTATAATAAGATCCCATATATATGTAGGTAAGAATGAACATTTAGAAAGAAATGTCTTGCGGTATTAAAGTCATAAAATAAATAAATTGAAAGTGGAACAAGTGTAGTATAGCTATTAAAAAAGATTGAATATACCAACTACCAAGACACTAAAAGGCAGAAACAATCTAATAGTTGCTAGTCTTTCAAACGTTCTAAAGTACCTAATTTATTTAGATAACTACCGTTATTACAAAATTAATTAGTGACCTGAAAAAGATTTTCTAATATCAATTTAAAATATATTATATTAACTAGAGGAGATGCATGGACAACTTATGCTTTTCTGATATTTAACCTACGGTCCTAGACATTTGTTGTAGATAATTCTAATGTTAAAATCCATAATCATCTTTTTTTTTTCGTTTTACTTTCTTATGTTACTTTTCAGTTTTTCTTATTACTTTAATTCACATCATTTACGTTAACATTTTGGAATACGTAAAACATACCAATATTTATAAGTTTTTTTGGGCGATAGATAACATTGTCAACGAGTTTGCATGATAGGTACTACATCTCAACTTATCTATCTAAAAATCATTGCTAATTCTTTGTATACAAAACATATTTTTTGGTCAAACACCGTTGTTCCTTTTCATTTCATACAAAAGATACGCACTAGAAGGTCAGATTCAGGAATAAACACGAGTTCTATTAACTGTGCTCATCTTCTCAAATAAAACTTAACCTCACAAAATTATTAAAAAAGAAGACAACTTACACAATATTGAAACATGGCTAGAAATCAGCCAAAACTACATCAAGCCCAGAAACGATCAACTAAAAAAAAAAAAAAAAAAAAAAAAAAAAAAAAAAAAAAAAAAAAGAAATAGAGGAAAGAATTTATCTTTCGTAAGATATCATGTCATTTGGTTTGAATGTAGGAAAAATAAATTTGCAGTAGTGAAGTAAGCATTCATTCTTGCTAAAATAAGGAGAAGAATACAAAAATCAACCAAAAATAAAAAATGGCAGAGAAGAGAGTTCGAACCTTATTTGCTGACAGTGTAGTAGCCAAGAAAGAAACGCAAGGTTGTGAGTTAAACAACATGCATGGGTCATATATATATAACAAGTGCAATTAGACGACCGACATCCCAACAACGTGATGGCATCGCTTACGTCAGTTGAATAGGATATTGCGATTTAAGAGGGTAAAGTTGGATTTGGTTGAGAAGACAATAGTATTTTGGTTTCTAGTAGCGCGTGGAAGAAAGCTACATTGTATTTTACACTTGGGATGGTTGGATTTACTGGAAGGAATAATGGCGCCTTTGTTCACGTTGGTATTATCTAAAAGTTGGAATGTGTTCACATGTATGGATGAGACTTTTATCATCAAACTCAATTGTCAAGCTTGGCGTATTGAATTGGCGGTACTACCAACTCTTTGTGCTTTTAGCCCAGTCTGACCTCGTTTTATGCATAAACCTTCACAGACCAAATAATTTTTTTTATTTTGGGTTGTAAAAGGGATCCCTTACCGGTTATACAAGTTAGATTCTTTTGTGTGGATGTGGCTTTTGTATGAATGCCACATCTATCGAATCTTTCTATCCCTCAATCCATTTTCAATCCATTTGTTTTCAATCTTTGAATTACAATTAGCGTGTAACCCATGCGTTACACTTGATAATGTTGTAAAAAAATTTTTTGTCAAATATACATAGTAAAATAGTTGACGTACAATGTAATATCCTAATGTTAAACATTTTTTTTTTAAATTTTAGCATGTTAAAATGTTATGTTTTCATAGTAAAACATATTCAAAAATTATTTTCGGATAGTTAAAAATAATCATATATTCATTATTTTCATATTCTAACTATTCAAAATGATAGATTTTGTTTCAAATTAGGTTTACGATAATATTTCCAAAGTTTAAGGAAATTATATGTTAAACATATTATTTTATTGATTTATACGTTTAAAAAATATGTATGTGTGTGTGTATATATATATATATATTATTGTTATTTTCAAAATTTTATATTTTAAAACATTTTTCATAATTTTAAAATAAGTGTAATTTATATTATGAAATTAAGGAATTATACGTTAAATATGACTGACATGCCTACACATGTGAAACAGTTTTTAGTGTTTATATGTATGATAAATTTCAAAGAAAAATATAGATGCAATATGTTCCTTTTTGAAGTAATATTGAGTAAATTCATGATCCTATGTGTTTTGATGTGCAAGCACACCAACACATGTGCATGATGAGTTTTAGATGTCAAATTGCAACTCTGTATTGATAAGAATTTAAATGTAATATGAGATATTAAGGGAAAAACTATTTTTTTTATTTTACTAAAACTGTGGATAATATTAATAATAAAGTAATAGAATGTATCACATGCGTTGCACACGCTAATTTTGTAAAAACAAGGTACTCATACTTTAAATATTGTTAAAATAAAATTTTGTTATGCAATGTTCGATATATCAGTCATAAATTATATGTTTTATTATTGTTTATGCCTATAATTTTTGTTAAGTGATTCAGATATTTTTATATTCGAAAGAATATCTACCATGTGTTACTACTAATCGATATATAAATTGAAATTGTTATTTTTTTATAAATTATCAAAGAATTTAATGAGTATTAATTACTTGAATTTATTTATATAGTATAGATTTATAGTGTTTGGTTAATTTAAATACATAGATTTGAATGTAAAATAATAAAAGAAAATTGATGAAAACTTTCTACATGACTGTAGAAATTATAAAATCTCGGTATATATGAATATAAAATCATGAAAAAAATTAACATAATATTTTGGATAACTATAAAATGATAATTTATATGGGTATAAAACTATACAGTTAAAGCGCTCGACGGATTCAATGCGGCAAAGGTGCAAAAAGCCAGAGCGGGGATACAACGAGGATATAGAGGGATATAACTGATGATTCTAAAATGGCATATAAAAATCGTACTTAATGTTTTTACAAATATATAAATGGTAACTAAATGAAAATTAATATTTAATTGAATTATAATTAATACATAAATAATTTAAATAAAGACATGTGCGGATATATTGTAAATAAACGTAAAGCTGTTACATAACATAATTGAATTTAATAGATTATTAGAGTATTTTCATTTCTGAAAATATATTAAAAATTCAATTAAATAAGTTAATTTCATAATTTTCATAATGTAGAAATGTCATTTTTTAATTTTTTTTAATGAAGATGTAGCGGAAATAGCGAAATATAGCGGGAATAATGGGATATAGCGAAAATAGCGGGGTTTAAAGCAGAAAGGCTACATTTGGGACTATATGGAAAAATCGTAGCGGTAGAAATCCGCTATGAGATATAGCACGGTTATAGCGGGACATTAACTGCACGGATTCAAAAAAACGAAGAGAATTTATGAGCAGGGGTGAAAATTTTATAATTATTGTGATGATTTGTGATCTTTTAACTTCAATCATTTAAGTAATAATTTATTAAAATAGATAATTATAAATTAAAGTTGTTCGTATTGTTTTTTATGTGATCCATATTTATACTGTATTATTACAATAAGCGTGATATTTTATTGGCATGGTTATCTATATTATTTATTAGACAAATTAATAAATAATGGTTAATTAACATTTTTAAAATAATTTATAATGAAATTATTTAATTAATTTAAATATACAGACTTAAATGTAAATTATACATGAAAATTGAGGACTTTGAAAATAATTATAGAAACCAGAAAGTGTAGATTTTTGAATGTAAAATGATAGTGTAAAATTAATAAAATCTTATAAACAATTCAAAACAAATGAAGTGTATCAGGTCTTTGAAATAAATTTTTAATAAATATCTAGAGAAAATTAAGGAGAGATGAGAGAAATGCTAGGATTAATGTGAGAGCTGTAATTTCTTCTGCTTTACTATTATTTAATAGATAGTATTTCGCAAAAGTATTAAATTTAAAATTGTTTTCTCTGTTATAAAATAAAGAAAGCTGCAATTAGAGAGAACAATTTTATTCATTCAAAGATTAGTCAGATTTTTCCCATTGGGTTTTTCTTAGCCAGGATTTTAATGAGGCATTATATTGATCCTGAAGTATCTAGAAGGAATATCATTGTATGATATCTATGATCTCAAGTTGCACTCTTTTCCTCGTACAAGGTTTTTCCATTAGGTTTTCCTAATATAAGTTTTTTTAGTGAGGCAACGGACAATATCTAGATCGACTGAACGAATAAGTGCAAGCAAGATAACAATTAGGGGTAGAAATCATCATACACCTTACAAAAGAGACAATTTCAAATTATGGATTCAAGATTTTGAAGATGCATATTCAAGGGGGGGTGTTATAATATAAATTATGAATATGCTATATATTGTTTTGTATTTAGTCCCACATCGTGAGATTAGTTCTATCTCAAGCTCCTAGGCTTTTATATAAAGGTGCTAATGTAATGAAAATGGATTACTAATCTCTGAATGAATAAAATTGTTCTCTCTAATGGCTTCAGCTTTCTTTATTTTATAACACGTTAGCAGCACGATCTCTAAATAAAAGGAAAATTTCAGATCTGATTATAAATCTTCAAAGCGGTAAGCTATTTCTGATCTGATTAATCAAATCTTTTGGATCTCATTCTATTAATTTTATTTCTTTTAGATCTCATTATATCATTGGTCTAATTATTTAGATTTGATTCTATTTGTACATCTTATTTTTTGTTCCTGTATTTTAGATCTCGTTTTGTTGTAGATCTTATATTTTTTTTCTAATTTTTCAGATCTCTTGTAGATCTTAATATCATGTTAAAATGATATATTTTTTAGATCTGTAGATTTTAATCATCAGATCTCTTATTAATTTTTATAAATGTATATCCATTTTTTTGTGATAATTTTGAATTTGATCTGAAACTAAAATTGTTTCATAGACTAAAATGTAACTTCAGACCTTATTCTGTTAGTATTCTTTTTAGATCTTATCCATCATATATCTAATTTTCTAGATTTCATTATATATATATATATATATATTATAGATCTTGCTCTATTAATATTATCATTTTAGATCTCATTTTACCATAGATCTAAACTTTTATATCTCATTCCTTTGTTTGGTAAAAATAAAAAGGGGGGTTTTCATTTTGAAATTTTTTTGTTTGGATTTCGGTTTGAATAAGAACTATAGAAATGATTTTGCTACATGGTTTATATTTTCAAAAGAAATATTTTATTATTTCTTAGAGAAACAAGTATAAGGATAATACGTGTCTAGAAGATCGTATTAAGTTTATATGAAAGAATAAGACCCTGAAGTTCATTTGTGCGAAGGTGAAAGATTAAAGCTTTCATAAGCTGAAATAAAGCCTTGAAGAAAATAAGCGAGCAATTTCAGAAGAAATAGTATGTTGATATGTCCAAAAGACATAACATAAAAACAATATGTTGGAATAACATTACAAATGTGGTAAATACTATTTCCGCGAAGAGAAATAGTATTATGATTCTTATGTTCGAATAAAATTATGAAGAGTCTTCTTGTTTCATAATGTTTATCTAATATTGAGACCTGAAGTTCTCAAATAAAATTTATGCATACAAGTTTGTATTCCTAAAAAAAGGTGATTATATATCAAAACTCTATAAATTTGAGATGTGAAGCGTTGAATTATTAGAAAAGCTAATTTAGATTTGGTAAATTCTAACCATGTTTGCAATCAAAGCCGAAGTTTGATAATGAAAATCAAGTTGTACCATTTATGATCTAAAGTACTAAACCAAGACTTTACTTTAAAGTAAAATTGAAACCTGAAGTTCTAAAAATATTTGCCAATAGTATTAACTATTAAACCAAATAAATGTATAAAAATTTGTTCGCTCCAGAAGTGGTGATAGTAAAAAAAAAATCTCTAGAGGAGATTTGTATATTTAGTAATGATAAAATGTCTCTAGAAGAGATTTGTTGATATATTTGGTATTTTATTAAACCAATTAGTACATAGAAATATATCTACTCTCCCGTTCTCTTTCTTTTTAATAGAAAATAAGGTATTCTAATAGGAAGTTTATTTCCTAATTTTTTTACATTCTTCCATTCGTCCACCTTTCAAAAGGTAAAATATGTAATAGATCAAGTTTCTTTCCTTTGGCTTATCAAGTAAGTATTTTGGATTCTTCATAAAATGAATGTTAATATTTATACACCCATTAATTCTGTATCTTTCCTCTTTCAGCAAAGAGGTATTCCAATGTTTATAATTTCATATGCTTAATCTTTTACCTATTATTGTAGCGTTACAAGAATATACTTATTGATTATTATCAATAGCTGTAACTCATACAACATACTTTTTAGTTGCCAAGTCAAACTATTTTGTTTTTCATGATATTATTCATATACTATGTGGTGTACAAATTTTCTCTCTCTGTTTAGCTTAGAATATGTAAATAACCGCATATATTAATTCATATATTAATCAGTAGCAATTAATAAATCATCAAATAAAATTAACTGATTAATGAGAATGGTCCAACAAAGATGCGTATGAATACTTCATATGTTTATTCTTCTTTTATATCTCTTATTGTTGACAAGGATCATAATGTATATACATGTTATATATTCATGTTTCTCACCATTGCAGTTGTTATGAATTAATAAATGGTATTTAATACTACATATTCATATTCTTAACTTTTCCTATATTATGAAAGTAAACATAATCAAGTCGGCACAATCTTTGATTATAATTCATCCCTTCTTCACCAATCAATCCATATAAATGCCTTTCCATATTTTCAAGGATAGGTTTGCAATTTCAAGGAAAGTAATGAATGCAATTAATGAGATTGGATCTAGAGCTATCAGAAGAATGTAAATATGAAATTATAGTCACTTTTATAGATTATATTTTGTTGTCCTTTGCTATTTTGCATTAATGTTTTTATTCTTTCACTGTAACTACTACCAGATATGGTTTCTTATTTTATGAAATGCATTGATTATATACCCATGGACAATATTTTGATGCTTTTGCATTTTTATTTCCACTTATAGTTGGTAATATGATAAACACAGCCATGCTTGAATTTAAAGCTTTGGACTTATTAGAAGATAACTTTTTGTCAAAGATATTGGATGTTGACATCCAATTACAATCTCATTGCTTAGAAAATGCCAAAAAAATGATAATCCTATAGGACAAAACAATGGCTCTTATATTTTTAAGATGTCATATCCATGACAAACTTAAAATAAAACATTTAACTGAAAAAGATCATCTTTACCTATGGAACTCCCTGAAGGAGTGTTATAACCACCAAAATATGATCACACTTCTAAACACTAGACATGAGCGGTTAAACTTGAAGTTTCAAGTCTTTAAATTTATTAGGAAATACAATTCCTCTATATTTAGAATTACTTCTAAACTAAAATTATGTGAAAGGATTGTCTAGTAATACTAACCTGAAGTTAGATCATTTCTTCGAAGTTGATGAAGGAAACTTCATTAATGATGAAATATAAGTGCAATAATAAATGATATGGTCGAATTGATCGATAGTAGCAGCCTGAAGTCTGCTGTGTGGATTTTATTTTATTTCAGTTCAATAAATATGTTGGAAGTTGGTGCTTGTATGTTTTTCTTTTCAGAACTAATTGAAATAATGTACCGATGAATGTTGTGTTTTAATCAGTAGTCTATTTTAATTTTTTTTGGAAAGCATTCGATTTTATTTAAAGTTTACAAATCTTAATAGTTGACTATATTGTCTTTAATTATTAATATATGGACCATAAATATTTGAGTGATAATATATGCCTACTACTTAGTGCAACTACTAATACGATTTTGAAAAGCCAGAAGTTTTTCTTTGAACTATCTGAAAATATTTTAGCTAAAAATTTCAACCATAGCAAATTTGCTAATATAATTGAAGGTTTCGGAAGAGTCCATATAGTATTATAAAATGATACATATATCTTAATTCAAAATACATTATACTCAAGCAAACTTAAAGAAATTTGTTGAGTTTTGAGGATATATAAATGAATAGCTATCATATTGAAACTATAATGAAAACGTCAAAGAATATCTTTGCGTTATTTCTAAAATTGAAAGCCAGAAGCCTATTTTAGAAAATTTAGTATAATGTCAACTGGATTATATTTCATGAAAATTGGGCATAATTGAATCTCATATTTAAACATGAGCCAGAAGCTCACAAATATCATTTGAATGCATCTTATCAATTGATAAAAGAATTATCCTCTTATCATTAATATGTATGGTGTATTTGCTAGCAGCAATATGATAATGGATCAAAATGAGAATCCAAAGATGATTATTATTTAATGTGACAATGTTTGTCAACATTGAGGAGGAGGATGAAGCGATACAAGTTCATTTTGATCTTCAGCGTTAAATATTTGTTAAAATATACAATGATGCAAAATATCAAGTAACTTGAATAAATTATCAATAATATCTTTAGTAGACTTTCTCCAATATAGATTTGAATCCCTAAAGGACAAAATGTGTAAACCACATCTGAAATATGGTACAAAAGTCAGTTTGAAATAATTTTGGAGTAAATAATAAAGATGTCAAATAAAAGAGATGAGTGTTCTTGAAGAAACACTTAAGGGTGTTCTTGAAGAGACTAATGACATGATTGTCAAATTACCATAGAAGTGGTTTAGGTACCTAAAACATGATAATCAAAGAGATCTCAATAAATCATGTCTAGAACTGACAAGAAATAATTATTGATGATAAATTTATAAGTAATAAAGTGCTTATGTTTATAAAAAGATTAAATATCTTGAATTAGGGGAAAAATGACTGGCCATCATGAATCCTTTACAAATAGAGAAATATGGACACGTAGTCCGCAAAGTAGCGAAAGTACTTACAATGCTTAATATACCCCGAAGGTATAAATATGGTTTGAATCATATTAAATTATGAAAGTATACAAATTCCTAAAGAATATAAATAACTTTTGTGGTTATAAAGAATGCAAAGAACAAGAAGCATAGATTACAACCTACTTTGAGTATTGTTGTAATGAAAATCTTGATATAATTCATGATGAGTAGATTACTTTCTATTTTTAAGTATCGTTGTAATGAAACTTTTAATATACATTGAAATGTTAGTTGCGATATGCAAAAATTATTCCTGAAGAATATAAATAACTATGATGATTATAAAGAATGCAAAGAACGTGGAATGTAGATTACAACCTTCTTCTAAGTATTGTTGTAATGAAAATCTTGATGCACTTTAAGATGAATAGATTACTTCCTGCTTCTAAGTATTGTTGTAATAGAACTTTTAATATTCATCAAAGATGTAGTTGCAATATGCAAAACTGATTTGAAGCATAAAAATGAAAAAAAGATGTTTTTTTCGTAAAGGTAGAAAACAAAATGCATAAAATGCAAATCATATTTGGATTGGAAATTTTGATTGTATCGAAGGAAACTATTGATAAATTGTATTATTAATGAGATACATATTTATGCATCCAGAAGTATCTATAACCAATTAAGTTATCGAAAGACGAATGCGAATTCAGAGGAAACTTTAAATCAAAGGAAGCATCCATAAATATTTTATAACGCACTATTTTTCCTTAACTAAGATTTTTCCCACTGGATTTTTATTAGTAAGGTTTTAATGAGGCATTATCTTGATCCAGAAGTATCTACTCCCCACTAACATTTGAAAATAAGTTACAATGTACTCTTTTCCCTTATTTAAGATTTTTCCTACTGGGTTTTTCTTACTAAGGTTTTAATGAGGCATTGTCTTGATCTAGAAGAATCAAACGTATTTTCAAGAAATAACATCTCTATTAGCGCCAAAATTGGTCACTAACACTCAAATCCAGATGAAAGCACCAAATCCCAATCACAACTCACAGATAGGATGTATGTAGAGAGTAATAATATGAAGAACAATCAAAATTAAAATGAAAGCGGTAAAGAACAACAGATTTTATAGTGGTTCGGCTAACTCCGGCCTACGTCCACTCCTGAAGTTTTTTTATTGATGTAAGAATCAGTTACAGTTACAAAGTAGGAGACTAGCCTTAGTCTTAGGAAAAAAAGTCAGAGAACAGAAGAGAAGAGGCTGAAGGTCCCTTTCACTGTGCCCCTGCCCCTCTATTTATAGATGAAGATGGGTTGGACTTCCCTGGTGGGCCTGGAAGCTGCATACCTCGGCCCAAATGGAGTAACTCTATGTGCCGACCCAAATATGTCGAACGATCTTCTCGTGCCTAACAGTATGATGCCGAGCGAGGTGTCGAGGTATCGAGGTGCCGAGGTATGGAGGTATCGAGGTACGGAGGTATCGAGCTACCGAGGTATGGAGGTACCAAGGTACGGAGGTATGGAGGTATCGAGGTATGGAGGTATCGAGATACCAAGGTATAGAGGTATCGAGGTACCCAGGTATGGAGGTACCGAGGTATGGAGGTACCGAGGTATGGAGGTATCGAGGTACCAAGGTATGGAGGTACCGAGGTATGGAGGTACCGAGGTATGGAGGTACGACTATTTTATGCCGAGCGGCAACCAATGCCGAACCATTCCTTATGCCGAACCATCCTGATGTCGAACGACCGGCCCAATGCCGAGCATACTCGTATGCCGAACAAGGCAACTATGCCGAGTGTACTCATAGGCCGAACGAGGCAACTATGCCGAACGTACTCGTAGGCCGAACGACGTAGCCATGCCGAACAACCCATCCAGTGCCTAGCATACTCGTATGTCGAACGAGGAAACTATGCCGAGCGTACTCGTAGGCCGAACGAGGCAACTATGCCGAACGTACTCTTAAGCCGAACGACGTAGCCATGCCGAACGACCCATCCAGTGCCGAAAGCTCTCTCCAATGCCGAGCGCTCTTTCCAATGCCGAGCGCTCTCTCCCATTTTGAACGCTCTCTCTAATTCCTAGCGCTCTCTCCAATGCCGAACGATCTCCAATGCCGAGCGCTCTCTCCAATGCCGAACGCTCTCTCCAATGCCGAATGCTCTCTCCAATGCCGAACGCTCTTGCACGCCAAACTCCCATAGATGCCGATCGAACTATCATCCATCCAAATGGCCGTCATCCATTTAAATCGAATCCATCTTATTCCAGTTTCGATGGTCGTGAAGTTGTTCAAGTTAAACCCGCCTGCCCATGGCCTTGTAAAAAGGAGGGTTAACACTTTCCCTCCAAAACATGCCTTGCTGTTGGAAGGTGTGTTTTGAATAATTCTGAATCTAATATCCGAAGTCCATAGCCAATTCCATATCCATCCGGACTCGGTAACCGAGTCTTAGTCCAACCTCATCCAATAACCAGTAAACGAACCCATGACCTCTCCGGGTCAATATCCAAATCCTCTGCTGTGCATAGACGATATTCATATCCGTAGCCTCTCCGGGTTCTTGTCAAGCACAGTCCACACCTGACGACCGAAGTCCAGTGTCCCTGAACATTGAGTAGTGCATGGCTTAAGTCCTAAGCTGAATCCCGATCGCTCCGGACCCATGACAAGCATTGTCCATACTCGACGGCCTGAAATAGTAACTGATAATATGGGGCCTAAGTCCTAGGCCGAATTCTGGTCTCTCCGGACCCTTGCCGAGCATAGTCCATACTCGACGACCTGAATAAGTCGATTTGTCGTGTTTTGGACAAAGCGACCTACCCCTTGCCAGGTATAATCCATACCCGACGACCATTTATCAAAAACCAGATAAAAATCCAATCGAAAGCCAATCCAGATCAAATCCAAAGACAAAAAATCCATATCGAAAATCCAAACCAATATCCAAACCAGAAAACATTCATCCAAATAAAAGTCGAAATCAAGAAATAAACAAAACCAGAAGTTCAAACCAAATTAGAAAAAAGCAAATGTCCAAGCCAAAAGAGGGAAAGAAGATTTCACAAACTAGAGCGTCGCGGTTTATCATCATCTCAGAGCATGCCTAGGGGCTATCTCCGTCCCCATGGGTAAGTGACTTGGCCGTTTGCCCATAGTTTGCAACTTATTTCATAATATCCCAATCAGTTGATGACCAATCGACCATCATTCCTGTGCCTCGCACCATCACCGTGTGAGGTAGACGGTGGTTGCTCCTGCCCTGCCGCTGCATCCCGAGCTTCGACGTATTGGTGCCACTGTCCATTCCTTACATGCTCCTCAATTATGTCCTTTAAGTGCCTGCAGCTGTTGGTATCGTGCCCGTCCAAATCGTGGAAGAGGCAGTGTTTTCCTAATTCCCTCTCACGTTCGGAGGGTTCTCTCCTAACTGGCCTTCGGTAGGGAAGGCGATTCCGAGTCTCCAAATAAATTGGTTCCAGCGTCTCGTTCAATCCTGTATAGGTGGAGAATTTTTGCTCTCTCCCCCGCTTCCTAGCCTTTCCTAACTCGTCATCCAGCTTCCTTTTTCCTTTTTCCAAGCCTCCGCTGGATGGTCCTCCATCCTCAGTCGCGCTCACCTCCTTTAACTTCATATCTGAGCATGCATCTTCCTGCCGAAGGAATTTCTCAGCTTCGTGAAAGAATTCCCCGAGATCCATTGGCGGGTCCCGTATTAAAGATACCTTGAAATTTGAATTCTCTCCGACCCCTGGTACTACTGCCATTAAGACCATCGATGGATCCGGTCGATCCACCGAAGCGACCTCTGCATTGAACCGAGTTAAGAAGGCTCTGAGTGACTCGTCTGTCCTTTGTTTTATCGATGTTAGTGTCATTACATTCTTTGGCCTTTTGATATGTACCCGAAACTGCTTCAGAAACCTGTCCACCAACTCTGTCCATGTCCCGATAGATCCTTCTTCCAGCTGTCTGAACCACATAGTAGCCATGTCCGTTAAGAATAAAGGGAAACATCGAGCCATAACTTCTTCCGATGCCCCCAGCACCTCCATGTGTCTTGTATATCTCATCAAGTGATCTGTTGGATCGGCCTTGCCATTGTACATCTCCATATTAGGTAGCTTGAAATCTGGAGGATTCCGAGCTACCCTGATTTCACGAGTGAACGGACTCTTGTTTACTCCTTCCAGATCTCTATTGGTCAAACCTCCACCATAGTTCGCCTGATAATCTTGGCTAATCCAATATCGTCCATCAAGGGTTGCTCCCCGAGTCCCCGAGGGAATGTTGGTACATACTCTTCATCTCTTGCTCTTACATTCCTGCCAGCCTCCTGTTGCGTGGTGGTAGCTGGAACTCCTCCATGAACTGGTTCAGCATTATCTGGTGGTGCGCCCCCGAGTCCAGGTCTATCCGGATTGTTAGTTGTCTGTTGATTGGGGGTTGCCCCCTGCTGAACCATTCCGTCTGCTTGCTGGTTGAGCGTTTCTGATCTGGCTCCATGTATCTGAGCCCCCACATTTCCTGCTTGCATAAATTGTCTAAGAAGAGCCTACATCATCTCCTCTTGTCTTTTCATCATGACTTTCATTTCCTCTCTGGTGATGTAGATGGATGTTTGACCTGCTCCAACTCCAGAGGAAGCCTCTTGACTTCCCTCCTGATTGCTCCTTTCTGTCACTTGCTTTCTTGTTGATGGCCTAGTCATTGCTTTCTAGAGTCCAAGTTCCTAGCTCCAAAATCCCTGAGTGTTTGCCTTCTTAGTGAAAGCACCAAAATGTTAGCGTCAAAATTGGTCACTAACACCCAAATCCAGATGAAAGCACCAAATCACAATCACAGCTCACATATAGGATGTATGTAGAGAGTAATAATATGAAGAAAAATCAAAATTAAAATGAAAGTGGTAAAGAACAACAGATTTTATAGTGGTTCGACTAACTCCAGCCTACGTCCACTCCAGAAGTTTTCTTTTTATTGATGTAAGAATCAGTTACAGTTACAAAGTGGAAGACTAGCCTTAGTCTTAGGAAAAAAGTCAGAGAACAGAAGAGAAGAGGCCGAAGATCCCTTTCACTATGCCCCTGCCCCTCTATTTATAGATGAAGATGGGTTGGACTTCCCTGGTGGGCCTAGTAGCTGCATACCTCAGCCCAAATGGAGTAACTCTATGTGCCAACCCAAATATGCCAAACGATCTTCTTGTGCCTAACAGTATGATGCCAAGCTAGGTGTCGAGGTACCGAGGTATGGAGGTATCGAGGTACAGAGGTACCGAGGTATGGAGGTATCGAGGTACAGAGGTATCGAGGTACCGAGGTATGGAGGTATGGAGGTACGGAGGTATTAAAGTATGGAGGTACCGAGGTATCGAGGTATGGAGGTACCGAGTTATGGAGATATCGAGGTACCAAGGTATGGAGGTATCGAGGCATGGAGGTACCGAGGTATGGAGGTATCGAGGTACCGAGGTATGGATGTACGACTCTTTTATGTCGAGAGGCAACCAATGCCGAACCATTCCTTATGCCGAACCATCCTGATGTCGAACGACCCGCCCAATGCCGAGCATACTCGTATGCCGAATGAGGCAACTATGCTGAGCGTACTCGTAGGCCGAACGAGGCAACTATGCCGAACGTACTCGTAGGCCGAACGACGTAGCCATGCCGAACGACCCATCCAGTGCCGAGCATACTCGTATGCCGAACGAGGCAACTATGCCGAGCGTACTCGTAGGCCGAACGAGGCAACTATGCCGAACGTACTCATAAGCCGAACGACGTAGCCATGCCGAACGACCTATCCAGTGCCGAAAGCTCTCTCCAATGCCGAGCGCTCTCTCCAATGTCGAGCGCTCTTTCCAATGCCAAGCGCTCTCTCCAATGTCGTACGATCTCCAATGCCGAACGCTCTCTCCAATGCCGAACGCTCTTGCACGCCGAACTCCCATAGATGCCGATCGAACTATCATCCATCCAAATGGCCGTCATCCATTTAAACCGAATCCATCATATTCCAGCTTCGATAGTCGTGAAGTTGTTCAAGTTAAACCCGCCTGCCCGTGGCCTTGTAAAAAGGCAGGTTAACAATCTCAAATATGTTGTTTTTAAGTTAAATTGTATTTTTATCCTTGACTAAGATTTTTCCCATCGGATTTTCCTTTGTAAGGTTTTTAATGAAGTATTATATTGATCCAGAAGTATCAAACTCTATTTGATTCTGTAAATTACTGAAATATCTCATACTTTATTGTACTCTTTTTCCTTCACTAAGATTTTTCCCATGGGGTTTTTCTTAGTAAGGTCTTAATGAGGCATTAGTTTGATCCAGAAGTATCAAACTTCATTTGAAGAAATGAGAAAATAAGAAATGTCATTGTGCTCTTTTTTTCCTTCACTAAGATTTTTCCCATTGGGTTTTTCTTAGTAAGGGTTTTAATGAGGCATTATATTGATCCTGAAGTATCAAACTCGTAGAAGGAATATTATTGTATGATATCTATGATCTCAAGTTGCATTCTTTTCCTCGTTCAAGGTTTTTCCATTAGGTTTTCCTAGCAGAAGTTTTTTTAATAAGGCAACAGACAATATGTAACGACCCGTTAAATTAATAATAATTAATAAATTAGATTAGTATAATTTCTAATTTGTTTGGGAATAAATGTAGAAATTTGGTATAGTAGTTGCGTAACTTAGTGTAACAATAAAACATTATGACAATAGGTTTGGTAAATGTAGATGGTCACATTTTGTTGAAAGTTAGTGATAAGAAACGAATGGAAGTTGAATTTATAAAAGTTAATATAAATATTAACTTTAATAGTATCCATGTATACAAAAATGCAATAAGTGTAGATAGAAAAATTTAATGTCTGTAGAAAGAGAAAAATCTAATAGAAACATAAACTTTAATTTTATGAAAGAGTATAGATCTGAGCAAATGGATGAAGATTTATAAGGACAGTGTTTGTAATCAGTTTGGTTATTAATATTTGAGATAGAGATGTGTAAATACGTAAATGAGTTATAATGGGAGGGAATGGTAAGAATGAAAATATAATAATAAGCATTTGATTCAATTAAGGGAGTTAAATTATAATAAATGGTCATTTGATAAATTCAACGTTCTGTGAGAAATCATAATAATTGTGTAAAATCAGCACAAGTTGGAAATGCATAAACCTTAATAAACATTCTAACTAAATAAATTTATGCAAATGTGGGAATTAGTTATAAGCGTGTAATTATGGGTATGATAACAATTAGTATAAAATACCTATATATTGGAAACACATTTGTAAAGCATAATTAATTGAGTTAGTGAATTGGGAATGAATTCAAAGTATATGAACATTTATGTTATATAAATAAGAATTAATGCAGTAGCTAAATTTGTGAAATCTAAATCTATGGAACAAAGGGTGTAAGATCTTTAATGATGGAAATTAACGTTACAGGTAGTGTAAATTCCTATTTTAATAAGACTATGGGTTATAGTAAAAAAATTTAAATCAAGATTTAGCTAAGTGAATAAAAAGAATGAAGGTAATTGAGTTATTGCAATTAAGAAAATTTAAACGTTTATTAATACGTTAAGTAAAACTTAAGTTGGGATTTAAAATATTTGTGTATATTAATTTCATGCATTTGGCTATAATGGATTTAATAATAAAAATGAAACAGTGAAATCAAATGGATATAAGATTTCAATTATACCTTGAAATTCATATTCACCATAAAAGGTTAATTGGAACCAAAGTAGTTAATATAGGAATTAAACCTTATTTATTAATTTGGATTTATGGAAATAGTTAATTCCATAAAATAAAGTTAAAGCTAATTCAAATTTAGTTGGACCATTGTTGATATAACTTTAGAAAGCAAGATTTTATTTATAATTTGAATATTAAATCCAACAAAGGGTATTTACTACAAGTAAAAGGGAATTAAACGTAAAATATTACGTTATTGGATTTAAAATGGAATTTGTAAACAATTGAGTGAATTTAATAAATTTATCAAACCTATAATGTTGAATTCGTTAAGATTGGAATTAATAATAGTAAAGAAGAATGAGGGAAGAATAATTTGAAAACATAGCAATAGATATTAATGTAAGGTTACCTTAAATAAGTTAAGGCAAACCAATGGAGAATAATGTAGATACCTTATAATACGATGTTTGTGTGTAAAGGAAATGGGAATAAAGTTATTAATAATTTGGAATTTTATTTATGGTAAAAAGTTTATTTGCAATCAAATGAGTTGGAATGGAAATCAAATCTATTTATCTAATTGGATTTAAGTGAGAGTATAAGAGTATATGATTTAATAATTGGGTTTTTGCGAATAAAATTTATAATTCCCAAATAATAAGAAAACGTAGAAATTAACACTGCAAAATTGATATACTTATAAATTTTAATTCACATCCAAGCTTGGAAAACCATTTGGGATTGTTTGAATTATATAAGTCACAAAATTGGGCCAATATTAGAAGTTGAAACATAAAAACTGGATTTATAATTTATTTTAATTTGTTTAATAAATATTAAAAATAGCCATTTTGGGCACGGACTCGGATTTCGACGAAACCAGTTTCATCGGATCCGTATCGGTGAATTATTATAGCGTTTCAAATTTCGTATCGATCGGACTTGTCGTTTGATCGTACGGACGCGAAACGCCTTAAAATCGATTTATTAAAAATCAATTTGAAATCAATTTGGAAATCTTGTTTTCAGCATAACTTCTTCATACGATCGAATTTGGTCGTGAAACTTTTTCCATCGCGTTCAGAATATTTTAAAATACCTATTTGGATATATAGATTTACGAAATTCCGTTCCGGAGACATAGCGGGCTTTTTGGGCCTTAGTTTGTTCCGTACGTTCATTCTACGGTCTATCTACTCTATCTCTAACCCCTCTATATAAACCTAGCTACAAGCCCTAGCCTCCGCCTAATTTCATTTCATCTGCGCGTATACTTTCTTCAAGCTCCTCTTCTTCAATGGGTGCAAACCCTAGATTCAATCAATTAAAAATTTCAATAAAAATTCAAACTCTCCAGAAAAATTCCAAATTAATATATGTTGATGTTCTCGATGAACGAAATCTGCTGGTGGTATTTATTTTTCCATTCGATATACCGTTTTCCTAGAAAAAATTTAAACAGTTCATGGCCATTCATCGCGCGACAAGCAACTTTGTCGGATCGAGAAAAACATTTCTGGGTATTGGAGAGGGGACTGAGGGGATTGCATCGGGAGTGTTCGTTTTGGGTTTCAACGGTTGGATCGGTCAGAAATCTCGATCTAGGGTTTCATTTTATGGGTTGCGGCTGCTGGTTCGTGGCGTGCGACTCGAGTCGCGCGAGGTAAGGGAGCCTCTGGGGTGACACGCGCATTTGGAAGGGGGGCCGTGATGGACTGGCGTAGCGGCGAAGTGGCGCAGCGATGAGGGGGAGGGCTGTTCGAACGTGGCCGTGGGTTTCCTGGAGATGCGGGTTTCTTTCTGTACACGAGAGAGGAGAGGTGACGTGGATGTTAGGGGGAGAGGTGAGTTTGTTACTTATTTTAAATTTTATTTTCGATTTCAATAACGTTTACTCGTATAACTTTCTCATACGTTATCCGTTTCGCACGCAATTTTTTTTATTAGGATCGTAATTAAATTCCGGACTCGATGACGTTGGTTTGGACGAATTCTGAGACGGGCGAATTTTTGAGTTTAAATTGAATTTAAATTCGATTTAAATTCCAAAGGTGAGTGTTTTAACCCACTCACAACTTCTAAAAGTTTTTATGTTTGTTAAATTAATTTTAGAAATGAATAGAAATTTATTTATGAGTATTTGGCATGTTTATTTCATTCATATCTGTGAATTGCATTTATTAAATTTAACTGTTAATTTAATTTATTTATTTCTTATTTATTTACAGTTATAATTTATTTGTTTGCATATAAACTGCTAGTTAACAGTTATATAAATTATTACTGAATATAAAATGTTAGATTAATAGTTGTTAAATTTAATTTGAATATAATTGCCAGTTATTACCTGCTATATAATCTCATATATATTTTGATATTGATTGATATTGATGGATGATTGTGATTTGGATAATGGATGATGTTGATGAATGGATGTTTATTTGATATCATTAAATTGCAAGTTATCATGCATTTTTCATTTCATTCGGGATTGTGGTTTGAAATGATATACAACCGCAAAATTTTATTTTAAATTGCGGATTGAAATGATAAATATCCGTATCACTTGACCATAGGATAGAAAATTATATACAGGCACCATGGTCTATATATAAAATTTTAAAAGTGATTTCTATGGTTTGGATGTGATACGATTTACAGAAATTAAATTTTGATAATTTATAAATATTATTCTTCCATTTATATATATACATATGAAGTTAAATTTTTGAATTTAAGCTGTGTATAAATCTGTTAAATAAAAATGGAATAAAAATTTAGAAATGGCTTGATAATTTATAATATACGTTAAGTTTGGAAATTTCAAAGATATGATATTTATAAGCTGAATTTTCTAATTAAACTTATAAATGGATATTCTAGTATAAAGTAAATTTTAGAAATTATTAATTACTAGAATTTGGAGTTTTATTTATGAATCTTATGTGAATATTCAAAACTAAATAAAAGAACATTTAATTTTTTTGAAGAATAAATTCCCACTTTAGTTTGGAATTATTTATACTCAAAATGGATATATATATATATATATATACGTAAATTGAGATGGTTTTGAACTTGAAAGTGATATTTAAAATTTTGGTTCGGACTTTAAATATAGAAGTATATTTGTAAAGCCCTGGAAATAATTTCTTTACAAAGCAATTTTAAAGTTAAACCATTTATTCTATATATCGTTGAATATCCAAACCATTTGAGTTTTAGAAGTTATGGTTTTAAATTATGAATTTCAAAATATTATGCTTTGAAAAATATTTGATTTTCAGACGTTATGAAGTTTAAAGCATTATGATTTTGAAAAAGAATTATATTTGGGATAAGTGATAAAATATGGTTTTGGGTTTTTAAATTGATATCGAATTCATAGTTTTGAAATGGAAAATTTATTCTGGTTTTTAAATATAAACTATTTTTAAATGACCGCGGTGTTATAATAACGATGGGTTGGCAAAGAGACCGGGATCGGATATGGGCATACTCTCTGTCGATACCGAAAACCACTTTGACTAACCGTGTACGCGGTGAAGATTCCAGAATGAAGTAGGATGGTGGTGACGTTTCCTGTAAGGTAAATACGTGGACCCGACTCCCGTGAGTTGGCATAAGGTGGCTAAAACAGGAGCGATCGACGGGTTAATGAGGTCATTCCTCTGATCGGACACTCCTCTTCGATATTATACTTTGACTTTGGATTGATTCAGTGGCCACTTTTACTTTGATTTTTGGAGAGTTTGTTCGAGGTGGGCGGTAGCTGCGGCTACGCGTTACCATCGACCCGGAAGCGTAATTGGTATATCTACCCTGGCATTGCCTAGTTGTGCCGTGTCACCTACCCTAGCGCGCCTTATACGATTTTAGCTTTGTACCATACCTATGGAGTGCCCTCTGACGACGCCCAGTACGGGGGAGATTACGGTACTGTATAGACTATGGGAATATATTCTGTGTTAAGGGCTATATGGGTAACCCCTTAACGCTATTTAAAAGTAAGTTTATTTTACAATTAGACACTAGTATAATAGCGCAATATACTACATAGTAAATAGTTTAACGGATCCTTAGGAGATGTAAATCCCGAGCATCTCTTGAGTTACTGCACTCATATTTATTTCTGTTAATTTAACTCACATAAAATCTTTTAGTTCTGACTCGAGTGTTTTGTCTTTTCAATTCGCTCGGGTCAGTCCGAGCGTTTCAGGATTTGAAGTTTAGCTCTGGAGGACGAAGACGAAGATTTTAATATTACTACCTACTATTTTATTCCACTACACTGTATTCCGCTGCATTGATATTGTTGGTATGTGAACTCTGATATTTAATTGTATAAAGAAGAATCAAATGTTTTGTAAACAGTTTTATAAACTGTATATTTTATTATTATATTTTATCCTTCCGCTGTGAGATTCTATTTGTTTATTTCTTCTCTGTTTTTCTTATTTACCCCATAACAATCCGCCCTTCCGTACGGTTTGAACTGGCACGTGTGTCTGTTTTAAATCGTACGAAAAGGCAGGATGTTACATCTGGTATCAGAGCTTTGGTTTAGCGATAAACCTTGGCTTTGTGGGGTTTGACTCTTCGTTAATAGGATAGAAATATCCTATGGGAGTCACTGAGAGAGCGTACTTGTTAGTATTAATAAAAGATTTTAATATTGTGTAAATCTGTTCCGTTTTGTATTTATAAATTCTGGTTGCTGCATGGGACGCTATGTCATCAATAGGGATTTCTAAACACTTAATAGGACAGACCGACATAATATTTGTTTTAAAATAGGTGAATGAAATAATTTTGCCTATTGTATGTGTTATATATAAAAATATTTATAAAGATATATATATTTGGTTGCCATAGATTTGGGTGTTAGGTAATAAAAATATTTATAATAATTGAAGCTAAGTGAAATTATAATAAATCAATTGGAGATTTTAGAACTTAAGTCCGGGATTTTTGAAAATCTGCTTTCAAAGGATTTATGAAATATAATGATTTGGTTTATAAGTAATTTCTTATATAAATATTTAGATAATTCGGAAGAATTGTTTAAAAGAAGATTTTGGAGAAAATCAATTTTGTACTTTCCTCTCTGTCGCTGGAAAATAATTTCGGTGATGACGGCCGCATCATCGACTTTCATTTTCGAGTTTCGAAGGGGAAAGGCCACTGTAGTAGATTCTACTGCAGATTATTTTGAAATATTTAAATTTTAATTGTTTTAAATATAATTAGAGATATATAAGTGTAAGAAGTTATTTATCTATTATTTCAAAATAAATTGAAATTTGACCCGGAATTTAATTCTAAAATTTTCCATTAATTAATTGTTAAATTTTAGTGAAATAAAAAGTAAGAAATAAATGGATTGAAACCTCTAATTTAAATAAGAGAATTATTGCAAAGTTATAAAGAGAAATTTGAATACATATGAGACAAGGCGTAATATTGATTAACATTAAATTTAATTAAAAGATTAGATAAAACTTGTATAAGTTCTTTTGCTTTTTCTTTAACATAAATAACTTACCAAATATGAAAAGCTGAAATGTTAAATAAGAAATTTGAATTGAATATTATACAAGTAGAATTTTGGAAATAATCAATAAATTATTATTATAAATAAGAATTTAATGTATAAACTTAGGGTATAATTGAAATTTTACCGAAAAAGGGTTAAGAATTATTAATAGATGATATGAACCTAAGTATATAAAATGAAATTCAAAATAAGAATTGATTGTATGATTATTGACTTAAGTATGTTTTAATCTTCCCTATTCTAATATAATGGAAAGTAGGAAAAATTAAATGACTGCAATTCATAGTTAATGGATAAATAAAAACTTCCACTTATAAGAATGAATGTTAGCAGATTAAGAATTTAAGGGAAATCTTACAAGTGAAGAGTAAGGAAATGAAGATATTCAAAATATTTGTTGTTATTAATGAGAATTTATTTTATAAACTTAGGTAATAAAAGGAAACTTAAGTAATAAAAGGAAATACAAATATAATGAATTTTGTGATAGTTGGAAAATAAAACTTGTAAGAAACAAAGAAATTTCCCCATAAATGAAGGAAAGAAAATCAAACCACTGAATTATGAAATAAATGTAAATAAACTATTTTGGTGTTGGTTTGGATTGTTTGGTTGATGTATGTTTGTTGGGTAAGGAATTTTGGAGTTATGGGATGAACAAATAATCTATCTTTGTTCCATCTAAGACTGTTGAGTAACGGATGCAATTGATAGTTATTCTTCATTCCGTACAATTTCAGAATTTGAACCCGAACAACAAATTGATTGTTTGATTGAATGGTTGTCTGTTGGTGGCATGTGCTGTTTGTTAAAATTTATGGTTGTTGCATTTGATTGGATATGAATGATTGAATCTACCCAAACATTTCACTGTAATATAAATATTTAACTTTTAGACTACATAAGTGAATACAGGTGATGGAAGCAACTGCTACTGCTTTTGGTTCCAAAATAAAAAACGTATAGTGTCCGACAAATAGGTACGTTTCCGGATTTCGTATAAAGCGCTATTTTATATATTTTCCCGTGTTGGGATATTTTATTTTGGATATATATGTAATATATTGTATACTTGGATATTATATTTTCTCCAGAGTCCCTCCGTACAAAGGAGACTCTGCCAAAAAATTTCGTAAATTTTGGACTTAGAATTTTGTTAAAATATTTTTCCAACTTTAATAATTCAAGTATTAAAGGATATGATTGATTATAAAACAAGTATATTTCATTAAAGGAAATTAACCCAGTAAAATATTGTTTATAAGTTAATATTTGAAATAAGATGTACTGTTTGTTCTTCCTTCTCCATTCTTTTCCTTTTCGGGGACGAAAAGTTTTGAGTGGGGGAGATTGTAACGACCCGTTAAATTAATAATAATTAATAAATTAGATTAGTATAATTTCTAATTTGTTTGGGAATAAATGTAGAAATTTGGTATAGTAGTAGCGTAACTTAGTGTAACAATAAAACATTATGACAATAGGTTTGGTAAATGTAGATGGTCACATTTTGTTGAAAGTTAGTGATAAGAAACGAATGGAAGTTGAATTTATAAAAGTTAATATAAATATAAACTTTAATAGTATCCATGTATACAAAAATGCAATAAGTGTAGATAGAAAAATTTAATGTCTGTAGAAAGAGAAAAATCTAATAGAAACATAAACTTTAATTTTATGAAAGAGTATAGATCTGAGCAAATGGATGAAGATTTATAAGGACAGTGTTTGTAATCAGTTTGGTTATTAATATTTGAGATAGAGATGTGTAAATACGTAAATGAGTTATAATGGGAGGGAATGGTAAGAATGAAAATATAATAATAAGCATTTGATTCAATTAAGGGAGTTAAATTATAATAAATGGTCATTTAATAAATTCAACGTTCTGTGAGAAATCATAATAATTGTGTAAAATCAGCACAAGTTGGAAATGCATAAACCTTAATAAACATTCTAACTAAATAAATTTATGCAAATGTGGGAATTAGTTATAAGCGTGTAATTATGGGTATGATAACAATTAGTATAAAATACCTATATATTGGAAACACATTTGTAAAGCATAATTAATTGAGTTGGTGAATTGGGAATGAATTCAAAGTATATGAACATTTATGTTATATAAATAAGAATTAATGCAGTAGCTAAATTTGTGAAATCTAAATCTATGGAACAAAGGGTGTAAGATCTTTAATGATGGAAATTAACGTTACAGGTAGTGTAAATTCCTATTTTAATAAGACTATGGGTTATAGTAAAAAAATTTAAATCAAGATTTAGCTACGTGAATAAAAAGAATGAAGGTAATTGAGTTATTGCAATTAAGAAAATTTAAACGTTTATTAATACGTTAAGTAAAACTTAAGTTGGGATTTAAAATATTTGTGTATATTAATTTCATGCATTTGGCTATAATGGATTTAATAATAAAAATGAAACAGTGAAATCAAATGGATATAAGATTTCAATTATACCTTGAAATTCATATTCACCATAAAAGGTTAATTGGAACCAAAGTAGTTAATATAGGAATTAAACCTTATTTATTAATTTGGATTTATGGAAATAGTTAATTCCATAAAATAAAGTTAAAGCTAATTCAAATTTAGTTGGACCATTGTTGATATAACTTTAGAAAGCAAGATTTTATTTATAATTTGAATATTAAATCCAACAAAGGGTATTTACTACAAGTAAAAGGGAATTAAACGTAAAATATTACGTTATTGGATTTAAAATGGAATTTGTAAACAATTGAGTGAATTTAATAAATTTACCAAACCTATAATGTTGAATTCGTTAAGATTGGAATTAATAATAGTAAAGAAGAATGAGGGAAGAATAATTTGAAAACATAGCAATAGATATTAATGTAAGGTTACCTTAAATAAGTTAAGGCAAACCAATGGAGAATAATGTAGATACCTTATAATACGATGTTTGTGTGTAAAGGAAATGGGAATAAAGTTATTAATAATTTGGAATTTTATTTATGGTAAAAAGTTTATTTGCAATCAAATGAGTTGGAATGGAAATCAAATCTATTTATCTAATTGGATTTAAGTGAGAGTATAAGAGTATATGATTTAATAATTGGGTTTTTGCGAATAAAATTTATAATTCCCAAATAATAAGAAAATACAGAAATTAACACTGCAAAATTGATATACTTATAAATTTTAATTCACATCCAAGCTTGGAAAACCATTTGGGATTGTTTGAATTATATAAGTCACAAAATTGGGCCAATATTAGAAGTTGAAACATAAAAACTGGATTTATAATTTATTTTAATTTGTTTAATAAATATTAAAAATAGCCATTTTGGGCACGGACTCGGATTTTGACGAAACTAGTTTCATCGGATCCGTATCGGTGAATTATTATAGGGTTTCAAATTTCGTATCGATCGGACTTGTCGTTTGATCGTACGGACGCGAAACGCCTTGAAATCGATTTATTAAAAATCAATTTGAAATCAATTTGGAAATCTTGTTTTCAGCATAACTTCTTCATACGATCGAATTTGGTCGTGAAACTTTTTCCATCGCGTTCAGAATATTTTAAAATACCTATTTGGATATATAGATTTACGAAATTCCGTTCCGGAGACATAGCGGGCTTTTTGGGCCTTAGTTTGTTCCGTACGTTCATTCTACGGTCTATCTACTCTATCTCTAACCCCTCTATATAAACCTAGCTACATGACCTAGCCTCCGCCTAATTTCATTTCATCTGCGCGTATACTTTCTTCAAGCTCCTCTTCTTCAATGGGTGCAAACCCTAGATTCAATCAATTAAAAATTTCAATAAAAATTCAAACTCTCCAGAAAAATTCCAAATTAATATATGTTGATGTTTCGATGAACGAAATCTGCTGGTGGTATTTGTTTTTCCATTCGATATACCGTTTTCCTAGAAAAAATTTAAACAGTTCATGGCCATTCATCGCGCGACAAGCAACTTTGTCGGATCGAGAAAAACATTTCTGGGTATTGGAGAGGGGACTGAGGGGATTGCATCGGGAGTGTTCGTTTTGGGTTTCAACGGTTGGATCGGTCAGAAATCTCGATCTAGGGTTTCATTGTATGGGTTGCGGCTGCTGGTTCGTGGCGTGCGACTCGAGTCGCGCGAGGCAAGGGAGCCTCTGGGGTGACGCGCGCATTTGGAAGGGGGGCCGTGATGGACTGGCGTAGCGGCGAAGTGGCGCAGCGATGAGGGGGAGGGCTGTTTGAACGTGGCCGTGGGTTTCCTGGAGATGCGGGTTTCTTTCTGTACACGAGAGAGGAGAGGTGACGTGGATGTTAGGGGGAGAGGTGAGTTTGTTACTTATTTTAAATTTTATTTTCGATTTCAATAACGTTTACTCGTATAACTTACTCATACGTTATCCGTTTCGCGCGCAATTTTTTTTATTAGGATCGTAATTAAATTCCGGACTCGATGACGCTGGTTTGGACGAATTCTGAGACGGGCGAATTTTTGAGTTTAAATTGAATTTAAATTCGATTTAAATTCAAAAGGTGAGTGTTTTAACCCACTCACAACTTCTAAAAGTTTTTATGTTTGTTAAATTAATTTTAGAAATGAATAGAAATTTATTTATGAGTATTTGGCATGTTTATTTCATTCATATCTGTGAATTGCATTTATTAAATTTAACTGTTAATTTAATTTATTTCTTATTTATTTACAGTTATAATTTATTTGTTTGCATATAAACTGCTAGTTAACAGTTATATAAATTATTACTGAATATAAAATGTTAGATTAATAGTTGTTAAATTTAATTTGAATATAATTGCCAGTTATTACCTGCTACATAATCTCATATATATTTTGATATTGATTGATATTGATGGATGATTGTGATTTGGATAATGGATGATGTTGATGAATGGATGTTTATTTGATATCATTAAATTGCAAGTTATCATGCATTTTTCATTTCATTCGGGATTGTGGTTTGAAATGATATACAACCGCAAAATTTTATTTTAAATTGCGGATTGAAATGATAAATATCCGTATCACTTGACCATAGGATAGAAAATTATATACAGGCACCATGGTCTATATATAAAATTTTAAAAGTGATTTCTATGGTTTGGATGTGATACGATTTACAGAAATTAAATTTTGATAATTTATAAATATTATTCTTCCATTTATATATATACATATGAAGTTAAATTTTTGAATTTAAGCTGTGTATAAATCTGTTAAATAAAAATGGAATAAAAATTTAGAAATGGCTTGATAATTTATAATATACGTTAAGTTTGGAAATTTCAAAGATATGATATTTATAAGCTGAATTTTCTAATTAAACTTATAAATGGATATTCTAGTATAAAGTAAATTTTAGAAATTATTAATTACTAGAATTTGGAGTTTTATTTATGAATCTTATGTGAATATTCAAAACTAAATAAAAGAACATTTAATTTTTTTGAAGAATAAATTCCCACTTTAGTTTGGAATTATTTGTACTCAAAATGGATATATATATATATATATACACGTAAATTGAGATGGTTTTGAACTTGAAAGTGATATTTAAAATTTTGGTTCAGACTTTAAATATAGAAGTATATTTGTAAAGCCCTGGAAATAATTTCTTTACAAAGCAATTTTAAAGTTAAACCATTTATTCTATATATCGTTGAATATCCAAACCATTTGAGTTTTAGAAGTTATGGTTTTAAATTATGAATTTCAAAATATTATGCTTTGAAAAATATTTGATTTTCAGACGTTATGAAGTTTAAAGCATTATGATTTTGAAAAAGAATTATATTTGGGATAAGTGATAAAATATGGTTTTGGGTTTTTAAATTGATATCGAATTCATAGTTTTGAAATGGAAAATTTATTCTGGTTTTTAAATATAAACTATTTTTAAATGACCGCGGTGTTATAATAACGATGGGTTGGCAAAGAGACCGGATCGGATATGGGCATACTCTCTGTCGATACCGAAAACCACTTTGACTAACCGTGTACGCGGTGGAGATTCCAGAATGAAGTAGGATGGTGGTGACGTTTCCTGTAAGGTAAATACGTGGACCCGACTCCCGTGAGTTGGCATAAGGTGGCTAAAACAGGAGCGATCGACGGGTTAATGAGGTCATTCCTCTGATCGGACACTCCTCTTCGATATTATACTTTGACTTTGGATTGATTCAGTGGCCACTTTTACTTTGATTTTTGGGGAGTTTGTTCGAGGTGGGCGGTAGCTGCGGCTACGCGTTACCATCGACCCGGAAGCGTAATTGGTATATCTACCCTGGCATTGCCTAGTTGTGCCGTGTCACCTACCCTAGCGCGCCTTATACGATTTTAGCTTTGTACCATACCTATGGGGTGCCCTCTGACGACGCCCAGTACGGGGGAGATTACGGTACTGTATAGACTATGGGAATATATTCTGTGTTAAGGGCTATATGGGTAACCCCTTAACGCTATTTAAAAGTAATTTTATTTTACAATTAGACACTAGTATAATAGCGCAATATACTACATAGTAAATAGTTTAACGGATCCTTAGGAAATGTAAATCCCGAGCATCTCTTGAGTTACTGCACTCATATTTATTTCTGTTAATTTAACTCACATAAGATCTTTTAGTTCTGACTCGAGTGTTTTGTCTTTTCAATTCGCTCGGGTCAGTCCGAGCGTTTCAGGATTTGAAGTTTAGCTCTGGAGGACGAAGACGAAGATTTTAATATTACTACCTACTATTTTATTCCACTACACTGTATTCCGCTGCATTGATATTGTTGGTATGTGAACTCTGATATTTAATTGTATAAAGAAGAATCAAATGTTTTGTAAACAGTTTTATAAACTGTATATTTTATTATTATATTTTATCCTTCCGCTGTGAGATTCTATTTGTTTATTTCTTCTCTGTTTTTCTTATTTACCCCATAACAATCCGCCCTTCCGTACGGTTTGAACTGGCACGTGTGTCTGTTTTAAATCGTACGAAAAGGCAGGATGTTACACAATATGTAGATCGGCTGAACGAATAAGTGCAAGCAAGATAACAATGAGGGGGAGCAATCATCATACACATTACAAAAGAGACAATTTCAAGTTATGGATTCAAGATTTTGAAGACGCATATACAAGGAGGATTGTTATAATATAAATTGTGAATATGCTATATACAGTTTTGTATTTAGTCCCACATCGTGTGATTAGTTCTATCCCAAGCTCTTAGGCCTATATATAAAGATGCTAATGTAATGAAAATGGATTACTAATATCTGAATGAATAAAAAATTTCTCTTTAATGGCTTTAGCTTTTTTATTTTATAACATTCTCTGTTTAGTTGCAACGTTTTTTGATTTTTCATGAGGATACATAAAAAGTTAACTTTGAAAATCATGTTTTATTCCATCAAAGATTTACTTTCAAAATAAACGGTTGCATTTAGATGAATATTTATAAACTTTTTAACTTCTGGCTAATAGTGAAGTTTTGATTTCTAAACTACATCATGGTGATCCAACTTTAACTGCATTGATGTAGTTAAAATTCTATCTTCTTTGTATATGTTTAAATTCTTCTCATTGATGTTATTTAAACTACAATGACAATATGTAGTTAGTACAAGATTATGTTGATGTGGTTTTAACTGTATTTTAGTGATGAGGTTTTTGGTTTTTTTTAAGGTTGTATGACCCACAGGTCATACAAACATAGTAGATAAATATGTAAAATATAATGGCAAACAAGGCTTGGTCAGTAGTCCAGGTTTTATGATGGACTAGCCACCAACATAAAGAATAACACAAGCATGAGGCAAAACACCCCAGCAGCTACAGAACACGGCTATATAAATAAACAGCCAATAAGCCTGGCCAGTAGCAAAATAAAAATACTAAAAGTACACATAGAATCCAACCAGACAACATATCTGAAACAAAGATATATATCCAAAAAGTATTCACCAGAAGCTGTGAAAGACCATTACGTCTAAATATGGGTACATCTATGGAACCAATAATAATATCGGGGAAATATCCTAAAGTGTGAGCAAATAAAATAAATTTCTTGTAACATTCCAAAATTTGTTAATTTAAATATGGTAACTTATTTGAACTTTTGAAATTTTATTTGAAAAGTTTCAAAAGTAATAAAATATTATTAATATTAAATATTACAAAGATATATGGATTTATTTGGTAGTTGAAGCTTTAAATAGATAATAATAAAAATGTAAAAACAAGAATTGTATTAAACATAAATATATAAGGTAATATAACTATAAAGATAACATATGAAATGAACACATAAAAAATTCTGGAAATATATATAAGATCAATTTTATGGTTAAGTATAATGTAAAGTGAACATATAGATAAATTCTAACATCATGTTAAACATGGAAATTCATTTATATTACAAAGTAATAATAAAAAAGGAAAGAAAGAAATATACATTCAAGTATGTACAAATAAGTATAAGTATGTCGACATAAGAAGAAAATATAAATATCTATGTACAAACAATTAAAGGGATAAATATGAAGTATGAAACAAGACAATAGAAATTAATGTGAGTATCTCTAGCACACCATAATATATCTTATCATCCACCAAAGAGGGAAAAATCAGCCTAGTCAAACAAGAAAAACAAAAAAAAAATCTCTGACCTGATTGTACAAAAAAAACACCATATACACTTCTTTCTTATATATCAAGCTTCTCATCTCATTTCATTCATTCTAAGCCGTGTAAACCTGAAGTAAATATCATTCAAACTTAAACAAAAATTCAACTTAATCAATATTGAGCACAAATCAAACCAGAGATCAAGAGGAAGATTTCAGCTTGCATTTTCACAGGCTGATTCAAAATAAAGCAAGCTCTGTTCATTTTCCTGGAACCATTGTGCGTAACATTACTTTTTAAAATTTTAAAAATATGATTCTGTTGCAAGTATATCTGTGATAAGTATGTTTGTATATGTATGTTTCTCTGAGTATATATGAGTGATGGATGTATACGTGTGCACAGTTATCTCCTGTGATATCCTACTCTCTGTTCAAGCAGCAGTTTTGAGTTTAAAGATAAATTCCTCTTGATCTACTGACTTTTTAGACTTAAGATTAATATAAAGTTTGTTTGTTATGGTATATATTAAAGTTTAAAAATCAATTTAAGTTAAAACATCATGTTAATAACTCTGGAAATCCAGAAATCTGAGCAAATCTCTAAATTAGTCCAAATACAAACATTTTAATTTACGATTTCAGGTATGTGAATGGAATCCTTATACGTTAGCATGAATTTTAAAGTAAAAATCATAATTTTTAGATGGGGAACGAAAGAGCAGTTTGAGTTTGTATAAATTTCTTTGTTTTGGTGATTTCTGGTGATCCTTTGAGTTGTAAGGGTCGAGATCTCGTCTGGTGATGGAAGGACGAACGGCGGTTCAGGAAAAAATAGTGTAATGGTGTGTAGTTGGTCGCGGCGGCAGTGGCGAGCTTTTGAAATTGGTAAACCTAGCTTTGTCGAGTGTGAATGTTTTGATTTGTTCGTCGTCCACGTTTGATTGAGTGCTACGTGGTTTTGGGTGATGGTAGGGGGAGCGTCGACGCGTAGTTGACCGGAGTTTCAAGTTTTCTGATGATCGAGATGTTGAGAACGACGCATTTCCAGGTTTTAGTTGAAGTCGTTCCATTTGTTCTAGGTTGCGATTTTGAGCTCGATTTCGATTTCGAGGTGATGGGTGAATTCTGATGACCGGGGATTGGGGCGTGGATGACCGTCGACTTGCTCGACGATGCGGTGTCGTCTGGAGGTGATCTGCGGCGACGTGCACGGAGCATTTGTTTGGTGATATGGAGTATTTGTTTTGTTTTGTTTGGGAATGGAAGCAGGGTAGTACACGAGATTGTCTCGTGTAACTCGAGTGTTTCACTTGAAGGTTTTCCTGTATTGGCTCGAAGCAGGATTTCGTGGCTCGAGTGAGATGATTGTCCAGGTTTTAAAAACTGAAACTTGTTCTATTTTTGGTAATTTAAACTAAATTTTAAATTCCAAAACAAAGTTTAAATTGAGTTTTAAATCAAGATTTAACTATAAATTCAAGTTTAGTTGAAGCTTAATTTGGAAATAAAGTTCTGTAAATTCAAATTGTTTAATAACTTAAAAGTGGCTAAGCATTTAAGTGTATTTTATAAAGAATTTGAATTTAAATGGAATGTGAAATGTTAAATCAAAATTTTGAAACCTGGATCTTAAATCTAAATTTGAATTCTAGATTTTGAAATGAAAAAAAGTTTTATAACTTTAAATGTTTAAATAAGTTTAAATGTAAGGGTATATTTTAAATAGGTGAACTTAAAAAGGAATTTAATTTAACTCTTTAAAATTTCTTTTATAACAAAAATATTACTTAAACATATGAATTTGAAGGTTTTCAAATTAGTTTTTTAAATTTATAGAAGATAAATTGGTATTCATTTCATATTTTGAAATGAAAATGAAATTTAAGTAGTAAATTTGAAAGAAATGTTTTCTAACATATTTGTGAGTGATAGCTAAATCATTTATAAGAATGAGTTTATCTTAAAGTTAATGAAGATATAATGATTTGTAATTCATGGAATTTCTGAATTTTCTCTTTATGAATTAACTTATAATTAAGAAAATTAATCATTAATTTAAAAATAGAATAATAATAATTAATAAAAATAATTGTGTGGTTAATTCATTCAAATCACATTCACCTTAATTGAAGATGATTAACTATTGTCAAATATTGTATACTGGATTGGTATTTCTGTTGTGATTGCGTTACTGTGTTTTGCGAATTGCTTTGTGTTGAATTGTGATTTGTGATTTAATTCTGTATTGATGTGAAAACCCTTTTTCCCATAAAACGGCATTTAAACTTCGATGCGACAGGGAGTCGGATTTCAGTTAGTTATCTGAAACCCACATCGAACCCTGAATGTGAATCTATGTAATTGATATATTCACGTGTTTTAAAATTTAGCGTTCACTATTCGGTTTAGCCGGGAGAGGACCTTTGTGTCATATAACCCATTCCGAATAGTGATATGTCGAAATGAATAGCATTTGAAGACAGCGGTGAAGACCGGGTGTCTTCGAAAACGATAGGACAACCTATCGAATGCCTCTGCACTGAGTTGCTCCGGTATAGAGATCTCCACGTGTGATGGAGAGTCTGATCGGGATTGTGGATACCCGGATTTGCAAGGGCTTCTTCCTTTATGGGACGAAGTGCCTTCGGTTCTGTTTGAACTCGGAACAAACTTGTATGGTTATGTGTCTGACACTACACCTTGAGATATAAAGCAGATTTCTTTAAAATACATATCTCCTGGTGGCGGAGAATTTATTCTCTTAGCTTAACAATCTTCTCTGAGACGTACGAGCTCAGAAGTTATGTAATTGAAGGTTATGAGCGATATACTCCCAATTTGGTAGTGGGCATGCTAAGTGCTGTTGTGTGTTGATGATCATTTGTGATCAAAGCATGGCTTTCTTGTAAAGCGTGGCTTTGTGGACCAGACCTCATCGGACCTCACAACCCGAAAATGGTCGAACGGGAAAGTTGCGGCAAGGTTATGAGGGTCGCGCCCTTTAGGGTATGTCATTTCCTTCTGGAAAAAGGTGATGTCATGGTATGGAGCCTAGATATTTACCTATGTGGTTGCTTCAATCTCATTTACTGTGTGGTTGTTCCTTTGTGGTAGAGGGCCCTCGGATAAAGGTCGTAAACGACCGAGGAATGGCATAGTTGATAGTAGTTACCTAGTTACAGAGGTAACCCGACCTTGTGTTGGCAGAGAGCTGGTTAAGTTCTTGGGACGTCCCGCCAGAGGCATACCCATGTGACAGTAGGAAGTTCCTGAGCCTAACCATTTGTTGGAAATCCAATTCCCAATACGAACCCAGTACGGTTTTAGTTGTATAACCTGTCATTTACTTATGGTGGTCACCACTGTTTAGATGTTAGCTATAGTAGCATAGTTTGGAATGTCTATGCTCGCTAAGATTAATATTATACTTTCAAAATGTTTTTACACTATGCACTAGTAATAATATCAAAAAAAAAATGTCGTATCAAGCATATTTGACTATCATAAGAAGAAATCTCCTCCAATTCTGCGATTGCATTGTGTGTGTTGCGGGAGGTCTTATGGTAGTTTCATTTTCCAAAAGCATACCGGATTTTCTTTTATAAATCTTTCTTTTATCTAAAAGCAACTGTTTTTTTTACTCATACCAGTCCCATGTCTGACCCGGAGCTTATTGTTTCTTTCTAAACTCTGGGTGCCCATAATTTCCATACGGGCAGCCTAGTAGTAGGTTTCCGTGTTCTGGTGTTAGTAGTATTTTGAAGATTTTACCATGGAGATATTTTAGAAGCTTTTGGGATTTCAAGGTGCTTAGTTTTTGGAAGTTCGCTATCGCTTCATTCCTTTGAAGAATTTTTATATATATGATCACTTGTTGTACTATTATGATGTTTTATTTGGAGTTGTGATATATATGTAAAAATACTCTGATGTAGTAATGGATATTATGATGATGTTGTATCTGTGATGTAATGCATGATATTCATTTTGTTTCCGCTGTTTTATATTCATCTGATGTTGTTATAGCTCCATCCGAATGGAGTTCGATGCTTGAATCCTTGGCAGTCGAATATAAGTGAGGTATTTAGTGTCAATTTTCAAACATTGGATTTCGGATCGTGATAAGTGGTATCAGAGCTGAAGGTTGAGTAAGAACTTTAGCTACGGAGTATAACACATTAGATGGCTCATTAGAGATAGGGTGAAGTATACCCTAGAATGAGTAGAACCGAGACCGAAACTCCAAATATTCTTAGTCTATTTCCTTTAACTGCTGCTATTCCTTAAGATATGTCATCCGAATATCTAAACCAATTTTCTTACTAATTACAGATATTAAGAATGAGTGGACTAAGAGGAAGAGCTAAGGGTCAAGGAAATGCCACAGCACCTAGTCAAGTTCCCCCAACAGCAGAAGCAACAATACCTACTCAGAATCAGCCGAATCTTGCTAATTTGTATAAGAGCTCTAAAGGCTTGGTGGTAAGCCATTTACCGGTAAGGAACCGAGTGTTGAGGCCCAAGCATGGATCAAATAATGTGAAAGAATCTTTAGAGGGCTAAAGTTGCAAGACAATCAGATGCGACTCATGGCTTCTTGGCAACTTCAAGAAGAAGCCTTAGCATGGTGGGAGACAGTCACTGTAGATAAGCCAGAAGACGAGTTTACTTAGGAAAGATTCAAAGAAGTATTTGAGAAGCGCTATATGCCATCAGCTGGAATTTCTCGAATGTACCAGGAATTCATGGACTTGAAGCCGAGGAGCTTGTCATTCGAGGAGTATCTAAACAAATTCAATGATTGTCTCGTTTTGGTCAAGAATTGGTGAATACACCTTTGAAGAAGAATGAAAGGTTCATTCGTGGGATGAATAAGAAATTCCATGAAAGGATGATTGGCCACGTCAAAGAATCCTTTTCAGATTTGGTTGATATGGGGTACAGATATGCTACACTTGATATGCAAGAAGCCCCGGTGGAGAAAGGAAATTCGAGCAATCAAAATTGGAAGAAGTGGAAATTTGGAGGCAAGAAACCATGGCAGGGTAAGGAGAAAAAGGAGAGCAACCAGGGAAGCAAGGCAGAGAATGTCACTTGCTATAATTGCTTGGAGAAGGGCCATTATTCTAGCAGATGTACGAAGCCTAAGAGACAAGTCAATCAATCCGTTCAAGCGAAGCCCAGGAAATGTTAGTATTGTCAGAAATTGGGACACGAAGTTAAAGACTGCCCAGTCATGAAGCAAGTTCAGATAGCTAAGGTGTACACAGTCACAGACCAACCTGCATCTTACAAAGCAGAAAAAGGGAAAGGAGTTCTGGAAGGTAACCTCACTATTTATGATAGCATTGTTAGAGTTCTGTTTAACATGGGCGCTACACACAGTTTTATCTCTCAGCAAGCTATAAATGAATTAAATCTTGAACCCGATTTTGTTGATGAGCCTATATGCGTAAAGAATCCAGTTGGAGGTCCCGCGAACCTTTGTCTTCGATGTAGAGACGTTCCTATCTCATGTTCTTGTTATCGATTCCTATTAGTCACTTTGTTCTTGATTTTAACGAGTTTGAAGTCTTACTCGGAATGGATTGGCTAGCAAAATATGAAGCCAAATTGGATTGCAATAATCGATTGATTTCGATTAAAACCGAATTTGGAGATTTCATTGAGATTTCTTGTGAGGATCCTAGTCCTAAAAGAGATGGGTTGATGTATAACTTGGGTTATCCCAAACCCAGTCTGGAGTCTATACCCATTGTTAGAGATTTTCCGAACGTGTTCGAAGAAGTGAAATCCTTACCTCCACACCGAGAAATAGAATTCAGAATTGACCTAGTACCCAATGCTCGTCATGTCGTTCATGCAAGTCGCAAGATGGAGCCCAGCGAAAGGGTTGAATTAGTTCAGCAAACCAGGGATTTACCAGAAAAAGGATTAGTTCGTCCTAGTGTTTCTGAATGGGATTCAACAGTCGCATTTGTTGCTAAATCGGACGGATCTTTGAGATTGTGTGTAGATTACCGCCATCTCAATAAGCTGACTCTTAAGAATAAATTTCCACTACCTAGAATTGATGATCTATTTGATCAATTGCACGACGCTCGTTTCTTTTCAAAGATGGATCTAACCCAGGGATTCCATCAACTACGAATCGCCGAGGATTATATCCATTTGACTGCTTTCAGGGGTCCTAATATTTTCTACAAATGGTTAGTCATGCCTTTCGGGCTAACCAATGCTCCAGCATACTTCGTAGATCTTATGACTCATGTGTTCCGAGAAGTATTGAATAAATTTGTGCTCGTGTTTATTGATGATATTTTGGTCTATTCCAAGACCGGAGAGGAGCATGTCGAGCATCTTAGAATCATTTTGGAGATACTAAGGAGAAATATTCTATTCGTAAAAATTTTCAAATGCTACTTTTGGGTCAAAGAAGTTAAATTCTCGGCCATATTGTTAATGAAGGAGGAATTTCTGTTGATCCTAGCAAAATTTCCGCTACTCTTGATTGGAGAAAATCCACTACCCAAAAGAAGTTCGAAGCCTTTTGGGTTTAGCAGGTTAATATCGGAAGTTTGTTCAGGACTTTTCTAAGATTGCTAGTCCGTTGACTAAGCTAACAATGAAGGATGTAAAGTTCAATTGGACTTCGAAATGTGGCGAAGCTTTTCAGGAGTTGAAGAAACGATCAACGACAGCTCCTGTTCTCGCTAATATCAATGAGAATCAGAGATTATCTGTTTATACAGACGCTTGCGGTGATGGTTTGGGTGCGGTATTAATGCAGAATGGGAAGGTAATTCCTATGCGAGTAGAAAATTACGTCCTCATGAAAGAAACTATCTAACCCATGATTTGGAACCCTTAGCTATTATCTTCGTTTTGAAAATATGGCAACATTATCTTCTGGGTAAAAATCTTTTCAACTTTCCTAACAATTTACGAATTTAACTTAACTTAACAAATATATTTATTGGACTCTCTTTCTTTAGGTGAAAAATTCGAATTATTCACCGACCATAAATCTTTGAAATATCTCTTCACCCAGAAAGATCTAAATCTGCGACAACAACGTTGGTTGGAATTTCTGGCATCTCATGACCTAGATATTCTATATACGCCCGGAAAAGCCAATGTAGTTTCCGACGCCTTAAGTAGAAAGCATGCTATTCTTGCTCATTTTATTATCGCTCCTACTCTTCTTAAGAGAATCGCGAGTAAGTAGTATGAAGACGAGTTTCTTCGAGGAATTTAGAAAAGGATATGCCAAGGAGAAGACACTAGTTTTGAGATGGATAGTAGAGGACTTATAAGATTAAAAGGCAGAATATGTGTTCCAGACTTCCCTGATCTGAAACGAGAAGTTTTGGACGAATGTCACAAATCTAAATTCAACATCCATCCAGGAGTCAATAAAATGTATCGTGATATCAAAAGAACTTTCTGGTGAAAGATAATTAAAAGGGACATATCTATATATGTGAGTCGCTGTGCTACTTGCCAACAAATCAAAAGCGATCAAAAGAAAATGGCGGGTTTACTTCAGCCTTTGGAGGTACCCAAGTGGAAATGGGACCAAGCATCGATGGATTTCATCGACGGGTTGCTTCGTACTCGGAAAGGCAATGAAGCAATCTGGGTCATTGTGGACCGTTTGACTAAGACAGCCCACTTCTTGCTAGTGAAATCTACCCGCACGACTGCAAGTTTAGCCGAGTTATATGTGAAAGAAATTGTCCATCTCCACGGTATTTCTAGCAGTATAGTGAGTGATCGTGATCCGATCTTCACTGGTAGATTTTGGGAGGCATTTCATGACGCATTGGGAACAAAACTGAATTTCAGCACTACTTATCACCCACAATCTGATGGGTAGACTGAGAGGATTAACCGAATCTTAGAAGACCTATTGCGTGTTTGTATACTTGATTTTGGTGGTTCTTGGGAGGACCATTTACATCTAGTTGAATTCTCATATAACAATAGGTATCGGGCCAGTATAGAGATGGCTCCTTTTGAAGCTTTATATGTTCGTCCGTGTCGATCTCCCACATGCTGGATCGAGGCAGGTGATAGACTTGTCCTTGGACCAGATATGATTAAAGAAGCCACAGAGAAAGTTGATTTTATACGGAAGATATTGAGGATGGCTCAGAGTCGTCAAAAGAGTTATTATGATTGCGTGGGAAGGGATTTGGAATTCCAGATTGGAGACTCTGTTTTTCTCAAAGTAAATCCTATACGAGGTGTATTGAGGTTTTGGAAGACCGGTAAGCTGGCACCATGGTATATTGGTCCTTTTCCTATTCTGGAGAGGACCGGTTCTTTAGCCTATCGAGTGCAGTTGCCTAGTTGGTTGTCTGGCGTGCATGATGTGTTCCACGTTTCTAATTTTAGGAAGTATGTGCATGATCCAGATAGTATTATTGAAGAAGCTGCTCGGTAGGATCTCGAAATCACTCCCAATTTAACAATTAAAAGATAACCAATAAAGATCTTAGATCGTGATAACAAGCAATTGAGAAACAAAGTTGTGAAACTAGTGAAAGTTCAATGGAGTGGCAATCAAAAGGACCGTACTTGGGAAACCGAAGTTAATATGTAGAAATCGTATCCCAATTGCAGAGTGGATATCTCGGCTGAAACTGGTAAGCCATTTCCTTATTTTTTTTGAATTCGTACATTCTTTGTTTGCTTTTCTCTCTCTTCCAAATTTCGAGGACGAAATTTTCTTAAGGGAGGATGTAACGACCCAGGATTTTTAGTAATTAAAATTTGAATATTTAATTAATTTTAAATATTAATAAGTGAAATTTATAAGTCGAATAATTTTATTTTGAATAATTGGATTTAAATGGATAATTAAATCGATAATTTAATATGTGAAATTATGGAAATAATTGAAAATTGGGTAAAATATGATTGAAAATGATTTGTAAAATTTTATTTTATCATATTGGAGTTAGAACGATATTTTAGAACTTTTAAAATCGAATTAAAAGTTTATTTGTGAAAATTGAATATTTTAATATTAAATCGACTAGTGAAAATAGTCAATTTTTGAACAGTCTCAGAATTGAACGAAACCTATTCCATTGGATCCGTAATAGTTAGTTATTACCGGATTTCAATTTTCGTGTCAATCGGAGTTATCGTTTGATCGTGGCAGCTCGAAACGCATCGAATTATTTTTAATTTTAATTTGGCGAGTTAAAATAGTCATTTTTCAAAAAGTCTCGGATTTCGACGAAACCAGTTTCATCGGATCCGTAATGTGATATTATTGTATGGTTTCAAATTTCGTGTCAATTGGATTTACCGTTTGTCCGGTACAAATTAAAACGCCTAGAAAATCACTTAAATCGGTTTAATTTAAATCGATCGTTTATTTCCATAACTCGCACATACGATCGAATTAGCTTCCGAAACCTGTTCCATTTTGTCCGAAACGCGGGGTAAACCCTAGAAACGCTGGTTACGGCGCGTGAATCGGAGTTCGGAATTTCCGGATTGAATAGTGTTTGAGAAAATCCTATAAATAGACCACTACCCTTCATAAAATTAAAAAAAAAATATCTAAACCTAACCCTAACGCAGCCGCCTCCTATTCTATGGATGGCCAGAAACGTCCCAACTTCTTCTCCTCTTATCTCTTCATCCACTCAACGATTCAAGAAACCTACAACTACAAAATTGTAGAGCATGCCAAGATCCATCTATCCAACGGTCAAGATCATCATCGGAGGTCAGGATTCGCCAGAACTTGGCTATGAAGTGCACACGGTCGGCACGCATTTCGAGAAGCAATAGGGGGCCGCACGTGGCCGGTCATGGGCCGAAGGTAGAGGAAGTTAGGGGCTTCGACATGGAACTATCTGATCGTCGTAGAGTTCAACGTGGTGATGGCGAAATTAAACCCTAGTTTGGGCTCCTATGGGTTCGGTAGCATCGTGTTTTGCCTGTAGAAGATACGCGCGTGAGGGGGAGAAGGAGCGTGCGGCGATGATGAGGGGGGGCTTGGATCTAACGGCTGTAAATTGTTTAGGTTAAAATTTTTAAATATAGTTGTAATTAAATTATAGTTTAAATTGTATTAACTTCAAAAATTTATATCTTTTTCATACGAGGTCGAAAACGCGCGAAACCAGTTGCGTTGGAATCGTATGGACGAGCACTACGCGATGAAATTGGATTGGAGTCGTTTGGAGTTAGTGAGAATTTTGGGTAAAATTAAACGTCCGTTTAATTTTATTCGAAATAAATCGCTAAAACAAAAATAAAATCAAGGTGAGAATTTCTCACTCAATCGAATCGGTTTCGATTTTATTTTAAATAGTTAGATTTAAAATATTTGAATGCATGTTTGAATGATGATTGCTATCTATTGATTGTTAAAATAGACATTATGCGCCGTTAGTAAGCGGATGTTATTTATTAAAAACATATACCGCGAATATTTCATAAACAGTGAAATTGGTATTATATATAATCGCAATATATATATATTGGTATATGTATATATTGCAGTTGTTGATTCCCCGCATTTTTTAGCGGATGAGACCCTATTGCGCCGTCTATTAAGCGAATAATATTTTAAATCCCATATACCGCGATAATTTCGTACTGGAGCGAAATTGGTATTGTGCTAATGTTTGTGGATGCAGGAAAACAGGTTGGAGAGATCCAACTGGATTCCTCAACAGTTTTTATTTGATTTCAGATATTTTGATATTTGATGGATTATCATATCGATATATGATGTCGTTGTAGTCGTGATTGACTATTTGGTGTGTAGCATCATTGGACCAAATTTGGAATTTTAAAATGATTTTTAAAGTGATTTTTGAAAGCATAAGTTATAAAATATTTTTTGAATTGATCCATTATAAATAAATAAACGTTATACTTTTAAAAGTTATATAAAATTATGATTTTTTAGAAATACGGTTAAAGTTGATTTTTGAGAAATATGGATTAATGATTTTATAAAAGAGTTTAAATTGAGACTAATTGAATTTATTATGAAAAGTTGAAATATAGTATTTATAAAATTTAATTATTTTATGAATCAAAATGGTGAAATTATAAAGGAATTTAAAGATGTTTTAAAATAATAGTATAAATTGATTTATATAAAATTTATAAATTGATAATTTATAAATTAAAAATATTTGAGTTATAAAACGAGTTTTATAAGTGTTAGAATAAATTGTGAATGAATTTCATAAATGAATGAAATTTATAGAATTATAAACGGTAAAGTTATAAATCGAATTTTATAAGGAGTAGGTTTATAAAATTTGTAAAGTTATTAAAAGACTAGATTTGGGTAAATAAAGGAATCTTGTAAATTATAAGATTTATAAATTGGGATGTTTAAAAGAACGATTCTTGTAAACGAATAAATTATAAGTGTTTCACTTATAATATGAATTTCTAGTATATCATGAGATATGAATTGAGATACGTTAATAAAGGAAATTTATAAAGGAAGTTGTTATAAAATAAATAGAAAAGGAATTTATAAACGTTGTTTTATAAATTCGCAAACGACTTATTTTGATAAGTAAATTGTTGAAACCTATTAATGGAGTTATATTCACGTTTTTGACTGTGAATGATCCTTTGAAATAAAATGAATAAAAGTGATGAAATTTGTTAACGTAGTATATTCACGTTTTTGAATAGTGAATAATATGTTAAAGAAATTGTTTTGAATGTGATGTTTTAAATAGAATTAAAACAAGTTAACAATGTTTTAATTGAGTTGAGATTCGAAACCATAGATTTCAACATTGATTGTTGAAATAGACGTTTTCGAGAAATAAAAGGAAATAGTGGACTATAACACTGTTGTTATAGTAAATAATTTCCGAAAGGAAATGTTTTGTGTAGTATTGGGATTTATATATCTATTTTAATTTCGAATCCCTATACTAGTGATTTTGGGTTGTCGTAACGATGTTTTACGTAACATTCGTTTTGGCCCAAATAAATATGTTTAAGAGAACAATTTCCTTAAAGAATGAAATATATACTTAATTTCGATTGAAGTATATTGAATATTTTCCAAGTGTAGAAAATAAAAAGATTTGTGAATTACTTATTTTTAATAAGTATGGAAATGTTTTCCAATATAAAGTGAATATTAGAGAATTTATCTTTTTGAAGATAAATTGAAATGAATAATTGAAATCGAATATTCATAGATATTTTGGATTATAAATTCACTATGGAATTTATGAATAGAAGGGGAAGTGGTTTAAAAATAAATATTGATTTATTTTTGAAATGTGAAAATTATATATCTTGTAAAGATATTTTGGAAAATAAATAATTTGGAAAATTATTTGGAAACTGGTGATGTGTGCATATCCATTGATAGTTCAATAACCGACTATCAATATTTCCCTTTGAATGGGTAATTGATGTGATTTGTTGAATTTGAATGCCACACTTATTTTTGAATAAGCGCCCACTATTCGGGTTAACCGGGAAAGGACCATGGGGTCGTATAACCCATTCCGAATATGTGATACGTCGTTATGAATTGCAATTGATGACCGATGTTGAAGACCGAGTATTTGCAAAAGCGATAGGATGACCTATCGATTGTCTCTGCACTGGGTAGCTCCTGGTATAGAGATTTCCTAAGTGATGGGAAATTCGATCGGGATTGTGAATACCCGGATTGCAAGGGCTTCGTGAGAAGTGCCTTTGGTTTTGTTCGAGCTCGTAACAGATTTGTATGGATTGTATGCCTGACATTACAATTTGAGATATAAAGCCGATTTCTTTCAAATATATTTCTGTTGGTGGCGGAGAATTTATTCTTTTAGCTTAACACCCTTCTCTGAGACGTACGAGCTCAGAGGTTATGTAGTTGAAGGTTATCAGCGATATATTCCCAATTTGGTAATGTGACATGCTGAGTGTCGCTGTGGAATGATCATTGTGTTGATTATTTGTGATAGGATTGTTTATTTGATCGTCTATCCTGGTGATCATTTCTATGATCATTTGTTGACCCAAAGCATGGCTTTTGTATAAAGTATGTTTTTGTGGACGTGAATTCGTCGAGCCTCACACCCCGGAATGGTCAAAACAGGAAAGATGCGGCAAGGTTATGAGGGGTAGCGCCCTTTAGGATATGTGCATTTCCTTCTAGAAAAGGGTGGTATCATGGTATGGAGCCCAGATACTTACTCATGTTGAAAACACTTTATGATTGTGTGAATTGATTGCGAGCACTCGGTGAAAGGTCCCAAAGGACCGGGGGATGGCATATTCGGTCAGTTGTTACTCAGTTAGGGGTAACCCGGCCTTGTGTTGGTAGAGATCCGGTTTGGTTCTCGGGGATGTCCATCCAGAGGCATTCTCATGTGGCAATGGGAAGTTCCTTGGCCTGATCATTCGTTGGAAATCCAAAGAAACAATACGAGACTTGTACGGTTTTAGTTGTAGAACCTGCCATTTAATATGGTAGCTATAGTAAGCATACTATAATGGTACCTATGCTGGCTAAGATTTATATTCTACTTTCGAAATGTTTTTCTACACTATGCACTAGTAATAATATCAAATGTTTTTTTTAAATGCGTATCAAGCATCTTTGACTAACATAAGAAGAAATCTCCTCCAAGTCTGCGTTTGCATTGTGTGTGTGGCAGGAGGTCTTATGGTAGTCTCACTTTTAAAAGCATTGCGAATTGACTTTAAAAATATTCCTCTATTTTGATTTTAAAGATAAATAAACTGTTTTGAGTTCTCACACCAGTCACATGACTGACTCGGAGTTTATTGTTTTCCTTCCTAAACTCTGGGTGCCCACCAATTTCTACACGGGCAGTCAAGAGTTAGGTTTATCAGGATATTCTGGATATTCTGGAGTTGCTGGAGGCAAGCTGGATGGCATGGCGTAATACTAGTATATAGTATTTCTTTTCCGCTGTTTGTTGTTGTTTGTTGTTGTACACTCTGATGATGATGTAATTTAATGTATAAAATGTAATAACTGATATAGTTCTTTGTTTAAAGATTATTCATATGTTGTTATATGTTGTTCCGCTGCGATTGTGAGATTCTGTTGTTGTTCGGTTGTTTTCTGTTCTTTCTATTTTCTCTTTCCTTCACCCTCTGTTTTCTACCTTCTTATCTCTTCCTCTACCTCTTTTCTTTTCTTAAACCATAACATTTCGGGTTTCCGGCCTTCGATTTCTCGGCAGTCGAAAAAGTGAGTATCGATGTTGAATTTTCGAAAGTCGAAAATTTCCGGGACGTTACAGAGGATATTTGTAACATTCCAAAATTTGTTAATTAAATATGGTAACTTATTTGAACTTTTGAAATTTTATTTGAAAAGTTTCAAAAGTAATAAAATATTATTAATATTAAATATTACAAAGATATATGGATAGAAATAAAGATTTGGTAGTTTAAAATTTAAATAGATAATAATAAAAATGCAAAAATAAGAATTGTGTTAAACATAAATATATAAGGTAAGATAATTGTAAAGATAACATATGAAATGAACATATAAAAAATTCGAGAAATATATATAAGATCAATTTTATGGTTAAGTATAATATAAAGTGAATACATAGATAAATTCTAACATCATGTTAAACATGGAAATTCATTTATATTACAAAGTAATAAGACAAAAGGAAAGAAAGAAATATACATTCAAGTATGTACAAATAAGTATAAGTATGTAGACATAAGAAGAAAATATAAATATCTATGTACAAACAATTAAAGGGATAAATATGAGGTGTGAAACAAGACAATAGAAATTAATGTGAGTATCTTTAGCACACCATAATATATCTTATCAGCCACCAAAGAGGGAAAAATCAGCCTAGTCAAACAAGCAAAACAAAAAAAAATCTCTGACCTGATTGTACAAAAAAATAACACCCTGTACACTTCTTTCTTATATATCAAGCTTCTCATCTCAGTTTCATTCATTCTAAGCTGTGTAAACCTGAAGTAAATATCATTCAAACTTAAACAACAATTGAGCACAAATCAAAACAGAGATCAAGAGGAAGATTTCAGCTTGCATTTTCACAAGCTGATTCAAAATAAAGCAAGCTCTGTTCATTTTCCTGGAACCATTGTGAGTAACATTACTTTTTAAAATTTAAAAAATATGATTCTATTGCAAGTATATCTGTGATAAGTATGTTTGTATATATGTATGTTTCTCTGAGTATATATGAGTGATGGATGTATGCGTGTGCACAGTTATCTCCTGTGATATCCTGCTCTCTGTTCAAGCATTAGTTTTGAGTTTAAAAATAAATTCCTCTTGGTCTATTGACTTTTTGGACTTAAGATTAAATTAAAGTTTGTTTGTTATGGTATATATTAAAGTTTAAAAATCAACTTAAGTTAAAACATCTTGTTAATAACTCTGGAAATCCAGAAATCCGAGCAAATCCCTAAATTAGTCAAAATACAAACATTTTAATTTACGATCTCAGGTATGTGAATATAATCCTAATACGTTAACATGAATTTTAAAGTAAAAATTATAATTTTTAGATGGGGAACGAAAGAGCAGTTTGGGTTTGTTTAAATTTCTTTATTTTGGTGATTGCTGGTGATCCTCTGAGTTGTAAGGGCCGGGATCTCGTCTGGTGATGGAAGGAAGAACGGCGGTTCAGGATTAAATAGTGTGATGGTGTGTAGTTGATCGTGGTGGCAGCGGCGAGCTTTTGAAATTGGTAAACTTAGTTTTGTCGAGTGTGAATGTTTTGATTTGTTCTTCGTCCACGTTTGATCGAGTGCTACGTGGTTTTGGGTGATGGTAGGGGGAGCATCGACGAGTAGTTGACCGGAGTTTCAAGTTTTCTGATGATCGGGATGTAGAGAACGATGCGTTTCCACGTTTTGGTTGAAGTTGTTCCAGTTGTTCCAGGTTGCAATTTTGAACTCGAATTCGATTTCGAGGGGATGGGTGAATTCTGATGACCAGGGATTGGGGTGTGGATGATCGTCGGCTTGCTCGACGATGTGGTGTCGTCTGGAGGTGATCTGCGGCGACGAGCACATGCACGGAGCATTTTTCTCATGATCTGGAGCATTTTTTTGTTTTGTTTGGGAATGATAGCAGGGTAGCACACGAGATTGTCTCGTGTAACTCGAGTGTTTCACTCGAAGGTTTTCCTATTTTGGCTCGAAGAAGGATTTCAGTGGCTCGAGTAGATGATTGTCCAGGTTTTAAAAACTGAAACCTGTTCTGTTTTTGGCAATTTAAAACTGAATTTTAAATTTCAAAACAAAGATTAAATTGAGTTTTAAATCATGGTTTAACTATAAATTCAAGTTTAGTTGAAGCTTAGTTTGGAAATAAAGTTCTGTAAATTCAAATTGTTTAATAACTTAAAAGTGGCTAAGCATTTAAGTGTATTTTATAAAGAATTTGAATTTAAATGAAACCTGAATCTTAAATCAAAATTTTGAAACCTGAATCTTAAATCAATATTTGAATTCTAGATTTTGAAATTAAATAAATTTTTACAACTTTAAATGTAAAGGTATATTTTAAATAGGCGAACTTAAAAAGGAATTTAATTTAACTCTTTAAAATTTCTTTATAACAAAAATATTACTTAAACATATGAATTTGAAGGTTTTCAAAAATTAGTTTTTTAAATTTACAGAAGATAAATTGGCATTCATTTCATATTTAGAAATGAAAATGAAATTTAAGCAGTAAATTTGAAAGAAATGTTTTCTAACATATTTGTGAGTGATAGCTAAACCATTTATAACAATGAGTTTATCTTAAAGTTAATGAAGATATAATGATTTGTAATTCATGGAATTTCTGAATTTTGTCTTTATGAATTAACTTATAATTAAGAAAATTAATCATTGATTTAAAAATAGAATAATAATAATTAATTAAAATAATTATGTGGTTAATTCATTTAAATCACATTCACCTTAATTGAAGATGATTAACTATTGTCAAATATTGTGTACTGGATTGGTATTTCTGTTGTGATTGCGTTACTGTGTTATGCGAATTGCTTTGTCCTGAACTGTGATTTGTGATTTAACTCTGTATTGATGTGAAAACCCTTTTGCCCATAAAATGGCATTTAAACTTCGATGCGACAGGGAGTCAGATTTCAGTTAGTTATCTGAAACCCACATCGAACCCTGAATGTGAATCTATGTAAGTGATACATCCACGTGTTTTAAAATTAAGCGTTCACTATTCGGTTAAGCCGGGAGAGGACCTTTGTGTCATATAACCCATTCCGAATAGTGATACGTCGAAATGAATAGCATTTGAAGACGGCGGTGAAGACCAGGTGTCTTCGAAAACGATAGGACAACCTATCGAATGTCTCTGCACTGAGTTGCTCCGGTATAGAGATCTCCACATGTGATGGGGAGTCTGATCGAGATTGTGGATACCCAGATTTGCAAGGGCTTCTTCCTTTATGGGACGAAGTGCCTTCGGTTCTGTTCGAAGCTGGAACAGACTTGTATGGTTATGTGTCTAACACTACACTTGAGATATAAAGCAGATTTCTTTCAAATACATATCTGCCGGTGGCGGAGAATTTATTCTCTTATCTTAACACCCTTCTCTGAGACGTACGAGCTCAGAGGTTATGTACTTGAAAGTTATCAGCGATATACTCCCAATTTGGTAGTGTGGCATGCTAAGTGTTGTTGTGTGTTGATGATCATTTGTTGATCATTTGTGATCAAAGCATGGCCTTCCTGTAAAGCGTAACTTTGTGGACGAGACCTCATCGAACCTCACAACTCGAAAATGGTCAAAACAGGAAAGATGCGGCAAGGTTATGAGGGTCGCGCCCTTTAGGGTATGTCATTTCCTTCCGGAAAAAGGTGATGTCATGGTATGGAATCCCAAATATTTACCTATGCGGTCGCTTCAATCTCATTTACTGTGTGGTTGTTGCTTTGTGGTAGAGGGCCCTCGGATAAAGGTCATAAACGACCGGGGAATGGCATAGTCGAGTAGTAGTTATGTAACAACCCTGTATTTTCTGATTATTGTAATTGTATATTTTAATTATTTTAATTTAAATTCCAAATTTAAAAACTTTATTTTATTTATTAAAATTAATATATTTTGTTAATTGAAATATAAATGTTGATTTTGATGTGGATTAGAATTTCAAACATGCATAAATTGAATATTTCCAGAAAATGTTGATTTTGGTCAAAATAGTCAAACTTTGACTTTTAACTTAAAAATTTAAAAGTTTGAAATTTTAAATTTTATCTTTTATTATGAAAATAGATTTAATAACTTGAACATTGCTTTTTGTTTCGTGGAAAACGGAGTTAAACTGCAAAAGATGTGTACATTTCAATTTTGAGTATAAATTGTTTATTTTGCAATTTTGTTATTTTAAATTGTATAAATTTTATTTTTCTTTGTCATATTTTATTTTAATATGTTTTAATATGTTATATTATGTATATTTTGACTTTTAAATATTTTTGAAATGATAATAGAATTTTTCTAAAATTTACTATGATGCTTTCCTATTTTTAAAAGGTTGTTTTCCTTTTTCTGCTATTTTCTTCATCTAAACTATATTTAAATTAAATTTTATTTATTTATTTTTGTGATTTCCTTTTTATTTTGTGTTCTTATCTTTATTTATAAATATTTTTAAGTACATAAAAAATTTTCCAAGTTCATTGCACTTATTTTTCATATTTTCAAGCCTAGTTGCAAATTTTGCTGTTTTATTTAATTAAACTATATATAATTAATAATTAATTAATTTATTTTTGTTTATTTACTATATTTTCGTATTTTAACTGAATTTATATATGTTTTTCAGTTATATAAAAATTTAAAAAGAAATAATGAATATATGAAGAGTTTGAGATCTTTTGTATGCTTAGTCCTTTTGCATTACGACCTTTCACTTTCCAAACTCCATTCATCAATGCTTTGGCTGCCTTAACTCCATTCTTCAGCCGCGTATTCTTCTTTCTTTTTCACATGAAAGGGAAGACTTCTCATCCCCAAAAAATCACGACTTCATGAAGAAAAAAAAAGAAAAAAATAATGGCTTCATCTCCTTTCTCTTTTCATTATTTTTCTAAGTTTTTGCCTTCCTCTTCCACCTTGTTTGCTCGGCCCTACCACCCATCATCACCACCATCCTCTCCACCATCACCAGCCACAGCAACCACCACCTCCTATTCTGACCACCACCTCAAGCAATGACCTTCAAGTGGACCAAACACCACAATACTTTGCACCTAACCCCTTGAAACCTTGCTTAGCCGAGCATAACTCCACTATCACCTTCATAATTGCCTTGGCCACCCCCTATCTCCACCACCACCTACTGACCTGACCTATAAACATCACTCCAGCAATGACTAGACCTGAAGCATGTAGGGCCGAGCCTCACTTGATCCAAGGCCGAGCCTTGTTGAGCCCAGAACTCTACTCCTCTTTGCCTTGTCCCTTTATTTTTCCCATGTTGCAACTCCTACCCATCATCAACTATTTCATCTCCATTTTAACATGCATTTTTGATGCCATACCTAATCCAAACCAGAGCCTATATCATCAGCTATGGCCGAGCAAAAGAGCCCCTTGGTCGATCTCTTGAATTATTAAAGCAAGGTCTAATCATTCTTGTCTTTGTTGCTTTGTATTTCCGTTTATTTCAATGTTGTTTTGTATTAAGTAATTCATATGTTATATTGTTTGTGTCTATTGGATTGTTACAAGATGGTCATCTTGGCTCTCTTCACTCAATTGAATCACTAGTCATGCTATATCGAGCTTGTCGTTCCCTTGGAATCGTTTTGTGTGCCGTAGTGGTCTTCAGCTTGAAAAGGTGAGTCTTTCTCACTCTGACATTTATACTTATGAAATAGTGAATTGATGACAAGTGTTTAGTAATATAAAATGTTATGCAAGTTAATGATGATCATATGATATGCTATGCCATGTTATTACCATATTAAAACTGTTAATTATCCCTGACATGTGATATATGACATTATATTGTGACACTGACATTGTTTATATTGTTTATGCATATATTCACACTGCAAGTTCCCTGTTAGAATAGAATCACTATGGGTTGAAATGATACATACCCAAATGGACTTTAGATTAGGGAAAAATCGTTATGGGCTGAAATGATAGGCCTGAGTGATTTTTATTGTATTTTATTTGACTTGGGATTGCGGGTTTGAAATGATAGAACCCGGGTTTTCTTTGTAAACTGCGGATTGAAATGATATATATCTGTATCACTTGACCTAGGTTAGAAAATTATATACAGACCCCGTGGTATATTTTTAAATGATATTTATTAAAATATGTATTTTTAAAAGTATGAAATTTTGATTTAAAAATATATATTTTATGGTTTTAAGAAAATTAAATATTAAGTCTTGAAATTGTGAATTTGAGTACGTAAATGTGAAATAATTGAGATTTTAGACTTTAAATTTTATTTTAAAATGTAAATAAATAATGGAAATTAAATATAAAATTTTAAAATTATATATGAAGTAAAATTTTAAGTTTTATTTAATTTATATGTTAATAAACAGTGAATGTTGACTTAATAAATGAATGGAGTTTTTTTTTTAAATTGAATATTTGATCTAAAAATTTTGTTGTGTTAAATCATAAGTTAAAATGATTTTAAATGTGAAATTTTGAAGTCTAGAAATATGATTTTTAAGTTATAATAAAAATTTGGAGTTTTATTATTTTTTCTTTTGAAAAGCTAAAATGAAATCTGGAATTCATAGCATTTTCAAAATGTTGTAGTCTTTTGACAGCATTTTTAAATGCTATTGTTTTGAATCTAACAATGTTTGAAATAACTAAATATCTATTATGACATTTTATAAATGCCGTTATTCTTGAACTAAACCATTTTTGGAAGCTATAAGCTACGATAGCACTTTATAAATGCTGTCGTTGCTATAATTTGACAATGTTTGAAATGTTATAGTTTTTAACATTGTTTGAGTTATATTTTAAAGTGTTAAATGATTTAAATTTTGGAAATTTATTAATTGTGAAATTTAAGAAGTTTTGAATATATTTTAATATTTAAATTTGAATTTTTAGGGAATTTAAATTTGAATTTGAATTTAAGTAAGGTTTACTTGGTTATGTGTTAAATGGAATAAAATGTAACGAGATAAATGAATTTTTTGAATGGAATTTTTAATGTATTTTGTAATGATACTTGAAATAAAAAATGAATGACTTATTTGATTTAAAAATGATATTTAAATTTGAGTATTTGAATTTGAATTCAAATAATGATTTGATAATAAGGTTTGGAAATGATTTGATCTTTATTTTGATAAAGAATATGAATCAGAATGATATGTACTTTTGATAAATGAATATGTGAAGTTTATATTGGTATGAAAGGATATTTAGTTTAATTGTAAATTGAGTTTATTTAAATAATATTGGATTTATGAAATGAATATTTCAAAACTAAGTAATAATGAAACTAGATTTGAGATATATGAAATTATAAAATTTAGTTTTTGAAATGCGGGATATTAAAGCTTTGAAATATATAAAAAAATTGAATAGTTTAATTTGTGGATCAAATCTATGTTTGAAATTGATATGATTTGAAATGGTTATTGGGAAATTTAATTGAAACTGATGGTTTGAATTGAATTAAGTTGGAAATTGAAAATTTGGTATCAATTGAATGAATTGTAAAATGCAAAGAATTAAATGAATATCCGATGATTTCAAATGTATGATTTTGAAAATATTATGATTTTGAAATGAATATATGTTTGAAATGTTTTTGGTTTTGAAGTATAAACTATTTTGATTGAATAAATAGTTTTGAAATAAAAATGGTTTTGGTTTCGAAGTATAAACTATTTTGAAAGAAATATAGTTTGAAATGAAATGATTTGATCCTTTTGAAATATAAACTATTTTGAAATGACCACGGCGTTATAATAACGTTTGGTTGTTAAAGAGACCGGGATCGGAAGTTGTCATACTCTTTGCCAACTCCGAAAACCACTTTAACAACCGTGTACGCGGTGGAGATTCCAGAATAAAGTAGGATGGTGGCGACGTTCTTGAGGTATATTACGTGGACCCAACTCCCGTGAGTTGGCATAAGGTGGCTAAAACAGGAGCGATCTCGGGCCAAAGGAGGTAGCACCTCTGGTCGGACACATTCCTTCGATACTATACTCTTACTGGTGATTGATTAGATGGCCATCCTCCGATTTTGATTGGGAGTGTGTTCCGAGGTGGGCGTATGTGGCTGCTGCGTTACCACCAGCCCGTGTGCGTAATTGGTATATCTACCCTGGCATTGCCTTGTGTGCCATGTCACCTACCATACCGAGCCTTTACTACGAGTTTGTTTTTCTCCCGTAGCCCGTGTGGTATCCTCTGACAGTCACCCGGAGTGGAGATGGCATGATATTGGATGGACTACTGGGACTATTATGTGTGAAGGGTGATATGGGTAGCCCGAAACGCTATTTAAAAGTATGTTTATTTTACTGTAGACACTATTATAATAGCGCAATATTACTACATAGTAAATAGTTTAACGGATCCTTAAAGGATGGGCGATCCCAAGCATTCTTTAAGTTACTGATGCATTTTTTATTACTGTTCACTTGAGTTGATTTACAGTTCATAAGTATTTATGTCCTGACTCGAGTGTTTTGTGTTTTGCTTTACGCTCGAGTCAGATTGAGTGATTCAGCATTCAAGACTCACCTTTGGAGTTGGAGCTTTGCTTGAAGATCCAGCCATCTATTTGTTTTCAGTATCCAGTGTTTCCAGTGATGTATTTTGATTTGTACTTGATGTATCTTGTTACTCTTCTACTGTATATTGTTTAACTCTGATGTATCTTATTTTATATAGTAGCTTCATGAACTACTATTTCTTTTAAATTCCGCTGCATTATTAAATACTCTGTGTCTGTGATCTGTGATTATGTATTTGCTGTATATTCTGAGATTTGCCAAATTTTATTTACAACGCGGTATTTTTAGCAATTCAAGTCCGACATGTGTGGATACTAATGGTTGAAAATATCGGGTCGTTACAGTTGGTATCAGAGCTTTGGTAGCTCTAGGCAAAACTCAGTATATAGGGTAAATGTATTTACAGAATCACTTTCATTCGAGTTTAAACCTCTTCCTTTTGACTCGATTCCTTTGAATTTTGGAACATTCCCTGTGGTTCCAAAATCCATTCATGCCCCTCACTATTTATCTTCTTTTGTTTCTGGAGTATCCCATAACTCCACTTCAAAAGATCTTCATAATGAGTCGGCGGTCTCGCCAACCTCAAATTTATTTGTAAAGGGGGAAAACCCATTTACAACAACACCGATTCACCAGAGATTCTATATCCTCGGTTTAGATGCTAGTATCTCTTATAATTTCGAACTCTACATCTTGAGATCGAATGTCGATTTACCCAAGAAATCCACATCGATCTTATTCTTTAAGTCACGGTTGACCCTGTTAAGGTTGCCCGCGATTTATATAAACTCATCCATCTCCCTATTCTATTATTTAATCATCTCATCTTTGTTTCCAACTTATCTTCAAATTATTCTTGAAGTGTATTTGTAAACTAATATTTAAAATGTTTTATATATTGTGTTGTTTGAGTTGTTGATGTTGATTTGGGTTTCTAATCGATCCGTCTGATCAACGCTATCGATAAGATTTCCAAAACACTTGAACAAAGCAAACTGACACAATATGTTTTTAAAATTTAGTAATGAAATAAATTTTGTAACTATATTATAAATCTTTATCTGGATTCTATTTGAATTGGATGTTAAGAAATAATATTTGTTTTATATATCATTTTCTATTGTTTCATATATCTAATTGAACTATAAAACATGGTTATAAATTTATTTGGAAATTTAAAATGAATGTAAAACAAGAATTTGAGAATTTAATTTCCGATGGATTTCAAACTTTGTGTTTAAAGTTTTTAGGGATATATTATTTAAAGTATTTTCGAATAGAAATTTGTTTCCAAAGAATTTTAAATTTAAATTTAGTGCTCTTCTCTTTGTCACTGGAAAATAATTTCGGTGATGACTGCAGCATCATTGACATTCATTTTCGAGTTTCGAAATGAAGAGACCATTCTGTAGTCTTGCTACAGTTTTGTTTTGGGAAAATTTAATTGATTTTAATTTCTAAAATAAGAATGGATTATAACATATGCTAATATATGATTTAAATTTGAATGGATATATATATATATATATATATATATATATATATATAGTATATGAGCATTTATTTATCTCTAAATAGTTTGGAATTTATCGGAAATTTAATTCCTAAATTTTTTCTTCAAAGATAATTTCTAAGTATAATTTCAAGATTCGAATTAATATTCAAGCTTGAAATAAGTTAATTAGAAAGTTTTATTTGTATAATACACAATTTCATTCCAATATAACTTACCTTAATTTTCAAAAGTTGAATATGTAATTGGATAATATACAATATAAAAAAAAGATTTTATAAATAAAATTTGAGTGGTTATTATAAATGTTATATACTTAAATTTAAGTTATAAAAGGATTAACAGAGGTAAATAAAGAAAAAGGGTAATGGAATAATTTACAATATAAAATGATGATAAAGGAACTAAGAATAAATTTAAGGCAGTTGCAATGAGTGTGAGTATATTTAACATAGGTGATAAAATATATTGAGAGGAATAAATTTAATTTTAATTAGTTGTGAAGAAGAATTAAATTTTAGTTGGCACATTTTGAGTATAATAAAAGATTTTTCAAATACATGATTTTAGCGATTTGTTAATTTAAGATAATTGGATGATAAGATGATGAAATTAGAGATGCTTAAGATTTATTTGACTTATATAAAATTAATTTTCAGTTTAAGTTGAAATTTTATGGTTTCAAATTTATTATCTTATTTTGTTTTTCAAACTATCTTTTGGTTGTCCTAATTTCCCTTATCTTGCTACGGAATGGGAGGCTATTGCTTATACCAGTCTGTTTAGAAATCTTTCTATAATCTTTAATAATCTTTGGTACTCATCTTTGAATCTAAGCACTGCTTTCCATCCACAGACCGTCGGTTAAACGGGAAGGGTGAATCAGATTCTAAAAGATTCTTTTCATGCTTGTGTTCTTGATTCTGGAGGATGTTGGAAAGATCATCTCCACCTTGTTAAACTTACCTATAGCAACAGTTATCAGGTATAATTTTAATCTTCTTGTCATCTTGTCTTAATACTATTTCATTCAATCTTTTTCTGCGCTTTCCCGTACCTCATTCCTTTTCGGGGACGAAAAGTTTTGAGTGGGGGAGAGTGTAACAACCCTGTATTTTCTGATTATTGTAATTGTATATTTTAATTATTTTAATTTAAATTCCTAATTTAAAAACTTTATTTTATTTATTAAAATTAATATATTTTGTTAATTGAAATATAAATGTTGATTTTGATGTGGATTAGAATTTCAAACATGCATAAATTGAATATTTCCAGAAAATGTTGATTTTGGTCAAAATAGTCAAACTTTGACTTTTAACTTAAAATTTTAAAAGTTTGAAATTTTAAATTTTATCTTTTATTATGAAAATAGATTTAATAACTTGAACATTGCTTTTTGTTTCGTGGAAAACGGAGTTAAACTGCAAAAGATATGTACATTTCAATTTTGAGTATAAATTGTTTATTTTGCAATTTTGTTATTTTAAATTGTACAAATTTTATTTTTCTTTGTCATATTTTATTTTAATATGTTTTAATATGTTATATTATGTATATTTTGACTTTTAAATATTTTTTAAATGATAATAGAATTTTTCTAAAATTTACTATGATGATTTCCTATTTTTAAAAGGCTGTTTTCCTTTTTCTGCTATTTTCTTCATCTAAACTATATTTAAATTAAAATTTATTTATTTATTTTTGTGATTTCCTTTTTATTTTGTGTTCTTATCTTTATTTATAAATATTTTTAAGTACATAAAAAATTTTCCAAGTTCATTGCACTTATTTTTCATATTTTCAAGACTAGTTGCAAATTTTGCTGTTTTATTTAATTAAACTATATATAATTAATAATTAATTAATTTATTTTTGTTTATTTACTATATTTTCGTATTTTAACTGAATTTATATATGTTTTTCAGTCATATAAAAATTTAAAAAGAAATAATGAATATATGAAGAGTTTGAGATCTTTTGTATGCTTAGTCCTTTTGCATTCCGACCTTTCACTTTCCAAACTCCATTCATCAATGCTTTGGCTGCCTTAACTCCATTCTTCAGCCGTGTATTCTTCTTTCTTTTTCACATGAAAGGGAAGAATTCTCATCCCCAAAAAATCACGACTTCATGAAGAAGAAAAAAGAAAAAAATAATGGCTTCATCTCCTTTCTCTTTTCATTATTTTTCTAAGTTTTTGCCTTCCTCTTCCACCTTGTTTGCTCGGCCCTACCACCCATCATCACCACCATCCTCTCCACCATCACCAGCCACAGTAACCACCACCTCCTATTCTGACCACCACCTCAAGCAATGACCTTCAAGTGGACCAAACACCACAATACTTTGCACCTAACCCCTTGAAACCTTGCTTAGCCGAGCATAACTCCACTATCACCTTCATAATTGCCTTGGCCACCCCCTATCTCCACCACCACCTACTGACCTGACCTATAAACATCACTCCAGCAATGACTAGACCTGAAGCATGTAGGGCCGAGCCTCACTTGATCCAAGGCCGAGCCTTGTTGAGCCCAGAACTCTACTCCTCTTTGCCTTGTCCCTTTATTTTTCCCATGTTGCAACTCCTACCCATCATCAACTATTTCATCTCCATTTTAACATGCATTTTTGATGCCATACCTGATCGAAACCAGAGCCTATATCATCAGCTATGGCCGAGCAAAAGAGCCCCTTGGTCGAGCTCTTGAATGATTAAAGCAAGGTCTAATCATTCTTGTCTTTGTTGCTTTGTATTTCCGTTTATTTCAATGTTGTTTTGTGTTAAGTAATTCATATGTTATATTGTTTGTGTCTATTGGATTGTTACAAGATGGTCATCTTGGCTCTCTTCACTCAATTGAATCACTAGTCGTGCTATATCGTGCTTGTCGTTCCCTTGGAATCGTTTTGCGTGCCGTAGTGGTCTTCAGCTTGAAAAGGTGAGTCTTTCTCACTCTGACATTTATACTTATGAAATAGTGAATTGATGACAAGTGTTTAGTAATATAAAATGTTATGCAAGTTAATGATGATCATATGATATGCTATGCCATGTTATTACCATATTAAAACTGTTAATTATCCCTGACATGTGATATATGACATTATATTGTGACACTGACATTGTTTATATTGTTTATGCATATATTCACACTGCAAGTTCCCTGTTAGAATAGAATCACTATGGGTTGAAATGATACATACCCAAACGGACTTTAGATTAGGGAAAAATCGTTATGGGCTGACATGATAGGCCTGAGCGATTTTTATTGTATTTTATTTGACTTGGGATTGCGGGTTTGAAATGATAGAACCCGGGTTTTCTTTGTAAACTGCGGATTGAAATGATATATATCCGTATCACTTGACCTAGGTTAGAAAATTATATACAGACCCCGTGGTATATTTTTAAATGATATTTATTAAAATATGTATTTTTAAAAGTATGAAATTTTGATTTAAAAATATATATTTTATGGTTTTAAGAAAATTAAATATTAAGTCTTGAAATTGTGAATTTGAGTACGTAAATGTGAAATAATTGAGATTTTAGACTTTAAATTTTATTTTAAAATGTAAATAAATAATGGAAATTAAATATAAAATTTTAAAATTATATATGAAGTAAAATTTTAAGTTTTATTTAATTTATATGTTAATAAACAGTGAATTTTGACTTAATAAATGAATGGAGTTTTTTTAAAAAAAATTGAATATTTGATCTAAAAATTTTGTTGTGTTAAATCATAAGTTAAAATGATTTTAAATGTGAAATTTTAAAGTCTAGAAATATGATTTTTAAGTTATAATAAAAATTTGGAGTTTTATTATTTTTTGTTTTGAAAAGCTAAAATGAAATATGGAATTCATAGCATTTTCAAAATATTGTAGTCTTTTGACAGCATTTTTAAATGCTATTGTTTTGACTCTAACAATGTTTAAAATAACTAAATATTTATTATGACATTTTATAAATGCCGTTATTCTTGAACTAAACCATTTTTGGAAGCTATAAGCTACGATAGCACTTTATAAATGCTGTCGTTGCCATAATTTGACAATGTTTGAAATGTTATAGTTTTTAACACTGTTTGAGTTATATTTTAAAGTGTTAAATGATTTAAATTTTGGAAATTTATTAATTGTGAAATTTAAGAAGTTTTGAATATATTTTCATATTTAAATTTGAATTTTTAGGGAATTTAAATTTGAATTTGAATTTAAGTAAGGTTTACTTGGTTATGTGTTAAATGGAATGAAATGTAACGAGATAAATGAATTTTTTGAATGGAATTTTTAATGTATTTTGTAATGATACTTGAAATAACAAATGAATGACTTATCAAATGAATGACTTATTTGATTTAAAAATGATATTTAAATTTGAGTATTTGAATTTGAATTCAAATAATGATGTGATAATAAGGTTTGGAAATGATTTGATCTTTATTTTGATAAAGAATATGAATTAGAATGATATGTACTTTTGATAAATGAATATTTGAAGTTTATATTGGTATGAAAGGATATTTAGTTTAATTGTAAATTGAGTTTATTTAAATAATATTGGATTTATGAAATGAATATTTCAAAACTAAGTAATAATGAAACTAGATTTGAGATATATGAAATTATAAAATTTAGTTTTTGAAATGCGGGATATTAAAGCTTTGAAATATATAAAAAAATTGAATAGTTTAATTTGTGGATCAAATCTATGTTTGAAATTGATATGATTTGAAATGGTTATTGGGAAATTTAATTGAAACTGATGGTTTGAATTGAATTAAGTTGGAAATTGAAAATTTGGTATCAATTGAATGAATTGTAAAATGCAAAGAATTAAATGAATATCCGATGATTTCAAATGTATGATTTTGAAAATATTATGATTTTGAAATGAATATATGTTTGAAATGTTTTTGGTTTTGAAGTATAAACTATTTTGATTGAATAAATAGTTTTGAAATAAAAATGGTTTTGGTTTCGAAGTATAAACTATTTTGAAAGAAATATAGTTTGAAATGAAATGATTTGATCCTTTTGAAATATAAACTATTTTGAAATGACCACGACGTTATAATAACGTTTGGTTGTTAAAGAGACCGGGATCGGAAGTTGTCATACTCTCTGCCAACTCCGAAAACCACTTTAACAACCGTGTACGCGGTGGAGATTCCAGAATGAAGTAGGATGGTGGCGACGTTCTTGAGGTATATTACGTGGACCCAACTCCCGTGAGTTGGCATAAGGTGGCTAAAACAGGAGCGATCTCGGGCCAAAGGAGGTAGCACCTCTGGTCGGACACATTCCTTCGATACATACTCTTACTGGTGATTGATTAGATGACCATCCTCCGATTTTGATTGGGAGTGTGTTCCGAGGTGGGCGTATGTGGCTGCTGCGTTACCACCAGCCCGTGTGCGTAATTGGTATATCTACCCTGGCATTGCCTTGTGTGCCGTGTCACCTACCATACTGAGCCTTTACTACGAGTTTGTTTTTCTCCCGTAGCCCATGTGGTATCCTCTGACAGTCACCCGGAGTGGAGATGGCATGATATTGGATGGACTACTGGGACTATTATGTGTGAAGGGTGATATGGGTAGCCCGAAACGCTATTTAAAAGTATGTTTATTTTACTGTAGACACTATTATAATAGCGCAATATTACTACATAGTAAATAGTTTAACGGATCCTTAAAGGATGGGCGATCCCAAGCATTCTTTAAGCTACTGATGCATTTTTTGTTACTGTTCACTTGAGTTGATTTACAGTTCATAAGTATTTATGTCCTGACTCGAGTGTTTTGTGTTTTGCTTTACGCTCGAGTCAGATTGAGTGATTCAGCATTCAAGACTCACCTTTGGAGTTGGAGCTTTGCTTGAAGATCCAGCCATCTATTTGTTTTCAGTATCCAGTGTTTCCAGTGATGTATTTTGATTTGTACTTCATGTATCTTGTTACTCTTCTACTGTATATTGTTTAACTCTGATGTATCTTATTTTATATAGTAGCTTCATGAACTACTATTTCTTTTAAATTCCGCTGCATTATTAAATACTCTGTGTCTGTGATCTGTGATTATGTATTTACTGTATATTCTGAGATTTGCCAAATTTTATTTACAACGCGGTATTTTGAGCAATTCAAGTCCGACATGTGTGGATACTAATGGTTGAAAATATCGGGTCGTTACAAGTTACCTAATTACAGAGGTAACCCGGCCTTATGTTGGCAGAGTGCTGGTTAAGTTCTCGAGACGTCCCGCCAGAGGCATACCCATGTGGCAGTAGGAAGTTTCTTAGCCTGACCATTTATTGGAAATCCAATTCCCAATACAAACCCGGTACGGTTTTAGTTGTATAACCTGCCATTTACTTATGGTGATCACCACTGTTTAGATGGTAGCTATAGTAGGCATAGTTCGGAATGTCTATGCTGTATAAGATTAATATTATACTTTTGAAATGTTTTTACACTATGCACTAGTAATAATATCAAAGAATTTTTCTCGTATCAAGCATATTTGGCTACCATCAGAAGAAATCTCCTTCAATTCCGCGATTGCATTGTGTGTGTGGCGGGAGGTCTTATGGTAGTTTCATTTTCCAAAAGCATATCGGATTTTCTTTTATAAATCTTGTTTCATTTAAAAGCAACAGTTTTTGTTTACTCATACCAGTCCCATGACTGACCCGGAGTTTATTGTTTCTTTCTAAACTCTGGGTGCCCATAAGTTCCACACGGGCAGCCTAGTAGCAGGTTTCTGCGTTCTGGTGTTAGCAGTATTTTGGAGCTTTTACCTTTGAGATATTTTAGAAGCTTTTGGGATTTCAAGGTGCTTAGTTTTTGGAAGTTCGCTATCGCTTCATTCCTTTGAAGGCTTTTTGGATATATGATCACTTGTTGTACTATTATGATGTTTTATTTGGAGTTGTGATATATGTGTAAAAATACTCTGACGTAGTAATGGATATTATGATGATGTTGTATCTGTGATGTAATGCATGATATTCATTTTGTTTCCGCTGTTTTATATTCATCTGGTGTTGTTATAAGCTCCATCCGACTGGAGTTCGATGTTTGAATCCTTGGCAGTCGAATACAAGTGAGGTATCTAGTGTCAATTTTCGAACATTGGATTTCGGATCGTGAAATTTCTAATCCCAATCTAGAGCAGCTAATATCACTTCATTGTTTGCACCATATTCACCATCATTGCAAAGAACCAGTTCACCATCAGTAGCCAATGGTAAAGTTCCCGTTCATCCGCATCATCATCAGATACCCATTTAGAGAAGATATTCCAAAGCGAGTGGACCCACAAACCATTTTCTTGGTGAGACCAACTTCCAAAATTAACACAGTCTACCAGATGTGAACCCACGACACGCATTTCAATGATCTGTTGATCAATGAGCTTAGCACTAGAAGGATCGGAATGGCGAGCCATGATGTAGAACTCCATAAAATGAACTATAAATAAATGAGACAAAATTAATTAAATCTAATAAGGTAGAATACGAAAATTTTATAAAAGTTGACATTTAACTATGGAAGTTATTCCGTTGCGTTCATGGCGAACTTCAGATCTGTTTTATATATATAATATGCTGAAAAACAAATTTCAAACGAAGAAGTTACAGACATTTGAATTTTTTAGATTTAAATTAAATTAGTTTGAAATCAAATTAAAGTAAGGATTTTAATTTAGGATTCGAACTTCAAAAATTAGCTTGGAAGCTAAATAAATGTTAATTAACGTTTAACCTTAAAGTTGAACAGGGGAAAAAATTAATTTATAAAGCAACGTAATTAATTATTACCTAAGACAATCAACCGGTCATCTACCTCACTATGACCAGTCCACCCCTAGCAGTCAACCGGTAGGAGAGGGGCGTAGACCGGTTGAAACTAATTTCTGGCAGTGTGGCTAGGGTTTAAAGGGGTGTGCAATTATTTTAATGCTCCGGATTTATTCGTTGCTCACTTACTTCAATCGTGCGGTTCTTGTGTGTTTCAACCCTATAAATAGAATCCCACCCTCTCCACTTTTTATTTATATTATTTTAGGGAATATAATAAAATTCTGTCATTCCTATCTCTCTAATAAGATTTAGAAACTCCATAGAGAATTCATGTAAAAATTCAACCTATTTCTTATTTATTTCTTCTTCTTCCAATCTATTCTTATCTCATTCTTCTCCAATTATTCTGTAATTAATATATATACCTCTTCCCTATTGTGTGTGTGTATATCAAAAGAGAGATTCTGAAAGAGGTTGGAAGGCTTCAAATCCATTTAGGTGAAGCTAAAGCTAATATGTGAGTGGAAACCTTAGTATTTCTTCTAAGTAATTGTTTAATGTATTTTGTCAAGTTCTTGTGGTCCAGTGGTTTCGACAGATTGGAGTTGCTACATTGTGTTGTAGTGGCACCGGTTCGATTCCCAGCGGCCACAATAATGAGACATAGTGCACGGCCACTTTAAAACCGGCTTAACCAAAGGTCAGGGCGACATATTCTCCCTGTCCCCAAAGTTTTTTCGTCCGCAAGTAGTGGCGCAGTGGTTGAAACACTTGCCTCCTATTAACGAGGTCGCGAGTTCGATACCCGTCTGCCCTACTTCCCTCAAGGCGCGGAGGTGGATTCCCATAAACCGACAATGGTTGGGAACATCAAACCTCTGTGCTGGGGCTGGCATAAAATCCCTCCTAGGGTTGGCGGACTCACTAGGTAGGGGCTCTTCCCTTCGGGGTTGAGTTATAAAATTGTTTAATGTATTTCTTTCTGGATTTGAATATGCAATAGGATTTTTGAGATTTTGAAAATATGATAGATAAAATCCCTTAAAATTTCTTTTTATTTCCAAATGTCAACTTATTGTTGAGATTTTCTATTATTTACATTAATTTGATGGAATTTTTTTCGTTTATGCAATTTTTGAAAATTTCATAGTCTATTCCACTTCTTATTCTTCTTTGGTTCAAATCGTGATTCTTTAATGAAATAAGGGGTTTAGATTATGAATTATATTTGTAGTTTACACTATTTATTTTTGTCTATTTCTTTGTAAAAGAGAAGTTGAATAGAATATGAAATTTAGATTGCAATTCTTATTGTTTATGATATTTCATAATTGGTGTAATAAATTAAAATTTTATTTTATTTATAAGTCTGTTATTGCAGTTACGATTATGAATATGTATTTCTAGTTTTGGATATTAGAATCCCTTATTTTGGTATGTTGAAATCTTGAAAATTTAAAGAAAATGACAAGTAAGAACATTAGTTAAGGAATTGACATTTAACGCTAGTTTAGAGCGTAAAATCCATGCGTTTAGAACTTATTAGGGCGAATATTTATTTATCTCTATTTGCGTAATTAACATACAATTATTGTTGAATATGCGCTTATATGATTTTTTGTTTGATGATAATAAACATATATACATTCGTTTAAATGTATTTGATAATATACTATTTTTTTTTTCACAGATTAAATAAATATTTGCAGAATAAAATAAATAACACGAAATTTGAATTCAAACGAATATTTTATTCAAACAAATATTTATTACATCTTTGAATAGTACAATTTCAAGCTCTCACTATAACTATACAACTTTGATTACAATTACATCACATTTCACATTTACAATTCACCTCACTACATATCACTCACACTCGTATTTATCTTCAACTGCATTCCAATTTGAATCCAGCATCTGAGAAATCTGCAAAAATATTCACTAACGCAGTAAAATTGAAAATAAAATATTTTTGCAATTCAAAATAAAAGATGATTTTGAAAACATTGTTTGCCTCAGTTATTTGGGTCGTTCTTCATAATTTAAATTTGAATTCATCATACACGAACAACTTGTGACATACACGGTATATTACTGTATATGCCACAAGGCAGTGCACACCGATATATACACTTGATTGATTTATAGGGACAGGTGAGCACAGGTCAAACCCAAATAAAAAAGTCGGGTTCAACTCACGTGCAATAATATAAATGTCACAATTCTCAGCACAAGGTCAAACCCGAGTGTTTGAAACTGGATTCAACACAGGTGCAACTGCAAATGCACACATGAATGCAATGATCAAAGTATGCATGTATACTTATCGACCAGCAGCAACATGGACCACAGCTGTTACTCAACTCAGTGATACAAAAGACAATGCACCAGACAAGACTACACCAGAGGCAACACATGCAACAGAGGCCAGGCTACACATTGTCAAACTGGAACGAAGTGATGAACCAACAAATGCAACAAACTCAAATGTCCAGTTACAATACAACAAGGCAACAGTGCAGTTGCAACATAGGTGACACAAGTGTTACAAGACAAGATGCAGTGGTACATGACCATCAAGATAAACCAATGAACCAACTGTGCATATATGAAAGCATGATACAAAGTGAACCAGTGCCAGGTCAAACAGTGTACAACATCAACTACAAATCAAATGCAAGCAGTGGCAAGCTACAGGCCAAACAATCCCAAACTAATCAAAATCAACATCATGTTGTACAATTGAATTTCAAGTTCGACCAAAGTCAACAAGACAAGTCACTGGAATGAACATACCAAATAAACCAACACAGCTGCAGTGGACAGCATCAGTATGCAAGAGAACAAAGACCAAGTGAAGCATCTGTGAAGTTTCTGAAGACTCAAATGAACATACCAAATGCAAACTCAGGTGGTACATGAACACAGTGATGGCCGAGCAACTGATGTATACAAATACACTGATTAAATGCAACACTGGCTGCAAGGATCAACGAATTGGATGAACAAAACTCGAGTGCATCGGTGAAAGTGCAGACCAAATGCAAAATGCAACAGTGAATAGCATGGCAATGTGTCAAAGCATTTGTGTCAAAGCAAACAATGTCGAATACATAAACAAGTGTAGCATCTGTTACAGTAAAAAAAAAAAAAAAGGAAAAGTGCAGAGATGAACGCAAATAAGGAAGCAGACGTGCCATAGAATCAATGCCATGTAAAGTCGAAAGCAACAGTGGATGAACAAGAAAGGCAACGCAAAAATCATTGACCAAGTTAAAATTCAAAGCCGAGAAAATTCAAACCAAGTCAAGAATTCCAAGCCGTGGTCATCACGTAATGATTCAATACCGTGAATGTTAAGCAACCAAAATATATACGTGAATTGAAGAAGTCAGCAATCATCTCAAACATCCAAGCTAAAATCAACGGCCGAACAAATTAATTGACAAATTCAAATCAATCTATACGAACGCAAAAATAGGAATTGGATTCCTATATAAAACCCTACATCATCATCGGCAATGATTCATTGAGTTCAAGCACGAAAAATCAAAAGAAGAAAAAGGCACAAATTACATACCGGAGAAATCGAACTCAATCATCAAAGAACCGAAGTGAGCAACAACCAGAAATCAATCGAGCAAGGCAAATCTTGAACAATCACAGATTCGATCGAAGTAGTAACGGTTCTTCAAAGCCCTAATTTGAATCACGAACGAAAGCCCTAAAATTGAAAGAGGAACGGCCACCATTGTATACGCAACCAAACAAAGCAAAGAAAATAAAGAGACGGGTCGAATTGAAGAAAGGGCCGGCCTACTGTTTTAAAAGGGAGAAATATTTTTATAGGGGTTTTTAATTAGGGTTTAATTTTAATTTGCTTTTTAATTTGTAATTTTCCTTTTTAAACCGTTTTAATTTTCTAGTCGTGTGACTAGGGTGCAAACTACGGTGTGTAGTTTGGGAATTTGCAACTCGGTAGTTGAGTTGTGGTCAAGGTTTTGAGCGTAGAGTTAGATTAGTCAATAGCGGTGTATAGCGAGTTTACGTGTGTAAGCGAGGGACTATCTAATTTCTAGTAGAAACCTTGGGGGCAGCACGTAGGCAGGGTTTTGCCGAAGCTGGGTAAATTCTGTGTTGTTCTGTTTTATTCTATTATTTATATTCTGCGATATCTGTGCTGCTATTCTGTGATCTGAATTGAAATTAATTTATAAGCTTCCACGATTAATTTTTAATAATTTACACTATCACCCTATTCACCCCCCCTCTAGGGTGAAATCGATCCTACAAGTGGTATCAGAGCTAGGAACAAAAGCCATTTTCGTTTTAAAATTTTGATTTTACAAAAACCAATTTTTAATTTAAAAATTCGTGTTTCAAAAAATCAATTTTTGTTTTAAAAATTCGTGTTTCAAAAATCGGTTTTTGTTTTAAAAATTAGAATTTTTTTAAAAAAAAATGGCTTCTTTTAATAATGCTTTTGCAGAAGGACAATCCATAGTTAGACCACCAATGTTCAATGGTGAATATGCTTACTGGAAAAATAGAATGCAAATTTTTCTGAAAACCATTGACGCTTGGAATATTGTTGAGACAGGTTATAGTATACCAACTATAACTGTAGATAATCAGGAAATAGAGAAACCAAAGGAACAATGGACAGAACTAGAAAATAAATTACAGAATACTAATGCCAAAGCTATGAATTCTATTATCTGTTCATTGGATCAATTTGAATTTAATCGTGTCTCACATTGTCTAACTGCGCAGGAAATATGGCACATACTAGAAGTGACTCACGAAGGAACATCTCAAGTCAAAGAATCACGCCTTGCAATGCTAAGCAGCGAATACGAGAACTTCAAAATGGCGACGGAAGAAAATGTCAAAGAGATGTACAGACGACTCTCCAATATCGTATACAAATCAAAAGCTCTCGGAAAAACATACACCGAATTAGAAATAGTCCGGAAAATCCTCAGAGTCCTTCCACGAAGCTTTGAAGCAAAAGTAACTGCCATACAAGAATCGAAAGATTTAAAACAACTTAAAGTTGAGGAACTCATCGGAAATCTCACCACTTATGAGCTTGAAATGAAATTCAAAGAAGAGCGTGAAGGAGGTGACACTCAAAAGAAATCAATAGCTCTCAAAGGAACAACCGAAAGTGATGATGATAACGATGAAGATGATGGAGCAGCAGAATTGGAGCTGTTAATAAGGAAATTCAAAAAATGGAATCAAAAACATGGAAATTCAGCTCGAATTCAAAAAGCAAAAAGCAGAATAGCCAAAGCACTAGACTACTCAGAAGAACAAAAGTTTATTTGTTATAATTGCAACAAACCCGGCCATATCAATCCCGATTGTCCACAAATTAAATCCAGCCACGGAAAGAAACAGAAAAAGAAAAGTTTTGCAGCCACTTGGGATGAAATAGACGAGAATGATCAAAGAACTGGCAGTGAAAGCGAAAAGGCAGAATTGTGTCTTCGAGGTGATACAACTGACAGTGACGATGACGAGCCAAGTGAGGTATCAAAACTTACCCATTCTGAGTTGCTTATATATTTTCATGAAGTAAACGGTTGTTTTGAACGACTTAGGGAAAAATACGCCAAACTTGAATCTCAAAAAGATACTTTGATAGAATGTAATAAACAACTTGATCAATTAGTTAAAACCTATCAAAGTAGGATCCCTAAGTGTGATAAGTGTCCAACATTTGATGAGGAAATTAAAAAATCAGAAATTAAAATAAAATCGCTTGAAAATGAAATTCTGATTTTAAAGGAGAATGAAAATACTAGGAGAGAGAATTCTATTAAAAAGTGCACACAATTGTTAAACGAAAATGAATCTCTCAAATCAAAAGTCCAACAATTGTCTACGACTTTAGATAAATTTTCAAAAGGTGAAAAATCGTTGAATATGCTATTAGGAAAGCAAACTGTTAATACGGTTAGACAAGGACTTGGATTTAATAATTCGAAAATTGTTGAAAACAAGATTAATCAAGTTAATTCTATGTGCACAATTTGTAGAAAATTTGGACACGACCACAATAATTGTTGGTATAGACCCAAACATGTGAAAACTATACCGATTTGGGTTCCAAAAGGCACAAATATAAAATCTCTCAAAGTTAAACAAATTTGAGTGCCAAAGGGAACAATTATAAATAGTTTTGGGTCTACACAAAATTATTTTTCAAAATTTTCTGCCACTAACAACCATGGACCTATAAAAACAAATAGGTCACATAAATCCTTTTCCGTGTAGGTGTGGTGGCAGGCTAAGGAACAACAATAGTGTTCTCTGGATTTTGGCTGTTTCAGAAACACAACGGGCGACAAAGCTAAGTTCCTTAGCCTAGTATAAGGGTGACAGAATCACAATGAACAACGACGAGAAATATCGTAAAGGTAAAGACAGGTAAAAGTATATTTGTTTGTACGATATATTAAATGTGATAATCTGTACCATTTTCTGAATAAAATCAGCCAATTATGATATGATGATGATTTAATGATGATTTTGATTCTGACTTTATTCAAAATTGATTAGCCATTTATATTCTTATGCCAAAAACACTATAAAATTCTCTAGAATTACTTGATATATAAGTTTGAGAGAAAAATAGTGTTTTGATTGGATAATAATATTGTTGTTATAATATTTTTGACTAAATCTATATTCATGTTTTGACACGGCCTCGATTTAAAATCCTAATGAATTCTATTTTAAAAATTGTGAAAAGGATGTTAAATTTTTGAAATTGTTGAAACTATTAAGAAATTGCCTTGAAATAAAAATAATGTTTGATGGCTTCTAAAATTGACACTTTAATATATGTTTGATTGTTGACATGGTTTTCATTTCAAATCCAAGAGAATTTCATTTAAAATTTGTTGATAATAATCATGAGAAATTTCTTAATCTGGTCTTTGACATTCAACGAGTGAATTTTGAGTGAAATTTAAATTCAGATGCAGATTACACTGGTAATATGGTTGATAGAAAAATTACTAGTGGAACATGATTAATTTTTGACACATTCATTAACTGCATCGTTTTTCAAAGAAAATATCTGCATATTTTTCATTTCAAATAATTTTCAGATAGCAGAAAATTTTCTTTTAAAACCCCCTGGAGAAAATCATTTTTGACCATATTTTCAGATTAGTCATTTTTGAAAAATTGGTTTCATAATTATTTTTGAATTTGATTTTAAATGACTATATTGACTAATCTGACTCCCTAACGTTTATCGAAAAGAAAAATAGTAATAGAAAAAGTGATGAGTGTTGATATTTATCATATATTATAACTCGAGAAAGTATAATTAGAAAATTTCTTTAGAAATTTAAACAAGAGTTATAAAACTTTTTGTTGGTAAAAATTCCATGACCATCTCTATATCTATCATATTTCTATCAATCATCATTCATCAAAATTCTATATAGTTTGTCGATATGTGGTACTTTAAACAGGAATCGTTCGTTTTTCATTTTCACATTTAAAAAAAAAAATAAAAAAAATAAAAAAAATAAAAATAAAATAAAAATAAAAATAAATAAATACCAAAGTATTCACTCTCATTTAAAAGTCCTCACGGTTATGCATGGGTGAATTACTTGGAATTTGTTATGTGCTTCCATGCTCATTTAAAAGTCCTCACGGTTATGCATGTATGGAACGCATATCAAAAGTTGATTTTTTTTCTTTCTTTTAAAATAAACAAGTTGATTCTAATCCCATTTAAAAGTCCTCACGGTTATGCGTGGTTAGAAGATACTTGAATTCATTTTTTTTTTAAAAATAAAATTGGAATACTACTAATCTCATTTAAAAGTCCTAACGGTTATGCATGATTAGTAGATATTCAAATTCCTGATATAAAAATACCACAAATAGACACAATTGTATGGTTTTATATGATGACATCATCTCCATCATTCTAAAAGTGGAATATGCGCCTAACAATATTTTTATGATTTTTGTTTGATTTTCTATTGAAATTTAATATTTATATTCAATTGAGTTTTTAATGTTTAATTAATACCGATCACTATATCTCTACTTTCTATTACTATTATTCTTTTGCTGATAACAAAAGGGGGAGAGAAAAGTTAAGATTTTGTAAAAAGGGAGAGAAAAGGTCAAAGAAGTTTTCAATATGCATATAGACTCATTTGCACATTTTATTTGTATGCATATATGTAGGGGGAGTCATATATGTAGGGGGAGTATCATATAGAAAGGAAGCATTCAAATAGGGGGAGCAATTGAAATGATCAAATACATTTAACATATTCAAAATCTTAAATATATGTTTGTTATCATCAAAAGGGGGAGATTGTTGAATATGCGCTTATATGATTTTTTGTTTGATGATAATAAACATATATACATTCGTTTAAATGTATTTGATAATATACTATTTTTTTTTCACAGATTAAATAAATATTTGCAGAATAAAATAAATAACACGAAATTTGAATTCAAACGAATATTTTATTCAAACAAATATTTATTACATCTTTGAATAGTACAATTTCAAGCTCTCACTATAACTACACAACTTTGATTACAATTACATCACATTTCACATTTACAATTCACCTCACTACATATCACTCACACTCGTATTTATCTTCAACTGCATTCCAATTTGAATCCAGCATCTGAGAAATCTGCAAAAATATTCACTAACGCAGTAAAATTGAAAATAAAATATTTTTGCAATTCAAAATAAAAGATGATTTTGAAAACATTGTTTGCCTCAGTTATTTGGGTCGTTCTTCATAATTTAAATTTGAATTCATCATACACGAACAACTTGTGACATACACGGTATATTACTGTATATGCCACAAGGCCGTGCACACCGATATATACACTTGATTGATTTACAGGGACAGGTGAGCACAGGTCAAACCCAAATAAAAAAGTCGGGTTCAACTCACGTGCAATAATATAAATGTCACAATTCTCAGCACAAGGTCAAACCCGAGTGTTTGAAACTGGATTCAACACAGGTGCAACTGCAAATGCACACATGAATGCAATGATCAAAGTATGCATGTATACTTATCGACCAGCAGCAACATGGACCACAGCTGTTACTCAACTCAGTGATACAAAAGACAATGCACCAGACAAGACTACACCAGAGGCAACACATGCAACAGAGACCAGGCTACACATTATCAAACTGGAACGAAGTGATGAACCAACAAATGCAACAAACTCAAATGTCCAGTTACAATACAACAAGGCAACAGTGCAGTTGCAACATAGGTGACACAAGTGTTACAAGACAAGATGCAGTGGTACATGACCATCAAGATAAACCAATGAACCAACTGTGCATATATGAAAGCATGATACAAAGTGAACCAGTGCCAGGTCAAACAGTGTACAACATCAACTACAAATCAAATGCAAGCAGTGGCAAGCTACAGGCCAAACAATCCCAAACTAATCAAAATCAACATCATGTTGTACAATTGAATTTCAAGTTCGACCAAAGTCAACAAGACAAGTCACTGGAATGAACATACCAAATAAACCAACACAGCTGCAGTGGACAGCATCAGTATGCAAGAGAACAAAGACCAAGTGAAGCATCTGTGAAGTTTCTGAAGACTCAAATGAACATACCAAATGCAAACTCAGGTGGTACATGAACACAGTGATGGCCGAGCAACTGATGTATACAAATACACTGATTAAATGCAACACTGGCTGCAAGGATCAACGAATTGGATGAACAAAACTCGAGTGCATCGGTGAAAGTGCAGACCAAATGCAAAATGCAACAGTGAATAGCATGGCAATGTGTCAAAGCATTTGTGTCAAAGCAAACAATGTCGAATACATAAACAAGTGTAGCATCTGTTACAGTAAAAAAAAAAAAAGGAAAAGTGCAGAGATGAACGCAAATAAGGAAGCAGACGTGCCATAGAATCAATGCCATGTAAAGTCGAAAGCAACAGTGGATGAACAAGAAAGGCAACGCAAAAATCATTGACCAAGTTAAAATTCAAAGCCGAGAAAATTCAAACCAAGTCAAGAATTCCAAGCCGTGGTCATCACGTAATGATTCAATACCGTGAATGTTAAGCAACCAAAATATATACGTGAATTGAAGAAGTCAGCAATCATCTCAAACATCCAAGCTAAAATCAACGGCCGAACAAATTAATTGACAAATTCAAATCAATCTATACGAACGCAAAAATAGGAATTGGATTCCTATATAAAACCCTACATCATCATCGGCAATGATTCATTGAGTTCAAGCACGAAAAATCAAAAGAAGAAAAAGGCACAAATTACATACCGGAGAAATCGAACTCAATCATCAAAGAACCGAAGTGAGCAACAACCAGAAATCAATCGAGCAAGGCAAATCTTGAACAATCATAGATTCGATCAAAGTAGTAACGGTTCTTCAAAGCCCTAATTTGAATCACGAACGAAAGCCCTAAAATTGAAAGAGGAACGGCCACCATTGTATACGCAACCAAACAAAGCAAAGAAAATAAAGAGACGGGTCGAATTGAAGAAAGGGCCGGCCTATTGTTTTAAAAGGGAGAAATATTTTTATAGGGGTTTTTAATTAGGGTTTAATTTTAATTTGCTTTTTAATTTGTAATTTTCCTTTTTAAACCGTTTTAATTTTCTAGTCGTGTGACTAGGGTGCAAACTACGGTGTGTAGTTTGGGAATTTGCAACTCGGTAGTTGAGTTGTGGTCAAGGTTTTGAGCGTAGAGTTAGATTAGTCAATAGCGGTGTATAGCGAGTTTACGTGTGTAAGCGAGGGACTATCTAATTTCTAGTAGAAACCTTGGGGGCAGCACGTAGGCAGGGTTTTGCCGAAGCTGGGTAAATTCTGTGTTGTTCTGTTTTATTCTGTTATTTATATTCTGCGATATCTGTGCTGCTATTCTGTGATCTGAATTGAAATTAATTTATAAGCTTCCGCGATTAATTTTTAATAATTTACACTATCACCCTATTCACCCCCCCTCTAGGGTGAAATCGATCCTACAATTATCGCGTATATGGCGTAATTAATTAGGCATTTATTTTCCCCAATTATGAAGGCAATTAATTGGTAGGTGGAAATAAGAGGAAACTCTTATATAGCCTAATTATTATTTTTAAGTTATAATAAGGAAGATTTCTTATAAGGCCTTATTTATGAAACCGTATATATGTATATATATATATATATATATATATATATATATAAACATACACATATATACATATACATGTACATATATATATAATAATGGATGTATGGCTAAGTCATAGAGATGTGAGGTCAATAGAGTTACATGATGGAAATATGCCCTTCACTTTGAGGCTACCAGCAATTGTGTACATTTTGATTGTTGTGAGATATCCTTATGATAAATATACGTAATGAAGCGAGGTTAGTCCCAAATTTTTTAGGGGAAATCTACCTAGCTAATTTGGCTACCAGTTCCTACGAATAGTCGAACTAATATGAGACGTCATTATGAGTATGTGCTATAAGATGTAGGGCTTGTTTCGAGGTCTTGAGATATCAAGTGGTTGCTTGAGGCCCCGCCTCTTTTCCCTAGATGAAGTATTAAATGTACAAGGGGTTATGTTATGTGGTATCTCAATAAGGGGGTCCGCTTCTGGAAATATGCATTAAATGATGAGATCTACCTTAATTAACGTATTAAATGACCTGATTCTGTCTATTTTCCACAATGAAGTATTAAGTGGCCTAAGAGGTTCCATATAATATTAGCTAGATAGTACGGTTGAGGGCACGCCTTAGAAATAGTTATTAAATGATGGGATCTGCTTTAATTAAAGTATTAAATGAGAAGATTCTGCTTATTTTTCAACAAAAGGTATTATGTGGCTTGGGTACCGTCTCTCACATCATTTGCTGTTTATGACGTATAACTGGGATATAGGATTCTAGAAACCTACTTGAAAGGTATTAAATGGTTGGACCTGCCTCCTTTTATGTTAAACAAGTATTAAATGGTTTAATGGTCTAATTTAGTATACGTATTCTTATTTGAGATATACTGCCGAAGTACTTAAAAGGTAAGATTCGATGTTTTATTCACCGGACATTGTTGTTTTGACATCCTCCTTATTACAACATACGTTGAAGACGTCAATGGAAAAGGTGACGCTTGGAGACAGAGGTGGTGGACTAGCAGCAGTATTTACCATTTTTATTTGCTTTTAAATGTACCCATGTTTTCAGACTATTGTTGTAACGTATTATGTTACGATTTGATGGAATCTTGTATTTTGACAATGTTATGAATTTGAAATAAATAGGTACATTTTACTATTATATTTTGTTCCATCCGCCATAAGTTCTGAAAGTTTATTTATGGCTCTGTTATGTTATTTCTTTTTACTACCAATATCTTATTTTAGAATGGATCTAAGTTTCAGTGGGTCTTTTCTGAGTAAAAATTTAGGTATGTTCTAGGGTGGGTTATTGCATTTGGTATCAGAGGCTAGGTCACTCGATTAACGGGGAAAAAAATATGTATAAGAGAAGTATTTGTTATTCTAAAAAAGGTTTTTGTAATGATCCACCTTTTTGTATAGTTTAAGCTGACAATTAACCACACACGACCCCCCAAAATTGAATGGAAAGGCGAATAGTTAGGGGAAAAAGAAGAAGAAAGAAAGGATAAAACTAAACAACACATAATCTTACAGCGGAATGAATAATCTATAATATGAAACAGATCTTTACAAAAGAAACAAAAAAACTATAATATACATACAAACATCAATCAGAGTACACTAACATATCTCAGTCTGGACAGTTATAATACACCGTCCTTACAATTTGTTGATAAATACAACTAACAAATAACATAGTGGAACACAAGAAACATATAGACGTCTTAGACCTCCATCTTATCTCCTGAGCTCTAATGCATCCAAAGCAATATGTAAATATGCTCGGTTTGACCCGAGCATGGAAAGAAAGAACGTCCGGATCAGTCTGGTAAACCAGCGTGAGAAAAACACACCCAAATGGAATCTAATGTTTATTAGAAACCTTTCAAATAAAGGTATCTCATAAGACCAAGCCACAATAAACACAGACAGGTGTTTAACTTACGATAACCAAAACATTTTCTATAGAAAATCCAGTGAAATTATAATAATGTCTACGGTTTTCAAGTAAATTATTAACATAGCTAAAATTGTTACATTAATTAAATTCCAGCATATTAACTAACAACTAAGACCGAAGGCAATTATTGAGAAATGGGTTCCATACAGTGACTAGGTACTGGCCTACCACCCATTACGGTACAACTGTAGACAAAGTAACACCGAGGTCAAACCTATCAACCCCTGCCAACACCGAACCGGCCTACCCCTTATTGGATAATACCAAATGTGATCATCACTTGGTTAATGGGCCTCGAAGCATACAAATGAGAGATAATATCGACTCTAGATAAGGATGATCGTACCCTAATGGGAGCGACTTACCTAACCCTGTTGCATCTCCCATGTTTTAGTCATTCTTGTTTAATGAGGCTTAAGGCTATGTTTTACCTTATATATTAAACTTTCCACTTAGAATGCTAACACTATCCCCTAAGCAGCAATGCAATGCCAGCATTCATCCATACAAGTTGTTCGAAAGATGGACAAACCAAAGGCACTACTTCTACTACATCCATTTTGGAATCACCCTCAGGATTAGTTGTAAACAGCCCTTGCATTCCAAAACAACTCAATCACGGTTCTTTAGGAAATAAATAGTCAAAGATAAGAGTAGAGATCACCTCGAGGACAGAATTCCTTATCGTTTGTCCTAGAAGAGCGAAATGAGATCTATACGCACAGCACAACATCAACGGAAATGACTGTGCCATATAACTCACGTGTTTCTCTTTGATATTTTCAAAGTTACATATTGGGTCCATATTTGATAGCTCGTTATTTAACTATCAAATAAATAAACATCCAAATCAGGAATTTAGTTCCATAGGAAAAACCAACATTGGTTAAGCACATAAGAAACCACTAACCTTTTTAATTAATCTTTTCATTAATTAAAATCACTTTGTAAATTAATTCTATAAAAATACACAAATCCATATATTTTCAATACTTGAAAAATATCCATATGCTTGTCTCAATGGTATAAGTATATTCACAAAATTATAAACCCCTTTATATATCTCTAAAACCCATTTATAAATTATTTTATAAATCTCTAAAAACCATTTATAAACATCTCTAAATCATTTCTCAAATCATTTATAAACTCTTTATAATCCATAAAAATTAATTATAAAACTCTCTTATAAACCTATAAACCCTTTCTGAAATTCGTTTATGAATATCCAACCATTTATAAAACTATATTTACCTGTAAATAATCTTCCTTTAAGTCTTCAAACCATTTTACAAATAAATAGTAATCATTTACTTCAAAACACTATTATATAATAATTATTATTAATAATAACATTATAAATAAATAATAAATATTAACTTTAAAACATCTTAACAGTAATAATTAATAATTTCAAAACACTATTAATGAACAATAATAATTAATCTTTACCATTATTATAAGTTGTAGTAATTATTTCCAAACATTATTAATAAATTTTTATTATTAATTTCAAGTCATATTAATTGTTTAAATAATTGATTTTTTACAATATTTTGACAAATAACTTTAAAAACATATTAAATATAAATAACTTTTAAAACAATATTAAATATAAATAAATAACTTTTAAAAAATATTAAATATAAATATACCACTTTAAAACTTTTTTAAACAATAGTTTAATCACTTAAATCATTATTAAATAAATGTTAATCTGTTCAATACATTTCTAAATGATTTAGAAATGATAATTAAAAGGTTGGATTTGAAATCATTCTCCAAACACAATTATTTCAAAAACCAAATGACAATTAATGGTATTTTTCAAAATACTAAATTTAGGCCAACATTCATCAACCAATATTGATATTGATTTTCTATCACTATTGGATTTCAGCTTTTGAACATATAACAATGTCATATCCAATAGTGTCAAACAATCAGGTTTGATATTTAATAATCATATAATGTGAATATTATTGAAAAATAAATCAATAATGGTGTGAAATCCTATTGGACCTCTCCAACATGTCCCCTTACATCACAGCACATATATATCAACACACACACACATAAATGTAAATAAAATCAAAAATGATGAGGAATCCTGTTGGATCCCTCCAACATGTCCTCCTGCATCACAAACATTATATAATCATATAATATGGATCATCCACTACTAGGCACGTATATAAAGGTCATCCGCTCTAGGGGTGGAATAAAACCAAACTAAATGATGAAACGGTAAATCATCCAAACATCAAATCAACAATTTTTATCAACTATATAACATATTAGTTAACAAAAAAGGTGAGTTTAACTCATCGAAATTCCAGCTATCGCCGAAACGTTCCGGTTTTCATTAAAATCGAACAAGGTTTCAATTTTTAACCCAAATTCCCACTAGCTCCAAATCCATCTAATCCAACACTACGTAGTATTCATCAATACGAGTGTCGTAACTCGTCATGCTTGATTCCGACCTCGTATGAATTAGTTATGGCATTGATAAGATTAAAATTTAAAATAATAATTAAACTTCACTAAATACACATTATTAACTCTTAATTACCGTCATTAGTTTAATTAACCCCTTGCTTCAACACGCTCGTTTCCATGCTTCTGGTCACGCAGATTTCCCATCTTCGATCACATTTCCCATCGTCAGCGCCACCACTACATGTATTCTCTGACCATCGTGAGTCGACCAGAGGTAGCCCCGACCACGTCATACCCTACGCCAGAGGTACAACCCCCTAGCTCTACCGCAGTCGCCTCCGAAACTAAAAAATACTGACATCGTATGGAGGCATATCCATGCCATGTTGTTTTTTCTAATCTCCATCGTTCATCTTCCATGTCTTGGCTTCCCGCACGTTTCGCTAGTTAAAGTTGAAGTCGAAGCCTGAAACGACATGAAATGGTTTCGAACGCTGTGGGACGTTGGATCGGAGGAAGGGAATTTGAAAATTATCGAACAGAATCCCTCGGTTTTCACGTGTTTAAATAAGGGAGATGGTATGGGTTAGAACGTAGGCAAGGGTATAGCCATAGGTGTGGGCTGGGTACTATGTGTATGGCCATGAGTATAGTACCTGTTATTTTATTCAAAATATCCGATTCTATACGTTCGAAAAATCTCAAATTCTATCGAGGTGTGTCGTTTGGCATTTTATACTAAATATTCTTATTTCGAACAGAATGGAACTAATCTTGAGACCTAATTCAATTATATACGGAAGTTAGCTCTCTAAAATCAAATTATATTAGATTAATTTCCTGTGATTAATCTCTATGTGTTTCGAGTTCGCATGATTATACAGTATGTCCGATTGTTACGAAACTCGACGACGTACAACAATTTATTACTATGGATCAAATGGCTTTGGTTTCGTCAAAATCTGAGACAGTGTCCTAGAAAGTTATTTTCACATGTTAATTAAAATGAGTTATTACTAAAACTATTTTAATCACTTTTAATTTTAAATTAAAAGATTGCTAGTATCAATCTTATTAAAATTGAATTTAAATATCCAAAATCATTTTTATTCAAATTAAACTCAAGATTCAATTATTCAATCATTTCAGTTATTCAATTTAATAGCTCACATTAACAAATAAATTGCTATATTTGAAATTCAAGCCATTTGGTTTACAAAACTATTTCAATATTAAATCAATTAAATATTTCAAATTCAAATGCCTAATATTCTGGTTCGATAAATTCTTTCCCCATTAAAAGAATTTCATCCTCAAAATTACAAGTAAGAAAGTACCACAATCTCATTAACTTTCCAAAACCAATTACCTGAAATAGATTACAAAATTTTTTAAGTCTGTAAATTCATTCACAGATTCCAACTATGTTATTCCATGTTATAACATAAAAATCAAATTTTTGCGATAAAAAATTCTTCAAAAAAAATTTCAAAATTTTTCTTAGTCTTTAATTTATAGAAAAATACAACCGTGTCTCCTTTGCACGGTTCAATCGAAAAATTTACAATATATATATAACCACAAATATATATCTCATCTTTAAGGATGAGACATCCTATGGGGAAAAACATAAAAATACGATATGTAATCCGAGATGTGTACCTTTTATTAGTATTAGCAAGCATATACAACATAATGTGAAAGTGAGCTCCAAATGCAAAGCATACGTCATCTGCACCTACTAATCACTCAACAACCAATGAGAACAAGTATATAGAAAGTGATATCAATATATAACATATATTATACAATAGATCAAACAAATAATACCCATTTAATTAATTCGTAACCATATCAATTTACATTTTTCAATGTCAACATTTAATTTATTGAAACTCATATGATGTTCATATATCATTCGTATGCAATATCAAATCTATTCGCTCGCTTGGCCACACAATTTCACTTTCGAATTAGTATCGTTCGCACGACCACTCTAGTGTAGACTCAGATCTGGTTCCTTGATTAGAAACTGCCATTTTTCTTGCATAACGATATACTATGATAAATAAACCCAGAATCAATCAATAATCTATATCCAGTGTTCACCGTCAAAAATCGAGTGAAAAATTCTAACACAGACAGATGTAAGTCATCTCGAAATCGTATATTCGAATCTGGAACAAACAGTTATGTGAATAAAATGATCTACGTACACCTTAATATTTGTTTCAATTGGTTCCTTATTATATCCCATTCTTTTTTTAAGATTCTTTTATTTACATTCATTTTTTCATAATCATTTTCATTTACATTCATTTTATATTTTACAACATTTCACTCCATACTAAATTCATTTATGAATCATTTCATAAAATTTTACTTAAATTTATAAACATTTTATACAACCACTTATGTTTATTATCACTTTACAACATAAATTCATGTCCAATTCTATCAAACAACATTCCAAAACATATTCAATTCATTTTACAATATAAGTTGAACTTCATTCTATAACTCAAGTTCCTATCCATTTCATTAACTCATTACAAATCCAATTCAATTTCATTTAACTTTACCCAAGTTAAATTTCTTCAAAATTCATTTTATTTAACTTAAATTTAAATTTCATTTCATAGTTCAATTTCAAATTTATTTTCCTTAACATTTTTATTCCACAAATTTAAAAATTTGTTTGAACTTATTGATTCTCAAAATTTATAAGACATAAAACTTATTTTCTCATATTTATCAAATTATATATTGGATTTTAAAATCAAAACTTGTTTTGCCAAAACACATTTTCAATGATAGCAATCCATCGCTAAGAAACTCGAAAATGAATCCTATGATGATTGTTAGCACCTCTTTTTTGTGATTTAGCGACTCAACGACCTAAAAGAGGCCTTGCGACCCAGCGACCTAAAGGACCCAGCGACCTAAAGGACCCAGCGACCTAAAGGCATAGGCAACTTAACGACCTACATCAGGGCACGACCTAACGAGTTAGAAGGGAAGCGACCCAACGAGTTAGCGACCTAACGACCTAGTGAGCTCCAAGGTAAAGCCGCATGCACACTGACTCTTCAATTAGGTCGCTTGCGACCTAAGCTAGCTGAGATAACTCCTGCATTACACATACTAAGTCGTTCAAAGCGTGTATCTCGTCAAGGATGGCTCCACTAGGTTGTTAACGACTCATGCTGCCTCGGGATAACTCTTATGTCGCAACTCCTTAGGTCGCAACTCCTTAGGCCGCTCAAGACCTATGACCAGCCCGACCTAAGCCCAACCTCTCCTATAAATACCTCACCTGCTCCACATTTGAGGGGGGATTTTTCCTGAAAAGCCGAGACTCTGCCACTTTGAAATTCAAGCAACTCTTTCTCCAAGTCCGACTACATCATAACAACTTCATAGATCAATTCCAGAATGGATCAAACTTCTTCACCGATTCGATTCTACTTTGGAAGCTCAAGTCTTTGAAGTTTGTTGTACTTGAAGTTTAGTTGTAAAAAAGTGCACTCAAAGATTATAATGAAAGATATAAAGTGGACGTAGGCTTGACTTTGAGCCGAACCACTATAAAAATTGTCGTCTCTTTTCTATTTTCTGCTATTCTCTGCTTATTTTTAGTTCTCGTACCAACGGGTGGTGCTTTCGCTATCTCACAACTTACACCGAGGTGTTAGCGTACATTTTTGCAAGCCTTGAAGAGCTTCTATCTATTCTTCTTGTGACCTCGGTTGAGAAGCAAGAGAAGGAGTAACTTGAAGAGATGGAGGAGCAACAGCTGAAGGAGGCGAAGCTTGTGCGATACTTGTTGTTTTCACTACAGAAGAAGAGAAGTTAACATCAGTATTTCTCGCAAAGAGAGGAGATAGTGGCACGTCAAGGTTTAAGTAATAATCAAGAAGTTCATCAAACTCATGTGAAGCAAACAAGTAGTCCACTTGAGCTAGATCAGTGTTGAAGTTACCTGGAGAAGTCAGCTTCATCACATCAATTTCAAAATCGTGGGCTTCGATGTCTTCTTGGGCCTCCGCATGAGCAGTTGTATTTCCAGTCTCGGCTTTGGCAGGAGGCGGAGAGTGTGAATTAGAGCCAATAATATCAACATCAACCGAAGCCGAAGGACGAGTCGGGTCGGTCAAAAGGTGCCTTCCCTAAATGCTCTCCTTCCGCCGCTTCGGCTCGTTCTTTGGCGAGTTGTTCTTTCCCTCTAGCAAGGGCGTCTTGACCTCCATCGTCCAAAAAATGAGCCTCAAGACCCTCCTCGGCGTAGCCGGCACCTTTAAGCATTTCAACCGCCGCCTCCCACACTTCAACTAGGGTAATTTCATACTTTGGGCTCAAAAATGAGAGACTGTCATGCCCCAAGACGCTGTGAATGTAAAACTCGAATACAGTGGAACTAACATTGGCCTTCGTCTCCTTATGAGATTGTTCAGCTGCTGCTTTTCCAGCAATGGCCTCGTCGCGTTCTTTTTCAACTTTAGAAAGCTGAGCCTTTAACATTTCAATCTCAAAGTCTTGAGAGCTTGTCTTTTCCCGCAGCTGAGCAACATCACTGCGGTAGCTTTCCACAATTCTCTGTTGTGCCTCAAGTCTAGCCTCAGCATCTCGTTGACTAGCATGGGCATCTCTTACTTGCTTTTGAAGCACCTCTTCCTTTTGAGTATAAGAAGTGGAAGAGGTAGCAAGGTCATCTTTAATTTGCTTGACTTCAGCCTCGAGTTTCTCATTATATGCGGTGATGTTCTTCATCTCCGTGTCGTGCTGATCAAAAACTTTTTGCCATTCAGATTTATCACTTTCCATGGTCAGCATAGCTTCGAGAATCAGACGGTTCACTCGTTGAAGCTCATCGACTAGCTTTTGCCACCCGGCATTCTTTCAATGTCAAGCTTAACAGCATCAGGATTTCTTTAGCATAGCTTTTTTGTCAATGGGAACCAAGTCCAAATCAAAGCGTACTCCTTTCATGCACCAATGTGGAAATCGGCTTTGGAGTGCAGGCGGAGGCTTCTCAACTTGATACGAAGGCCTATTAATGATTGTTTGAATCTCAGCTCTTTTGAGGGCAGGGGAGCTAGAAGGGATGTCTAAAGAAATAGAAGTAGCGGGCACTTTAGAGATTTCAGCTGAAGATTTTTCGCTGGGCTTGGCCCGCTTGCTAGACTCTTCAGCTTCATAACTCTTCCCCTTATCGTCGTGAGACTTTCTTTTATGGGAGTCATCGTCCCTTTGGTGAGAGTCATGGCGGTCATCTCTTCTACCACACCGCTCCTCATAGGCCTGCCTTTCGCGAACCTTTCTAACTGCTCTTTCCTCATCGGTTTCCCTGGGGGAAGGAAGATAATACCTGGGGTCGTAAGAATCGCACCTCCCATAGCGTTAAAAGTCATCGTAATACGAACCGCTGCGTCCCGTAGGAGAACCTAAAAGTGAAGAAGAGACAAAGTTTAGAAATCTTCGAAATAAAGAAGCTAAGTGCACATAATTGCCAAAAATCCTAAGTGTGTGTGGCGTGCGAACTACGCGCGTTAAGCTACAAACCACTCTTCAGCTTAGGAGTGATGTCAGCTTTTGCAGCAAGAGTCAACTCTTGGGTTAATGGAGTCGATGGCAAAACGGATGTTGCTTCGATTGATGGAGAAGTGAGCTTAGAGGTGATGGTGTCATCTTTAAAAAGCTCTTGGGAAGTCACCATAAGGTCACTCAGTCCCCCAAAGACATCGTCACCATCGCGCCCAATGGAATGGGTCATGCCCTCTTCGATACACTTTGCACTCTTTATAACGAGACTTTCTTTCTCAGTTCCCTCATCAGATTCTCCAGTAGCTTTCCCAGAACGTTGAGGAAGTTATTCTTCTTCAACAACTGGGGGAAGTTTAGATTTGCCAGATAAACCCTCACCGCCAACAGAACTGGAGCACTTCATGATTAATGAAGCCTCTACAATAGGTTCGTCCAGTGTGGATTCCTTTACGGAGGCTGGGGCATCTGACGCTTCTACCTGAGAACTGGGGGCATCACGGGGTTGAGTAGACCGAGAAGAATGAAAAAATTCTAATTGGTGTAAAAACTCGTCCTTCAGCAGAAATTTAATACTTCTCTCTTCAGCAGCCACAACACTCAATCAATCGAAAGTTGGTTTGTGGCTAGAATCTTTTGAAGGAGGCGGAATTGCTGCAAAAGTAAAGAATGAAGTTAACACTTGATGAATCGAGTTTTGAAAGGCTCAGAAATGAAGTGAACAGGGATAAGTAGTCTTACTTCTTACTCTCCAGATGCCGTAGAATCCCAGGGGGCAACGGACAAAGAAGAACTGATTTAAAAACCCGTGAGCACTCTCGGGAAGATCTGTAATCAGTTTACGGTTTCTCGCACTCCTTACAAGGGTGATGGAAGGGTGATCTTTGTTCCTCCCGAACGAACACAATTAACAGATCTCCTCGAAGCTTGGGAGGCGATTAAGCGTCCTCCTAAACAGTACGCACAACCCCATCAAAATGGCGTAGCTGTTAGGGTGCAGCTGGAATGGAGAGATAGTCAATCAAAGAAGGAGTATTCTAAGAAAAGCGTTGAACAGGGGAATAGCTCCATTCATGAACATTTGACGGTTGACTGCAACAAAGCCAGGAGGCGGCCTATTAGCAGTGTCATTTACCCGGGGAAGCAGAGCATCCGTTTCAGCAATGCCGAATTGAATGCATAGTTGGCTGAAAGCCCGTTGACTCAATGAAGTTGAAACTCTTTCTGGAGGATTTTCTAGAGGGCCGGCTATTGGGAAAACTTCATCGGTCCGCTCTGCTATCTCTTCTTGCATTTGTTGAGAAGTCATTCTACACAAGGAACTGGATATTCAAATATGAAGGTGCACGTTTCCTAAATGTGTGAAGTGTTGTGCAAAACTAATAAAATAACAAGCAAATATAACTGGAATTAAACTAATTGGCATTTGTCGATTATAAAGTTTCAGGGCTTGTTATTTTAAGTCCAAGTACAGTGTTGATGCAAACAGATCAGCTTTAGTTGATTAATTTAGCTTTGCTTTAATACTTCACTTGAACTTGTTAATTCATAGCACTTCGTTCACATAGTTCCTTTAAGTTGATTATTCTTTATCGACTAATCTGTCATTCGATGTGGGAAATCAGTGGCAGTATATTCACCTTAGTTTTCTGCAAATATTGTATTTAACAGGTTGTTAGCGTAAAAGTTAATGTAATCTGTGAAAGAGTGTGACAAGTTTAATCATTTCATTCTGGCAGTTCAAGTTGGAGGTTCAATCAAGTTCTATCAAATTCTACAAGTATTGAAGTTCTGTTCACTCCTTAAGTCGCAGGAACAAATTAAGTTTGCTCGGGACTCTTTAGGTCATCCAGATCATGCCCAAACGACCTAACATAGGTCGAGCTTCCCTAAATCGTTCGAAAATCCTAAGCCGGGTATTTCCTAACTCTCGTTAACCCGTTAGCTCCTCTCCACTCAACAAATTGCCTAACTCACAAACCCGTTAACCCGATAACCCATTATCATGTCTACCATGAAATCCATCATCTCTCCACATCGCCAAATCACCCAGAACCGATTCAAATCACCTCAGATCCATCATGGATCCAATATGCTGCCGTGTTTTCAAGAATTACAACGACATCGCGTCCAAAGATAATCAGGGATCGATTGTAACATGATTCGTGGTAAAACGCGGCACCTCAAATCAGTGTACGGACAAAAAATGGGGGATTCGCCATTTGGTGATAGACGTGGTTGGATATTGATCGAATTCACTTATGTAACGTGATGATGGAGATGATCGACGGCTGAGTAATTTGAAATAGTCTTCGAGAGCTTGGAAATTTGTCAATGGCGGGTTGGAATATTAGAGCAGATGAAGTGAAGAAGGAACGACATAAGCTATTTATGTACCGGGGCAGTGGAACACGAATCGGCACGAACGACCTAGCTATTTCATAAGTCGCTCACGACCTAGCGACCTAAAGTACAGGGCGGTTCAACATGGCACGCGAGTTAGTAAGGCCCTTGAGTCGCCCACGACTTAGCAGGGTTAAATCGAAGCACACGACCTAGACCCTAGGCGTGTACTTCGAGGGGCAAGTGTTAACACCTCTTTTTAGTGATTTAGTGACTCAACGACCTAAAAAAAGTCTTGCGACCCAGCGACCTAAAGGCATAAGCAACTTAACGACCTACAGCAGGGCACGACCTAACGAGTTAGAAGGGAAGCGACCTAACGAGTTAGCGACCTAACGACCTAACGAGTTAGCGACCTAGCGACCTAACGACCTAGTGAGCTCCAGGGTAAAGCCGCATGCACACTGACTCTTCAATTAGGTCGCTTGCGACCTAAGCTAGCCGAGATAACTCCTGCATTACAAATACTAAGTCGTTCAAAGCGTGTATCTCATCAAGGATGGCTCCACTAGGTCGTTAACGACTCATGTTGCCTCGGGATAACTCTTATGTCGCAACTCCTTAGGTCGCAACTCCTTAGGCCGCTCACGACCTATGACCATCCCGACTTAAGCCCAACCTCTCCTATAAATACCTCACCTGCTCCACACTTGAGGGGGGATTTTTCCTGAAAAGCCGAGACTCTGCCACTTTGAAATTCAAGCAACTCGTTTTCCGAGTCCGACAACATCATAACAACTTCAGAGATCAATTCCAGAATGGATCAAACTTCTTCACAGATTCGATTCTACTTTGGAAGCTCAAGTCTTTGAAGTTTGTTGTACTTGAAGTTTAGTTGTAAAAAAGTGTACTCAAAGATCATAATAAAAGATATAAAGTGGACGCAGGCTTGACTATGAGCCAAACCACTATAAAAATTGTCGTCTCTTTTCTATTTTCTGCTGTTCTCTGCTTATTTTTAGTTCCCGTACCAACAGGTGGTGCTTTCGCTATCTCACAACTTACACCGGGGGTGTTAACGTACATTTTTGCGTTAATAATGATGTAGCCACCATTGAAATTATTTTTCAGCGGCCGAAGTGAGTTTAGTGCTTTCCATCTCTTTTAAATTCCATTTTAAAATATTTCCATTCAAATATATTTTCCAAATAATATTATTATTATTTTCGAAATTTGTGAAAAACAATTTTCAAAATCAACGGGATTTAAATTCTTAGCTTTCAATCCTTTTTATTTACAAGTCATACTTATAATTTACCTTATATATAATTTCACTATGGTTATATAAAACCATTTCTTAATTATTTATCTTGTTTACATTATAATAATAACTTTTATTAGAACACAAACAACAAACAAAAAATGATAATAATCAAATATTGTCACTCTTTAATAACCAAACATACCCTATATACTATAATAATTTTGAAAAATTATGCATTTATATATAAGATATGGTTAAGGTAAAACTATTCCATTTACCCAATTTTAAAACAATACTAAGTCGAATTGCTCCGTTCAAGTGTTTAGAGGCCCCTATCAATAACGTTAATTACTCGTATTGACCAGAAACCATAAGCTACTCAACAGATCGGTCAACACAATATAAAACATTTTTATACTAGTAACAAATACGTGCCCATATATACACACACTCAAACCCATTCTAGGGTGCTACTAATATATCTATAATGAGTACCCCACCAAAGCCAAGGTTCTCGCTTAACCTTCAACTTTGATACCAAGCTGTAACGATCCACGTTTCCATACAGTTTAAGAGGACAATCAACCACCCATGACCCACTCAACTTGAATGAAAAGGCGAATAGTTAGGGGAAAAGAAGAAGAAAGAAAGGAGAAAACTAAACAACAAAGAATATTACAACATAATGAATAATCTATAATCTGAAACAGATCTTTACAAAAGAATCAAAAATAAATTGTAATATACATACATACATCAATCAAAGTACACTAATATATCTCAGCCAGGATAGTTATAATAGCTTATCCTTATAATTTGCTAATAAATACAACCAACAGACAACACAGCAGAACACAAGAAATAAATTTATACGTCTTAGACCTCCAGCTCGTCTCCTAAGCTCCAATGCATCCAAAGCAATCTGTAAATATGTTTGGTTTGACCCAAGCATTGGAAGGGAAGAACATTTGGATCAGTCTGGTAAACCACCATGAGAAAAACACCCCCAAATGGAATTTAATGTTTATCACAAACCTTTCAAATAAAGATATCTCATACGATCACGCCGCACATAAACACGCATGGTTTTACCTTACGATAACCAAAATATTTTCTATAGAAAATCCATTGACATTATAATAATGTCTAGGGTTTTCAAGTAAATAATTAACATAGTATAAATTGTTATTTTAATTAAATTTTAGCATAATAGGTATACAACTGAGATCCAAGGCACTTATTAGGAAATGGATTACATACAATAACTGGGCTACTGTGGTACCGACCGTCACAATGCATCTCTATATAAAATAACACCGATATCAAAACCAATCGACCCCTTCCTACATAGAACCGGCCAACCCCTTACTGGATAGTACCGAATATTATCACCCATTGGTTAATGGGCCTCGAAGCATACAAATGAGAGGTAATATCGACTCTAGATAGGGATGGTTAACCCTGATGGAAGCGACCCACCGAACTCTGCTGCATCTTCCATATTTTAGTTATTCCTGGTTGATAAGGCTTGAGGCAATGTTTTAACTTTTATATAGAACTTTCCACTTGGAATTCTTACACTGCCCTCTAAGCTGCGATGCCAGCAATCATCTATGCAAGTTGTTCGACAGATGGACAAACCGAAGCCACTACTTCTACTACATCCATTTTGGTATCACCCTCGTGATTAGTAGTAAGCACCCATTGCACTTCAAAGAGCTCTGTCTTCAATTCCATTATCTTCAAGATGTCTTCACTTCGAAACGCTTGAGTTGGATCGAAGTGCTTTTCGGATAACATATCTGATCCCGGTCTCTTCAAAACAACATTCGATAGTTTCCGTTAAACTCTACCCTGGTTCTTTAGGAATGAGAAAGCCAAAGATAAGATCAAAGATCACCTTCTAACCGTTAGTGGAGGAGTTCTTTATCGTTTGTCCTAAGAGAGCGAAACGAGATTTGTATGTACAGTACAACATCATCGGAGATGACTGTGCCATATAACTCACATGTTTCTTCTAGATATTCCCAAAGTTATGTTTTTGTATATTTTATAGTGGTTATTTAACTATCAAATAAACAAACCTCCAAATCAGGGACTTAATTCCCTAGGGAAAACCGAAACTAGTTAAGCACATAAGAAACAACCAACTTCTTTAATTATCTTTTCATTAACTAAAATCGCTTTGTAAATTACTTCTATGAAAATATCTTTACAAAGATATACCCACAAATCCCTATATTTTCAATACTTGGAAAACTTCCAAATACTTATCTCAACGATATAAGCATATTCACAAAACAGAGAAAGATTTCCATTTTACACAATTCTAAAATCATTTATAGATCCCTTTACAAATCTCTAAAACTCATTTATAAACAATTTTATAAGTATCTAAAAACCACTTATAAATATCTCTAAATCATTTATAAACACTTTATTTATCCATGAAAAATAATTATAAAACCCCTCTTATAAATCTACAAACTCATTTCTAAAATTTGTTTATGAATATCTAAACATTTATAAAACCCCATTTACCATGTAAATGATCTTCCTTTAAGTCTTCAAACCATTTTATAAATAAATAGTAATCATCTACTTCAAAACGCTATTATATAATAAAAATTATTAACAATAACACTATAAATAAAAAATAATTAATAAGTTAAATCATATTAATAATAATAATTATTAATTTCAAAAAATTATTAATAATCAGTAATAATTAATCTTTAACATTACTATAAATAGTAGTAATTATTTCCAAACATTGTTAATAAATCCTTATATTAATCTCAAGCCATATTAATTATTTAAACATTTGATTGTTTACAAAATATTAAAATATTGATAAATAACTTTAATTTTTTTAAAATATAAATAACTTTTAGAACAATATTAAATATAAATATACCACTTTAAAACAATTGTAAACAACAGTTAAATCACTTATATCGTAATTAAAAAACAGTTAAGCAGTTCAACATATTTCTAAATGATTTAGAAATGATAATTTAAAAGGTTGGATTTGAAATCATCCTCTAAAGACAATCATTTGGAAAACCAAATGACAATTTATATTATTTTTAAAAATACTAAATTTAGGCCAACAATCACCAAAGCACTTAACCAATATTGACATTGATTTTCCATCACTATAAGGTTTCAGCTTTTGAACATATAACAATGTCATATCCAATAGTGTCAAACAACCAGGTTTGATATTCAATAATCACATGACAGGAATATTTTTGAAAACTAAATCAGTAATGATGAGGAATCCTGTTGGATCCCTCCAACCTATCACACTACATCATAGCTCATATATATATATATATATATATATATATATATATGCAAATAAAGTCAATAGTGGTAAGGAATCCTGCTGGATCCCTCAAACCCGTCCCTTTGATTCACAAACAATATATAATCATATAATATGGATCATCGCTATTAGGCGGGTATATAAAAAGGTCATCCGCTCCAGGGGTGGGAATAAAACCAAACCAAATGATAAAACAATAAATCATTCAAACATCCAATCAACAATTTTTATCAACTATATAACATACCGGTTAACCAAAAAGATGAGTTTAACTCACCGAAATTCTAGTTATCGCTCAAGTATTTCGGTTTGAATTAAAATTGAATAAGCATTCAATTTTTAACCCAAATTCCCACTATCTTCAAATTCATCCGATCCAACTCTATAACGTAGTATTCGTCGATATGAGTGCAATACAACTCATCACGCTTGATTCCGACCTCGTATGAATTAGTTATTGCATTAATAACATTACAATATAAAATAAATATTAAACTTCACTAATTACACATCATTAATTCTTAATTACCATCATTATTTTAATTAATCCCTTGCTTAAACACGCTCGTTCCCATGCTTCCAGGTCGTGAACATGTCCCACTTTCAATCACATTTCCCATCGTTGTTGCCCCATCTACAGGTACTCTTCGACCATCGTGAGTCGACCGGAGGTGGCCCCGACCACGTCATACCCTACGCCAAAGGTCCGGTCCCCTAGCTCCGCCGCAATCGCCTCCGAAACCTAAAAAATGCCGACGTCGAATGGAGTCAGATCCATGCCACGTCGCTTTGCTAACTTCCATCTCCACCATTCATCTTTCATGTCTTGGCCTCGCGCATGTTTTCCTAGTTGAAGTCGAAGCCTGAAATGACACGAAATGGTTTCGATCATTGTGGGACACTGTATTAGACGAGGAGAATTTAAAGATTATCAAAGGGAATCCCTCGGTTTTCTCACGTTTAAATAGGGGAGACGGTATGGGTTAGAACATGGGCAAGGATATGGCTAAGATAGTGAGGTATGGGCTGGGTACTATGGTATGTGGCCTTGAGTATGGTACTTATTATTTTATTTACAATATCTGGTTCTACACGTTCAAAAAATCTAAAACTCCTGTCGAGGCATGCCGCCTGACGTTTTATACTTAATACCTTATTCCGAACACAATAGAACTAGTCTCGAGACCTGATTCGATTGTATACGGAAGTTGGCTCTCTAAAATTAAATTGTATTCTATTAATTTCCCATGAGTAATCTCTATGAGTTTGGAGTTCACACGATTACACAGTACGTCTGATCTTCACGAAACTCGACAGCATATAATAATTTATTATTACAAATCTAATGGCACTGATTTTGTCAAAATCTGAGACAGTATCCCAGAAGGCTATTTTTACATGATAATTAAATGAATTATTATTAAAACCAATTTAATCACTTTTAGGTTTAAATTAAAAGTTTACTAGTATCATTCTTATTAAAACTGAATTTAAATAAGATTCTAAAATCATTTTTATTCAAATTAAACCAAGATTCGATTATTCAACCATTTTAGTTATTGAGTTTAATAGTTCACATTATCAAATAAATTGCTATATATTTGAAATTCAATCCATTTGGTTTATAAAACTAATATTTCAATATTAAAATCAATTAAAAATTTCAAATTTGAAGGCCTTAAATTCTAGGTTGTTACAATTTTTCAAATAGAATTATCAAAAAATTCATACTATATATATAAAATAATATAATACACACACACACACACCCTATCTTCTTGAACATACACATATACATTAGGCAACCTTTTTCTTTCAACATGTAAATACTACCTTCGGAAATTGTCACTAAAGGTTTAACCTACAGATAGTTGATATGGTTGATATCAATCTTCTTCCAAACAAGGGAACCCTACCTACGAAAGACCACACATTTACGGATTGCCTAAATGGTTTAGACAATACATTAGGAATGTCGAGCAGATTCCTACTCCTCCAACTACACCGATAGCACCCACTGCCCCTCCCGCTGATACAGCATCTCGTTCGATCGACTTTCCTAAGTTGTGTAAGGACTTTCTCAATATCGGAGGGAAGACATATAATGGAACTAAAGGAAATTAAAAGGTTAAAGGTTGGGTTAGTAACTGCGAGAAGATATTTCGAGAGCTTGGTTGGGATGATCAGCTAAGAAGAGAATTCGCAGCTTGGCATATCAAGGAAGAAGCATTGAATTGGTGGAACTTTGTAACCAATGAACACCCTGGAAAGGTATTCTCTTAGGATGAATTCAAGGGCATATTTGAGATGAGATTATTTTCTAGAGCATAGGTTAGCTTGCAAATGGAAAAGTTCATTCAACTGAGACAACAAGATTCCAGCCTTAAGGAGTACATAGCTAAGTTTTCTGAATTGACTAAATTGGGGATGGGTCTAATAAACACACCTATGATAAGGCTATGAAGTTTGTGAAGGGCTTAAATTCCCCGCTAAGAGAAATGTTGTTGACCTAAGTACCTATTGGGGCCACATATGAGATGTTGGTAGAAATAACAATGCAGCATGTAGCCAATAAGGAAGATAAGCGAATCGAGAAGGAGAAGTCTGCATCGACCTAAAAGTTAGGAGGGCCCAAGAAGAGGAGCTTTTGGGCCAATAATAAGTCAAAGGGGAAGTTCAAGAAGGATGAGAAAGTGTGTAAAAAATGCCAAAAGAAGGGTTATGAAGCTAAAGATTATAAGGTGAATCTGATGAAAGAAGCCTTTAAAGGAAGGTGCTTAAACTACCACATAGAAGGGCATTAAAAGAATCAGTATCCCAAGATGACTAAGAAAGGATCAAGCAGACATGCCTACGTTATTGAAGCTATCCCTATTGCTAGCAAGCCACCAAGAGTCTAAGGAAAAACAGCTCTAGAAGGTATATCTCTTATATTTGAGGTTACTATAGGTAACCTATTTGATTTAGGGACATCACATTCCTTTATAGCTAGGGTTGTATTAAATTTCTTAAACCTTCAAACCCAGATGGTCAACAGCCTAATAGAGGTTTCCAATCCCATTGGGATATTTTACAAAGACCTATTGTTAGGCATATGCGACGTTGATTACATATGCACTGCGTACATTCTAAATTTCGAGGAGTATGGGCTTATCTTGGATGTGGATTGGTTGTCATACTATCGAGCCATTCTTGATCATGACAAGAGCGTGGTACGATTAAGGAGTTATGGAGGTTGTAACCTAGAAGTTCTTTGTACACCCAAAGATTTAGTTGAGTTAAGCCATTTATACTCACTAAGTCTATCTGCTGCTGGAGAGCCATCGTCGGTACCCGTAGTTTGTGAATTTCTGGATGTCTTCGAGGAGGTCACCGGTCTCCTACGCTATAAGGAAATTGAGTTTCGAATCGATTTGGAAAAGGACGCAAAGCCTGTCACTTTACCTTTGAAACATGTGGCCCTTAAAGAAAGAAGGAAATTGGGTAAGCAAATCTCAAAGCCATTGAAGAAAGGATTCATCCGTTGGAGTACTTCTGGCTGGGGAGCCTCTTTATTTTTGCTACTAAGGCAGATGGATCTTTGAGACTTCACGTTGATTATAAAGAGATGAACAAGTTGACAAGGAAGAATAGGTACCTTTTACCTATAATAGGTGACTTGTTTGTCCAACTTATAGGAAGTAAAGTCTTTTTCGAATTAGACTTAGTAACGTGATTCCATCAGTTGATTGTTATAGAGGAAAGCAAGCCGAAGATCGCATTCTACACTCTACATGGGCTCTATGAGTGAGAAGTAATGCCTTTTGGACTGACGAATGCCCCGACATACTTTGTGGATTTGATAAGTAGAGTATTTAGAGGGAAACTTAATAAATTTATCGTGGTGTTTATTGATGATATCTTGATTTTCTCCAAAGGCAAGAAGGAACATGAGGACCATCTTAGGGATGTATTGGAGACCTTGAGAAGAAACCAATTCAAAGCCAAGTTTTCTAAATACCACTTTTGGAAAAATAAAGTTAGTTTCCTTAGGCATATTGTTTCGGAACAAGGATTGGCTATGGACCCTAGTAAAGTGGAAGCTATCTAAGGACGAAAGACTCCTATTAATGCATCAGAGGTTAGGAATTTTCAAAGGTTGGCAGGCTACTATAGGAAGTTCATCAAGAACTATGCAAAAATAGACCCTTTAACCCAATTGACTGAGAATAATCTAGTTTTTTTGGGGGCTGATAGATGCACCAAAGGCATTTGAGAAACTTAAGGAGTCATTGACTAATGCACATGTACTCACTACTCCAGAAGAATCAAGCCATTTATGGTTTTAACAAATGCATGTGCCAAAGGATTATGGGCAGTTCTTATGCAAGAAGGGAAAGTAGTTGTCTATGCTAGTAGACAACTAAAGAACTATGTGAAGAGGTATCCACTGCATGATTTGGAATTGGCAGCCATTGTCTTTGTCTTAAAGATATGGAGGCATTATCTCTTGGGGCAAAGGTTTGAGTTATTCACTGATCATAAATCGCTTACATACCTATTTTTCCAAAAATGTTTGAATCTTAGGCAGTAGAAGTGGATGGATTATGTTGCATCCTTTTACTTTAGTATTCAATACACCCTTGGAAAAGGGAACGTTGTCGTCAACGGCCTTAGTTGGAGACACACTGCCCTAGGTGTTATATATGAATGGAGACGATAGGAGTATCTCTCGAATTTTAACCTCTAACCATCAATAGAACCCATCCAGGATTTTCTGGCAGTTATGGAATTAAACCAGCCTTGATGGATCGTATAGGGCACGAGCAAGTGAAGGATGAAGAGTTAGTAGAGGTTTTAGAGAAATTGAGAAAAAGGGAGCATTTTCCCCATGCTATGGGGTATTCACTTGATGAGAAGGCATGTTTGAGAAGAGATAGGCATCTTTGTGTTCCGATGATTAATGATTTAATGAGAGATGTTCTTATGGACTGCCACTACTCAAGGATGATCATTCATCTCGGATGAGAAAAGATGTATAAGGACATAAAGAGGATCTTCTTTTGGAATGGAATGAAGAAGAGCATGACTGAGTTTGTTGCTAGGTGTTTGATATTTCATAAAGTAGAAGCTGAGCAAGGGAAGCGTGGTGGATTATTATTACCTTTGGAAATTCCGAGTTGGAAGTGGGAACTTATTTCAATGGATTTTGTGGAAGGATTGCTTAGAAGTCGGAAGGGCAATGCAGCTATTTGGGTTGTTGTGAAAAGACTCACTAAGAGTGCTCATTTTGTTTCGATTAAGAGAAATAGGAGTAGCACTTCTCTTGTACAGATTTATATCATGGAGGTAATTCGTCTGCATGGAATTCTTGTAAGCATGGTCAGTGATAGGGAACCCTTGTTCATTAGCAAGTTTTGGAGGAGTCTACAAACAGCTTTGGGAACTTCTTTGAACCTTATCATGGCATATCACCCATAGACTAATAGACAAATAGAGAAGGTGAATAGGATTTTAGAGGACTTGCCGAGAGCTTTGTGTCTTGGACTTCGAAGGACATTGGGAGCAACATCTACATTTGGTTGAGTTTGCATATAATAATAGCTATTAAACAACGATTGGTATGGCCCTTTTTAAAGAACTTTATGAATGGCCAAGCAAATCATTTAGTTGTTGGTGGGAAATCACCAACAAAGTATTTCTCAAACCCGATTTGATCTTGATACCATAGAAAAAGTAGAGTTGATCAGGCAAAGGATGGAGGTAGCGCAAGACCGTTAGAAACCTTATGGGGATAAAAGAAGGAAAGAGGTTGAATTGAAGGTTGGAGATATGGTGTTTGTTAAAACTTGCACTCTTAGAAAAGTTATTAGGTTTGGTAAATCTGGAAATTTGATGCTTAGATTTGTTGGCCCATTAATTTTTTTGGAAAGAATAGGAAAATTGGCATACTATATAAAGCTTCCTGACAAGTTGGTAGGAGTCCATAATGATTTCCATGTTTCTCACCTTAGGAAATGCCTTCATGAAAACACTAACAGAGTAGAGCCTGATCAGCTGAGGGATTTTGAGACGGAGTAGATAGGGTCCTGTGCTACTGCATGCATTATGGAGCATGGTACTAGGAGACTCCGCAATAAGATAATTAGACAGGTCCGAGTACAACGTGGGGACAATCCGACGGAAAGAACATGGGAGACCAAGGAGAAGATGAAGAGCACTCACCCAGAGCTTTTCAGTGGTAATTATGCTCTTCAAATTTTAGGATTTTGGTTGCATCATTTTTGCTAGATTAGATGGTAGAAGATGGTTGTTATATTTTCTTTCACAATCACTTTGCACTCATGTAGAAATTTTGTGCATGTAAAGGGTTTCACATACACACTTGCATAACAAGATTACACCACGCTAGGATTGAGCTCATTTTAGCATGTCTGCGGTACATAATCACATTGCACTATCGGTTGAGTAGATGGTTGTGTAGATAACTTGGTTGTATAATATGGATGTTATTGCGCATTACACTGCTCGCCCTTTGAAGGATTTCAGGACGAAATCATTTTTAAGCGGGAAGAATGTAACACCCTGTAAAACGAACCATAAATAAATGAAATAAAAATTAAATAAATCTAATAAGATAGAATCCAAAAATTTTATATGGTTATTCCGTTGCTTCATGGAGAAATTCTGGTCTATTTCCATATATAGTATGCTAAAAAGAGAGCTCAAATGAGGAAGTTATGGGCGTTTGAAGTTTTTAGATTTAAATTTAGGATTTGAATTTTAAAAATTAGCTTGGGAGCTAAGTAAATGTTAACTAAAGTTTAACTTTAAAAGAAATTAATTCATAAAGCAACGAAATCAATTACTATCCAAAGTAACAAACTGGCCGACAACCTCACTGTAGCCGATCGACCCCTAACGATCGACCGGTCGAAGCTAATTTCTGTCAATTGCGGCTAGGGTTTAAAGGGGTGCGTTACTATTTTAATTCTCCAGATTTATCCGTTTCTCACCTACTTCCATCATGCAGTCCTTATGCATTTCAATCCCTATAAATATTCCTCTCCACTTTTTATTCATATTATTTTCGGGAATATAACAAAATTCTACCATTTCTATCTCTCTAATAAGATTCAGAAACTCCGTAGAGAATTCAACTTATTTCTTATTTGTTTCTTCTTCCTCCAATCTATTTTTATCTTATTCTTCTCCAATTATTCTGAATCTAATGAATATATATACCTCTTTCCTATTGTTTGTGTGTGTGTATACGTGTATATATCAAAAGGAGTGATTTTGAAAAAGTTTGGAAGGCTACAAAATTCATTTAGGTAAAGCTAAGGCTAATATGTGAGTGGAAACCGCAGTATTTCTTTTTCAGTAATTGTTTAGTGTATTTATTTTTAGATTTGAATATACCTTAGAGGTTTTGAGATTTCGAAAATGCGATAGATAAAATCCCCCAAAATTCCTTTTCATTTTTAGATGTCAATTCTATAGTGAGATTCTCAATAATTTACATTAATTTGATGGAATTAGTTTCGTTTATGGAATTTTTGATAATTTCATAGTCTATTCCACTTCTCCTTTTTCTTGGCTAAAATTGTGATTTTTCAATGAAATAAGGGGTTTAGATTACGAATTCTATTCGTAGTTTACATCACTTATTCTTATTTATTTCTTTGTAAAAAAGTAGTTGAATAGAATATGGAATTTTTTGAGGAAGATGGGTGTGTAGCCACTACAAGAAAAGTTCCTTTTCTTTGCATAAACTAACGGCGTTTTTTGAACGGTTGCCATCAAAAATAATAATTAAGCGGTAAATCAGTAAAACCTAAAGTTGTGCGCGCTGTCTTCTAAATTTCTTTCCTTTCCCTCCATCTCTACGTACTCCTTAAAAAAGAAAACTTCCCTAAATTTTAGTTCCCTGCTCCAAATTTAATTACATAATTTCCTCCTCCGAAATTTTTTTCAGCGCCATTAGCTTTCATAATCGTTCGTCAATAGCTTTAATTGCCATTTGCAGTCGTCCTCGTTGCAGGCTCGTAAGTGCAAACGAATCGGCGGCCTTCACACTGTTAACCCTATTTCCCGGTGTAGTCGATTGGCTCATCGATGGAGACGAATTGGTAGCCATCATCGCCAGTAGCCAATTCCTTCGTTCTTCAAGTTTCAGAGTAAGTTGCAGCCATGCCTTTATTTTTATAACTAGTCGATTCTCTACTACTGTTTTATCTGTATTGAATTTTTTATAGATATAAACTATTTGATAAATGGTTGGACATAGTTTCTTGCAAAATTGAACTAGTTTTAATTGAGAAAATTTGCAAAATTAAGAACTACAGTTTTTTTGTCAAGTTATACCTCATTTGATGTCTTATAATAGTTGTGGAGATTCAGTATTGTCTACCTCGTATCAAGTCCCATTTACAATAATATGTATGTTATGGGTGATGAAGGTAGAATATACACTTATGCCAATGGGTATGTAATATATACTTGTAATTTACTTTATGGATTTTTAAGTCAATGACTGATATATTTTAATTACAATCAAGCATGCTTTCTAGAAGTGTAAACCAAAGCTAGCATCTATCAAAAGAAAATTTATCTACCTCTAGCCATTTTTCTGTTAACTTTGGACTACAGTACTATTCCTAGATTTCAAATGAGGACTAATAAGCCATAAGATGATATAGTTGAGTGCATAATGCTTAAGATGATATAGTGTGCCTAATCTCACTGCTTATTGGATATAAGGTACTCTAAAATTAAAAAAGAAAAAAGGGAAAAAATCATGTTGTTGAATGGTTAGAATTTACAATTTGATTTCAAAAGTAGGAAAAAATAAATTGCATATATTTCTTAAGCCAAAGGACAAATATCATTTACTATATTGGCCAGTTGATTTCATATAGCAAGCACACTAAATAGCTCTACTAGCAGACGTAGGTGAGATTATACTGAATTTGGAAATATATGAAGTATGACCTCAACTTCATATAATGTCGATTTGATTAGCATATAAATGAGCTGAGAATATCTTTTCATTAGCATGCTGAGACATTTTTGACAAACAAGTACATTACTAGGTGTGAGCAAATAGTTATATAAACTATGTAACCCCAGACATAAATAATCATTTATAGGTCTGTAGGTACAATCTTTTGGTCACAGAAGGATTAAATTACCAATTTGTTCGGATACTTTCACTGTAATATGTCTCTGGCCTTGCGGTTGCTGTAAGATAATGTATATGTACGATAATAATAATTGTTATTAGTGTTCCACTATGATACTAATTACTGAACTATGCTATCATTATTCAAAGCAAATTTCTAACCCTCAATAACTTTGTGTTTTCTTATGTTTACTATATGGATTGTTTGCAAAAGTTGTTGCCTTTATTTTAAATAACGTTTTAAATATTACTGTTAGCCTGTGAGCGGTTGAAAATCTCTACCCGACTTGCCATACTTTTTTTATGACTTAGTGGAGTATTTGAAGCAAAGCTCATGCTCGTTTGAGGATAGCCTTGGTAGTGATTTTACTGTTCTCATTATATGAAGTAGTTCAGAACTTATGACATTGGTTAAAACATGATCAACACAGTCGCTGAAAAAAAGAGAACCTTAGATCCTTTTAAACTATAAACTTTGAATTCTGTCATTCTAATTTTATAGGACAATGGGTTGGTGATGAACGATTGGAACTAAATTTACTAAAAATTTAGAACATCCAATTCTAAGATATGCTTAACATGATAGTGTTAATTTATATAAGTAGTTTCAGGCATCACACTATGTACTTTGATTTTACTCAGTTTAGTTTTTTTTCTTCTGAAGGAGTTTGAAAGAGCTGTTTTTTATATGTGAAGGAGCTTTAGTGTTAAGTTAATTAATTAAGAAGCAAACCAAGTGTCCCGAGTTTGATTGGTACAAGGTATGTGTAGCAGTTTATTAGCTAGCAGTATTAATTGTAAGAATAATACTAAACATCTACCAACACTTAATGTGTGGATTTTTAACATAAATTTTTATTTATACTCACGCAATTATCTGTAGTTTTTAATCAACTATTTTTTCCGTCGATTTATCACCATATTTGATAATATATTTTCATATACAACCATCAGCGAATGGATATGAAGTGGAGTGGGTGCGATCACTTAACATAACATCTAAGCCAAAAACAAAGAGTATTCTTTCTTCCATGGAGCTATCGGTTTCATTGACCATCTGCCTCACATTGTTCTTCTCAGGTATTTAGCTTCTTCGCTTGTATGATTGATTTTAATAATTCCAACATTAATCTATATATACACACACACGTATATCTCATCAGTATTTCTACTGTAGGTTTTTTAATCTTTGTGCTGAAATTGTCGTGCAATGACAGATTATAATTTATCACAACTATCATTTTAGTACTGCTACTTTATCTTCTCAATGACAAACTGCAGTAAAGTTTTCTTGAACCTACAATCTATTGACATAAAAGTAAGCTTAGTCATGGCAAGTGCTTACCAAAGCTTACGAAAAATGCAGGGAAACATAAGTCCAATAATGGCTGTTGTTGGGCCTAAAGAAGTTGAGTCACAAATAGTTAGGACTTGATTTGGTGGTGAACTGCACTATAGAGAAAATAGTGCTTCCATATTGCAGAAACTGGTATGTCCACTAATAGGTAAATCCATTATATATATATTTAATTTTGTTTAGTCGATGCATTTATTGTATCATATTTGTTACGTGTCTTGGATAAGCTAGATATCAATGTGTAAATGTTAAAAATCCAAATTTCATATAACTTGGTATTTTGTATTTACTAATTTCTTATATATATGCATAAATTGGCCTGATATCAATTCCGTCACACATAAAAAATACATTAGTTGAGTTTGTGCTCCATTTACTTATTTATAATTCTACGCTTGTTTTGTAACTCATTCCCTAAGTACATTGGAAACTGAAATAATAATAATTAATACCTTAAATATCTATCACAATGAATGAATGAATGAATTTAGTGCATACCATGCATTAGCATGATTTATAATTATAATATGTTCCTTAAGTATACTTAATTTATATGGGATATTTCCATCAACTAATTTTTCTTGTTACTTGATTAATTTATTCGTCTTTGTAACTTTTCAATAGATAACAATGTCACATATAATAATGCTCTACTGTCACAATCCAGTTTCCCATAACAGAAGGATCATGGCATTTCCTTCTTCCATAAACAAATAAATTATATCCAAAAATTTGAATAAAGGTTTCAACATCATATTATGGACACGAAGTTATTAAAAAAAAAATTCAAGACTGATGAGTTGAATTTATCTTCCTTTTTTAACTTTTCTTCCATGATGTTATTTACTAATGACTTTTGTCTACTAAATAAGGAAGTGAGGTTAATATGGATGTTGAGGAGGATGTTGGTTTTGTTAATTTTATATGAGATGGGGTTTTCAGGTTGTTGAACGGGCTTGGGGTGTTATTGTCTAGAATCAGATGTTGATTGGTCGTTTGTTGTTCAAAATTGAGGGTAGTGCTAATAATTGATGTTCTTGAACTTAAAGGAGGAGGATTAGCTTGAGGGATGCTTGTTTTGTTTAATTTATAGGAGTTGCAACTGTCTTAGTGGGTTGTATTCGTATTTAGTGTAATAGAATTGTGCATGTCAGTGTTTGGGTCTGTTTCGTCAGCTGGTTGTTGGCTAAGCGGATCTGGCTAAGTGCATGTCGATGTTCGGGTCTGTCCATGTTCTATAAAATGCTGGTTAGATACTACAACAAGCAAATCCACTTTGCTAGATCCAATTGTTAGGGTCACTACTGACACCTCCGGTTGGTGCTTCCGCGGTTGCTATAAGTGGTTGTCGGTGCAATAACTGATCATGTCTTCACTTCTAGTGTAAACGATGTATATGGCATCATATGCTTCAGCCAGCAGCTTGCTTAACTGAGCTTCTTCAACTACTACATAGTTTTTGTTTATTTCATTCTTAATCTGCTTGCTGCAGTTACATTTAGTCCTTTTGAATCATTTTTAATTATACTTTTCTTATCTAAATTTAGTGTCTTTTTAACAACCTCCATTTTAGTTTATATTTGATCCTAGTTGTTGAATTTCCTCGTTATATGTAGTTGAGGACTATTTGTCCTTAAAATTAGCAAGGTGTTGCATATTAAATTTTTTAAGTTCTTTTCAATGTAGTGAGCAAATGGTTTATATGACTTTCAGATTTTTTTTTACTGAATCTTATCATGTTATCCTCGCCAATGTGAGAGATAAGCTATGTTACAGTCATAAACGAGGTAAACAGTTGTTGTTAATTGGATCTTCTGATATCCCTAACGAACCAACATTCTGAATGTGGAGCAGGTTCTTTTTTGTCGCCTGGTAAACTTAGTTGACTGATTACCATTGCACTCATCGACTGATTACTTCGAAATTTCTACGGGGGACAAATTCTTCAGTTATGAAACTTTGGTACAGTTATTACATTGTAATTATACTGTGAAGGGCAACGTACTGAACCCCTTAAGGATAGCGTTTTTCTCCATTCCGAATATAGAAAACATTTGCAACTCCCCAGATTTGACAATCGTATTCTTTTATGTAATCTGGATTATATGTTGTCTTATATGTTATTGTCTCCCCCCTCCCCAATTTGTAGCAGGTGCAGTACCAGTGTGACGTTTATTAACTAATTTTTTTTACTTTGCTATATAGGTACAAAAAACATTCCTTTGCTATATGGAAGACTGCTAGCTAAAGTTGCTAATAATAGGTATGTTTTTATGCATTTGAATGTATACGCTATTATGTAGTGTATTTTGTTATATATGATATATATCCGATCTCGTTTTAATCGTGTAAATGTATATTGAATTGGGTGTGCGGGAAAACACTAACTGCGCAAAGGAGGTGCTGTCGAAAATTCATGAAATCCGATAAATTTATAAAAATCAGCAAAGTTTATAAGAATTAACTACATCAACCAAGTTTTATAAAAATTGAATAATTTTCTAAAAATTTACTAATTTTTATAAAATTAAATTAATATCTAAGTATTAATAAAATTTTATAAAATTTAAATAAATTTATGAAAATTAACTAAGTTTAAAATTTTAACTAAGATAATTAAGTTATATAAAAATGATTAAAATTAATTTTTTTGTAAAAGTTAACTACATTATCAAGTTTTATACAAATTTAACTAGATTAACTAAAAGTTTATAAAAAAATAACTAATTCTTATAAAATTTAACTACGTTATGTAAAAACTAACTAAAATTATTTAACTAATTTGTAAACTAAGTCTTATAAATATTCAACTAAGTTAATTGAGTGAGTTTTATAAAAATTAACTAAAAGATATAAAAATTAACTAAGTTATATAAACAATTAAGTTTATGTATGAAAATATATACTATTACAAATTATATTACATAGATTATACCTTGGACCAAGATATTAGTGCCCTGACAAAAGGCTTTATCTTCTTGTATTTTTCTAGCAACGATTCTACTATCTCAATGTCCTCCTTTAAAACATTTATGAAATGTCTCCAGTCGAATATATCTTTGAACCCACTGTCAAAAACCAATGTATACGTTAATAATATTATTATGGGTCCAACAAAATATCGTAATTTGTAAATTTAGATATTCACACTACAAGAAAATATACATTTGTCCAAAAGCATGCAAAGTTTTATTCAAAGGCTAACTAGTCACCATCTTGTTTTACAGTTTTATTCAAAAGCATGCAAAGTTCTATCAAATTTATGATCTATCAAATTGCTTAGTTTTGTTAAAAGTCAAATTGCTTAGTTTAACTCACCATTTGGTGCAAGTTTATCAAAGTGAATGTTCTAGTTTTTAAACCTTTTATACATATTGTTTTACTGATTCTCATTTATCCCAAAGCATTTTGTATGAACTTGTCCACTTACATCATACATATATACATGATTTTATATCTTCATTTCAACCTTGATATAAATATAAATCTCGGGCTTGACCAAATAAATTAGAAGTTCAAATACGAGAAGTTATGAATAGCTACTAATAGTATCCGTCCATTATGTGTTAACAATATTTTGATAATTTATTTTTAACTTCCATACTTATTGATTCATACTCAACTATAATTACTGGCTAAGTGTTAAAATTACCCTTTTAAATTATCGTGCATTTAGTAACATTAGATCATTACTCAGATATATGCACGTATTGTTTTCTTTTCAGTGCAAGTGGTGTGTCTGTGTCAATTTAAAAGTGATATTCCAACAAACAATGGCCTACTAGCACCAAGACTAAAGATAAACTAATTTAGTTACAAATGCCTAAATAAACAAGAATAAAAAAGAAAAGGTTTAGATTATGCCTGCCACGTAAAATTATATTAAATCAGTTATGGTAAATGATGTAAAATCATTACTTTTGAACTACAGGAGATGCTTATGAAATGGCTTTTGGTTTTAATATTAAAATTGAAATGCCTTCCATTTAAATTTTCTATTTGAGATATTTTGTTAAGTTTTCCATTTTTACCTAAAATTATTGAGGTACATGTATCATGATCAAAATATACCAATATCAACATGTGCATCCGTAGAATAAATTGTATTTTGTGTTATATAAACAGTTGCAGTCCCAATATTTGCAGCTTTTGGTTCAGTGCACTTGAAGTCTTTAGAAGAAATAATCTAAAAGGTCCTTTTCCCAGTCACTTTATAATTAACTTGTCATGGATTTCCTTAACCAATATTATACCGATTTATTTCTACAGACACAAATTCTAGTTTTTATCTTCACATTTCACAGAGGTTTAAAATAAATAAATAAAAGGTAACTTCTATTGGATTAAAAAATGAAGAAAATATTGTAATACCAAGCACTCGAAATGGCATATGCTATCATTTATATATATTATGTATTTCATTGTGTTGTTAAGCATATTGACTAACATCCAATTTGCAAGTGGCTTTTCTGTTTACTGTCGTTGGAACTACAGGATTTCTTGGTGTATTCACTGGTCAACTGCCTAGGGTATTACTATATGCTCACATTTAGAAGTTCAATTACAAAAATGAATTGTGAATTCAGATTCATTTTTCCAATAAACAATTATAGTTTGAGTCTACATGTTACAATTTTAGGAGTAGGATTATTTTGTGCCCTACTTACTTGGAAGCATTTCACTTGCTCTGGTTGTAGTCTGTGTTTCACCTTGGTATTTCTATATTAAGTTCTTCATATACTGATGCATTTATTCATACACATATGTACATATAATTTTGTTCTAAAATGCATATAATCTTAATTTAGACTTTGCAAGCTGCTACAGACAGTTTCTCAACCTTTTTCACCAACTACCAAGAAAGGATCTCTAGCCATGAAGTAGCTCGTTGCTTGGGTAATTTTTAGAGCTTATCATTATAAAAGAAGACTGTACATTTGTGCCACATAAATCCATCTCACAGTGAAACATTCATGATATGATTATTCAAAATACTTCGGTAATATTTCATATATGAGATTGTCTTCTGTTTGATGTAGTAACTCTTTTGAATGAAACATACATACATCGTATGATTATCCAAAATATTTTGGTAAAGAAGCTCCTTTTGACAGCTTGTTGCGGTACAATCCCCAATAAAGATAATACACAAATTTAACGTGGCTGCAAAGTATTCTCAAAGAACAATGAGTTGTTTGGGTTGTTTGTTATGGGTGTATGAGTTGTGAGGTGAGGGAAGTCGTAGATGGTTGCATGGGTTGTTTGGTATGAAGGGGTTGGTGATTTGGCACTGGTTGATATTTGCGGGGTAGGAAAGTGATGGAAGGCAGGGGCTGTGGTGGAAGAGACAGTGGGTAACAGTGGAGCTGCTGTTTGTATGGAGACAAGTGGAATGGCAAAGTTTATAGTTTGGCAGTTGTTTGAAGTGATATTTGTATATGTCGAAGTGGTTGCTGTGGTTTGGTAGAAGATGTGTGAAACGAGGCCTTTGTTTTTTATGAAGGTGCACAGTTGCACAGGAGATGTGCAGGCAGGAATGCTGTGAGTGTAGCAGTTTGAATTTGATACTTGTTCAATATTTTTTTTTGAGCTATTGACGACAAACTATTTATGTTTGGTGTAAGAATATTGTATATTTTGAATATGAAATTTCATACGTTGGTTATCAAATATGTGTCCAAAATGTGGTATTGATATAATATGTTGATTTTGAATTGTGATATTGATATAATATGTTTTGAAATGTGATACTGATATAATATGCTAATTTTGAAATGTGTATATACACACATTATGGTTGATGGTTGGTGAAATGGACTTAAACATTTAACAGCGTTTTAAAAATGCTGTTAAAACCTTCCATAGCGTTTATAAAACGCTGTTGAAAGTTTTAACAGCGTTTATTTCCTGTCATTGTATATCCCTGACTTTTAACTGCATGTCGATATACAGCATACATAAAAACGCTGTTAAAAGTTTTTATAGCGTTTTTAAAACGCTGTTAAAACCTTCCATAGCGTTTCTAAAACGCTGTTGAAAGTTTTAACAGCGTTTATTTCCTGTCATTGTATATCCCTGACTTTTAACTGCATGTCGATATACAGCATACATAAAAACGCTGTTAAAAGTTTTTATAGCGTTTTTAAAACGCTGTTAAAACCTTCCATAGCGTTTATAAAACGCTGTTGAAAGTTTTAACAGCGTTTATTTCTTGTCATTGTATATCCCTGACTTTTAACTGCATGTCGATATACAGCATACATAAAAACGCTGTTAAAAGTTTTTATAGCGTTTTTAAAACGCTGTTAAAGGCCCTGTTTGTTGTAGTGAGCGTGGCACTACACAGCCGGTTACGTAATAATTATAATTATATATATATATATATATATATATATATATATATATATATAGGTCGGTCAACACGCCTGACCGGTGGCGATACATGCTAATGTAAAGATCACCAAAACCATACAACAAAGAAATAAAGGAAAATATCCAGCAACAAGTAGCATATGCAAATATACACAAAGATAAAGCAGCTAGCCAAAAGAGAAGAAGCTACACTAGGAGCCAACAGCTGCAGATGACTAACTAAGCTAGGGTTGAGGCGGGAACGCCAAGCTGCTACCCACTGATTCGGTAGGGAAAGAACCACCGTGCGGAAGACGGAGTCTGAAAGGGGCCGAGTGACTGCAACCTGAAATAGAGGTGAATAAATTAATAATACGTCGACAAACTCCTTCAAACCGAGAACTCGGTTTGCTAAACACCAGAGCATTGCGTTCCTTCCATAGGTACCAACAGAATAGAGCAATAAGTACATCTAGAGGGCGGTTCGGGGGGTTATACTGCCAGTGTTCAAAAATGATGGGCGGGTCCGGGATGTGACCGAGAAGTTGAGCACAAGTTGCGGCCCAAATCGAGAAAGCGAAGTCACAATCCCGAAATAGATGAGTGGTATCTTCTACATGATCGGAGCAAAAGACGCAAGATGGATCGACCTGATACTGAAGACGGAGGAGCCTCGATTTGGTTATGAATATTCCATTGACTGATAGAATATGGAATTTAGATTGCAATTCTTATTGTTTAGAATATTCCATTGAATTGGTGTAATAAATTGATTTTCTATTTTATTTACAAGTCTCTTATTGCTATTTCGGTTATGAATATTTATTCTCTGTTTTGAATATTAGAATCTCTTATTTTAGTATGTTGAAATCTTGGGAATTTGAAGAAAATGGACTTGTAACAATATTTAGTAAGGAACTTGGCATTGAACGCTAGTTTAGAGCGTAAAATCCATGCGTTACGAACTTATTAGGCACGAATATTTATTTATCTTTATTTGCGTAGTTAACGTGTAATTATTGCATATATGGCATGGTTAATTAGACATTTATTTTCATTTATTTTCCTACATTAGGAAGGTAATTGATTAGTAGGCGGAAATAAAAGGAAACTCTTATATAACCTAATTATCATTTTAAGACATCATAACGAAGATTCCTTAGAAGGATTTATTTATGAAACTGTGAGATGAATGTGTGTGTGTTTGTACGGAGAGTAATGGTTGATGGTTAAGTTAGAGGGATGCGAGGTCAATAGAGTTACATAATGGAAGTCTGCCTTCACATTAAAGTTACCATCAGTTGTGTACACTTTGATTGATGTGAGATATCCTTATGATAAATATTTGTAATGATGCGGGTTAGTCTCAAATTCTATAGGTGAGATATGCTCGACTAATCTGGCTACCAATTCCTACAAACAGTTGGACTAATGTGAAGCATTATTATAAGTATCGGCCATAAGACGAAGGGCCTGCTTCGGGGTCTTGAGGTATTAAGTAGTTGTTTGAGGGTCTGCCTCTTTTCCCCAGATGAAGTATTAAATGGCAAGGGGTTACGTTATGTGGTATCTCAATGAGGGGGTCCATTTTTGTAGGGGCCTGCCTAATTAAGGTAATAAATGACCAAAATCTGCCTATTTTCCACAAGAAAGTATTAAGTGGCATAAGAGATTCCATATAATGTCAACTAGATAGGACCATTGAGGAGCACGCCTTGAAAATAGGTATTAGATGATGTGATTTGCCTTAATTAAGGTATTAAATGACCGGAGTCCACTTATCTTCCAATAAAAGGTATTAAGTGGCTTGGGTACCATCTCTCACATTATTAGTTGTTTATGACGTATGATCGGGATATGAGATTTTAGAAACCTGCTTTTAGAATGAAAGGTATTAAGTGGTTGGATTTGCCTTCTTTTCTTATAAAGAAGTATTAAATGGTTTAATGGTCTATTATCATAGACATATTCTTATTTTGAGATATATTGTCCATGTACTGAAAAGCTAAGACTGGGGGTTTTTATTCATCGGACATTGTTGTTCTGACTTCCTCCTCATTACAACACAGTTTGAAGATGTTGATGGTAAAGGTAACGTTTGGAGACAGATGTAGTGGAATTGCGGCAGTATTTACAATTTTTATTTGCTTTCATATGTACTGATGTTTTCAGACTATTGTTGTAATGAATTATGTTATGGTTTGATGGAATCTTGTATGTTTTTAATGTTATGGATTTGAAATAAATGGGTACATTTTACTATTATATTTTGTTCTGTACACTGTGAGTTATGAAGTTTAGTTATGGCGCTTTAATGTTGTTATTTTTTACCACCAACGGCTTAACTTAGAATAGATCTAGGTTTTGATGGATCTTTTTTGGATCAAAATTTAGGTCTGTTCCGTGGTGGGTTGTTACACTTGATAAACTTCAATTACAGAACAAAGGTAGAAGGCATGGACATATCACTATCATGGGGCGCTGGGACGGAAGAGAGAGTGGTTGGGGAGGTGAATGATGTCACAACTGAGGGAAGGGGGCATAAGCAAGGGCGGGGGAGAAACAATAGGGTTAATGAGGGTGGAGGATCAAAAGAAGGATGACGAGGGCTGGATGGGAAGGTGAAACAGGTCTTGTGGATATAATCCGCTGACGTCCAGACGGAGGTTTGGGAAGGAGGTTTTAGCAGGAAGTTGATTAGGAGCTTCCATCGAATGGGGATAACTAGCTAATGTGTGGTCGAAAGAATGACAACAGTCATAAATAGGCGGCTTCCACTGATATGAAATGTCAATGAAGACAACCCTATCAATAGCCAAGAAAATCAACGGGTAGGCAACTACCTAGAAGGGGTGATTTCTATAAGAGCCTTAGCATAGCAGAGCATCTGCTACGCTCGGTTAATATGTAAAAAAAATTAAATGACCTATATGATTAGCAATCCAATTAACCTCCTTAAGCAATTGGAGAGCCGAGTGGATATTAGAAATATGAGCGCAGTCGGGAATTGATAAAAGTTGCTCAGGGGCTGGGTCAACCGAAGGATTCTACTGAGTGATGATAAACAATCTACCCACAATAACAATAGGGTCCATTTCTAAAACACGGGATCGTCCCAAATGGTTGGAAAATTAAAAAAAAAAAAAAAAAAAAAAAAAAAAAAAAAAAATACAATGAGCCGTCATATTTAACATTAACCTTCCATGCAATTTCTATATACCAAGAACTTGTTGTTTCACAACGGAGTGGACGGGGCCATATCAAAAAGAAACCGACTAAATATTCTTTCCAACAAGTGGTAACAACATTAATAATCTCTTCAGGGGGCTGGACGGGGGTGTTTGAAAATGCAGCATCATATTGCAAAGGAACAAAAGTACCTGCATTTTCAGGCTTTTTCTTAAAGAAGGAGGACTAGGCGTTTCTGGGCACTGGATGCTTATCAATATCAACAGATCAGGCGGGATTCTAAACAGTCAAAGAGGTATCAATAGATGAATTAGAAATTACCTTATCAAGTGAACCAGAACTCCCCTGCGAAGTAGCATTAGCAGTGCATCGACCTAGGCTACCATCAACCAACAGCCTAGCACCCCCGACCAAAGCAAAAGCATAACCAAAACGAAGAGAAACTCCAGGAGAAGCAGCTACCACAATAGCAACACCAGGAAACTCACCCGAATCCACACGGATAGGAGAGCGAACGAGCATTGTAGGGAAGTCAGTGCCGTTAAACAAAGACACCATGAGAATACGATGCCCCGATTTGAAAGTGATACGGTAATAAGTCGCAAGACGCCAGTAGGCTGGAGAAGGAACTGAAATGATGCCAGCGGTCGAACGGAAGATTTGGGTAATCGAGCTCGCAGGCGAACGATCGAGCACACGAATTGGCAAATAGCGGAAATTAGAAGCACACGATTGAGAAAAGAAAGACAAACTGTAGCGCGATTTTGAGATTTGGGGCGCGATTTCGAAAATTGCCTGCTAGGTCACCATGAAAACTATTTTGATTCCTTTGAAACTTTTCTTAATGATGCGGTTTTAATAGCATTATTTCAATGCATGTAAAACTACATATGAGATTTGCAGTTTCTACTGCATCATGCATATGTAATTTTAAGTACATTACCTTGATGTATTTGAAACCGCTTTTGAAAGATACAACGATTAATTACCTTATGATTATGTAGTATTGTTGTTGTTTGCATGTTTCAATGCAATTTTAAACAACTTTGCTTTGCTGCATTTAAAAGATGCATGTTAAAGTATTTTAATATTATTTATGCATTTTTTAGTATTTTTAGTGCTTTAAAAATGCAGTTGTGAGATATATTAATGGATTGCATCAGGGATGAGTATAAACTGCACCGTTATATGAAAATCGCCAGCACCGGACCGCTGAAACGGTGCGGAAACCCGCATCGAATCTTCTAAACAAAACATATAACCCAAAATGGACCGACCCGCATCGATACGGTTCGCTTGCGGTTTGGATGATTGAACCAATCATATTAAACCAGACCGAACCGAAAATTTATACTAGTAATCTTATGATAAAAGAATAGCTAACTCATGTTTGATTCTAACGATGTACATTCTATTTTTAGTGTATGTTGTTGTTATATTAATAATAATTGTTGACATAAAGGAAGAAGTTATAGTTTTGGTATAATATTTTTCATCTCATTTTTCTGTGAATAAATGCTAATTATAATATTATTCTTGTCATTTTCCTTAATGATTATGCATTGATTAATGTTGATGTTTGGTTAATTTACCCAAAAAATCCCACTTGTATGTAAATTTCAAATTGAAATATTCATAAAATTAAGAATCAATCTTTAATTTTAGTATAACATTGTGTGTTTTATTCATATATTTACAATGTTGTAGATAAATTCAAAAAAAAATAAGTTTACTTTAGATCATATTAACCAGCGATTAGGTGAAGATTTGATTTCCTAGCAAAAATGAAAAATATATAGAAAATAATTTTGGAGATAATTTAAAAACTTTTTTTGAAAATGGATTTTCGTCGATTAGTTTTGAAAATATGAGGTTGATTCTAATTTCTAAGAAGATATATTTGTTTAACTATATTTTGAAAGATTCAATTTTTGTAATTATTTATTTTTCTTAGACATTTTTTTAACAATGTTGATGTCATAAAGATGCATTTGAGAGATTTAGTAATTAACCATAAATGTTATGCAGTTAAATTTAGTATTTTTTAATATTATTTTAAGTTGGTTATTAACTATTTAAATCCTTAAAGTTGCATGTGCAAGATGTAGCAACTGCACAACTGTTATGTAGTTAATATTTTAGACATTTTGATGAATTTTTAAAATCGATTTGTTTTTATGCATTAGAAAGTTGCAATTCTAAGTAGTTTAATATCTTATTTTGATATACCTTAGCATTTCTAATGCATTTTTAGGAAATTTAAAGATATTTTGAGATAATTTCAAGGTAGATTATTAGTTCCATTTTTATGTGATATAAATGGTATTGACTTATAAGTTTGTATAATGAACGTGGATCATTGGTACGATATTCTTAATAAAAAATATACACTTTTCAAAAAAAATTAAGAAAATTGAATTTGACATGTGTAACGCTCATCACCAAAAATATGTGGTTTATTGGTGAAAATGATTTTATTTAGTCCGGCGTATCACTGAAAATAAATATTACATTTTGAAGATTTAAATTAAATTGTTATGTGTCGTATTAAAATTAGGCTAAGAATACTATATGGTAAAGAACGAAATGACAGAGTAGAGACCTACTTCAAAAATGAGTATATGAAAGGATTGCTTGTCTATTAAATTTTTTTGTGCAAATCCTTTATACCAAAATATAACCGTCAAAAATACATTTCAAACTCATTTGAAATTCTATTAGCAGTGTGGTATCCGATCGTAGCAAAAAGGTACCACATTCTTGCATCTAGTGTGTTAGTAACTAAAAAAAATGTTCATTTCGCATGAATTAGGAAAATTGGATCGTTGGCATTGGATGCCAAAACCCAAAATTTCATACATTTAACCAAACACGACACTTAACAATACATAGTCTTGGGTTTCGTGAAAATCAAAAATCAAGTAAAATATGAAACATGAAAATTTCAATTTCCATCACATATATGTTTATATATGACACTCGAAATAACATTTGGGATATAGAAGAGAAAATTTACACTTTTAAGAAAAACAGTGACATACAAATTTCCATTTCAAGTAAATGTGGTTGTTGCAACAACGGTATTCACAAATTTATACGTGATTTAAATTCCCTATATAAGTTGTGATATATGTTTGGAGCTTATTTGGTGATTTAATGTAACGCCCCACCTCTATGCCCACACTAGCCAAGAACACTACGGTGTAATGCTGTCAACTAGCGCGGAGAATAAGGCTGTTGAGGAGCGGCATCAGTAGTTAGGCCTTACACTAGTATTGATTATCTCGATAGGAGTGATATATATATATATATATATATATATATATATATATATATATATATTCTTTCATTTTTCATCTCTGATTTATTTACTCCCATCGACATACCCCAATTCCAGTATAAAACGAACTACGATGGTTCATAATAGTTTATGACAAAAATATAAAATAATAACACAGATAATATAAATGCGGAACACAAATGAAACAGAAAGTCTCAAATATATATATATATAATAACTGATGGCAGTTATAATACATTTGACACGGTACATATGATACAACTACAACAGTCGACTCAGGATGTTATATATACAAGTACATTATCGACTAACATACATGAATACATATCAACCTAAGCTATGACATGACAACTCCCAAAAGATATGAAAAGTCTTCATAACTCGAACCGCTACCCAAAGCAAGATATCTACGACTTGAAATAACTCAGTCTGACCCGAGAATTTAATTCAAAAGAAAATAATACTCGGGCCAGTCTAATTCAAACTCAGTTATTAGTGCACAGAAGCGATAATAATTAAGTAACGAATAGACGACAGTAATTAAATCAAATCAGAATGCAATTCAGAATATTGAATTGAATAAACAAAACAGTTCAAACCATTGAAATATCGATTAAAATATTAATTCAAGTAGGGCTGCAGTACACGCACGCGTGCACTGCCTCGCCACTACGGAATATGGAATACGCAAAAGATCCATAAATCGATACAATAATAGAATATCATACACACCATACCGTGTGGCTGCAGTTCACGCTTGCATGCACTGCCTTGCCACTACAGTGTTGATGTACCCAAAAGATCAATAAACCAAAATCAATGAAAATTCAAATATCAATTCAAAATGTCGATGCTGTGTGGCTGCAGTGCACGCACGCGTACACTGCCTCGCCACAACAGCATATACAGAAATAGCAATTAGGCACAAAGGCCAATACACAAGAATTCACAGTGCGAACTAATACACTAAGCAAGTGGCAGCAGTTTAAACTTCCACCAATTGAATTGTACAATATGTACACAAAAGAATATACATACAAACTGCACATGGCAAAAAAAAATGAATCAGAGGTGCAACGAGAAGATACAGTTCAAATAAACTGCAATTAACCCGAAATCACAATACCAAACATCAACCAAGTTCGAATGAACATAGGCAGCAAGCACCAGATATCATGCAGCAGTGTATATATGTATATAACAAGTATACTGCACAAATGAACAAGGCTCAACAATGCCAAGACTAGCAGTCGAAATGCAACCAATATGGGATGCAAGCAATGCTACATTTTATAAAATGACCAATTTACAAACATAAATTGCCAAACTAAATACAACTTCGTTTTCTAAACTTTAGGTAGAAAGTATGCACAAACAAATATGCCCAAGTGTCTGCATATAAAATATGCAAAACAAAAGTTGTAATGAAACAACAAAAATATGCTTAAGTATCTGCATATATATATATGTAAAACCAAAGTGGCAGTGAAACAACAAAGAAATGCTTAAGTGTGTGTGACAGTAGTGGGAGCAGTGAGCATACAACAGGTCGAAAATGCTCAGGGGTGAATACAAAAATGACCAGAGTCGAAGTAAACAAGTCGAAGCCGAGTTCAAAATCATGAAACAATGGTTTCAAGTCAAGGCAGTGCCAAATCCAATTTAATTCCGCATATATAAGTTTTCAAACCAATTCCAAAAACACTGCAGTTTGAATCGAAGATGTCAAATTCACCAGAAAATCAAACTAAAACAGTGCAACTTAAACATCCCAAAATTATAAGAATTTGAACAGTTAGATGTGAGCGAGGAAATCACTCAAGAAAATTACAACCAAAAGACTACCACTTCAACAACATATATACATATATGCACATATATGTATACATGTATATGAGCTCGTAGCAGTGACAGTAACCAATGTGCAAAATGTATACAAAGACTCCAAGCCTTCAAGCAAAGTGCAAATGAAACCAAAATAAAATACACAAGCAGGACCAGAACCAATCAAAGCCGTAAAAACAATGTGTTCTGCCTCAACAATAACAGTGGAGATGACCAGATGTCAAGGATGCAGCATGTACACATGAATACATGAAGTAATGCAACAAAGCCACAATACTCAGAACTTCAGTGAAACAACAATCGCCGACTCGATGCATCAGTGGACAAATTAACAAGTCAAACACCGTGACCCAATTCAAAACAAGGTCAACGCAGTGTAATCGGCCAGTGACGAAGGAAGTCGAAGACGACCAAAATTCACGCAACAAAAAAAAATCGAACGAGAGGCATAGTACTAATTTGAAAAGAATCCCAAAACCAATCGATCGAATTTAACCAGACACGAAAACGAACTTGAAGAAGTCAGAAAAATCTCAAGCAAACAACATAAATCGAACGGCGAGAAAAATGAATCAACAACCTCAAACAATTGAATACGAACGAAAATCACTAAATTCGAACCTTAAATAAGCACGAGTTATGAATTAGATGTGAGTGGATTACTCACCTTGTCGACGAATTTAGAAGAAGCCGAACCCACCAGAAATCGAGCGAAGCCAGAGCAACCGAGGGAAGACGAACGAAGTTCGAACCCTAATTTGGATCGAAAGAAAGCAACGGCCGCCATTTTCTCAAAGAAAAAAATATATAAGAGGATCGGGTTGAATCATAAATAAAAAAAGGAACGGGATAAAGAAATGAAAAAAATGGAAAAGGGGGAGGGGATGATTTATTTGCTTTAGGAAATTATCACGGCCCAATTAAAATAAAAACATGGACCACTATTTAATTTACAAAGCCCATCGACACTTAACAGATTTTTCAAAAGAGTTTCAAACTGGCTTTAAAAATTCCAAACAGCAATTAGCTAGGAAAGGTAATCGTCCAAAGACGATAATTAATCGGTACGAAATACTGGGATGTTACATTTAATCATCATTTGATGAGTGGTTTATAGACTCTTATTCATATAACTTGTAATATATGTTTCAAAATGTTTTGGATTCACTTTTCAACCTAAAAATCTATTTTTCATTGCTGACCAAATTTAAAAATGAATTTTAAGTTATATTTTAATAGTTTAAATGGTTTAAAACATGTATCTGAATGATACGAACTATAACGACCCGATATTTTCAACCATTCGCTTCCGCACATGTCGGACTTGAATTGCTCAAAATACCGAATTGTAAAATAAATTTGGCAAAACACGGCATAAACAGTAAATAATTAAATAAATCACAGATCACAGACACAGAGTAATAAACGCAGCGGAAGCAAAGAGATAGTAGTTCATGAAGCTACTATATATATACATCAGAGTTATACAAGATACCATAAAGTTTAATATGATAAACAAGCACAAGCTGAATGCATTACCGAAATCAGCTGAATAATCGGAATCAACAGAATACTGAAATTGAAATAGATGGCTGGATCTTCAAGCAAGGCTCTAGCTCCAAAGGTGAGTCTCTAATGTTGTATCACTCAGTCTGACCCGAGCGTAAAGCAAAACACAAAATGCTCGAGTCAGGACATACATACTTATACAATGTAAACCAACTCAAGTGAACTGTAATATAAGGTACAAGTAACTTAAGGGATGCTTGGGACCGTCCATCCTCTAAGAATCTGTTAAACTATTTACTATGTAGTAATATTTCGCTATTATAATAATGTCTATAGTAAAATAAACTTACTTTTAAATAGCGTTAAGGCTTTACATTTTCCACCTTAACACGTAATAGTCCTAGTAGTCCATCCAGTATCAACGCATCTCCAGATCGGAAGACTACCCTAAATACTCCACGGACTACGGGAGAAAACCAAACTCGTATAGGATGCAATAGGGTAGGTGACACGGCACAACTAGACAATGCCATGGTAGATATACCAATTACGCTTCCGAGACGGTGGTAACGCATAGCAGCTACTACCGCCCACCTCGAGCCACACCCGCAGATCAAAAATCAAAAGTGTCCACCGAATCAGTTCAAAGTCAGAGTATAATATCGAAGGGATGTGTCCGATAAAAGGTGCTACCTTCTTACCCCGTCAATCGCTCCTGTTTTAGCCACCTTATGTCAATTCACGGGAGTCAGTTCCACGTATTTACCTCAAAGGAAACGCCGCCACCATCCTACTTCATTTTGGAATCACCACCACGTACACGGTTGTTAAAATGGTTTTCGCAGTTGGCAGAGAGTATGATCACTTCCGATCCCGGTTTCTTTAACAACCCAACGTTATTATAACCCATGGATATTTATTTCAAAACCTTTCTATTCCAAAATAGCATATCCATTTAAAATCGTGTAATATATTTCAAAATAGCACATATACTTCCAAAACCAAAATATTATACCCATTTCAAAACCATATCACAATAGTATCACTTCCATTTCAAACCAAATTCAATAATACATTATTTAAATTCCAAAAACCAAATCAATATATCATTTAAATAAAACCCAATTTCCAAATCATTGAATATTCCTTCAATTTATTAAACAAGAAATATTGCTTTAAATCATCTTAAACCAAACCACTTTATAAAGTCATATTCTTAAATCTTCAATTTCGATAAGTTCAAATTTGTATATTTAAAGACAATTCTTAATTAAATACAAATTCCAATAATTTCGTTTCCAAAGCCATATTACTTTCAAGTTATAACAACTCTGAAACCAAACACTTTGAAACCATAATACTTTGAAATCCTAACAATTTAGAAATGTTATCATTTGGAATTCATGCTGCTTAAAATCACAATACTTAGGAATCATAGCATTTTTGGAACTTAATACTTTCCAGTTTAACATTTTATATAATCAAAGTATTTATATACTTACAAATTTTAGCATGGTCATTTTATCATAGCCTTATAGTCAAATAAACTCTATTACTATAATATACAATTTAAAGCTAAAATTCTTATGTTAAGTTAAAAAGTACCTTATTAACTTACATTATTATTACAATAAAGAAACTTTATTATTTTAATCATTTAAAATATACCATTTACATTAATCAAAACTTACATATCAAATGTACATTTTAACTTACATTTATTACTATAAAGAGCGTTTGTCATTTTAATCAATATTTCACTTATTAAAACTTATATTATCAAATGTACGTTTTAATTTACATTTCTATTACAGTAAAGAGCATTTATTAATTTAATCAATACCACACTAATTAAAACTTTACATGTTTCTTTCATTAATTAGGACTTTAAACGTTTCTTTCATTAACTAAAACTTTACATGTTTCTTGTATTAATTAAAAACTTTACACGTTTCTTCCATTAATCAAAACTTTACATGTTTCTTTCATAAATTAAAACTTTACATGTTTCTTGCATTAATTGAAAAATTTACACATTTCTTTCATTAATCAAAACTTTACATGTTTCTTTCATAAATTAAAACTTTACATGTTTCTTGCATTAATTAAAAACTTTACACGTTTCTTTCATTAATTAAAACTTTACATGTTTCTTTCATAAATTAAAACTTTACATGTTTCTTGCATTAATTAAAAACTTTAGACATTTCTTTCATTAATTAAAACTTTACATGTTTCTTTCGTAAATTAAAACTTTACATGTTTCTTGCATTAATTAAAAACTTTACATGTTTCTTTCATTAATTAAAACTTTACACATTTCATTCATTAATCAAAACTTTACACATTTCATTCATTAATTAAAACTTTACATGTTTCTTTCATAAATTGAAACTTTACATGTTTCTTGCATTAATTAAAAACTTTACACATTTTTTTCATTAATTAAAACTTTACATGTTTCTTTCATAAATTAAAACTTTACACATTTCATTAATTAATTAAAACTTTACACATTTCATTCATTAATTCAAATTCGTTATAATTTCTAGGTTAGATTTACACTTCCATATTGGGTCAAACTCAATTATTAAGTGATTTATCATCAATAAAGATTTTTAATTCGCTTAAAACCAATTATTAACTTATAAATTTTAACTTACAGAAAAACCAATATACCTTTATAATTTAAAGTATTAAATCAAATTTTACGTTAAACTTTGATATATTTGTAAACTCAAAACTACTTAATAATCTTTTAGGAAAATGTTATTTAAAATTACTTAATAAATTTTTAGGAAAATATCATTTAAAATATAACCATGGGCCTGTATAATATTTTCAAATCCTAGGTCAAGTGATACGGATATATATAATTTCAATCCGTAATTTAAAAAGAAAAATCCGGGTTTTGTCATTTCAAACCCGCAATCCCAAGAAAAATAAATGCAAAAAAAATCAATAAAAATCACTCGAGCCTATCATTTCAGCCCATAGTGATCTTCCTTATCCTAAAGTCTGTTCGGATATGTATCATTTCAACCCATAGTGATAGGAAAGTTAAAGTGTGATAAACAGGAAATAAATATAACAATATAGCATATAATGTAGGATCTAAATTAACCCTAGAGGGGGGGTGAATAGGGTTATAGCAAATTTTTCTTAATTTAAATACAAAAATAAACTTCAGAAATAAATATACTGAAAATAAATCACACACAAGATTTACCCAGCTTCGGCAACCCCTGCCTACTGCTGCATTCCCAGATTTCTATTAGAATTAAACAGTATCACGCTTACAAACACTCTAACAGACTTGCAAACCCTGCTACCGCCTATAGAGTTTTGCAAACTCGCAACCCCTGCTTACTGAACTAACTCTAAATAGACAATCAGACACAACCTAAAACCTAGGTGGTGATTTACCTAAACTCTTTAATTCGTAGAATAAGAAAAAACAATAATTAAGAATGAAATAGCCCTAAACTATTTAATATAACAATATTAATTAAAAAAAAAAAAGACCCCCTTTTGTTTTTGAACACCGGCCCTCTTTCCTTATTTCGCCCGATCCCTTTTTTTTTATTTGTTCGTGAGAAAAAGAATGGCGGCTTCGTTCCAGTTAGGGCTTCGTTCCCTTTTTGATCCAGTTAGGGCTTCGGCTCTTCGTCGCAATTAGGGCTTCGTTCCTTCGTTGCAATTATGGCTCTGATTTCTTCAATTGGCCTGTGATTTGTTGCCCTAGCTTGCTTGCAGTTGCTCGATCGAGTTTTGATGCTTGTGAATTCGGTATGTGCTGTCTCCTTTTGCTTTTCTAATTTGATACTCGAACTCGATCGAATCGAAAATGCCGATGATGATTAGGGTTTTAAATGCGTTCGATTTCCTGAATCTTCGATCGTATATATTTATTTGAATTTGTCAAATATTCATCTCGGCCACTTGATAATGCTTGAATGTTTGAGATTGATCTTTGACTTGTTCATATTTACTTGAATAACACGGTTTTGAATTGCGGCATTGAATTGCCGTGCTCATCACGGTGTTGATTTTTGACTTTGTCAATACTGCATACGCACTTGAATTTTTACTTTCGATATACATTCATGAATTCTTCTTTGACTTCGATATTTTGTAAATTGGCTTCGGCCACTGTCTGTATTTGTGTCATTCACGGCTTCAACTTGAATATGTTGCGATGCTTGTGATTGTCACTATGTTGCATTGTTATTGATACATGGTGGCATTGCTTTGTTGTATCATGATGTACTTCTTCCATTTGTTCATGATGTTCAAGTGTACTACTGCAGTTTGCATTCGGTCTTGATTGTGTAAATTCTCGAGTTGGTTGTGCACTGTTGATTAGTTGTTATGCAGTTTCTATGCCTTGTAGTTACATTCTATTTCATACTGTCACTGCCTCGAGCTTGAGTTGATTTGTTTTTCTGGCTTGATGTTTATATCCACTTGCTGTGTATTGCTTCACTGCATAGCATATTTGTGCATTTTAAAACTCTGACCTTGTTGCCTTTGTTCATTTGCTAGTTAGCTTGCATCTGCTTGTAGTTGATGCATATGCTCTTTGAGTTTGTTGGTTGGGTCTGCACATTTCTATGCTCTGGTCTCCATAACCTTTACCTGAACTTCACTTGAACATCTGGTATTCATGTATGCAGATCCACTGATACATGTTGTGCTTGTTCTTGGTCTCTGTTGCATTATTCATTGCAGTTTGCATGTGCTCAGCACTGTGTCTTGTTCACCATGTTGTAACTGGACTTGTTTTTGTTGTTGGCATTGTCTTCATGCCTGACTTGATTCATTTGTATTCATGTGCTTGTCTGTGGCTGTAGTCTTATGGTTTTGTAGTTGTTCACTGATGTAGTTTGAAGCTTTGAACTGTTTGCTTTTGCATTCATTCATTTGTTTATTTAATCATTTGACAGGCTGTTTGACTTGACATTGTTGATCTTGGTGGTCTTGTACTTGTATACTGCAGTTTGCGTGCTTCATTGACATCTGATTCACTTGCACCTGTATTTGGTCATAATTGATGGTTCAGTGGTATTTTCTAAAACTTGCAGTAGTCATTGCAGTATTTGCCATTGTTTGATAAAGTTTGATAATTCGTTAGCATGCTACTGATTTGTCTTTGTTGCCTCTTGCATGTAGTTGGTTGTAACTGTGCACCTGCCCTGTGTTGAACCCAGTTTTGCAGCTCGGGTTTGACCTTGCGCTTGTGTCGTGATTTTAAATATATTGCACGTGCGTTGAACCCGGCTTTGCATTTGGGTTTGACCTGTGCTCACCTGTCCCTGTAGCATTATCAAGTGTATATATCGGTGTGCACGGCCTTGTGGCATATACAGTGATACACTGTGTATGTCACAAGTTGTTCGTGTATGATGAATTCAAATTTAAATGATGACGAACAACCCAAATAACTGAGGCAAATATTATTTTCAAAAACCATATTTTATTTTTGAATTGCAAAAATATTTCTTTTTCAATTTTACTGCGTTAGTTTATATTTTTGCAGATTGCTCAGATGCTGGATTCAAACTGGATTTTAGTTGAAGACAAAAAATATGAGTGTGAGAGATATGTAGTAAGGTCGTGATGTAAATGTGATGTGATTGTAATCAAAAATGTACATGTATAGTGAGAGCATGAAATTGTACTATTTACAATTTGTAATAAATATTTGTTTGAATAAAAATTTCTGTTTGAATTCAAAATCTGTTTAACTTGTTCTGTTTGAATTCAAATTCGAATTCTGTGTAATTTAATTTTATTCAACAAATATTTATTTAAACTATGAAAAAAAATAGTACATTACCAAATACATTTATATGAATGTATATATGTTTATTATCATCAAACAAAAATCATATAGCGCAAAGCGCATATTAAACAATCTCCCCCTTTTGATGATAACAAACATATGTTTAAGATTTTGAATATATTAAATGTATTTGATAATTTCATTTGCTCCCCCTATTTGAATGCTCCCTCTCTACACAATGCTCCCCCTACATATATGCATAGAAATATATAAGAGAATCTATATGCACAATGAAAATTATTTGACCTTTGCTTGATTCTATTCGACAAAAAATCTTAACTTTTCTCTCCCCCTTTTGTTATCAGCAAAAGAATAACAGTGTTATAAAAATAGGGATGAAGTGATAGACATGAATCAAACATTTAACTCAATTGAATATAAATATCAAATTTCAATAAAACTCAAACAAAAATCATAATTACCCTTGTCAAGCGCATATTCCACTTTCAGAAGTGATGGAGATAGAATCATCAAAAATTCATATAGATATGCCTATTTGTGGTATATTTATTTCTGGAAATTTGAATATCTACTAACCATGCATAACCGTTAGGACTTTTAAATGAGATTAGTAGTATTCCAATTTAATTTAAAAAAATGAAATCAAGTATCTTCTAACCACGCATGACCGTGAGGACTTTTAAATGGGATTAGAATCAACTTGTCTATTAAATCAATTATTTTTAATATGCGTTCCATACATGCATAACCGTGAGGATTTTTAAATGAGCATGGAAGCACATAATCAAAAATCCAAGTAATTCACCCATGCATGACCGTGAGGACTTTTAAATGAGAGTGAATACTTTGGATATTTATTTTTAATTGCTGAATATAAGAAATTGAAGCACAAATAATTTCCTTCACCGATTTAAAAATATTGAAGAACAAATGATTTCCTTTGTAAACTACCGCAAATTTACATATTAAATATGATTTTGATGAGTGATGTTCGATAGAAAGATGATAGAAATAGAAATGGTCATGGAATTATTACCCAACAAAAAATTTTTATGACTCTTGTTATGAAATTCTAAAGAAATTTCCTAATTATATTTTCTCGAGTTTTAATATATGATAAATATCAACACTCATCACTTTTTCAATCACTATTCATCTTTTCGATAATCATTAGGGAGTTAGATTGGTTAAAAAAAATTGTCATTTAGAATCAAATTCAAAAATCAAAATTTAAAAAAATGATTAGTCAACCTCTATAATTCCCAAATCTAAACGTAATTTGGAAAATCTGTCTTCGGGGAGAGGTTTTGTGAAAATATCAGCAAGTTGAGTTTCTGTTGAAATATATTCAATGCAAATGTCTTCTTTAGCAATGTGATCTCGAAGAAAATGGTGTCTCACATCAATGTGTTTTGTGCGAGAGTGATGAACAGGATTATTTGACAAATCTATAGCACTCCTACTATCACATTTTAATGGGACTTGTTTATAGACTAAGCCAAAATCAGAAAGAGTTTGCATCATCCATAGAATTTGAGCACAACAACTTCCCAAAGCAATATATTCTGCTTCAGTGGTGGATAATGCAACACAATTCTGTTTCCGGCTTGACCATGAGACTAATGAATGTCCTAGCATGAAACATGTTCCACTAGTGCTTTTTCTGTCAACTAATGAACCAGCATAATCAGCATCGGAATAACCTACTAAATCAAAATTTTCACAAGAGGGGTACCATAGTCCAAATTTGTGTGTGTGTGAAAGATATCTCAAAATTCGTTTAGTAGCTTTTAAATGAGATTCTTTGGGATTAGCTTGAAAACGTGCACACAAGCATACAGAAAACATAATATCAGGTCTAGAAGCAGTAAGATAGAGAAGTGAACCGATTATCCCTCAATATTTCTTTTGATCAATTGCAATTCCTTTCTCATCTTTGTCCAACTTTGTTGATGGGCTCATAGGAGTTCTCAATGGTTTGGAATTTTCGACTCCAAATTTTTTCAATAGCTCCAACACATATTTGGATTGTGAAATGAAGATACCATCACTGCTTTGCTTAATTTGAAATCCAAGAAAGTATTTCAATTCACCAACCAAACTCATCTCAAATTTAGCCTGCATGACTTGTTCAAAATTCTCACACAAAAGTTCATTAGTAGCGCCATAAATAATATCATCCACATAAATCTGAACAATCAAAAAATCATGTTCTTTATGTAATAGAAACAGAGTCGTGTCAGCACTTCCCTTTTTGAAACCATTTTCCAAAAGGTATGTACAGAGACAGTCATACCAAGCTCTTGGTGCTTGCTTAAGACCATATAATGCTTTTTCTAGCTTATACACATGATTTGGAAATTCATGATTTTCAAAACCGGGTGGTTGTTCAACAAAAACTTCTTCTTTTAAATCACCATTCAAAAAGGCACTTTTTACATCCATTTGTTTAAGTTTGAAACCCTTGTAACATGCAAAACTTAGCAAGATTCTAATGGCTTCTAACCTAGCAACTGGAGCAAATGTTTCATCAAAGTCTATGCCTTCTATTTGGTTATAACCTTTTGCAACCAACCTAGCCTTGTTTCTAATTACATTTCCTGATTCGTCAAATTTATTTTTAAACACCCATTTAGTCCCTACGATTGGATAGTCATTAGGCCTAGGAACTAAATTCCAGACTTTGTTTCTCTCAAATTGATTAAGTTCATTTTGCATTGCTAAAAACCAATTATCATCATTAAGAGCCATTTCAACAGAATCAGGTTCAATTTCAGAAATAAAACCACTATGACAACAAAACGCACATAAATTTTCATCAAATGAAGAACGAGTACGTATACCTTCCGTAGGATCACCAATAATTAATTCAGGAGGATGATTGGGTTTGAACTTTAATTTATCAGCATCAACAGTCCTCCTTTCAGTTTTCTTACTAAATGTCCCTTCTTCAGTGCCTTCAGGATCTACTCCATCGTCAACCATCCTTTCAGTCGTTTTTTCCAGATCAGATTCATCAAATTTCACATTGATTGACTCAACAATTGTCTTCGTTCGTTTGTTATATATCCTGTAAGCCTTACTCCTTGTTGAATAGCCCATGAAAATTCCATCATCAGCCTTTGATTCAAATTTTCCAAGTTGATCACCTGTGTTAAGAATGAAACAAGGACACCCAAATATACGAAAATAAGAAATGTTAGGTTTCCTTTCATGCCACAGTTCATAAGACGTTTTGCCAAGTATTGGTCTAATCATTACTCTATTCATTACATAGCACGAAGTATTCACTGCCTCTGCCCAAAAGATTAGAGGTAGCTTATACTCACTTAACATGGATCTAGCCAGTTCCTGTAATGTACGATTTTTCCTTTCAACCACCCCATTTTGTTGAGGTGTTCGTGGAGCAGAAAATTCATGTTTTAGACCGTTTTCTTCACAAAAATTTTCAAATTCAAAATTTTCAAATTCGCCTCCATGATCACTTCTCAAGGTTTTAATTGTAACTCCTTTTTCATTTTGAACAAGTTTTGCAAACTTTGAAAAATATTCGAAAGATTCAGACTTTTTGGCTAAAAAGTAAACCCATATAAATCTAGAATAATCATCAACCAATACATAACAATAACGTTTTCCATTCAAGCTTGAAATTTCATTTGGTCCAAATAAATCCATGTGAACTAATTCAAGGACCCTTGATGTGCTAACAATGTTTTTAGGATGAAATGATGATCGACTAAGCTTGCTCAAGGAACATGCTTTACACACTTTATTATTTTTAAATTTCTGATGTGGTAACCCTCTGACTAATTCTTTTGATTCGAGTTTTTCTAAGAGACTCATGCTAGCATGTCCAAGTCTCCTATGCCATAAATATGCCTCTTCGTCAGTGGCTACTAAACATCTAGAAAGTTTTAGATTATCAAATGAAAGTAAGTAAACATTCCCTTTTCTTTTGCCCATAAAAACAATGTTACTAGAAGATTTATCAATAATTTTGCAAGTATCACTATCAAAAATCACGTTCATACCTTTGTCACATAGTTGGCTAATAGAAATGAGATTGTGATGCAGATTTTCAACGTATAAAACATTAGTCAAAGAAAAAATACCGTTACCAACTTCACCTTTGCCAATAATCTTACACTTGCTATTGTCTCCCATGATCACATTTCCACCTTTAAAATTCTCTAAGCTAAGGAACTTCGATTTGTCACCTGTCATATGTCTAGAACAACCTGAATCTAGAAACCATTCTTGTTGTTCCTTAGCCCGCCAACAGACCTACATAAGAAGAGAGGAAGATGACCTAGAGAAACTCTTAGGTCCAATGTTATTTGTGATAGAAGCATTGTGAATAAACAATCCTTTTGGAATCCATACTTGTTTAGTCCTTTTATTTTTATTCCAATAAACATGAAATTTGTTTTTAGAATTCTTAGGAACCCAAACTTGTATAAATTTTGTGTTCTTGTTCCTATGACTATCATTTTCATCACGACATTTATATATTTCACATCTATCAAAGACATTCTTATATTTTGCATTATCATCAACTTGTGTTTTCCCAAAACCTAGTCCTTTCCCGTTGTTAGCAAAAATTTGATTTCCTAATAGCATATTGAAAGATTTTTCGCCTCTTGAAAAGTTATTCAAAGATTTCTCAAGACTTTGGACTTTGGTTTTTAATGTTGAGTTTTCAGTAACAAGTGAGCTGCATCGATTAATAAAATCCTTTCTCCTAGTGTTGATGGTTTCCTTAAGATTCAAGTTTTCACTTTCAAGACTTTCAAAGTTTTTCCTCGGTTTTGATAATTCTGAATCTAAAATCTTACATTTCTTACATTCTAGGTTTTGAATATTTTCAATTTCAGTTTCTAGCCTAGAATTTTCATGGACAAGTTCTCTCCTATCAGATTTTAGTTTTTCAATTTTAGATTCAAGAGTATCAATCATTTTAGTAAAATCACAACACATTGAAACAAGTTCTTTATAAGAATAGTTACTTACCTCACTAGATTCCTCTAGGCTTGCTTCTGAATCCGATTTTGACATAAGACACAAGTTAGCCTCCTCTGAGCTATTATTTGAAACTTCCTCTCCTTCTTCATCATCCCAAGTTGCTGCAAAAGCCTTCTTTTTCTTTTTCTTTCCTTTGTTGTTTTTGAGAAGTGGACATTTTTGTTTGAAGTGGCCAGGCTTCTTGCAGTTATAGCATGTCAATTCATTGTCGGAATCGTCAGAATTCTTTGACTTATTACCACTTATTTTCTTCTTTCGTGACTTGAATCTTGACCATTTTTTAAGATTATTGACAGCCATTGCAAGCTCTTCAATTGGATCTTCTTCTTCTTCATCGCTTTCTTCTTTGCTCTTTAAGGCAATCGTCTTCTTCTTTGGTTCGGAGTTATTGCGTTCTTCCTTTGCTTTTAGCTCAAGCTCATATGTCATCAAGTTTCCAATCAACTCCTCCATGCTTAGTTTGCTTAGATCTTTCGATTCTTGGATTGCCGTGACTTTTGCCTCAAAGTTCATTGGTAAAACTCGTAGTATCTTTCGCACAAGCTCTACCTCAGTGAATACCTTCCCAAGCGCTCTAGCATTGTATACCAAAGTTGAAAAACGTCCAAACATATCCTTTATGCTCTCGCCTTTGTCCATCACAAAGTTTTCATATTCATTGCTGAACAGGGCTAGCCGAGACTCCTTGACTTGAGAAGTTCCTTCGTGTGTCACCTCCAAAGTATGTCATATTTCATGTGCTGTTGTACAATGAGAAATTCTATTAAATTCATTTTTATCTAGAGCACATATCAAAGCATTCATGGCTTTAGCATTTGTCGTTTTCAATTTCTTATCGTTTGCATCCCACCTATCCTTAGGTTTAGGAATCTCAGTATCACCAACGATTATAGTGGGGGGTTTATAGCCAGTTTCAATAATATCCCAAACTTCATAATCAACAGAACTGAGATAGATACCCATCCTAACTTTCCAATAAGCATAATCGTTCCCGTTAAACATGGGTGGCCTAGCAATAGATTGCCCCTCAGAAAAAGCATTATTTTGTAGACTCATGACTCTAGAGTTAAAAAAAAAATATACCGGGCTCTGATACCACTTGTAGGATCTAAATTAACCCTAGAGGGGGGGGTGAATAGGGTTATAGCAAATTTTTCTTAATTTAAATACAAAAATAAACTTCAGAAATAAATATACTGAAAATAAATCACACACAAGATTTACCCAGCTTCGGCAACCCCTGCCTACTGCTGCATTCCCAGATTTCTATTAGAATTAAACAGTATCACGCTTACAAACACTCTAACAGACTTGCAAACCCTGCTACCGCCTATAGAGTTTTGCAAACTCGCAACCCCTGCTTACTGAACTAACTCTAAATAGACAATCAGACACAACCTAAAACCTAGGTGGTGATTTACCTAAACTCTTTAATTCGTAGAATAAGAAAAAACAATAATTAAGAATGAAATAGCCCTAAACTATTTAATATAACAATATTAATTAAAAAAAAAAAAGACCCCCTTTTGTTTTTGAACACCGGCCCTCTTTCCTTATTTCGCCCGATCCCTTTTTTTTTATTTGTTCGTGAGAAAAAGAATGGCGGCTTCGTTCCAGTTAGGGCTTCGTTCCCTTTTTGATCCAGTTAGGGCTTCGGCTCTTCGTCGCAATTAGGGCTTCGTTCCTTCGTTGCAATTATGGCTCTGATTTCTTCAATTGGCCTGTGATTTGTTGCCCTAGCTTGCTTGCAGTTGCTCGATCGAGTTTTGATGCTTGTGAATTCGGTATGTGCTGTCTCCTTTTGCTTTTCTAATTTGATACTCGAACTCGATCGAATCGAAAATGCCGATGATGATTAGGGTTTTAAATGCGTTCGATTTCCTGAATCTTCGATCGTATATATTTATTTGAATTTGTCAAATATTCATCTCGGCCACTTGATAATGCTTGAATGTTTGAGATTGATCTTTGACTTGTTCATATTTACTTGAATAACACGGTTTTGAATTGCGGCATTGAATTGCCGTGCTCATCACGGTGTTGATTTTTGACTTTGTCAATACTGCATACGCACTTGAATTTTTACTTTCGATATACATTCATGAATTCTTCTTTGACTTCGATATTTTGTAAATTGGCTTCGGCCACTGTCTGTATTTGTGTCATTCACGGCTTCAACTTGAATATGTTGCGATGCTTGTGATTGTCACTATGTTGCATTGTTATTGATACATGGTGGCATTGCTTTGTTGTATCATGATGTACTTCTTCCATTTGTTCATGATGTTCAAGTGTACTACTGCAGTTTGCATTCGGTCTTGATTGTGTAAATTCTCGAGTTGGTTGTGCACTGTTGATTAGTTGTTATGCAGTTTCTATGCCTTGTAGTTACATTCTATTTCATATTGTCACTGCCTCGAGCTTGAGTTGATTTGTTTTTCTGGCTTGATGTTTATGTCCACTTGCTGTGTATTGCTTCACTGCATAGCATATTTGTGCATTTTAAAACTCTGACCTTGTTGCCTTTGTTCATTTGCTGGTTAGCTTGCATCTGCTTGTAGTTGATGCATATGCTCTTTGAGTTTGTTGGTTGGGTCTGCACATTTCTATGCTCTGGTCTCCATAACCTTTACCTGAACTTCACTTGAACATCTGGTATTCATGTATGCAGATCCACTGATACATGTTGTGCTTGTTCTTGGTCTCTGTTGCATTATTCATTGCAGTTTGCATGTGCTCAGCACTGTGTCTTGTTCACCATGTTGTAACTGGACTTGTTGTTTTTGTTGTTGGCATTGTCTTCATGCCTGACTTGATTCATTTGTATTCATGTGCTTGTCTGTGGCTGTAGTCTTATGGTTTTGTAGTTGTTCACTGATGCAGTTTGAAGCTTTGAACTGTTTGCTTTTGCATTCATTCATTTGTTTATTTAATCATTTGACTGGCTGTTTGACTTGACATTGTTGATCTTGGTGGTCTTGTACTTGTATACTGCAGTTTGCGTGCTTCATTGACATCTGATTCACTTGCACCTGTATTTGGTCATAATTGATGGTTCAGTGGTATTTTCTGAAACTTGCAGTAGTCATTGCAGTATTTGCCATTGTTTGATAAAGTTTGATAATTCGTTAGCATGCTACTGATTTGTCTTTGTTGCCTCTTGCATGTAGTTGGTTGTAACTGTGCACCTGCCCTGTGTTGAACCCAGTTTTGCAGCTCGGGTTTGACCTTGCGCTTGTGTCGTGATTTTAAATATATTGCACGTGCGTTGAACCCGGCTTTGCATTTGGGTTTGACCTGTGCTCACCTGTCCCTATAGCATTATCAAGTGTATATATCGGTGTGCACGGCCTTGTGGCATATACAGTGATACACTGTGTATGTCACAAGTTGTTCGTGTATGATGAATTCAAATTTAAATGATGACGAACAACCCAAATAACTGAGGCAAATATTATTTTCAAAAACCATATTTTATTTTTGAATTGCAAAAATATTTCTTTTTCAATTTTACTGCGTTAGTTTATATTTTTGCAGATTGCTCAGATGCTGGATTCAAACTGGATTTTAGTTGAAGACAAAAAATATGAGTGTGAGAGATATGTAGTAAGGTCGTGATGTAAATGTGATGTGATTGTAATCAAAAATGTACATGTATAGTGAGAGCATGAAATTGTACTATTTACAATTTGTAATAAATATTTGTTTGAATAAAAATTTCTGTTTGAATTCAAAATCTGTTTAACTTGTTCTGTTTGAATTCAAATTCGAATTCTGTGTAATTTAATTTTATTCAACAAATATTTATTTAAACTATGAAAAAAAATAGTACATTACCAAATACATTTATATGAATGTATATATGTTTATTATCATCAAACAAAAATCATATAGCGCAAAGCGCATATTCAACATATAATATCATAACAGATGATGTAAAAAATATGTAAACAGCATTTAACATCATATAATCAATCACATGCATGTATGAACATAGCATAATAATTTCTACAATTCACTTGTCATCATTTCACAATTATAAAAGTATGTATGTCTAGAGTGATAAATCTCACCTTTTTAAAGCTAGAATTAAAATTCAAGACACAAATCCAAATCCGCAAAGCACGAAATGGCACGACAAAGCACAATTATTATTTTTGAGTGAATAAAGAGTCAGATTCAAATCTTGTATGCAAACAAATACAATATATATATAAGAATATATTTCAATACAAAAGAATAGAAATTAGAACAATGGAAAAATATGAGATAAACATGACATAACCTTTGCTTCAACCACCAAGTGGGCTCAGCCTTGATTTTTTTTGGGTCAAGTGCATCTCTTATTTGTTCCAAGGAGGATGGAAAAGCAAGGCATGGACAAGGTGGAGCCAAGGAAGACACGACACGAACAAAACAAATAAAAGGAAAAAGAAAAATAGAAAAGGAGAAGAGGAAGCCATGGATTTTGAGAACTTGTTTATTTTTTTTTCTCACGTAGATGAATGAGATGAGGAACTATTTTGCACGAGATTTACAAATTATATGACGACTAATATATGGTTTGGATGGCAAGCAAAGAAGTAAATGCTTGGAAACGGAAAAGGCATAAGTTAAGGAGAAAGAAACGTATATATTTATTCTTAAAAGCAGATGAAAATGAGGAAATGAGATAATGAGAACATTTTGCTTGGTTTGATAGGGGAATACATGGCTAGAATAGGTGAATGGATAGGGTAAGAAATAAAGTGGCTAGGCAATTAAAAGCAAGAAATTAAAGCATGTAACTGATGTCCCTTAAATTGCTCCAAGCCATTTATTTGCATAGATTTCTTTCTACAAATGAAATGAGAGATGAGAATGATTTGATTTGTACGTGTATAGCAAGATAAATGCATGGCCAAAAGAAAAATGAACGGCTAAGGGGAAGTTTTGGATGGTAAGAAAAGGAAATGTCATTTTGAATTAAAGAAAGAGCAACTTATAACCTTTGAATTTCCTAAACCATTTATCAAAAATAAACCAATCAAAAATCAAAAAATAAGAATACAATAAAAGTTAAGCAAAATAAAATTAGGAATATGAAAATAGAAAATAAATTAGGGAAATGGACATAGGAAAATAAAAAATGAAATGTAGAAAATCATTGCATGTAAAACACTGTATGTATTCAGTTTAAAAAAAGTAAGTTTTAAATTTCCAATAAATCTATATTCTTAACCATTTCATTTTACCGTATAATTATCATGGTTTATACCATAGTGCGTTAATATTCCTATTTTATCTTAATTTCAAATAATGTAATATTTAATTCCATTTACTACAATAGATCCAATTATTAGAGATTGAATTTCAATAAGTAAATTTGATTCAATTCCAATTGTTTTTATTAAGTCCATTACCACTCTACAACCTAACTAACCACTCATTCCTTAATATACTCCAATTTAACAACTTCTAAACATTGTATTACATTTCACATTAATGTAACTTTGTTTATATTTATTAAAAAGTGACTTCTCATTTCAATTCAATAGACTAAATAAACATGTAACACATAATAATTGTCACTGTTCATTTTTAACTACATTTATAAGTTTATTTTCTACAGACCAAAGTTACAATTACTTATAGGACCATGGTCTTACTCAATTTCCATTCATTATATTATACCTCATTCATAAATTCAACATTTACATTATTTCAATTTATTGTAATCTCATTCAATCTATCAATAATTTAGCTTAAATTACATTCTTTACCATTCAAATTAGTTATTACATCCACATTAAATAACCAATTTCTATTTCTTTTAATATTTTAATTACAAAAATCTTATTAAATCAACTATTTTTAATTACCAAAATTTACGTATTATTACACGAACATATATATGTAGTTTAAGTGTATGTTGAAATGCTTATATGACATGTAGTGCTTGATTTGACATTGTTTGTTGTATGTTGTTATTGCATGTATGTTTGTATGGATGATCATATGGGAATTTGTGATAAACTAACACTATTTGTAATGAGTATTATTACTATTTCGGGTAAACAATAGTATTGCTCCCTTTATGATCTTTATTGGAAAATGATTACATTATTATTTAAAGCAATGGGAGTTGTTTAGGGAAAAATTAAAGTTATTTTCAAAAATTATTTTTATATTCAAGATAGGTAACAATATCATTTGAGCATTTTAAAAGTGAAATATTATATAATTTTGAAATAGCTAATTTTGATTATTATAACTATTCTGGGTTGAAAGAAGTAAAGTGATTTAAAAATGATTTTTATGGTGAAGCCGCCATTTTGGGAATAATACTAAATATGTTTTGAAAGAGATTTTTGTAACAGTTAGTATCATTAGCCAAATCCGAGTAACAATAGAAATTTGCCTAATCTTCAATTTCTCGATGAAAACAAAAAACAAGAAGATGAGACATTGGCCAAAATTTATCCTAATACCTAAATGAGTGGTATCGTAAATATTATGATTTAAAGTTGTTGAATGAGATAGGAAAAGAAGAAAATAGAGAAAATAAGGAAATATAGAGAAGAAAATAGAAAAAACTAATCCTTAATTTTGCTTCAAGTTGATGTTACTTTACATCATATGTTGATCTCTCATTGATGCTTTTAAGCTTGTACTTCTATGTATTAACCGAGAAAGATGACCAAATAGAAGGAATTGATGGATTGATAATTATCCATCTATGGCTTGGTCACCACCAATATGCTTAGTCAATTTATTATGTTTTCCTCTTTGCATGGATGTCTTCTAAATCCCTTAGAAATGAGAAAAAAAGGAGACAAACAATAGATCTGTGCAATTTAATTGTCTTGGCTTATTTTCCCATATTCCCTTAGCTATATTTTGTCATACATTTTCAAAATCGATGTTGGGCATTGGGGTTTGTTTTTAAAGAAGAAGAAGAAGGAAAATATAAACCCACACCTTGGGATATAAGGAACTATAATTGTTTCAATATAGGTTCCACATGAGACGGTTAAGCCCTTTAGGAATCTGAATTTTTGGTCTATTGTGAGGAAGGAAGCCATGCATAACCACGCATGCACCGCCGTCACCCATCCGACTTGTAACGACCCGCAAATCCGTACCCTTGAGTCAATACTATTCTACGTCAATCAACTCAAGTTGTACAGAAATACGAACCATTTGGGTTAAAGAAGAAGAGGTAGAAGAAGAAAATAGGAAACAACATCAGAATCTAACCATCGCAACGGAATAAAATATAATAGATAATAATGATCTTTACTCAAAATCAGATATATCTGTTTATATATTACATCATCAGAGTACATCAATCACAGCTCAACAATATCATACACATGGATACACAACAACTCAACACGGCGGAAATATATATCTATATACAAGTACAAGAGTACGTCGTCATCCAGCTCGTCTCCTGAGCACCACAGCATTTCCTGTATCCTATAATACTCGGTCTGACCTGAACATTACAGTTAAATAACACCCGAGTCAGTCTGGAATACCAGCGTGAGAAAATCACACACAATTGATTATTAAAGTTTCAAAAATCCTTTGAAAACAAAAGCATCTCGTAAGACCACGCCACAAATAAACATGTCGGGTTTTTACCTTACGATAGCTAAACATTTTTTTTATTAAAGTCCTTTGATATTATAATAGTGTCTATAGAAAGTAAAATAGAATCTAGCTGAAATGCTTGCATCTCACGTTTTAACAATAGTTGGGCACAATCAAAACCGTACGAGCGCATAGGGAAAATGGATTCCAACTAATGGCTAGGCACTGGGGTACCACCTGTCACAGTACCTGGTCTAGATCAGCGTACCGAGGAGCCACCCTAACTCCCCTGCAACACAAGACCGGAACCATCCCTTACTGGACAGTCCTGAGCAAGATCACCCCGCGGTTGGGATCAGCAACCGCCCACTAAGCCGAAATAAAAGGGACATCTAGACAGGGATGACCTCACCCTCCAGTGGGGGCTACCCACGAAGCCTTGCTGCATATCCCCTGATTTTCAGTCATTCCCATTTGATGAGGCTTGAGGCTAAGCGTTACCTTTTAAGAACATATCCCTTAGAATGCTCATCGTCCACCTGACGATGTTTCGCAAGCATTCATCCATACAAGTCCATCCCGGGTTCGAACGGAACCGAAGGCACTATTCCTACTACATCCATTTTGGAAATATCCTCAGGATTAGTAGCGACTAGCCATTGTACTTCATAGCTCCATCTTCGACTCCGAACACGTTTCACGAAACGTACAAACCGGATCGAAGTGGTTTTCGAGAAATAAATCTCGATCCCGGTCTCTTCGAAACGATCAACGTAGTTGGCCAATATTGATAGTCGGTTATTTAACTATCAATTAATATTCACAGGCATCCATCAAACAATAAACAATTTTCCAAATTATTTATTTATCTCAAAATATCTTCCCAAATATTTTTTTTTCTATTTCAACCCTTTGAAAACAGTTTCCAGAACCATCTTTCTTTTCAGAATAAACTTCCCAATATTTTCTATCTCCTCTGAAATTACCAAGCACAAAACTAAATTTTTAAAAATAAATTTAAAACACTATACTTTTGAAATATACTTTTCAAACATTTAAATTAAAACTACTTTAATGATTTGTTAAAAATACATACTATATGAATATTTGAAATAAAGTTACTTAATAAATATAAAACTAGATTTTCACTTTTGCAAAACAAAACACCAAATCACTTTTTAAACAATTACTGCTATAATAAATTAAAAGGAAACACTTACTTTAGACTTTAAATATTAGAAATAATAATTTTTTCAAAACATACCTTAAAAAAACAATTTTAAAACTAGTAACTTATATATATATAATTTACTTTGCAAACGTACTTGGTTTTCCCAGGGAGAGTTCCAACTTCAATCACTTAAATCAAATTTCCAAATTGATTCCCAATTTATTCCATTGGAAATAAATTTCTCTACTTATCAGTTTATCTCAAAATTCATTAATTATGGACTTTATATTTATCCTTATTATTTTCCGTTTGATTTTATACCATTTAACCGAAATATACCAATTTCAGCTTCTTCCAAATTTCTTCTTTATTCTTTTCAATAAATTAAATCTTAAATTTTAAATAAATGTTTTATAATAACACTAAAATTTAAAATTCATTAATCTTCTGATTATTCAAATTTCCCTTATTAACTTAAGATTTATTTATTAGAATTTTAAAGGGCACTTTATTTCTTTTCCAATTGATTCTTAAATTTATTCAAATTTCTATAATTATTTTACTTACAAATTCTCTTCGTTTTATTTCCAAAATCCAATTCTATATATATCTTGATAACTTAGTGCACCGGAATATATTCAGGTAAACCATAACATCCAATATTCCAATTATCAATAATATTCATCACAAAATATAAAATAATCACATCAGAGGGTATTAGATAATTAAAGTAAATGTTGAGGGATCAGGTTGGATCCCTCCAACCTGTTTTCCCTGCATCCACAGGAGTTAGCACAACATAAATATCAATCCCCAAAATATACCATACTGTAGTACATCAATCAATTCAACCATTCAAACAATTATTTAAATTTAACCATTTAAATTTTAAATTTAACTGAGTGAGATTAACTCACCTTATGCCTAAGATTGCCATCCACCTCAAACTCGTCGTGTTCCCACATTTCATTTTTTTTACCTTGTACAAACCAATTTTACAATTTGTTAACATTCGAAATAAATTCGAACCATTCAATTCACCATTTTAAAATTTAAATTCAGTTAATAATTTGGTTTTAACTTAAATAAATTTCCTTCCGGATAATTTTCCTAGTGACAAAAATAATTTTTAATAGTTTCTAATAGAAAAGATTAGTCACCAAACTCTAAATTTTAAAGATACTTAAGCAAAATTAAATATGTAAACGTATATTTATCTCTTTACAACCATATATAAAAATATCCTATATATAGATTCCTAAAACCTGATTCTTCTAAACTTCTAAAATTACATCCTTCATTTTAAAAAAATCTTTTAATCGTTTATAACTAAGTATACGCACATTTTTTAAAATTCAATTCAGAATTCAATTAAATTGATTAAAATTATGTATGCCTTATATTTTCTTATCTCATTTTTTTCTATATAATAACAACAGCAGTATTTTATTGTAAATACATAAATCTTTAAATCCCTTTTTTTGTATAAGCAAAACATGATTTTTATTTTTATTTTTTTACTGAGTACATACATACATACATATATATATATATATATATATATATATATATATATATATAAATGAATTTTGATTGAAACAAAAATTAAAATTATACCTCACAGTGAATTAGAGCCATCTCCTGTCAGCTTCCATTATTGACATCAACTGTCTTGCTGCCGATCTTTGCCCTAACCCTCAGATCTATTCATTCGAAATCGCGCAACCCCTAAATCGCGAGAAAATAGACGAACGCCTATACTCCCCATCGCGATTTCGACCGCGTACAACTCGACGAATCTCCCAAAATCGCGTGCACAGGGTCAAGCAACCACGGTCGATGCCATCACCGAAATTGAGCTCGAGCTCACCACCACTCGAATCGAACGATTCGATTTTTGAAGTAGGAAATGGGTCGGTTTTGTTCACCATTAGTTTTATTTTGAATTCGTGACGATCGATCTGTATAGCAGGGAGAAAGAGGAGAAATCACGCGAGGCTAGATTTGCTGAATTCAATTTATTTGAGTGAGGGGATTTCGGCCATGGTTGAAGATTTTAGAGAGGGAGATAACTTGATTAAATCGCGTGGGCTGTAAATTCACTCGGCCATTAATTTTTTATTTGGGCGAGAAGTAAGGGTTTCGCTAAGTTTCCAGAACGAACAAAATATCTAACTCATCTTTTTTTTATTAATGAAGAAGCGTATTGAAGAAGGTAACGCTATTTCAATTATTATTTCTAAACCCTATACATGATGCTAGCTACAGTATTCAATATAATTTCAACGCGTTTATATATCGTACACTCACACTCTACTCCAAAAGCTACGAAACTTGAAATCCGATAACAATTCAATATTACGGACTCAATGGAACTGGTTTCGTTTAGTTCCGAGACTGTGCCTCAGAAGGCTATTTTTAAATTCAATTTAAACGATTTAAATTTCGAAACCGAGCAAAACACTTTCAAAATCAGTTTTAACACTTTTACTATTTTCCATGTTATCAATATAAATTTTATAAGCCATTAAATTATTTTTAACAGGCTTAAAACTCCAGATTCAATAATTTACCCAACTTCAAATTATTTAATTTAATAATTTAAGTATCAAATAAATTGTGATATTCGTAAATTCAAGTTAAAATTATTCTATTGAATATTTAAAATCAATTAAATATTCCGATTTAAATTGCTTAAAAATTTCGGGTCATCACACGACTGATCGAACCTGGCCGGTTCGGGTTTGGGTCCAAATAAATGGACGCATCTTCTCAACGAAAAGGCACATCTTTGCAAATATAAATACCAATATCCAGAAACTATTTCAATTTCAATTCTTCTTTGAAATTTGTAATGTCTAGAAACTTTTTTAGAATGTCTCTTCATTCTGAAGATCAGTAACCCCTTAAAGGTGTTGCTAATCAGAAACGCTTGAAAGGTGTTGCAAATCTTCTATTCTTCTTCTTCTTCACTCTCTCCTCTACTTTTGCATCATCGAAAACTTAAAAAAGAGCATGTCATGACTGGATCAAATTTGTATAAACTTTAAATCTGATTACACTATTTCAAGGCTTCATTGAATACTGAGTCAATAGTTCTATAATTCATTTGTACATGTTCGGTTGAACTATTGTCTAAAACAACATACACGGTAGATCATTGAAGTCAAAAGTACAACAATCTTCTCGTATTCATACCTGAATCATCGATCGATTTCCAACAATTTTAGACAATACTTCTTAACCATGGATAATTCGATTTCAAGCAATATCAATGCCCAACAAGTCATGAATCAATACTTGACATAATTGGAGCATTTTGACAGTGAAAACTTCACACGTTGGCAAGAAACCATGAAGTCTTTCTGATCACTGTTAGACTCTTCTACATTCTTGAAGATGATTTTGAGGCTATACCCAAAGAACTTCGAAAGATATATATGAGCTGAAAGTGAAACGTGTAAAGCGCAAAGAAGATAATTTCCTGTAAGGACACATACTCAATGCGCTATCTACTCTGTGTACAATGTACATAGTAGTCTGGAAACATTGAAAGCACTCTGGACTACACTGGTAAGAAAATATCGAATATTCGAGCAAACAAAAAGAAATTCCTGATATGCAATTTTACGGATTCTAAAATGAATGATAATAAGTCCATTATTGGACAAGTTAGTGAAATTATATATATAGTAAATCAACTTAAAGATGCCAAGATTGAACTCTCCGAAAATTTGTTTTTGGAGTTATAATTTCTAAACTCCCTCGCTATTGAAAAGAATATAAGAAGAAATTGAAAAATGCAGAGACAGATTATGATTTAGAGAATTTAAAATGCCATCTTCGCGTACATGAGGATTCCCATAAACGAGAACTAAATGATAACCCGCAACTAAGTTTCTTTCTAAGGCGAATAATATTGAATTGACAAATTCGTTGATGCCTAAGAATGAGACACCGTTTAAGAAGAAAAATCATTTTAAGAAAGATAAGAAGAAAGGCGCTTGTTATTTTTGTAACAAGCCTGGCCATTATGCGCATGACTGTCATCAACTAAAGAAACAAATGAAAGTGAATATGGTCGAAGACACAATGGTGGCAGTAGTGCAACAAGCAAACTTCACCGGGGGCATAGAAAATGATTTGTGGCTTGATACTAGAGCGACCATTCATATATGCAAGGACCGTAGTTTCTATAAGAACTAAGAAGATATTATAAAAGATGAAAATCAAGTTACAGGAGTTAATAATGTCGCAATAAAGTGATCAGCAAAGGCGCTATAGAACTCCCATTCACTTTCGGAAAGACCCTAGCTTTGGTTAATGTTTTTAGTATACCCGATATTTGTAGGATTTGGTCTCTGGATACCTTCTTAGCAAAGGTGATTCAAGATAGTATATGAGTCTGACAAATAGTGTTATTCAAGGATGGAATTCATTGGACATGGGTATTCTTGTAACAACATGATTAAGTTGAATTTAGTAAAGAAAACTTTTGCTTATATTATTGGTTCTGTAAATCTATGTCATGCAAGATTATGAGATGTTAATTATGGTTAATTTAAAAATATGAATAAGTTAGGATTAATTTATAATTACAATTTTGAATCCATATCTAAATGTGAAACTTGTATTCAAAAAAAGATACATAGAAAATCCTTTAAATCTATAGAAAAGGAAGACTAGCCTGCTTAATCTTGTATATAATAGCATTGGTAATTTAAAAGGATACACAACATATGGGGGAAATAAATTCTATATCACTATTATTGACGATTACTCTATATATTCTTATGTTTACTGATGAAATCAAAAGATGAAGTCTTTGATAAATTTAAAATTTACAAGGCAGAAGCTGAAATGCAACCAGGACTTCAAATAAAAGTGTTACATTTTGATCATGGTGATGAATATTTTTCAAATAATTTTGCTTTATTTTGCAAATAATAAGGATTAATTCATCAGCGTACTGCTCCTTATACCCCCTCAACAAAATGGAGTCGTTAAACGAAAAAATAGGACAATAGCAGAAATGGTTAATGCTATGCTAATTAGTTCAAATTTGTCTAACACATTATGGGGTGATGCTTTTATCTGCATGTTATATTTTAAATAGAGTTCCTTTGAAAAAAAGAATATACCTCGTTATGACCTATGGTTTAAACGAAAACCTAACTTATCAAGACTTAAAGTTTGGGGATGTTTAGCGTACGTTAGAAAACCAGATCCTAAAAGGCCAAAATTAGGAAATATAACATTTATGTGTGCTTTCATAGGTTATTCTATAAGCATAACTTACCGTTTTATTATTCTTAATACTTTTGAAGTAATTGATTATGTAGATGTTATCTCGCCTTTTGGCAAGGCCGTGATCGCATGGAATTGGCTAAATGGATTTACGATCATCAAGGTAGAAAGTTTGAAGAGCTGATTATTAGGTTTAGCGATCAGTTATAAGCAAGGCTATGGATGATTGTCAAATAAATTCAAGCAAGTAGCATCCAAGAAATGGCTTAAGTATGGATTTTCACTTCTCCTAAACAAGGGATTAGATTAGTTCAATATGCTTAAGTACGGATCGGATATGATCACTACGGATATGGATATTCAACTCAATAGATCAACTCAATAGAACTTAATCAATATCTCAATAAAAACTCAAGGAACTATGCAAAAAATACAAGAAACCAAAAGAAGGCATGGAGGGGGACCCACTATAAGGATCTTCGGGACCCATATGGTCTTCTCGACCAATCGGTGCTGATTCTGCAAGTGGATTTTCAACTGGATATTTCATCATCTTCCCCTACAAATACTGGATCATTGGCTCATGGAAAGGGATCTTATTTCTTTTTTCTTCTTCTCTCTTGACTGAACTCTGCCACTTTTATTCTTATTTTCACGAATTACAACTATAATCATCATTACAAATAAAAGGAAAACTTTTGGATGGAGTAGGCCGGAGTCAGCTGAACCACGGTAAACTCTCATGTGTTTCTTTTCTTATTATTTGAATTTTCTTTCTTCATATTTTATTCTCTACATCATTTTGTTTGGATTTGGATACTGAACCTATGGTGTTATCATATTAATTAAGTATTTGTGATCAATATTGGTGCAAACATTTTGGTATCAGAGCCATGTTACTTGCACCTGTAGATTTGGAAACAGCTTGGAGCTGGGATTTTAATCAGTATCGCTAGGAAATCAACAAGGAGACCATTGATACAAAGGAGTCACCATAAAGGAAGTCAGGAGGCATCCTTAGGAGTTGGAGATAAGCAACCCTCCGCCTACATCACTAGAAATGAGATGGAGACTATGATGGATGCTATGCAAGAGTTGATGATGAAGACGCAAGTGGAGATGATGCAAAATTTCCTTAGGAAAATTGGACAAGCAACAGCACAAAACTAAGGATTTAGAGTGGCAATGGCTATTGTCAATCTGGATCAAGGAGTTGGAGCAACATGAGTTGTAGAAAATTAGAACCAAGAGCATGGAGTCGGAGCTAACAGGCGAGAGAACGAAATGGAGCAGCCAGGGATAGATCCCGACCAAGCTAGAGTTATCGGCGATGATCTCCCTAAGGGGATCGACACTGATCGCCTAAACTTGGAGGACATATCCCCTGGTCAGGTTGGTTAGATCGTTAGAAAGCCAGTGGTTGATGTTGTTCGATTGGATGCAGATCGGAATGCAGATGCACATCCAGAGAAGTATGTTTTGGAATACCCTCGCGGAGTTGGGGGCATGCTGGTAATATGGATTAGAGACCACCCATGGATGATAATGAGAGGATTTCTAAGCTGGTAGATCGAATAATGAGAGGTGGATTGCCCAACAGGAATTTGAAAGACGTTAATCAGAGTTCATTTACCCCAAATATCAGAAATGCTAGAAACCTACCAGAGTTCAAACTACCAACATCATAGGTATACGATGGAAATTCGGATCTTCCAATGCATACGATGAGGTATAACCGGCATATGGAAGTGCTGGGGCCATTCGAGGAAATCATGGCGAGATGTTATCCTTTATACTCGACAGAATTGTTGAATATGCGAGTATATGATTCTTGTTTGATGATAATATATATATATATATATATATATATATATATATATATATTCATTTAAATATATTTGTTAATGTACTATTTTATTTTTCACATAATTAAATATATATTTGGTGAATAGAATAAATAACATGGAATTTAAATTCAAACAGATATTTTATTCAAATAAATATTTATTATAATTTTAAATAGTATAAATTTGAACTCTCACTATATATATACAAATTCAATGACAATACAATTTCGGTTACATCACAATTTCTAATTTACAAATACACCTGACTACATATCGCTCATTCACTCGTATTTATCTTCAACTTCTATTCCAGATTGAATCCAGCATCTGAGCAATTTGCAAAAATAAATATTGACGTAGTAAAATTGAAAATAATATATTTTTGCAGTATAAAATAAAATGTGAGTTTGAAAATATTATTTGCCTCAGTTATTTGGGTTGTTCGTCATCATTTAATTTTGAACTCATTAAACACGAACAGCTTGTGACATACACAGTGTATCACTGTATATGCCACAAGGCCGTGCACACCGATACACACTTGATAAATCTATTGGGATAGGTGAGCACAAGGTCAAACCCAATCAAAAGCCGGGTCCAACTCAAGTGCAATACAAATAATGTCACGACACGAGCACACGGTCAAAACCGAGCTTTAAATCTAGATTCAACCTTGGTGCAAGTTCAATAAAATGGTCCAGAATCCAAAAACAACATAAAACATGCACCAAAAAAAATCAGTGAGGAAACAATGAACTGGTCGCTGCAACCCAAATCAATGAAGATTCAGACATGAACCATAATTCAATACAAACCAAACTGCACCAGAGCTCATTGCAATGAATGCCACCATACCAAAAACAAGAAAGATAGGCCAGAACATCAATTAACAACAATATGATGAAGTTCCAAATCATCATAACTCGGCTAGCTAACTGAACCACAGATCCAACATTTCAACTGACACATATATGTAAGCAAAGATTATAAGTGTAGCAGCCTCAACATTAATACAAACACAAGTACACATATTGTGAAACAAGTCTCAACTACTACCAGAGCTCAACTAGTAACTAAAAGTGTACACATGAAGCCAGAGGCAAGAATTAAATCCAAGAACACAACTGACTTGATACAAACCAAATAGAAATGAAGACTGTGCTCCAAAAGATCAGAGATAATGCAAGTGCGGACTATACAAAAGTGAAGACCACATGAGCTCAACGAAACACAAAATCAAATAACAAATTATAACACAGACATATGTATATGCATATTCAAGTGCATCTGAACTCAGACTCGACCAAGACTACATGAACGGGACTCAAACACACAGTGACACATGTACACATATATAGACATTACTCGAAACCTGTATATAATGAGGTGAAGATAATCAGTACATAGTAGCTCAAATGAGCAGTGCCAACAGACCAGTAATCAAGTACAGATTCAAGTATAAAAATGATGACCACAACCAGCACATGCACATCAAAGTGAAGACAAACTACAAAATCATGATGAGGCCAGTGTCACAAGAGCTAAGTATACATGATGACTCGAGAACAAAAGCATGAAGTACATAGAATACATGTATTGATATATATGCAGTGAACAGTGGACAAGAGCTCAACCAAATAACTTAATCAAACTCAATGTATACCAGACCAGACTTCAAATTATGAACGACAAGTAACATATATATGCTGCAGAGACCAGAGAACCAAGCTACAGATTGAAGCATACGGTAGTTGAAATGCAAAGTACATATACTTCAGGACGAGACAAAATCAAGCAGGGAATTTCAATAATAATAAAGTCAAATTATCACAAAATCAAATAATATGATGATAGACTACAATGTGCTGCAGTGAGAAAATGACCAAAGTCAGGAAATGTCAACAACCATGTCAAGGCCAAAATAGAACAAGTACACATGCATGTAGTGACAACATCAGAGAGTATATGCAGAGTATAACAAAGTCAAGGCCGCAAGTAAACAAGGTACAAGCCGAAATTAACATAAATTCAAATTGAACAGTGACAGTGCCGAAGTCAAGAAAATCAACATTATTAAGTCAAAGCCGAAGTCAACGAGAACGAAATCGAACAGTTTAAAGTCAGAGTCGTAATGACCAAGGAGTTTGAACATTTCAAAACCAAAGCCGTGAGAATAAATCAACGAAATTATACAAAGTGACAAAGTCAGAAATCATCACCAGCTTCAAAATGAAAATCAATGGCCGAGATAAATTAATTGATGAATTCAAACAAATGTATACGAACGAAAATATAGGGGTTCGAACCCTATATAAACCATAACATCATCGGTGTAAGAAATCATTCGAGTTCAAGTAGCAACAGAGCATAATCATTCAACTCGAATCATTAGTAGAGTTCAAGCAAGCAAATCAGAAGAAGCAATAAGCATAAATTACAACCGAAGTCAGGAGTCAAACTCGGTCAAAAATTGGGGCAGCCATGTGCTAAGCAAAGAGATCATCAATTGACAAAGCAAGGGAAACTAAACCGTCATTCAATTGCGAAATCGAAGTCGATGGCCTCAATTTTTACTATCCTTAATTTATCAAAGAGGAGCGATCGAAGGAGCCAATTTTACAAACCAAGGTGAAAAGGGCCAGCAAATTTTTCTCTGTTATAATTGATTTTGGGTCGGCTAATTAAAGAAAGGGATTGGGCTTTAGTATATTTAAATTAGGGATTTATTTTTCTAACTATTTTTAAAATTGTATTTCCTTTTTAAACTTGTGTAATTCTAGTCGTGTGACTAGGGGACGAACTACGGTGGTGTAGTTCGAGAATTCGCAACTCAGTGGCTGAGTTATGACAGGGTTTTGAGCGTAAAGTTAAGGCTAGTCGATAGCGGATGTCGTGAGTTTACGTGTGTAAGCGTCTGAATGCTTAATTTCTAGTAGAATCCTTGGAGGCAGCACGTAGGCAAGGTTTTGCCGAAGCTGGGTAAATTCTGTGTTGCTCTATTTCTGTGCTTTTATTATTATCTGTGCTGCTATAATTCTAATATATCCGTGCTGAAAATATTTTATATAAACTTCCGCAATTAATTTTTGTAATTAAAAGCATCACCCTATTCTCCCCCCTCCCCCCTCTAGGGTGAAATCGATCCTACAAGAATTACCCTTGCTTTAGTTTAGGCAGCTGAAGAATGGATCAATCAAGACATGGAACGAGCTAGTGGACAGATTTATGAAATAATTTCGGGTCTATATTTTGTGACCCAAAAATGTGATGGCATGGAAGGCACTAAAACCGAGGACACGAGAGGCCCTAAGGAGTTTCTTGACATGATTCAATGCGGTAGTAGCTTCGATGGATCGGTCAAATCCATCAGCGGTTTTAATGGCAGCACTATGTGGGATTGCCCATGACACGATAAGATTACGTTGGTACATGATCCACCAATGGATCTCGTGGAGTTTTACCATGAAGCGGAGAGGTTCCTACGGTAGGAGGATGCACGAGTCGATAAACAAATAGTAAAGGTTGCGAGAGGTGAAGGGCCGTTTGGAGAAGGGTCTAGAAAAGATAAGGGAAAATGGAAAATGGATGATAGTTATGATGGATCGACAATGGAAAGAACGGGAGCCGAAATTCTCATCTTATTCGGATTTAACCGAAAGTTTGGAACGGATTTACCTAGACACAAGGGGGCAACTCCCATATCGAAAATCTACGAAGGGAGATTCTACAGAGTCGGAATGGAGGTTTGGAAAGTATTGTCTATTTCATAAATTGGATGGGTATACCACTGATGAATGAAGGAACTTATGGGATATGGTTGAGGAATACATCAGGAATGGCAGGTTACCGTTGTACGTGAGAACTCGGGAAGAAATGGTGGAACAGAAGCGGCCACCGTCCCCATCAAAGGAAATGGCCTTAGATCAAGGTCACAGATCATCATCTCTTGATCGGGATATCATGAACTAAATAAATAATAAACTCCATAATAAAATGACTAAGTCACTTACACATGTATGGGACTGAGGTCGGACCGTAGGCATGCTCTAAGATGATGATAAACCGTAACGTCCGAAAAGGCAATGCTCGGCTTTCCTTATTATTTGGTTTCTGGCTGTAAGAACTTAAATTTAGTAATTTAATTTGAATCTGTATTAATGCAATGAACAAAACAAGTCATGGTTGTCCCGACCAGAGAGACAGGGAAATAACCGTAAGGTTCGAGTCCATTCATCAGAGAGCAACATGATGGACTCGTACGTCATGGATTAACCCCTCGATAGGTCAGTCAAGGTTAAAGGAAGTCGGTATGGCATTGATCGATTTATGTCCATGACCGAAGAGGCATGGACTAGAGTGCAAGAAGTGAGTCGCTTCATCAAAAAGCGACAAGATCGACTTATTTATTGTTATTCCCCCTTTCGCCGAAGAGTGGCTGGATGGGATTCGACAAGGGTATAGAGAGACCATAATCGGCTTAGGAAGGTCAGAACGTGCTTTAAGTTCAGGGACACTAAATCGAAGTGTAGGGAGCAACGCCGCTTCATCGAAGAGCGACATGATCGACTTGCTTGTCGTTGTTTCTCCTTTACCGGAGAGTAATAGGATGAGGTCTAGCAAGAGCTTGAAGAGGCTACGATCGGCCCAGGAGGATTAAGACATCGCTATATGCCCCAAAAGAGCCAGAGTGAAAGGGGTTGGTTGCTTCGTCGGAGAGGGATAGGATTAGCCTATTCGTCGTTAAGTTTGGATTGGACTTAGCGAGAGTCTGGAGAGACCATCGATCAGTCCAGAGAGACCATGAACTTGGATAACGATCCGGAGAGATCGCAGATTGGCTTACTGATTTGTAGGATTTCGAATGGTTATGGATTTGGATATCGATCCATAGGGGCCACGGACTTGGATATTGACTCAAAGAGGTCATGGAATTGGATACTGATCCGATGAAATCGAGGCTTTTTGGATTGGAAATGATCCGTTGAGATCGTGGATTTGGCTAATGGTTTTGGATGGATATGGGTTCGGCTAAGGATTTGGAATGATTTTAGAATTGGCTATCGACTCCAAGCAGTTGTGGGTTCCACTAACGATCCAGAGAGATCGAGGATTCGGCTTGATAGAGGATTGGACTTTGGATTGGAAAGTTCAGCTATGGATGGAATATGCACTTCAGATTTATAGCAATTCAAAGCACACCTTCCAATAGTAAGGGATGCTTTGGAGGGGGTGTTTTGGAAGGGGAGACAAATGTTATCCCGTCTTTTGGCAAGGTCGTGATACAATGGAAGTGGATAAATGGATTTCCAATCATTAAAGCAGGAAGCCCAAGGATATGACTATCGTGTTTAGAAATCAGTTATAAGCAAGGCTATGGATAATAGTTAAGAAGATTCAAGCAAGTAGCATACAAGAAATGGCTAAGTATAGATCTATACTTGTCTTAGGTAAGGGATCAGATCAGATCAATATGCTTAAGAATGGATCGGATCACTACGGATATTCAACTTTTATAGATCAGCTCAATGGAACTCGGTCAATATGTCAACAAACACTTAAGAAACTATAGAAACAACTCAAGAAACAAAAAGAAGACATGGAGGAGGATCCACCATAAGGATAGTCGGGCCACATATGGTCTTCTTGGTCGATCGATGTTGATCCCTCCTATAGGGATCGGTGTCGATCGTTCATAAAGGCCTGGATGGGCCCCATTTTTTCTGGAAGGGTTCGTCTCGGCCTTGGGCTCCTACGCATGGATTTTCAGCTGGATATTTCATCATCATCCTCTATAAATACCGGATCATTGGCTCAACGAAAGGGATTTTCTTTCTAGCTTTTTCTTCTTCTCTCTTGGCTAACCTTTGCCATTTTTATTCTTGAATTTCATGGAATGTAACTGTATTCAACAGTATAAATAAAAGAAAAACTTTTGAAGCGGACTCTTAGACCGGAGTCAACCGAAACTCTCTTTTGTTCTTTTTCTTATTGTTTGAATTTTTTTCTTCATATTTTGTTCTCTACTTCATTCTATTCGAATTTGGATATTGAACCTGTAGGATCTAGATTAACCCTAGAGGGGGGGTGAATAGGGTTATAGCAAATTTTCTTGATTTAAAATTCAGAAATAAACTGCAGAAATAAATATGCTGAAAAGTAAATCACACACAAAATTTACTCAGCTTCGGCAACCCCTGCCTACTGCTGCATTCACAGATTTCTATTAGAATTAAACAGTATCACGCTTACAACAACTCTATTAGACTCGCAGACCCTTTTGCTCCCGCTCACAAACACTCTACTAGACTCGCACACCCTGCTCCCGCCTATAGAGTTCCGCTCACTCGCAAACACTGCTCCCGCCTATAGAGCTTTGCAAACTCGCACGCTCTGCTCACTGAACTAATTCAAAATAGACAATCTGACACTACCTAACCTAGGTGGTGATTTACTAACTTTTTGGTTCGTAAAATAAAAAACAATAACCCTAAAAACAATATTAATAAAAGCCTTAAACAAAAACAAAACCCCCTTTTTTATTTTTAAGGACCGGCCCACTTCCTTTCTTTGTTATCTCCAGCCCGATCCCCTTTAGTTTCGTTCGTGAGAATAATGGCGGCTTGCTTCGTTCCCTTTCGTTCCAGTTAGGGCTTCGGCTCTTCGTTGCAATTAGGGCTTCGGTTCTTCGTTGCAATTATAGCTCTGGTTTCTTCAATTGATCTGTGATTGGTTGCCCTAGCTTGCTTGCAGTTGCTCGATCGAGTTTTGATGCTTGTGAATTCGGTATGTGCTGTCTCCTTTTGCTTTTCTAATTTGATACTTGAACTCGATCAAATTGAAATGCCGATGATGATTAGGGTTTTAATAGGATTTGATTTCCTATTTTTGCGTTCGACTGATTATTTCAAAAAATTGCTTTGGTCGTTCGATTATGTATTGATGCTTGAGTTTTCTTTGACTTAATCAAATTCGTATGCACTTGATTCCTTGGTTGACACGGTAGAGAATTCTCGGCTTGAATTTGATTTTGTGATTTGAGATATTTGACTTTGTCAAATTTACACACTTGAATTTCTTACTTGGTTTTGTGCCCTGATCATCACTGCACTGTTTTGATTTCTTGAATCATATCCACGGCTTCAATGTTTACAGTGTTCATCCCTGTTGCTTTTGACTTCACTGACTTCACTGAGTTCTGACTTGATTAGTATTTTACTTCGATCATCTCTGTAATGTTGAACTTCGTCAATACTGTATTCGTACGTGAATTTTTATCACTGCGTTACATTTGTACGTCTGCATTGTTATTTTTCGACTTTGGCACTGATCCATACATTTGTCTTGTTGACATGATTTGCACTTTCACTGTTGCTCTCGAGTTTTGTTCATCCAATTCGTTGATACTTGTAACTTTCTGCACATATAAACTTGCATTATGTTTGCATACATTTTGTGCAGTCTTCAGTTTGTATATTTGGTCATGTTGCATTATTCATTGCAGTTTGCATGTGCTCAGCATTGTGTCTTGTTCACCATGTTGCAACTGGACTTGTTGCTGGACTTGTTGTGGCTCTATATCTTGTGCAACTTTCACTGTGTCACTGAGGTCTTGCCACTGACTTGCTGTTTTTGTTGTTGGCATTGTCTTCATGCCTGACTTGATTCATTTGTATTCTGGTCAGTCTTGTACTGTCCACTGCCCTGTAATCTTGAGTTAGTGCTTCACCATATCACTTTTTGATTGATGTTGCATCACTTGTAGCTTTATGTATTCATGTGCTTGTCTGCATTCACTCTGGCTTGCACTCATATTCTTGCTGTTTTTTTGATATTGTGGCATGTTGTATCATTTACTTGATGTTCTTAACTGCCTGTATTTTGCATTCATGTACTTGCTGCTATGTTGGTGGCAATCTTGTGTAAGTGCTTCACCATACTTGTTCATGTGTACATCTGACCCTTCCATATGCTCTCTGATAATGTTGAACTTCACTGTTGCTTATGTCCACTGATGCATTCAATCTGCACTTCACTACTATCTGTCTGAACTGTGCACATTGTTGCACTTGATCATGTTAAATTGCATTGTTCATCTGAGTCTGCTCACTGTATCATGCTTGGCTTTGTACACTGTCTTGTGCATTGCCCCCATTCACTGTTGCTGTGCAGTTGCAATGCCTTGCTTGGTCTCTGTTACATGCTTGCTGTTGCATGCTTGTGATATTCATGTTGATTTGATGATGCTGGTATTTGCTGATATATTACTTTGAATTGCATACATTTTATGTTGACATTTTCTTTGACATAGATGCTATATCAATGCTGCTTCACCATATTTGTTGTTGCAGCTGTCTTGACTTATGCTGTCCACTGCAGTTTGTAGTGATATTGAGCATTGCATATTTGATTCATGTTTGCATTATCCACTTGAACTTGTAGTCTGCCTTGATCATCTTGCAACCTGGTCTGGTGCACCTTGTTTCATGCTTGAGACTGTGCTTGCATTGTTACTTGGTCGACACTTGCATCACTCTGTAACACATGCTGTGTACTTCATTCAGTGTTCATGCATGTTCTCTGTTCATTTGAGTTGTATTCACATCACTTTCTGAAGCTTGAGTTGCTTGCATTTTCTGGTCAGTGGTGCTTTGAGTTGAACCTATCTTGGGTTTGACCTTGTTTTTGATTTCTGTGCTTTTGTTTGATTTTTGCACACGAGTTGGCGAGGCAGTGCACACGTATACGAATGTACACGTGTGTACTGCAGCCACTTATAATTACATGTCCCTGATAAAAAATACTGATATGCACAGATATTGCACAGTCAAAAATGATGACGAACAACCCAAATAACTGAGGCAAACAATGTTTTCAAAATCATCGTTTCTTTCAAATTTCAAAAATATTTCTCTTTCAATTTTACTGCGTTTGAAAAATATTTTTACAGATTACTCAGATGCTGGATTCAAACTGGCATGTAGTTGAAGACAAAATACGAGTGTGAGTGATATGTAGTGAGGTTATTAATGTAAATGTGATGTGATTGTAATCAAAAATGTATATGTATAGTGAGAGCATGAATTTGTACTATTCAATATTCGTTTGAATAAAATATTCGTTTGAATTCAAAAACTGTGTAACTTGTTCTGTTTGAATTCAAATTCAAATTCTGTGTAATTTATTTTATTCAACAGATATTTATCTAACCAAATACATACTACTCAAAATATTTGTTTGAATAAAATTTCTGTTTGAATTCAAAATCTGTTTAACTTGTTTTGTTTGAATTCAAATTCAAATTCTGTGAAATTTAATTTTATTCAACAAATATTTATTTAAACTATGAAAAATAAAATAGTACATTACCAAATACATTTATATGAATGTATATATGTTTATTATCATCAAACAAAAATCATATAGCGCAAAGCGCATATTCAACAATCTCCCCCTTTTAATGATAACAAACATATATTTAAGATTTTGAATATATTAAATGTATTTGATAATTTCATTTGCTCCCCCTATTTGAATGCTTCCTTTATATGTGATACTCCCCCTACATATATGGCTCCCCCTATATATATGCATACAAATAAAAATATGTAAATGAGCCTATATGCAAATTGAAAGTTATTTGACCTTTGCTTGATTCTATTTGACACCTTTGCTTGATTCTATTTGACAAAATCTTAACTTTTCTCTCCCCCTTTTGTTATCAGCAAAAGAATAACAGTGTTATAGAAATAGGGATGAAGTGATAGACATGAATCAAACATTTAACTCAATTAAATATAAATATCAAATTTCAATAAAACTCAAACAAAAATCATAATTACCCTTGTCAAACGCATATTCCACTTTCAGAAGTGATGGAGATAGAATCATCAAAAATTCATCTAGATATGTCTATTTGTGGTATATTTATCTCTGGAAATTTGAATATCTACTAACCATGCATAACCGTTAGGAATTTTAAATGAGATTAGTAGTATTCCAATTTAATTTAAAAATGAAATCAAGTATCTTCTAACCACGCATGACCGTGAGGACTTTTAAATGGGATTAGAATCAACTTGTCTATTAAATCAATTATTTTTAATATGCGTTCCATACATGCATAACCGTGAGGACTTTTAAATGAGCATGGAAGCACATAATCAAAAATCCAAGTAATTCACCCATGCATGACCGTGAGGACTTTTAAATGAGAGTGAATACTTTGGATATTTATTTTTAATTGCTGAATATAAGAAATTGAAGCACAAATAATTTCCTTCACCGATTTAAAGATATTGAAGAACAAATGATTTCCTTTGTAAACTACCACAAATTTACATATTAAATATGATTTTGATGAGTGATGTTCGATAGAAAGATGATAGAAATAGAAATGGTCATGGAATTATTATCCAACAAAAAGTTTTTATAACTCTTGTTATGAAATTCTAAAGAAATTTTTAATTATACTTTCTCAAGTTATAATATATGATAGATATCAACACTTATCTCTTTTTCAATCATTATTTATCTTTTCGATAATCAAAGGGAGTCAGATTAGTCAAACTTGTCATTTAAAATCAAATTAAAAATTATAAAATCAATTTTTCAAAAATAATTAAGCTGTAAATATGGTCAAACATGATTTCTTGAGGGGAGTTTTATAAGAAAATTTTCTGCTATTTGAAAATTATTTCAAGTGAAAAATATGCAGATATTTTCTTAAAAAAATGCAGCAAATGAATGTTTCAAAAATAATTAATCACGTTACACTTAGTAATTTTTCTATCAACCATATTACCAGTGTAATCCGTATCTGAATTTAAATTTCACTCAATATTCACTTGTTGAATCAAACCATGAGATGTGCACCAAAAATTTCAAAACATCATTCTTTTGAATTTGAATTTAAGCCGTGTTAACACTCAAACAAATATCATGATGTTAATTTCAGAAACCAGAGCATAAACAATTATTTTTATGAGTAATCATCAGTCAATCAACATCATAATTATTTCAAAAACAATTTCTTAAAATCCTTTTTCTCATGAATTTGAAATCGTGCAAATTTACAAACAGTGATCAAAATGTCAGAACCAATATATCTACGTGTAGCATGAGTAACCAGCATTTGACCGATCAAATTTATATAAATTAGTTCAAGATTGAAAAACTGATTGATCATTAATTAAGCACAAATTAATGCCATAAATAAGAACAAGTCAAAAAATCATATCAATTAAGTCCGAATCAGTCAACCATCATAATTACTCCAAGTAATTCTATTTAAAGATGGTTAGTCATTATTTTTTTTTAAAAAAAAAAATCATAGCATCAAAATCATCATCTTTTGTTCATCTCAATATTGGCTGATTTTAATTTAGAGTATGGTGCAGATAATCACATTTAAAAAACAATTACCTGTTTTACCTTTACGATAATTTTTCGTGATTGCCCATTGTGATTCTGTCACCTTTATACTAGGCTAAGGAACTTTGCTTTGTCGCCCGTTGTGTTTCTGGAACAGCCAAAATCCAGAGAACACTATTGTTGTTCCTTAGCCTGCCACCACACCTACACGATAAAAGATTTATGTGACCTATTTGTTTTTATAGGTCCATTGTTGTTAGTGGCAGAATATGAAAAATATGTTTTTGGAGACTCAAAACTATTTATACATGTTCCTTTTGGCACCCAAATTTGTTTGACTTTCAAAGATTTTATATTTGTGCCTTTTGGAACCCAAATTGGTATAGTTTTCACGTGTTTGGGTTTATACCAACAATTATTTCGATTATGTCCAAATTCTCTACAAAACGTGCTCATTAAATTGACTTGATTAAATTTTGTGTTCCTATGACTATGATTTTCAACATGATTTCCAATTATTTCAGATCGAGCAGCACTTTTACCTTTATCATCATCTTGTGATTTTCCAAAACCTAGTCCTTTTCTATTGTTAGCAAAAATTTGATTTCCCAATAGCATGTTGAAAGATTTTTCGCCTCTTGAAAAGTTATTCAAAGATTTCTCAAGATTTTGGACTTTGGTTTTTAATGTTGTATTTTCAGCGACAAGTGAGGTGCATCGATTTATAAAGTCCTTTTTTCTAGTGTCAATGTTTTCTTTAAGACTCAAGTTTTCTTTTTCAAGATTCTCAGAGTTATTCCTAATTTTTGATAGTTCCGAATCTAAAATTTTACATTGGTTACATTCTAGGTTTTGAATATTTTCAAGTTCAGTTTTTAACCTAAAATTTTCACGAGCAAATTCTCTCCTATCAGATTTCAGTTTTTCAATTTTAGATTCAAGAGTATCCACTACCTTAGTAAGGTCAGAACACATAAAAACAAGTTCTTTATAAGAAAACTCACCTGCCTCACTAGATTCGTCGGAGGTTGCTTCTGATTCTGATTTTGCCATGCAACACAAGTTAGCCTCCTCTGGGCTGCTATCCGAAGCTTCCTCTCCTTCTTCATCATCCCAAGTCGCTGCAAATACCTTCTTCGCCTTTTTCTTTTCTTTGTTGTTTTTGAGAAGTGGGCATTTTGGTTTGATGTGGCCAGGCTTGTTGCAGTTATAACATATCAGTTCATTATCAGAATTTTCGGAATCTTTTGACCTATTGCCCTTTGTTTTCTTCTTGCGTGGCTTGAATCTAGACCATCTTCTAAAATTATTGACAGCCATTGCAAGCTCTTCAATTGGATCTTCTTCATCGCTTTCTTCTTTACTTTTTAAAGCAATCATCTTCTTCTTTGGTTCGGAGTTGTTGCGTTCTTCCTTTGCTTTTAACTCAAGCTCATATGTCATCAGGTTGCCAATCAACTCCTCCATGCTTAGTTTGCTCAGATCTTTTGATTCTTGGATTGCTGTGAGTTTTGCCTCAAAGTTCATTGGTAAAACTCGTAGTATCTTCCGCACAAGCTCTACCTCAGTGAATACCTTCCCAAGCGCTCTAGCATTGTATACCGAGGTTGAAAAGCGTCCAAACATATCCTTTATGCTCTCGTCTTTGTCCATCACAAAGTTTTCATATTCATTGCTGAATAGGGCTAGCCGAGACTCCTTGACTTGAGAAGTTCCTTCGTGTGTCACCTCCAAAGTATGCCATATTTCCTGTGCTGTTGTACAATGAGAAATTCTATTAAATTCATTTTTATCAAGAGCACATATCAAAGCATTCATGGCTTTAGCATTTGTCGTTTTCAATTTCTTATCGTTTGCATCCCACCTATCCTTAGGTTTAGGAATCTCAGTACCACCAACGATTATAGTGGGAGGTTTATAGCCAGTTTCAATAATATCCCAAACATCATAATCAACGGAACTAAGATAAATACTCATCCTAACTTTCCAATAAGCATAATCGTTCCCGTTAAACATGGGTGGCCTAGCAATAGATTGCCCCTCAGAAAAAGCATTATTTTGTAGACTCATGACTCTAGAGTTAAAAAAAATATATATACCGGGCTCTGATACCACTTGTAGGATCTAGATTAACCCTAGAGGGGGGGGTGAATAGGGTTATAGCAAATTTTCTTGATTTAAAATTCAGAAATAAACTGCAGAAATAAATATGCTGAAAAGTAAATCACACACAAAATTTACCCAGCTTCGGCAACCCCTGCCTACTGCTGCATTCACAGATTTCTATTAGAATTAAACAGTATCACGCTTACAACAACTCTATTAGACTCGCAGACCCTTTTGCTCCCGCTCACAAACACTCTACTAGACTCGCACACCCTGCTCCAGCCTATAGAGTTTCGCTCACTCGCAAACACTGCTCCCGCCTATAGAGCTTTGCAAACTCGCACGCTCTGCTCACTGAACTAATTCAAAATAGACAATCTGACACTACCTAACCTAGGTGGTGATTTACTAACTTTTTGGTTCGTAAAATAAAAAACAATAAATTAAAAACAATAACCCTAAAAACAATATTAATAAAAGCCTTAAACAAAAACAAAACCCCCTTTTTTATTTTTAAGGACCGGCCCACTTCCTTTCTTTGTTATCTCCAGCCCGATCCCCTTTTGTTTCGTTCGTGAGAATAATGGCGGCTTGCTTCGTTCCCTTTCGTTCCAGTTAGGGCTTCGGCTCTTCGTTGCAATTAGGGCTTCGGTTCTTCGTTGCAATTATAGCTCTGGTTTCTTCAATTGATCTATGATTGGTTGCCCTAGCTTGCTTGCAGTTGCTCGATCGAGTTTTGATGCTTGTGAATTCGGTATGTGCTGTCTCCTTTTGCTTTTCTAATTTGATACTTGAACTCGATCAAATTGAAATGCCGATGATGATTAGGGTTTTAATAGGATTTGATTTCCTATTTTTGCGTTCGAATGATTATTTCAAAAAATTGCTTTGGTCGTTCGATTATGTATTGATGCTTGAGATTTCTTTGACTTAATCAAATTCGTATGCACTTGATTCCTTGGTTGACACGGTAGAGAATTCTCGGCTTGAATTTGATTTTGTGATTTGATATATTTGACTTTGTCAAATTTACACACTTGAATTTCTTACTTGGTTTTGTGCCCTGATCATCACTGCACTGTTTTGATTTCTTGAATCATATCCACGGCTTCAATGTTTACAGTGTTCATCCCTGTTGCTTTTGACTTCACTGACTTCACTGAGTTCTGACTTGATTAGTATTTTACTTCGATCATCTCTGTAATGTTGAACTTCGTCAATACTGTATTCGTACGTGAATTTTTATCACTGCGTTACATTTGTACGTCTGCATTGTTATTTTTCGACTTTGGCACTGATCCATACATTTGTCTTGTTGACATGATTTGCACTTTCACTGTTGCTCTCGAGTTTTGTTCATCCAATTCGTTGATACTTGTAACTTTCTGCACATATAAACTTGCATTATGTTGGCATACATTTCGTGCAGTCTTCAGTTTGTATATTTGGTCATGTTGCATTATTCATTGCAGTTTGCATGTGCTCAGCATTGTGTCTTGTTCACCATGTTGCAACTGGACTTGTTGCTGGACTTGTTGTGGCTCTATATCTTATGCAACTTTCACTGTGTCACTGAGGTCTTGCCACTGACTTGCTGTTTTTGTTGTTGGCATTGTCTTCATGCCTGACTTGATTCATTTGTATTCTGGTCAGTCTTGTACTGTCCACTGCCCTGTAATCTTGAGTTAGTGCTTCACCATATCACTTTTTGATTGATGCTGCATCACTTGTAGCTTTATGTATTCATGTGCTTGTCTGCATTCACTCTGGCTTGCACTCATATTCTTGCTGTTTTTTTGATATTGTGGCATGTTGTATCATTTACTTGATGTTCTTAACTGCCTGTATTTTGCATTCATGTACTTGCTGCTATGTTGGTGGCAATCTTGTGTAAGTGCTTCACCATACTTGTTCATGTGTACATCTGACCCTTCCATATGCTCTCTGATAATGTTGAACTTCACTGTTGCTTATGTCCACTGATGCATTCAATCTGCACTTCACTACTATCTGTCTGAACTGTGCACATTGTTGCACTTGCTCATGTTAAATTGCATTGTTCATCTGAGTCTGCTCACTGTATCATGCTTGGCTTTGTACACTGTCTTGTGCATTGCCCCCATTCACTGTTGCTGTGCAGTTGCAATGCCTTGCTTGGTCTCTGTTACATGCTTGCTGTTGCATGCTTGTGATATTCATGTTGATTTGATGATGCTGGTATTTGCTGATATATTACTTTGAATTGCATACATTTTATGTTGACATTTTCTTTGACATAGATGCTATATCAATGCCGCTTCACCATATTTGTTGTTGCAGCTGTCTTGACTTATGCTGTCCACTGCAGTTTGTAGTGATATTGAGCATTGCATATTTGATTCCTGTTTGCATTATCCACTTGAACTTGTAGTCTGCCTTGATCATCTTGCAACCTGGTCTGGTGCACCTTGTTTCATGCTTGAGACCGTGCTTGCATTGTTACTTGGTCGACACTTGCATCACTCTGTAACACATGTTGTGTACTTCATTCAGTGTTCATGCATGTTCTCTGTTCATTTGAGTTGTATTCACATCACTTTCTGAAGCTTGAGTTGCTTGCATTTTCTGGTCAGTGGTGCTATGAGTTGAACCTATCTTGGGTTTGACCTTGTTTTTGATTTCTGTGCTTTTGTTTGATTTTTGCACACGAGTTGGCGAGGCAGTGCACACGTATACGAATGTACACGTGTGTACTGCAGCCACTTATAATTACATGTCCCTGATAAAAAATACTGATATGCACAGATATTGCACAGTCAAAAATGATGACGAACAACCCAAATAACTGAGGCAAACAATGTTTTCAAAATCATCGTTTCTTTCAAATTTCAAAAATATTTCTCTTTCAATTTTACTGCGTTTGAAAAATATTTTTACAGATTACTCAGATGCTGGATTCAAACTGGCATGTAGTTGAAGACAAAATACGAGTGTGAGTGATATGTAGTGAGGTTATTAATGTAAATGTGATGTGATTGTAATCAAAAATGTATATGTATAGTGAGAGCATGAATTTGTACTATTCAATATTCGTTTGAATAAAATATTCGTTTGAATTCAAAAACTGTGTAACTTGTTCTGTTTGAATTCAAATTCAAATTCTGTGTAATTTATTTTATTCAACAGATATTTATCTAACCAAATACATACTACTCAAAATATTTGTTTGAATAAAATTTCTGTTTGAATTCAAAATCTGTTTAACTTGTTTTGTTTGAATTCAAATTCAAATTCTGTGAAATTTAATTTTATTCAACAAATATTTATTTAAACTATGAAAAATAAAATAGTACATTACCAAATACATTTATATGAATGTATATATGTTTATTATCATCAAACAAAAATCATATAGCGCAAAGCGCATATTCAACAGAACCAACGGTGTTATCATATTAATTAAGTGTTTGTGATCAATTTTGGTATAAACAATAAATGTAGAATTTTTTGAATACAAGTATATAGCCCAACATCGAACTAGCAAGAATCCATCGACATTATCTAGTTCAGGATATATTGAAATTAATGATAACAATGATGAAGATTACACCTCTTCTCAAAACAAGAGAATGTTTCAGTACCGAAGAGAATATTGAACGAAGGAAAAGTAAAAGAGTAAGAACAGAAAAGGACTATGATCCTGACTTCATTACATATCTTGTAGAAGGAAGTAACAATAAAATTCTTAACATCACTAGATACATAATGAATGTTAATGATGATCCGAAAACTTATTCTAAAGCTATGAGTTCCAAAGATGCTATTTTTTGGAAAGAAGCTATCAATGATGAAATAAATTCAATTTTGGTAAACCAAACTTGGATTTTGACTGATTTACCTCCTAGTACTAAACCAATAAGATGTAAATGGATATTCAAGAAATAATTAAAAACCGATGGATCCATTGATAAAGTAAAGCCAGATTAGTAGCAAAGAGTTATAAGCAAAGACATGGAGTGGATTATTTCGAAACATATGCTCATGTTGCTTGCATATCTTTGATTCGTTGTTTGATAACACTTGCATCCATTCATAAACTTGTAATACACCAAATAGATGTGAAAATCACTTTCTAAATGGTGATTTAGAAGAAGTGATATAAATGGAACAACCTAAGGGTTTTATACATCCAGGCCAAGAAAAGAAAGTTTGTAAACTGATAAAATTTATTTATGGCCTGAAGAAGCATCCATGCAATAACATGAGAAGTTTGATAAAGTAGTGTTGTCTTAAGGCTTCATAGTAAATGATGTCCATAAATGTATTTATAGCAAAGCGGATGAAACCGGTTGTGTTATAATATGTTATACATTGATGACACGTTAATATCTGGGATTGATGTATGTTATGTGAAAGAAATTAAGAAATTTCTATCATCTAAATTTGATATGATAGATCTAGGAGAAGTTAATGTAATTTCAGGGATCAAAATCTTGAGAAAAGAAGAAGAGTTGTACTAACCCAATTTTCATTATATTGAGAAGTTCCTTAGGAAGTATAGTCATTACAATGACAAACCGACAACAACTTCTTTATATCCGAGTATTAAGTTAGTGAAGAATACTGGGTGTACAATATCCCAACTTGAATATTCTTGTATTATTGGTAGTCTAGTGTATGCTTTGCATTGCACTAGACCAGGCATGGCATCATGCTATAAGCGTGCTGTGTCGATTTACGAGTAATCCAAATTATGAACATTGGAAAAGTGTCTCTAGAGTACTAGCTTATTTAAAGGGCACTTTAGATTGTGGTCTATCTTATAAAAGATATCCTGCTGTATTAGAAGGATATGGTGATGCAACTTGGAATAATGTAGAATCCAAATCCAAGTCTACGACTGGATGGATTTTTACATTAGGTGGTGCAGCTGTGTCTTGGTGCTTCAAGAAATAGACTTGTATTTTTGACTCAACAATGTTATCATAATTGATTACATTAGCTGATGCAAGCAAGGAGGCAGAATGACTATGAATTTATTAATAGAAATTCCTTTATGGAAGAAACCACCACAAGTAGTCATGATTAGCTGTTATAATCAAGCTACAATATATATTGTTTCTAATAAAACATATAACAGAAAGTCCAGACATGTAAGTCTTAGATATCAGATGATAAGACAATTACTCAAAAGAGGAGTAATCAATGTCGATTACATAGAAACAAAGGAAAACTTGGCTGACCCATATACTATGAGTCTTTCAAAGGCTATGGTTTCTATAAAATTGAAACAAACGGGGTAAAGGTCTGTGAATGAAGCTGGATCATCCTTCACAGAAACCAAACTTATGTCATATAAAGGATAGATGAAGTTCAACCGATAACAATGAGTTAAGAGAATGGATATGGAACACTAAAACTAATTATCCATTATTAGTGTTGGATTCTACATGAAAGAGGATGGATGAAAATCCTTTATAAGTCCGGTTAAAATAGGTGTATTGTAGAAACACCTCAAGGGACTTACATATATGTACATGGAAATTGGGTCGTTTCCTAAGAAAGTAAGTTCGCTTTCCAAAGTATGACTCATGAACTCAAGATTTGAGCACATGGCCATTAATATGCTAAACATAAAGAACACTCTATATACATAAATCAATATATATGACTGTTTCAGTACAATCATAAGAGGTATTTGGTTTAAGATACATTCACCATAGACCCCGATAGAACTTTGAATTGTTTTTACTAAGTTAAGGTCCATCCAAAATATATATATATCATTTATATATTAATTTCTACGATGATGCAATTCTTGATCTTAGAATTACGTTGGCTTGATCTAGCTTGGATACGTAGACAGTCAATCTAGTGATGTAGCCGTCCACTTTATTTATTTTACTTATTTTAAAAATGAGGAAAAATTGTTGTATTTTTAAAATTGATTTTGGACATTGGGGTTTGTTTTTAAAGAAGAAAAAGAGGAAAGAAAGTATAGTCACACATCTTGGGATATAAGGATATATATTTGTTTAAGTATAAATTTCTCAAGAGTAGGTTGGATCCTTCAAACATCCAAATGTTTGCTCTATTGCGAGAAGAGAAACTATGCATTATCACCACACGCGCGCGTGGCACCATCGTTGCTCGTTTGTCCAATCGACCGAATTAGGTCAGGTCGGCTTTGGATTTGGGTAATAATAACCTTGGACAAAATTACTTTTGGCCAGATTTAAATTCGAATTTGAGTGGACAAAATTGATTGGAGACGCGCCTGTTTGGATGGCAGAACGTTTGCATTCAAATGAATAGATGCGGGTGGAAGACATGACCGTTGATCCAATCAAAGTCGTACAAATTTTGAATCTGATTATGATGCTTCAAGACTTCATTGAAATCTTGAAATCAATAGTTTTCAATCCATTTGTATCTTTTGGGTTGAAATATTTTCTAAAAGAATTTAAGTAGATTTTTAAAGTCAGAATTACATCAATATTTTCATCATGTGTAGATTCCTTAAAGTTAGAAGTACATCAATCTTCTCATCTTCATACTCAAATCATCGACCAATTTTCGACATATTTCGCACTCGATCATCTTTAAATTTAGAAATCCATTCATCTATAATTTTGTTGTTCAATACCATGATAACGTTGCTTGTGAATACAATCCCAAGTTGTCAGATTAATTCATTAGCCAGCAAAACAATCCATGAAGCTTAAATTGCAGAAGCAGCTTCAAAAATCAACTTTTTCATCGTTGCTGAAGCCAGTGACCTATTTCTACCTTATGGTTGAAGATTAGGTCATGATAGTTCACCATCTGGAATTTGCAGCGACCCACCTGTGCGTTCTAATACATAAATCACGATAGGTCAACGCTCGGAATCGCAACGTATTTCGCCTTCGGACTTAAAACAAAGTTTCAATTTCTCCATACCCATTTTCTCCGCCTTCCATCAATTTTTGTATACTTTGGTTAGTTTGATAGCATTACTTTGATAGCATGGTGGAACCCACCTGGTTAAGATTCCAATGAACACTTGAGATAGAAGAAACGAAGACGGAAAATTGAGCGTTCGCCGTAGATCATCATGTACTGGTATAACCGTTCAACGGTGGAGAAACCGACCGTTCGATTGTATAACTTTGATAAGAAATATACATTTAAAATTTTTGTTAATATTACTTGAACATTAAGTGATAATATGTTGAAAAAAAATAAATTGAGATTTGAATCTAAAAAAAAGAATTTCAAATTTAAATATTAATCGAAACATTTAAAATTATCGATTTGAAATTGAAATTTTAAAATTTGAAAATCATAATAGATTTGAATTTGGAATCTTTGATGCGTGAAATAAAAGGAGGAAGTTTATGTAAACCGCGATGAGACAAGATCCATGTTTTTTTGGCTTCAGAAAAATTAATTTTGATCGGTGACAGTAAGCAAATCTCTCAAACGGTCGGTTTGATAAGAATTCCATATCATACATCGTCTTGTTGTGATGCTCATGATATCCTTTTGTATTAGACATATTATGTATTAACTTGTACAATATTTTTATGGCTTCCTTTGTTTTTGAGGTCAAAAGGAATAGTTTGGGTCGCTTAGTTTGGGTCGCTTTGGACTATAAGACCGGGCCTTTGACCATCAAGCCAATCTAAGTGAATTGCTCAATAATCTTATGCACGTGTGAATTCCTGACACATAAACACTTAAATAAAGGTTTTATTTTCGATTTGGCCTCGTTTTAAAAGTAATTATCGCAAATAGGCTAGTTTTAAAACTAATATCAAATATAGCTCTGTTTTGGACAGCTCAGCGGTATCTGGTCAAAATGCACCGGCGATTTTTTAAAAGTCGCCAGTGTTTTTTTTTTTAATTATTTTTTTTACACTGGCTCCTTTTCAAAAATCGCCAATGTATTTTTTGAAAAAAAAATTTACACTGACGACTTTTGAAAAGTCGCCAGTGCATTCTGTCCAGCTCAGCGCTGAGCTGATCAAAACACGGCTATATTTGATATTATTAGTTTTAAAACTGGGCTATTTGCGATAATTACTTTCGAAACGAGGCCAAATCGAAAATAAATCCTAAATAAATGATTTTAAAAAAGTAGCAACGCATTAAAGCAGTTGACCAACCTTGTAACCTAAGCGTCAATCAGCGCATTCACGTTCCACTGTCGGTTACGTCAACTTACGCAACTTATAACTACGTTTTTATATTTAATCATTATCTTAAACCAAACAACAACCAAAATTCACTCTTAACATTTCAAATTTGTACGATATAAATACTCAGTTTCAATGTAAAATAATACGAGTCAAAATTCAGTAGTTGACCTAGAGAGAAGAAACTAAAAAATAAAAAAAAAATTGCTAAAGCATAATCTACATACGTAGCGGTGAAAGTCAGAAACAAGATAAATATGGCAGAAATGTAGAAAATTATAATCTAACTCCAAATAAAAGATAAAATCATTAAATAAATAGAAAGTAAATGGATTACTATTAACAATATTAGAGTTACCATCAAACATGCAAAAAGGAATATCGGGATACAATAAATATGTAAGTATAGATATTGCTTTAAATCCAATTACTAACTGGCATCTTCCTTATAACGGTTGCCATGCCTAATTAAGTCTATAAAGCAACCACGTTGTATACACCCATTTTGCAAACAACTGACCAATGGCAACTGCAAAAATTGCAATATCTCTAGCGATGATGATTATGGCACTAATCTTATCGTCTCCATCAACAAAAGCAGTTGGCGAAAGCGAAGATCCCTGCCTCTCCGGATGCGAGGATGAATGGACGCTTTGCAAAAGCAAATGCAAGCGGTTACTGCCACGATGTGGTAATAGCACTGTGGATTGCCTCTATGGATGCGAGAACGAGTATCTCGGTTGCATTGATGTCTGCTAAATCTTCGTTTACTTCCTTCTTCTTCCTTTTTATTTTCTTGATTGCTGAAGATGTTGATTTTAAAATAAATTATAACGTAAGGTACAGGTGATTGTTGTTATGTATCTATCATATACTAATGGCGTTATTCAAGGTAATTGTCTGTACAATTTCGATTAAGAGTTTGGTAAATACTGTGCATCTTTTGAACTGCGAGACGCAATGTGACTTGCTTAACAAACGATCAATGTTTCCTGTAGAGTTTTTTGCACGTTACTGAACAACCATCAAGCTTTTCCCTTCTAACTATTTGCGTCAAAATTGATCACAAACTCCAAATGTCGTGAAAGCACTAGTGTATGAACACAAATCAACGGTATATAATCATGAATCACAGATCTAGGTAATGTGGAGAATAAAAATAAAGAATAACAAACTTAAACGGAAAAAAATTAACTAAGACACAAGGTTTATAGTGGCTCCGCCATCTCTAGTCTACATTCACTTCAAATGATAATTTTTTATTAACTTTCTTCGCTAGTTACAATGGATTACGGCAATAATTTTCGAGTACAACAGTGAAGCTTGAATGCAATAGTGATTTCGACAGAGTCTGTGCGTGGCAGAATCGAAAAGTTCATTTTCCGTCAATTCATGGATGCTATTTATAGGTGTAGCCTGCAAATATCTCGCTCAGATCTTAAAAAGCCACTTCTGGCACGTGAGTGGGCCCACGTGATCAATCCCACATAATTTCGACTCGATCCGTGTTCGAATTTCGTATAGATCAAGATTTGATCCAATCGAGTCGAAATTTGGCATGAACATTGTTTAGGTTGTACGTAAGCTCCTCTGAAAATTTGGATGCATTTGGACTTGTGGATTGTGAGATATGATCGATACGAATTGGGTTCTCCAATATGGATACGAGTTCGTATCGATGTCTTCGCCTCCCTCTTCTTCGCGTCGATCAAAGGCACGTGCCTACCTGTTGACGTGGAGCAACAAACTGGGGTGGATCCACGTTTCTTGCCGTGTTGACCGAGCCTTCATCCTTTTTAAACTCCATTCAGATCCATCCATATCCTTTCATTCATTCGCATCCATCCACTTTGACCTTTTTTCGCATCGTTGGTCTGTATCCATCGAAGTGACATCGTTCGTGTCTATCTTCGTATCGATGTCAGTGGTGTACTTCGTATCGATCTTATATGTGTTGAACGATACGAAGTAACCTTAGATGATGGGAGCGAAGTGCATACAGGATCGATACGAAGAAGGTGCAAGATGAGGGATGCGAAATAGGGTATTTTCATGGATAAGAACAAAACTGACGGATGGATACGAACTACACTCTCAAGATGGATGGATGGATACGAACGAAGCCTTACCTTTGGTGGATACGAACAGTAGCTCGCCTCGATGGATACAAAGCAACACGTCCAATGGATACAAGCGTCTTGTTCGTATCATGGGTATCGATACGAATAAGGTTCCCTTGAGTATGCCTCCATCAATATCTAGAATAAACGAACTTCGTTTGACTTGAAATTTGAAACATAGCCTTTTTTAGCCTTTCTCTTCATTTCCTAGCAATTTCACCTCAATTGGAGCATGGTAAAACTTGGTTGACATGCATCATAACCTCGTTTCCAGTCGATCTCCAATCCCGATATCCATCCTTTCCAGCCAATTTGTTGATATTCCGGCCTTGACCAAAAGGTGGGATAACATTTGCCCCCAAAACCATGCCTTGTGATAAGAATGTGTGTTTTGAATAAATCCGAAATTGATATCCGAAGTCCATACTCCATCCATAGCCATCCTATCCGAGTAACACAACCATCGACTGTTCCGAGTCAATGTCTGATTTTGAATTCAGTAACCAAACCCTTAGCCAATTCCATATCCATCCGAACTTGACAACCGAGATTTAATCCATCCATATCCAATGATCAATAATCGAATCTAGGACCTTTCTGGGTCGAAATCTGAATCCTTAGCTGTTCATAGCCGATATTCGTATGCATAACCTCTCCGGGTTCTTGCCAAGCGTAATCCACACTCAACGACCTGCACCAAGCAATGCCTTGGTATCCGTGGTCCAGTGTCCCTGAACCTGAGTAATGCCATGGCTTAAGTTCTAAGCCGAATCCTGATCGCTCCGGACCCTTGCCGAGCATAATCAATACTTGACGACCTGAAATAGTAACCGATAATATAGGGCCTAATTCCTAAGCCGAATCATGGTCACTCCGGACCATTGCCGAGCATAGTCCATACTCGACGACCTGAATAAGTCCAAACCAGAAAATAATCATCCAAACAAAAGTCCAAACCAGAAAACAAACTAAATCAGGAGTTCAAACCAGACTCCAAAACTATACCAGAAAAAGCAAGTGTCCAAAAAAAACAGATTTCACAAACCATAACATTGTGGTTTATCATCATCTCAGAGCATGCCTAGGAGTCATCTCTGTCCCCGTACACGAGTAAGTTTGGCCGTTTGCCCATAGTTTGCTAGTTATTCCATATTATCCTTGTCACACTACAAGAGAAACGGCTCTTTCCAACGGCGGACGGCCGGTGGAGGCCGTTGGAAAGCCATTGGAGGCCGTTGGGAAAGCTGTTGGTATACATTTCAACAGATTCCAACGGCCTCCAACGACATCAACGGGATTATACCAACGGCAAGTTTGCCAACGCGGAAAACCCTGTTGACTAAACTACCGTTGGAAATCCGTTGGAATGCGTTGGAATTTGCCGTTGGAAGCCATGGGAAGCCGTCGGACGTTTTGGCCGTTAGTCGCCGTTGGAAATCTGGGTATATTTTTTTTCATAAAATCAGCAGTGCTTGCTTCCAACCACACACAACCACAATTATATCAAAACAGCTCCATTTCGAGCATATATATATATATATATATATATATATATATATAACAACTATATCAAAACATATCCAAACATATATATATATATATAACCAAATCATGCATATATTTCAACATAAACCAATATCCAAACATAACACAACATAACCAACATCAAAAAATCCAAACCAACATCCACAACCAAACCATCAGAATGTATCAAATCCAAATATACATAGAAACCATCAGAATGTATCAAATTCTCACCAACTCCATAATATACATGCCAATAACAAAACATACTTAAATCACTCCGCACCAGAACCACCAGATGAAGGAGGTTGTCCATACTGTGCGATGAACTCCGCCATACGCCGGTTCATCTCCTCCGTCCTTGCTTCATGCAGCAAATTACGTTCCTGCATCTCGGCAAGCTCGGCTCGTAGTTGCGCAATCTCTTCCTTATCTTGAGCCTTTTGATATTCTCTTTGGGCTGTCTGAACCTGTAAACAAATTTAAATTATCAACTACACTAAAAAATTAGTATTAAAATAATTGCAAATTAAGTATCCTATATATATTCACTAACGAATTCATAAAACAAACTAAATCAAGATAGTTCAAAATATGAATGGAATACACTAGTATAAGGATATTTACTAACTTAAACCCGAATTCAAGCCAATTAAAGAATTGATTAACACACATTAATAATTAATACACACATATGATTAACACACTAATTAATCAAAATAATTATTTTAAAATTTAACTTAAAATTACTGATTGTCTTCCATATCCGTAGCGTTTTCCGCGGGTCACTGGATCCATGACAGACTCAAAAATGGCGTCATCCTCATCGGGGGTCAAGTGAGCTCGTCCCGTTTCCTCAAGTAAGGTTGTCCGCGCTTCCTAGAACTTTTGCTGTCATACAAAATATAATTGAATTTAGTTAACGTTACTTCAATTAACTTGTAAGTTTTAGTTACTTATGTTATACTTACATAGGCAGCACGCGCTTTGTCATCGTGGTCCCAAGAGTAAGAAACTGCGCCGGAATCATCGACCTGAGTCAAGGCATGTGTATAGGTAAACACTTCCCAATAACTAACAGCCCCCCCCCCCCCCCTCGCGTTGTCTCTCCTGAAATATGCACATATAAATATACATTATTTATATTTTAACAAATTAAAACTTAAAATAATTAACTATTTATCTTATTTAATAATTATACGAAATCTTTCCGGTGATGCTGGAAAGACTTGGAACCACCGCGATGTGTAACGGGGTTTCTGCTCCTGTTTGCAGAATTCCTCTCAGACTGCCTCTGCAATTTTAAATTGAAAACAAAAATTGTTTTGACAGTTTTAATTATTTATATATTATTTGCCTCAAACAATTTACATTAAATATATGATAGATTTACCACAAAATCCTCGTTGCTCCACCAGGTGGCGAACTCATCAAAGACAGCTTCACTCATCTAATGAGGCCTCTTTCCTGATGTTTTGATGTTGTTTATTGTTTCGCGATAGTTTTTTGTAATTTTGCTACTCCAATGGCGCCGGACAACAGAAACATCAGAATCGGCCAAGTCCACTTCCCCCTGCACGTTTGAAAAAATATGAGTTATACAGTTGCTATAAAAATTGCAAACATGAATTGACATAATGTACATGACTACATAATGCAATAATTGATATACCACACATACCAAAAAGTCCTGTCAGATAGCCTCCCGCACCCCCTCTGGTATCGCAGTCCACCTCGGCCAACACGAGGTCATATGAGCCATATACGCCCGTCGCGAGATCGTGAGCACTATGTTGGAAGGCTCCAACGAAAATCCACCGCTGTGTAAAACAGGAAAAAGCATTTAATATTCCATTACCACTATATATATTTGATAAAAGATTGTATGGAATAAAATTTAATTTTGAAACTTTATACTTACCTGCCATCGGCTTTGGGTTTCAGCCATACCGTAGGCCGAACACCCGGCTATGAAGGACCAGCATCATTACTTCTCTGTGAGCTAGAAGATCCGGAGTGTGAACGTCTGCATCCCAACATACATATATGAAATCATAGTATAAAGAAAAACAAGAGTAACATTGATTAATTTAATATGCAAATGGTGTCAGAATAATGAACATGGCGTAACATACATTATGGCGTAGCATAAAAGAGAATATGTGATACATATCATATAAAATTACTTTGGAGACAGAAAAATGAAAAAAAATTACCTTCTCAAAATATTGATTAGTGATCAATCCTCATTGCTTTCAGATTCAGACTCTTCTTCGCACTCTATATTTTGTTCCTCTATACTCTCAAATGCTTCAATTAATGCATTTGATTCATCGTTTAGAGGTCCAAAATCTATTTGATCGTCAGTTACTATTATTCCTCTATTTTCCTCGATATCTGCTTGGTAAGCTTTTTGTTCAGGAATATTCCGTCCATCAAATATAAACCTTGATTTGATTTTAAAAATAGCCGACCAATCTATTTTATCTCTTCTTAAAGATGGGTAAGGAGCATAATAAACTTGAAGAGCTTGTTTGGCAAGTACAAAAGGATCTTACTTATAATACCTCGAAGTATGTTTTATTTCTATAAGATTATATTTTGGATCCACGTTTATTCCAGAACCTGGAACGTTGCTGAACTAGTTGCATTTAAACAAAAATACTTCTTCTGCGAGTCGAGTGAAATATGTCAACTGCAAAATCTGGGTCAGCACGCCATAAAAGTGATTTATATGATCATTTGGATCATCACCACCTTTGACAAATACACCAGTATTGTTAGTTGATTTTTCGGCGCCGTATTCTTTGGTATTAAATTTATATCTGTTGACAAAGAATATTGGATACGTCTTGACTATCCTTTTTGGTCCCATAGCTAAATGTTTCAATCCTTCATCTACAACACAATTTGTTGTATCAAAAACGTAGTTAGAAAACCAAGCAGCAAATTCTTTACCGATATCGTCGTTTGGATGTTGTGATTCGTAAATACTGCAATTATAGAACAAATGTTGCATTATGATTAAAATACATGTGTGCATATTTGCGTATACATGTGTGTAGATGATATGCATGTGTAGACGTATGTGTATATATATTACCTAATAAATGGTGCAACTTCGGCACAGTTGAGAAGAATGTACGTGTGTGCTACTTGATAATCTCTACCATCCAACCATACTTCCACACATTTACCAGCAGGCCGACCAGTTTTTTAAAAAATAGATAAAGTCGCTTGACAATCATCTTCATCAATGCCTTCATCATTACACGTAGCACTTTCAAATGATATGTTCGCGTGGTCGCTGAAATAGTGAGAGAAAAAAATGAAGCTTCTTCTTCGATGTATGATTTGCAAATCGAACCTTCAACTCGAGCTTTCTGTCTAACTTTTTTCTTCAGATGATTTAAATACCTAGCAAAAATTATTTTAAATTAATTTTTTATACATTTAATTAAACCAATATGTAATAAACTAAATATTAATATACCTTTCAAATGGATACATCCATCCATATCGCACAGGCCCTCGAAGACGTGCTTCAAATGGAAGATGAGTAGGTAAATGCTCCATAACATTGAAAAAGCCTGGAGGAAGTATTTTTTCCAGTTTGCAAAGCAATATCGGGATTTCTTCCTCAAGTTTACGTAGACAATCAACTTTTAATGTAGTTGGACAAATCTCTTTATAAAACAGACTAAGTTCTGTTACAACAGTCCAAACTTTTACGGGCAACAGTTCTTTAAAAGCGACGGGTAAGAAATTTTCCATCATAACATGACAATCATGACTTTTCATCCCGCTAAGTTTATTGTTCTTATAGTCAACACATCTACGAAGATTAGAAGATATGCCATCTGGGAATCTTAATCCTTCCACCCAATTTAAAAGTAATTTAACTTGATTATTTTCTAGCTCATAGCAAGCTTTTGGCTTTTTTGTGTCATTTGGTTTTATATGAAGCTCGGGACGATTACATATTACTTCGATATCACGTCTTGATTTCAAATCATCTTTCGTCTTCCCTTTACATTCAAAATTGTATTAAACAGATTATCAAACACGTTTTACTCATTATGCATCACGTCAATATTGTGACGAATCAAGAGATTTTTCCAATAAGGCATTTCCCAAAATATGCTCTGTTTGCACCAGTTATGAATCGATGATTTACCTTAAATTTCAATTTGTTCTCTGGTTTCATGTATCTTTGGATAATCCTTTACAAGTTCATAAATTTCTTCGTTTGACCAAACCGTAGGTGGTCCCAAAGTTTCATGTCTATTAGCTGTAAAGTTTTTTTATCTCTTCTAAAAGAATGATTAATATGAAGAAAACATCGATGATAGTCAAACCACGAAACTTTCTTTCCATGAGGTAAAAAAATTGCTCGTGTTTCTTCCATGCAATAAGGACAAGCTAGACGACCGACCGTACTCCAAACTGAAAGCATTGCATATGCAGGAAAATTGCTAATTGTCCACAATAAAGAAGCATACACGCGAAAGTTCTTTTTTTGAAAAATATCATATGTCTCTACTCCTTCGTACCACAATTTTTTTAATTCATCAATCAATGGTTGTAAATAAACATCGATTCCTTGTGTCGGATCATCGGGACCAGGGACAACAACTGTAAGAAACATATATGGAGTTTTCATACACATCCAAGGAGGTAAATTATAAGGTGTGACAATTATAGGCCAGGACGAATATTTCGAACCAAATTGAGAGAATGGGGAAAATCCATCCGTACATAAACCAAGTCTAACATTACGAATTTCGGACGCAAAATTAGGATATTTCTGGTCAAAATGCTTCCATGCTTCCCCATCAGCTGGATGTGTTAGCGTACCTTCTTCCCTTGTTCTCACACCGTGTCATCTCATATGTTACGCAGTTACAGAAGATGCATATAACCTTTGAAGTCTAGGAGTAATCGGTAAATAATGCATACGCTTATACGGGACTTCCTTTCCCTTTTTCTTTCTTGGTTTGTATCTTTCCTGATTACATATTTTACAATTTCTAAGGTTGATATCTTCTTTCCAAAACAACATGCAACCCTTTAGACATGTATCTATTTTTTGATACGGTAAACCGAAAGCCGATATCAGTTTTTTTACTTCGTAATGATTTTCTCACATTAGATTATTAGGAGGCATATGTCGTTTCGCAGCTTGTACAACAGCCATAAATCCAGATTTTGTGAGGTTGTATTTGGATTTCATCGCAATATATTCAGCAGTTACTGATAATTGGGTTCTGCTTGTGCAGCCTTCCCAATGGGGTTTTTTCGCGGCATCTAACAAATCATATTTTTTTGCCCCAATATTTGGTTCTTGTTCAGCATTACCATCGTCATCGGTTAATTGAGGAACATGAAACATTGAACGTGCAACATCTTCAACCATATTTTCTACAAGATTTATCGTACCAATTTCATTACTCACCACCTCCTCATCTCATATAGGATTAGATGCTAACTGTTCTCCATGACGATCCCAAATCAAATAGTTCGACACGAAACCGTACTGACGCAAATGAACTCTAACCATTTATGGTATCAAATGCTTTAACAGTTTGCATTTACTATATGGACAATGGATTTCTCTGTAGTTTCCGTTATTACATAAAGCAAAATCCATAAATGCGCTAACACCATTATTAAAATGTTCACTTGTTGAGCCTTCAGTATCGACCCTTCGTTTTTTGTACATCCAGCTCCGATCAGTAAAATAATTGTCCATTTACCTACCTATATAATTAAAAAGTACGATATAAATTTGCATTGACATTTTTTATTAAAACAATTTTATAAACATTCTTCTTGTTTTTGTTATATCTGTTAAAATAATACTTAAAGCTTATTTTGAAATGAACATTATATTCTACTTAAACAATTTTATTAGCTAATTTGATATTAATTGATCATTGACACTTTGTTGATGGGTCATCCTACCTCCCATTACAAATACAATAACGTAACTAAATCGCATAAGTCATTTCAATTTAAACGATTCAACAAAATTTCGACAGCGCTTCGCTTTAGTTCCCTGAACAGTACACAATTGCGTGTACACAGGGAACATAAAGTGAAGCGCTGCCGAAATTTTGCGAACCGTTTAAACTGAAATGATTTACAAGATTTAGTTACGTTATTGTTTTTGTAAACCGATACAAGGACAAATCCAACAAATACTGTATACGATGAATATAGATGTCCGTTCTGTTAAAAAACGAATATCCACACAACGATCAAATACAATACTTATCAGACGGTGCCAAAAACACTCTAAGGGTTTAAATTTAAAATTAGCGATATAAAGTTTAAATTTTATTTTCATAAAATTTAAACTTTTATATCAATAAACAATTTTATTGAATCAACGCATATATAATGATTTTTTCCTAAAACAAAAAAAATCCAGTGTGTGTGCAACGTATAAAATAAACAAACAATTTTATACATATAATCGCATCACAAATCACATCCAGTCATGCACAAAATGTATCACGTATATATCGTATCATAACATGTCAAAAGTGAACAATTTATATGTCAATATCATCACTTTCTACGTACGCTTTTACGCAATTCAATCACCAATTTAATAACAAGTGAGGTTCATGCTTAGGTTAGTAACAATAATTAAGTTTGAAACTAACTTAATAATAACCTAATTTAACAAATCATAGTTAAACATATAATAATTAGTTTAATAACAATAATTAAGGTCCAATACACTACACTACACAAACAATAACACAATACATACACAAAAATTACCAATTTAACCTAATATTAAAAATTTAACAAAATTAGGGTTTTAGCAAATAATACCTGATTTTGGAGGTTGTGAAGCTTGCAAACGAAGATGGGGATGCTAGAACATGTAGAATGGGATAAAATGGGGTTGGAAATTTTTTAGTATTGTGGTTTTTGGTTTTTTTCGGGGTGGAAGGGGAATGAGGAAGAAGAAGATTGATCTGCAGGTTAGTCGTGGATTTCCAACGGCGTGCAACGACCGCCAACAGCTATATTCTAACGGCTTCCAACGGCATGTGTGTTTTGTTATTAAAAAATTCCGGAAAAAAGCTTGCCGTTGGAAGCCGTTGGTCAAAGGCCGTTGGAGGTCGTTGCCCCCCTTGCTATAAACAGTAATTCTTGTAGTGTCAGTTCACCATTCCTGGGCCTCGCGCCATCGTTATATGAGGTAGACGGTGGCTGCTCCTGTTCCACTACGATATTCAGAGCTCCGAGATATTGTCGCAACTGTCCATTCCTTGCACGCTACTCAATTATATCCTTTAGATGCCTGCAACTGTAAGTATCATATCCGTCCAAATCATGAAAGAGACAGTGCCTTCCTGATCCCCTTTCACGTTCCGAGGGTTCTCTACTTGCTGGCCTTCGGTAAGGAAGGCGATTCCGAGTCTCTATGAATATTCGCTCTAACGTCTCGTTCAATCCTGCGTAAGTGGAAAATTTTGGCTCTCTCCCCCGCTTCCTAGCCTTTCCTAATTCATCATCCAACTTTCTCTTTCCTTTATCTTTATCTTTATCCGAGCTTCCGCTGGATGGCCCTCCATTCTTAGCCACATTCACCTCCTTTAATTTCATATCTAAACATGCATCTTCCTACCAAAGGAATCTCTCAGCTTCGTGAAAGAATTCTCCGAGATCCATTGGTGGCTCCCATGTTAGAGACACTTTGAAATCCGAATTCTATCTGATTCCTGACACTACTGCCATTAAAACCATGATGGATCCGGCCGATCCACCAAAGCAACCACTACATTGAACCGAGTTAAGAAAGCTATGAGTGATTCCTTTGTCCTTTGCTTTACCGATGTTAGCGTCATTACGTTCTTTGGCCTTGTAATATGAACCCGAAACTGCTTTAGAAACCTATCCACCAATTCTGTCCATGTCCTGATAGATCCCTCTTCCAGCTGTCTGAACCACATAGCAGCTATATCCGTCAAGTACAGAGGAAAACATCGGGCCATAACTTTCTCCGATGCCCCCAGCATTTCCATGTGACGTGCGTACCTCATCAAGTGATCGGTAGGGTCAGCCTTGCCACTGTATACCTATAGCGTAGACAGCTTGAATTCCGGTGGATTCCAGCCATTTTGATGTCACAAGTAAATGGATTCCTGTTTACTCCTTCCAGATCTCTGTTTGTCAAACCTCCGCGCATAGTTCGCCTGATAATCTCAGCCAATCCAGCGTTGTCCGTTAAGGGTTGTCCCCTGAGTCCCTGAGGGAACTCTGGTACGTACTCTTCATCACGCGCTCCTGTAATCCTGTCAGCATCTTGTTGTGTGGTATCACCTAGAGTTCCTCCAGGGATCGGTCCATCATTGCCAGGTGGCATGCCCCCGAGCCTGGATCCATCCAGGTTAGCAGTTGTGCGCTGATTAGGGGCTGCGCCCTGCTGAGCTGCTCCGTCTGATTGCCTGTGGGTCCTTCTATTCTAGCTCCATGGATCTGAACTCCAGCAACACCAATTGTCCCTTCCTATCCAAACTGTCTGAGCAGGTTCTGCATCATTTCCTCTTGTCTTTTTAGAAACTCTTCATGCATAGCCCCCATCATCATCTCCATCTCGTCTCTGGTGATGAAGGCTGAAGTCTGATTAGCTCCTGAAGATGCTTCCTGACTTCCTTTAAGCTGACTTTTCTCTGCTCTTTGCCTCCTTGTTGATTGCTTTGTCATGGTTCCTGTTAGATCTGATCCTTTAGTCTTCCAAATCTGAACTACAAATCTGATATAGCGAGTGTTAGTTGTTCTCAGTGAAAGCACCAAAGGGTTTGCGCCAAAATTGATCATAAACCCCAAATGTCGTGAAAGCACCGGTGTATGAACACAAATCAGCGGTATATAATCACAGATCTAGGTAATGTAGAGAATAAAAATGAAGAATAACAAACTTAAAACAGAAAGAAATAGACTGAGACACAAGGCTTATAGTGGTTCGGCTATCTTCAACCAACATCCACTTCAAATGATAATCTTTGATTGACTTTGTTCGCTGGTTACAATGGATTACAACAATAATTTTCGAGTACAACGGTGAAGCTTGAATGCAATAGTGATTTCGGCAGAGTCTGGGTGTCGCAGAATCCAAAAGTCCCTTTTCTGTTGGCTCTTGGATGATATTTATAGGCGTAGGCTGCAAATATCTTGCTCAGTTTTCGGGAGACCTCTTCTAGCACGTGAGTAGGCCCACGCAATCGATCCCACATAATTTTGACTCAATCAGTGATCGATACGAACAAATTTCGTAACGATCAAGATTTGATCCAATTGAGTCGAAATTTGGTAAAACATTCTCTAGGTTGTATATAAGTCCTTTGAAAATTTGGTTGCATTTGGACTTGTGTATTGTGAGATATGATCGATACGAATTGGGTTCTCCAATATGGATACGAGTTCGTATCGATGCCTTCGTCTCCCTCTTCTTCGCATAGATCAAAGGCATGTGCTACCTGTTGACGTGGAGCGATAAATTGGGGTGGATCGACGTTTCTTGCCGTATTGACCGAGACTTCTTCCTTTTTGAACTCCATTCAGATCCATCCATATCCTTCCATTCGCATCCATCCACTTTGACCTTCGTTCGCATCGTTGGTCCGTATCCATCGAAGCGACATCGTTCATGCCTATTTTCGTATCGATGCCAGTGGTGTACTTTGTTTCGATCTTATACTTATTGATCGATACGAAGTAACCTTAGATGATGGGAGCGGAGTGCATACAGGATCGATACGAAGAAGGTGCAAGATGATGGATGCGAAACAGGGTTTTTTCATGGATACGAACAAAACCGACAAATGGATACGAAGTACACTCTCAGCATGGATAGATACGAACGAAGCCTTACCTTTGGTGGATACGAACAGTAGCTCACCTTGATGGATACGAAGCAACACGTCCGATGGATACAAGCGTCTTGTTTATATCCACGGGTATCGATACAAATAGGGTTCCGTTGAGTATGCCTCCATCAGTATATCGAACAAACGAACTCTGTTTGACTTGAAATTTGAAATATAGCCTTTTTTAGCCTTGCTCTTCATTTCCTAGCAATTTCACCTCGATTGGAGCTTGGTCAAACTTGTTCGACATCCATCATAACCTCGTTTCCATTCGATCTCTAATCCCGATATCCATCCTTTCCAGCCAATTTGTTGATATTCCGGCCTTGACCAAAAGGTGGGATAACACTAACTATTAGATTATATCATGTGCAACAAACATTACTAATATGTTTTTACCATAATATCACGCTCAACCAATTTTAAAATGCACAGATTTGAAAAATTGTGTTTCACAATTGATCAGATGTTTGAATGACTCGATCGGTCATCTAATGATATTTCATATGTCTGGTTGAATTTTTGGAACGTCGAAATATCTTTGATTTTGAACTATATACTTACATCTTTCTCTGTTAATTAATCCAAATATTCGAACTAGTTAGTCATAGCTCTGAACTACTATAACGAGCAATTTTTGAAAGCTATGTTTTTTGAACTGTCTTTATTTTGAAGGAACGTAAAATTTCAATTTCAGAAGTTTGCTACTCTTCGTAAAAACCTTTATGTTGTTATAAATGGAGATTTGGAAAGTAGTTTTAATATTTAATTTTATTCTCTAATCTCTTTGATCGTTCAAAACATTCTTATTTTCAGAAGCATTCAAATCTCTATATTCTACTGATCCCCCAAAGCATTGGTCATTTACTTTACTCACTACAGTGTCACTCGTTAACACTTTCAAGGAGATTATATAAATGATGTAGTTCAAAGTAGACCTATCAAAAATGATCTACCTCAATCCAACCCATTTAACCTACTTATAAATGGGTTGGGTGAACCCGTTTATGAATTTTATTAAATAGGTTATGCGTAGGGTTGTCCCATTTTTAAAAGTGTCATAAATAGATGCCCATTTAAAAATTAAATTTGAAAATATAAATTTTGAAAAAAAAATTTGAACACACATTATAGTTTTCCATTGAGACCAACAGTAGTACTTAGAAAATAACAGACTATCACATGCCACTACAAGAAAATGGGTTGTAGATGGCAACTTGTAACAGCGTTTAATTGCTGGTTGCAATTATAACTTCCGGCCGAAGTACAAGAAAATATACATGGCGTTGAACCATGTTGTAAATCAATAAGACGTCCACATTTAAGTTCGGGCATACAATATATTTTAGGCCGCTTCTTTTCCAATTATGTTTTTGCTCCCGCGTTTTCTTTTTCATTCTCATCTCTCAATTAGAACCCTGAGAAACAAATTCCCAATTCACTTGTTGCTACACTTGGCAGTCTACCCCTTTTTTGCTCTCTGGACAGTCTGCCCCTTTGTCGCTGTGCTTTTCTCGCCTAAGTCGTGCATTCGACAGTGAGCAGTCCTCTGGACAAGTGAACTCTACGTCTAGCTACTTGCGCTTCTCCATTTAGGGTTATTTTTTATCTATTTATCGTGATTTTAATCCGAGACAAATTTAATTATGATTATTGTTTATACTTTTTTGCTCCACGGGATGTCTAACAAATTTTGAACTTGATTCGATTGTGAATTTTAGTTGTTAGTGTCACACTTATCATGGATTTACTACCCGGCTGTTTGAAAAATTTTCAAAATTGCAAGAGGTAAGTTTGACGTAGACAACTCAATTTCATGCTATGGTCTGCAGTTTTTATTCATAACAATAATATTCTTACAATTTTTCAGTGTTTACTTGTTTGATTTCCAAAGGCTATGCTTCATTGATTTTGTGCCTTTCTAACCTTTTCTGATATGTTTGAATTATTACTGTTATTTTTTTTAATTAATGAATGAACTTTAAGTGTCATTAGTCATAGAAATAAGAGACTTAAGACAGACGAAGTAACCGGCTAGGCAGAAAATGCGTATCCTAATAATCCTCTCTAGATCTCTTTCTCACAAGCTTTTGTTTAAATGCATTCTTATTTGCAAGTTATTTAATTTTCTTTTATTTAGTATGTTTTTCTATTTTAGTATGTATGTGAGTTGATACTGAATTATTATTTACTAAGAATTCTTTCAAGGCAACAATATGCGAGGTGGTAGGGATACAATCATTACATATGTATTTGGTTAGGTCAATCGTCTAGGATGTTGTCGTCTTCCTGATCACATAAAAATTAATGGCTAAACTGTTTCTTAATTGATAACTGTTATATGCAAAAGAAAAAACAGAGGAAAGTTAAGCATTCCTACAACTTCTATCAGCTTTGGTGGATTTATATATTGGTCTATTTCATCTAATATGCTATTCAACAATATGTTATTAACGTATTAAATACGCAGATGTTAGTTTAACTCACACCCTTGATTTTGAGAAAGTAGCATACTGCAGATCTTTATGTTACTTTTTTATTTATTGAATAATTGGTTGGTTGTTCTTAAAGATGGTTCCTAATACCAAAACTTTATTTATAAACTCATTTTCTATACATACTCTTGAAGATGATGCCTTATATGGAACCCTTAATCCTTTTGATTTAAATAATATATAAACATTATCTTAGTAAAGTTGGGTCTGCTTGAATTTAGATTCGGACCTAAGAAGAAAACAAATACTAAACTTATGGATAAGCAAAGAATTAAGGAGCTTCTTACCTATGTGGATACAACCAAATTCTCAAGCGATAATGTAAATATTTATGAAGTGTCCAAATATTTAGAAGGTGCTTTCTTTGTCAATAAGGGGAAAAAGGCCAGTTGGCTATACTTATGAGTTGACCATGGAATGATGCATCTTATTGTTTGAGCTACCCTATGTTACATAGAAATTAACTTTATTTAATGACTGAGCTTCATGTTCATTACTACAACGCTATTTCATTTTAAAACTCAAGAATCTCATGAAGTATCATAAACTGACATTGTTGATCTCTTTATACAGATCAAATCTGAACCATTTGGACCAATGACACGTCTACTACTGACTAGTGCTAGATGTTCAAAATAGCTGAAAACACTATTTGAATAGAAAGGTTGAAAAAAGAAACTAAAATAGATAAGAAATCTGACCTTAAAATAGATACCTCCAATCTGCTATCATAACCTTCAAGCAGAATGGTGTGATAGGCTGACAGCGCAATAATACTTGTATGCAGCGAATTGTAGGTTGATTACTTATAGATATCAAATTATTTTTGTCATTTTATATATCTTTTCTGGTTATGAAAATATACTTAACCCTTAATGTTGAATTTTTTTTCCTTTTTTTTTTGATACTTCTATTTTATGTTTGTGTAGGTTGACACTTCTCCTCACTTGCATCATTGCAATGTACTTACCTTTTATGTATATCAAAACTGGAATAAGAGATAATAAACTTTTTATTAATATCAAAATTGGAACTAGAGATAATAACAGGAATTAATTGCCAAGTTTCCAAATGTGGACTTTTGCTTTTTCAATATCAAGGTCAGTCTTCTTTAGTTGGCCTGCATCCAGACCATCTCTTTAAGTTGATTTAATCTTGCATCCTAAAATGATTTTTTATGTATGTGAAGGCATGTTCTATGTTTGAGCATGAAAGTGAAAAACTAATAGGGTGTTTCTTACATGCAAATATTAATCGGACCCGTGATCATGTATAATAAATTAGTATGAATAGGATTATAACTATTTATCCTATATTTGACATGCAGATTTACACTGTTGTATTATAACTATTCATTCATCTTTTAAGTTATAATAATGCTATGATAAAGATAATAAGCAAGCATTTGTGATTTGAGAATTAACATCAATATTTTTTCTCTCCTTTGTTTAAAAGCTAAGATATAAAACAAAAATTTGTGTTTTACATTAGTTGATTTTCTTACCAAATACGCCATGAAAATTGTATTACCTTTCGTCCATAGATAGTCGTTGAAAGTACGTTAGTCTTGTGTTTTCTGGAATTTTAAACCTTAGGATCTTTAATTTTTATAATTCACATGATCTGCCAAATCCTTCGTTCCCAAGTCGAGTTTCGGAGAATTTGGGTATGTGTGTCGATTCATCCAATTTATGCAAGACTTTAACAGAGTATGTTTATTAGTATACTCATGAGAACATACTATGGGTAAGCATACACATTTTAACACTTGTAGATGCATTCTTCCTTGACATCAAGCAAATCATTCAAGTATATTCATAAATCATTTGTAAATCAATGACATGTATTGTCATGGAATTTGGGTATCCATCAAACTATATCTGGAATAAAAATAAACTAATAATAGGGTAAGGGATAAAAGAATAAGAGAGAACTTACAAAATTGTGGATTCGCAGGAGGCTGAATAGGACCAGATATATTTGTGAGCAAATTGTTTTGGATATTCCTAGAAAAATGGACTATGCCTTAAATACTGAAAACGCTAATGGAATAATTTATTCAAGATTTTAGTCAAATAAGATAAGCTCACACAATAAGACTTCCATTTCCAGTGAAAGATGTATTCTTCCATATTGAGGGTGGAACGGGACCATTTAGTTTATTGTTCTCAAGAGACCTGCAAAAAAACAAAAAAAGAACATTCCCTATGTGATCTCTCATAGTAAATCAATTTTTTCTATCAATTTTTTTAGAAGGTTATAAAATCGCCATTTTCAATAATATAGTAAAAAGAATTGCACTCACAGTCTATGAAGATCAGGAAGGCCTGAAAAGGTTTAAGGAATATGTCCATTAGAGAATTGTTCGACAAGTCACCGCAACGCCAAAAGTAAAATTAATGAAATAATTATAAGTGAATTTCCTAAAAGAGCAATATAATTTCACTGACATGGACATTACAAACTGTACTGTTGCAATTCATCTTACATGGTTGTAATATTATTTGAAAGTTTATTTGACGGTATGGGTCCAATCAGAAGGTTCGTGCTAAGATCTCTGAAACGTCAAACTCGCTGTTTTATAATGCACCAACAATTATTAGTTGAAGAGAAATAAAATTTACCCATAAATGAAACAAAATTAATTTTATTTGTTTTCAGCTATCTAACTTCATATATAGTACAATCAAACAACTCACAAGCAACCAAGTTGACATATCCCACTAAGATCAGGAACAACCCCTTGCAAACTGCAGTTTCTAAGACCCATAATTGAAAAAAATAATCAATTAATGTGAAATAAATGTTTTTATGAAAACAAAAAATTATTCAACAACAACCACATGTTCTCCCATCAAGGTAATGTTAAAACAGAGAATTCATAATGTACGCTTGAGCTTGATTAACTAAAATTCTATGCCGAAAATAAATGTGTCTGTAAAAAGCTAGAAAAGGAGGCTGCACAATATGATTTGAACAAAAAAAATGCATGATTGTGTGCAACCTACTAATAGTTCATAAATATTTGCGTTAACATCTAATAGTTTCACGACTTGTGCATTCAAATTTGATGATTATCTTGTTGAGGGGAAAACAAATAACTGCGATTGTTTCTGGTTTTCTTATCCTTTGGAATTCTCATCATAAACCTGTCTTAACTTTAGTTGATTGCGATGCTCATTTAAACAAGCAAGTCTACTTTTTAAACTCTCACAACTCAAATAACCTAGGTATAGTTTCCACTTTCCTTTTCAGACCATTTCTTGAGAGTCGTAAGAAAGAAAAACCACTTTAAAATCACCAGAAGGGTGTATTATTTATTTATTTTTACTATTTTGGACCATCATATTTTTTTTTTGGGGATATTGAAGAGGAAGAAGTATTTGCTTTATTGCTCAATCTAAATGAAGTCCCAATTCCTTAGGTAGTTGTTCGCAGCTTTGACACTTCCTTCGGGGATTTCGTTTGATCTCTGTTGCATTTACCATGTTAATGTTGTTGTGCGCTGTTTTCTAGGTATTCTGTTTTTTCATGTAAGGCTATATAATATCCACGGTTATTTAATAAAGATTAAGTTATCAACTACAGTTTTTGTGTTTGAGTTCTCTATTTTTTATTATTTTTCATTTTGTTCTCAATGTCAATAAACTAATATCAGAACCCCACTAGGAATGATAGAAAAGCTGTAGTCCTACTAAGTGATTTCCAGAATACAGTTTAAAGATGCAAATATGGTTATTGTAGCTTTGTAGGCAATCCTATGATGTTTGATAACTTGAAAGAGTCTTATGGATATCTAGAAACAAAAGGTAATAAGACAAGTTTGTTGATCTCTTCATGAAAGGTTTGTAGATATCCAGAAACTCATCTCCATGTGTTTTTTACGGTTTCTTTTTCAAGGTTACTATTGCGGTCACAGGTTTTGTTGCTCTTCTAATAATGCACTTTATAGCAATATACAAGTTTAATCAATCATATCCCTTCATGAAAGGTCAAACACAACAATGTAAGGTGTGTAATCATACATTTTAACGAGGAATGCAATATTTTTTTTATTATAATAGAAGTCTGAGTTTTGTCTTTTCATTAAGAATTTTTTTACACAGGTCCACCAAAGTTGGTAGTTCTTCAAATGGACATTGCAATTTACACGTATGAGGATGTAATGTTGACCACAGAGAATTTAAGTGAAATGTATATCATTAGTTACGACGCTTCAAGCACCGTACACAAGTGTGTGATGAAGAACTCAACGGGACTTGCCAAAAAGAGAATATACAACCATCATACTTGAAAGAATTTGAAACTGAACTTAGCGCAGTTGGTAGGTTACCATATCCACTCCCTTATCTATGTAAAATATTTACTAGATTATTTCACTAGAATTGTAAATAATTTTAACTTTATACTAAAATCTGATCGTATATCCAAATATCTCAACTAAAAATTTGTTCAATATAATTTTAAATTATGTGCATGTGCAACATCATAGGTTGCAAGATAAATGTATCTAGGAATCCAAACTTGGAGAAAATAAGAAATGGCTACTTATTCATTGAGGTATTTATTTCTTTTTTCTTTTTTAATATTACATGGAATAAATATAAAATAATATTTTTAACATGGAATAGCGATTAGTGACTAGAAGACATGAATTTATGAAAATTAAATAAGTATAAAAGTTTAACTAAGATAACTAAGTTTTATAAAAAAAATTCAAATTAAAAAAAATTCCTTAATCTATAAAAATTAACTTTTTTTTATAAAATTTAATTAATTTTAAAAAAAATTAACTAAGTTATCAAGTTTTATACAAATTTAACTAAATCAACTTAAAGTTTAAAAAAGTAAATAATTCTTATGAAATTTAACAAATTGGTATAAAAATCAACTAAAATTATTTAACTAATTTATAAATTAAGTCTTATAAATATTCAGCTAGTTAAATGAGTTTTATAAAAATTAATTAACGGACATAAAAACCAACTAAGTTATGTAAAATTAACTAAGTTAATAGAGTTTTATAAAAATCAACAAAATTTAAATTTTTTCAATTAAATTAACTATGGTTTATGAAAATTAATTTAATTTTATAAAAATCATGTTCCCTATTTTGAAATCTTTGTTAAATTGTTATAAAAATTGACAAATTTTTATAAAAGTTAACTAATTTAATTATGTTTTATAAAAATTAATAACGTTTATAAAAATTAACTAAATTTAAAAGAAGAATAATAATATAGTATAATAATAGAAGTAGTAATAAAATAATATTATAATAATACTCATAAATTAACTAAGTTTAAAAAAGTAACTAAGTTAATTAAGTTTTATAATAATTAAATAAGCTATTTTTTATAAAATTAAATAATTTTATAAAATTAAGTTTTTTAAAATTCATGTTCACTCTTTTGGAATCTTTGTTAAATTGTTATAAAAATTATCTAATTTTTATAAAAATCAACTTAGTTAATTAAGTTTTACAAAATTAATTAAGTTTATAAAAATTAACTAAATTTAGAAGAATAATAATAATATAATATGATAGTAATAAAATAATATAATACTATTAATAGTAATATAATAATATAAACAACAGCAACAACAAATTAACTAAGTTTCAAATAAGTAACCAAGTTAATCAATTTTATAATAATTAAAAATTATATGGATAATTATGAAATTGATTATCGCTTACTAAGTTCAAAATTATTAGGATACAATATATTAATTTTATAAAAATTAATTGAAGGATATAAATATTCGCTAAGTTATATAAAAATTAACTGAGTTAATTGAGTTTTATAAAAATCAACAAAATTTAAATTTTTAATTAAATTAACTAAAGTTTATTAAAAATAATTTAGTTTTATAAAGATCGTGTTATTTATTTTGGAATCTCTGTAAATTGTTGTAAAAATTGACTAAGTTTTATAAAAATTAATTTAATTAGTAAAAATTAACTAAATCTAAAAGAATAATAATATATTTTAATTTAATAATTAAGGGTGATTACAGCACACATATAATAATAATTATATTAAAGCACACATATAATAAGATGCTTTTCTACGGAGGCCCACTAAAGGATCGACACGAGTTTGAGAAGCCGTTGGTATCAAAGTTGCATGGCCAGAATCAAAAGTAGTTATCGAAACAATTAACACTGCATCATCAAATAATAATACGAGTAATGTCGGAGTTGTTGAGAAGGTAGGTATCAAACTTGTTTATATTTGATCCAATTATTTTTTCATCATATAAATTATTGAAGCACATAATAAGTTAAACTCTATAACGACCCGGAATTTTAGATATTTGAAATTGGAATATTTAATTGATTTTAAATATTTAAAGTTAATTTTTGACTTGAATTTCAAATATAACCATTTATTGGATAATTTAATTATTGAATTGAATAACTGGAAATTGGGTAAAATGTTGATTCTTGAGTTTTAAGCTTGTTAAAAATAAATTAAGGCTCATAAAATTTATATTGACAATAATAAAGATAATAAAAGTTTTAAACTTGAATTTAACAGTGATTTGTTCGGTTTTAAAAGTAGCCATCAGGGGCACAGTCTCAGAATTCGAAGAAACTGGTTCCAGTGATAAATAAATAGACCAAACTTAGCAGGTAGCCACTATGGCTTTAGATCCAATAGTTGGTGAAGAAAAGTTGGAACGAAGGTACTCCCAAATGTCGTCAAGAAGCGTATATGTTTGCAATGAATCATACAATTATTTCTGTTAATGAGATAAAAACTATTACAGCGCCTAACTCGTTGACCCATTGTGCATGTTTAAGCATAACTATGATGTTCATGTTATTTACATAGTTTTTTTTCGAAAAAATGTACTTTATATATAAACAGAAACAAAAGGAGCATATACTTGCATGATATGCCTCATTAAAACCTTTCAACCCCCCTAACCTAAATGAGTGTGTTGGAAGGGAAAAAGAGTATATATCATTTCTGTATATTAATAGTACAACAATCTGGGTTCTGTGCCAAGCTGTCAAACAGATGGAGGAGTAAAACAAGATGTCGGACACATTCAAAACCATCCATACGAGCAGCTTGCGACAGAAAAAAAACAAATAAAGGACAAGGCATACACAACCCCTACCAAGTGTAGGATCGATTTTACCCTAGAGTGGGGGTGAATAGGGTGATAGTGTAAATTATAAAAATTAATCGCGGAAGCTTATAAAATAATTTTAACACAGATCACAGAACAATAGCAGCACAGATAATAGCAGAATAATAGATGCAGAAATAGAACGACACAGAATTTACCCAGCTTCGGCAAAACCCAGCCTACGTGCTGCACCCAAGGTTTCTACTAGAAATTAGATAGTCCCTCGCTTACACACGTAAACTCGCGACACCCGCTATTGACTAAATCTAACTCAACGCTCAAAACCCTGCCACAACTCAGCCACTGAGTTGCGAATTCTCAAGCTACGCCACGTAGCTTGTCCCCTAGTCACACGACTAGAAATTTAAACGGTTTAAAAAGAAAATACAAATTAAAAACAATTTAAAACAATCTAAACTCAAAAACCCTAATTAATAAAATACAAGCCCTTAAAATAACAGGCCGGCCCCCCTTTTATATTTTAACCCGTTCCTTTATTTGGAGATGGCGGCCGTTGTTCTCTCGTTCGTTCCTCCTTGCGAAATTAGGGCTTTCCTCCTTGATCCAAATTAGGGCTTTCGAAGAGCCGACTTTTGTTCGATCGAATATATGTTTTCTCGTTGCTTGCTTTCGTCGATCGTTTGCCTCACTGTTTTGCTCACGGCTCTTGAATTGATCGAGTTCGATTACAATTTCGGTAAGTACTTTATTTATTTTGCTTTTCTGGTTTGGCTTGCTTGAACTCAATCGATTTGAGATTGCCGATGATGATTGTTTATATAGGGTTTGTAACCCTAGATTTGCGTCGTATATTCTCTATTTGACTTTGTCAACTGATATTGCTTGATCGTTGATTTTCGTATGGATGTTTATGATGTCACTGACTTCTTCAATTCGTATATACTCGTGTTACTTGGTTGACACGGTGTTGATTCAATTTCGTGGTCACCACGATGTTGTTTTGCTTTTGACTTCGGCCATTTCTGATTTCATGAATTACATGAATTTTTGGTCATCTTCGTCTCTGGCCATATCTGTGTTCATCCCTCTGCTATTTGCATTTACTTCATTCCACTGTGCTTTTAGTCATGTTGAACTGTGTACATGCTTTATGATATTCTGGTAGCTCTCGAGTCTGTTGGTACTCTATACATTTGTTTGCACCGCTGACTGTTGCTTTTAACACATCATTTGATCTACTTGCATTTCAGTTGTACAAGATGCTGTCTTCATTTGATTGTTGTATTTTTTGTATTGTTGAGTTTCCATATCTTTTGCTCGAGCTCTTTGCACACTGATGCATTCTAATCCTTGCTGTCAGCTTCTTGCTTGTGAAAAATAGTTGCTTATGTGCTTGTCGAATTTTCATGTACACTGTGTCATTTAAAGTTTGTTGTGGTCTTTGTAATTTCACCACCTATGTGTACTTGTGTCGAGGCTACTGTTCTTGCCTTCATTGTGTATATCTCTCTGTTCATCCACTTGCATTCTGGTTTTGGTATCTTCATTATTGAGGCTGGTGTATGTATTGTTTGGGTCTGCTCATGTTACTTGTATCACTGGTTATCTGTTTTGAGTCACTTCATATATGCACTGATGCATACTGCAGCTATGTTGGCTTGTTGGCATCTGATTGCTGTGGCGTCATTTTTATCTGGGTTCGACTTTGACATTAGTTTTTGTAGTTGGTTCCTTACTTTTCAATGTTGCTTGGATATGAAACTGTTTCATGCTTCACTGTATCTTTATTCATGTTGGTTTAGTTGGTTTTCTTCTGGTTTGTTCACTTTGGTCAGTTGCTTTGAACTGTTAATAAAGGTTTGACGTTGTGAATATACATGATGTCTTGAATTTGAGACCTTGGCAGTTTGGTTTCATTTGGTATCATTTGCCTATCTGCATCACTAACACAGTCTTGCTGCCTCATCAACTTCAAAAGCCAAACAGTTCAAACAAAACATCCCCTCCATATTGCTATTTCATACCCATCACACTGGCATACATTCGACCTGATCATAGTAACAACCATTTGCATACATACCTGATTGCAGCAGCATATATATCTTCATAACAGTCTAAACCTCCATTTGCCATCACTTGCATACCATCTGAAGCTTGATATGCTTAGCTTGTAGTTTATGTGTTCTTGTGCATGTATCTTGTAGTTCTGGATGTATGAGTCAACTTGATTATGCATGGTCAGGTTGCAGTGTTGGCTTGATGGTTTTCTTCTTTGGTTGTATATTAGAATCTGGTTAGATGGAACTGTCAAGTTGAGCTTGTTGACTTCATGTTGCCTTGACTTTGTTTCCTGTGCATTATCTGTTACATGAAACTGTAATGTGAATGTTGCATATGGGTATTTGCAGTTTTGTTTTTCTGGTCTTGGATTTTTGATATTTGCATTTGAATTGTAGCATGGTCATGGTTTTGAGAATGCGACTTCATCACTGATTTGGTTAACATTGATTTGTTTTGGTGCAACTGCCCTTGTGTTGAATCCAGCTAATAGCTCGGGTTTGACCTTGTGCGCATGTTGTGATTTTATTTTTAATGCATTTTAGTTGAACCCGGCTTTTCATTTGGGTTTGACCTGTGCTCACCTGTCCCTGTAAATCAATCAAGTGTATATTTCGATGTGCACGGCCTTGTGGCATGTACAGTGATACACTGTGCATGTCACATTGTTCGTGAATGACGAATTCAAATATGAATGATGACGAACAACCCAAATAACTGAGGCAAATATTATTTTCAAAAACCGTATTTTATTTTATATTGCAAAAATATTTCTTTTTCAATTTTACTGCGTTAGTGAATATTTTTGCAGCTCGCTCAGATGCCGGATTCTAACTGTAATGAAGTTGAAGATAAATTATGAGTGTGAGCGATATGTAGTGAGTGCAACTGTAAATGTAAAAATGTGATGTAATTGAAATTGTATCAAAGTTGTATAGTGTATAGTGAGAGCTTGAATTTGTACTTTTCAAACTTGTAATAAATATTTGTTTTGAATAAAATTTCTGTTTGAATTCAAATTCTGTGTTATTTAATTTTATTCAGCAAATATTTATTTAATCTATGAAAAATAAAATAGTACATTAACAAATACATTTAAACGAATGTATATATGTTTATTATCATCAAACAAAAATCATATAAGCGCATATTCAACAATCTCCCCTTTTTGATGATAACAAACATATATTTAAGATTTTGAATATGTTAAATGTATTTGATTATTGATATGCTCTTATTGCTCCCCCTATTTAAATGCTTCCTCTCTACACAATACTTCCCCTACATATATGCATACAAATAAAAATATGCAAATGAGCCTAGATGCAAATGGAAAATATTTGACCTTTGCTTGATTTTATTTGACAAAATCTTAACTTTTCTCTCCCCCTTTTGTTATCAGCAAAAGAATAATAGTATTAGAGAAAATAGAGATAAAATGATCGATATTAATTCAACATTAAAACTCAATTGAATATAAATATTAAATTTCAATAAAAAATCAAACAAAAATCATAAATATTTTGTTAGGCGCATATTCCACTTTTAGAATGATGCGAATTATGTCATCATATAAAACCATACAGTTGTGTCTATTTGTGGTATATTTATATCAGGAATTTGAATATCTACTAACCATGCATAACCGTTAGGACTTTTAAATGAGATTAGTAGTATTCCAATTTTATTTTTAAAAAAAATGAATTCAAGTATCTTCTAACCACGCATAACCGTGAGGACTTTTAAATGGGATTAGAATCAACTTGTTTATTTTAAACATCAACTTTTGATATGCGTTCCATACATGCATAACCGTGAAGACTTTTAAATGAGCATGGAAGCACATAACAAATTCCAAGTAATTCGCCCATGCATAACCGTGAGGACTTTTAAATGAGAGTGAATACTTTGGTATTTATTTATTATTATTATTATTTACTATATAATTATTTTTTTTATTTTTTTTGTTATTTAAAAAAAATGTAAAAATGAAAAACGAACGATTCCTGTTTAAAGTACCACATATCGACAAACTATATAGAATTTTGATGAGTGATGGTCGTTAGAAATATGATAGATATAGAAATGGTCATGAAATTTTTACCAACAAAAAGTTTTATAACTCTTGTTTAAATTTCTAAAGAAATTTACTAATTATACCGTCTCGAGTCATAATATATGATCAATATTAACACTCATCACTTTTTCATTCACTATTTTTCTTTTTGATAATCATTAGGGAGTCAGATTAGTCAAAATAGTCATTTAAAATCAAATTCAAAAATAATTATGAAATTAAGTTTTCAAAATGACTAATCTGAAAATATGGTCAAAAATGATTTTCTCGAGGGGGTTTTATAAGAAAATTTTCTGCTATTTGAAAATTATTTGAAATGAAAAATATGCAGATATTTTCTTTGAAAAAACGATGCAGTTACTAAATGTCTCAAAAATCACGTTCAACTAGTAATTTTTCTATCAACTAAATTACTAGTGTAATCTGCATCTGAATTTCTTTTTCACTCAAAATCATCATTAATTGAATTTGATTGACCAAACCATGAAGTGTGCACCAAAAATTTCAAAATCAATTTTAACAGCTTTTTAAATGACATTCTTTTGAATTCGAATCGAAGTCGTGTAAATAATCAGACAAATATCATAATGTTAATCTTAGAAGCCATAGGAAAAACAACTATATTCAAGAGTAATCATCAGCCATCATTATTATTCCAAACATATTCTAGAAGTTTCAAAAACATTTCTTAAAATCCTTTTTACAATTTTTAGATGAAAATCTTTAGGATTTTAGTTGAAGTTGTGTAAATAATCAGAAAACCATGAATATAGAGTTAGCCATATTATAACAAAATGTATTATCCAACAAAACACTATTATCAATCCAAATTAATATATATGAAGTAATTCAAAGAATCTAGAGAATTTTATAGTGTTTTTGGCATAAATATAATTGGCCAACTATTTAGAATAAGTCAGAATCCATATCATCATCCTTTCATCAATCTCAATATTGGCTGATTTTAATTCAGAATATGGTGCAGATTATCACATTTAATATATCGTTCAAATTAATATTCCTTTACCTGTTTTACCTTTACGATATTTTTCATGGTTGTCTATTGTGATTCTGTCACCTTTGAACTGGCTAAGGAACTTTGCTTTGTCGTCCATTGTATTTCTGGAACAGCCAAAAATTCAGAGAACACTATTGTTGTTCCTTAGCCTGCCACCACACCTACACGATGAAAAATTTATGTGACCTATTTGTTTTTATAGGTCCATGGTTGTTAGTGGAAGAAAATTTTGAAAAACAATTTTGTAAAGACACAAAACTATTTATAATTGTTCCCTTCGGCACCCAAATTTGTTTAACTTTGAGAGATTTTATATTTGTGCCTTTAGGAACCCAAAGCGGTATAGTTTTCACATGTTTGGGTCTATACCAACAATTATTGTGACTGTGTCCATATTTTCTACAAATTGTGCACATTGAATTTTCTTGATTAATCTTGTTTTCAACAATTTTAGATTGATTATATCCAAGTCCTTTTCTAACCATATTAACAGTTTGCTTTCCTAATAGCATATTCAACGATTTTTCACTTTTTGAAAATTTACCTAAAGTCGTTGACAATTGTTGGACTTGTATTTTGAGAGATTCATTGAAGCTTAACAATTGTGTGCACCTTCTGATAGAATTCTCTCTCCTAGTATTTTCTCTTTCTTTTAAAATTAGAGTTTCATTTTCAAGCGGTTTCATTTTAGTTTCTGATTTTTTACTTTCATCTTCGAATGTTGGACACTTAACACACTTAGGGATCCTACTTTGATAGGTTTTAACTAATTGATCAAGTTGTTCATTTAATTCTATCAAAGTAACTTTTTGTGATTCAAGTTAACATATTTTTCCCTAAGTCTTCAAAACAGCCATTTACTTCGTGGAAATAAATAAGTAATTCAGAGTAAGTAAGTTTTGATACCTCGCTTGGCTCGTCATCGTCGCTATCAGTTATATTTCCTTGAAGGCACATATCTGCTTTCTCACTCTCACTGCTAGTACTTTTATCATTCTCATCCATTTCATCCCAAATGGCTGCAAAACTTTTCTTTTTCTGTTTCTTTCCACAGTCGCGTCGATTTCGAGGACAATTGGGCTTGATGTGTCCGGGTTGGTTGCACTTATGATAGATGATCTCCTGTTCTTCTGAGTAGTCAAGTGCTTTGCCTATTCTGCTTTTCAATTCCTGATTTCGAGTTGGATTTCCGTATTTGCGATTCCACCTTTTGAATTTCTTTATTAGTAGCGCCAGCTCTGCTACTCCATCATCATCATCGTTATCATCATCACTTTCGATTGTTCCTTTGAGCGCTATTGATTTCTTTCGAGTATCTCCTCCTTCACGCTCTTTTGTGAATTTCATTTCTAGCTCATAAGTGGTGAGATTTTCGATGAGTTCTTCAACTTTCAATTGTTTTAAGTCTTTCGATTCTTGAATGGCGGTCACCTTTGCTTCAAATTTTCGTGGAAGGACTCTGAGGATTTTTCGGACTATCTCCAACTCCGTGTATGATTTTCCAAGAGCTTTTGATTTATATACGATATTGGAAATCCGTCCATGCATCTCTTTAACATTTTCTTCCTTCGCCATTGTGAAGTTCTTGTATTCGCTGCTTAGCATGGCAAGGCGAGATTCTTTGACTTGAGATGTTCCTTCGTGAGTCACTTCTAGTGTGTGCCATATTTCCTGCGCAGTTAGACAATGTGAGACACGATTAAATTCAAATTGATCCAATGAACGGATAGTAGAATTCATAGCTTTAGCATTAGTATTTTGTAATTTATTTTCTAGTTCTGTCCATTGTTCCTTTGGTTTATCTACTTCTTGATTATCTACTGTTATTGTCGGTGTTCTATAACCTGTCTCAACAATATTCCAAGCGTCAATGGTTTTCAGAAAGATTTCCATCCTATTTTTCCAAAAAGCATATTCACCATTGAACATTGGTGGCCTAACTATGAATTGACCCTCAGCAAAAGCAGTATTAAAAGAAGCCATTTTAAAAATTCAAATTTTTAAAACAAAAATTGGTTTTTGTAAAATCAAATTTTTAAAACAAAAACTGATTTTTGAAACACAAATTTTTAAAACAAAAATTGACTTCTATTCCTAGCTCTGATACCACTTGTAGGATCGATTTTACCCTAGAGTGGGGGTGAATAGGGTGATAGTGTAAATTATAAAAATTAATCGCGGAAGCTTATAAAATAATTTTAACACAGATCACAGAACAATAGCAGCACAGATAATAGCAGAATAATAAATGCAGAAATAGAACGACACAGAATTTACCCAGCTTCGGCAAAACCCAGCCTACGTGCTGCCCCCAAGGTTTCTACTAGAAATTAGATAGTCCCTCGCTTACACACGTAAACTCGCGACACCCGCTATTGACTAAATCTAACTCTACGCTCAAAACCCTGCCACAACTCAGCCACTGAGTTGCGAATTCTCAAGCTACGCCACGTAGCTTGTCCCCTAGTCACACGGCTAGAAATTTAAACGGTTTAAAAAGAAAATACAAATTAAAAACAATTTAAAACAATCTAAACTCAAAAACCCTAATTAATAAAATACAAGCCCTTAAAATAACAGGCCGGCCCCACTTTTATATTTTAACTCGTTCCTTTATTTGGAGATGGCGGCCGTTGTTCTCTCGTTCGTTCCTCCTTGCGAAATTAGGGCTTTCCTCCTTGATCCAAATTAGGGCTTTCGAAGAGCCGACTTTTGTTCGATCGAATATATGTTTTCTCGTTACTTGCTTTCGTCGATCGTTTGCCTCACTGTTTTGCTCACGGCTCTTGAATTGATCGAGTTCAATTACAATTTCGGTAAGTACTTTATTTCTTTTGCTTTTCTGGACTTGGCTTGCTTGAACTCAATCGATTTGAGATTGCCGATGATGATTTTTTATATAGGGTTTGTAACCCTAGATTTGCTTCGTATATTCTCTATTTGACTTTGTCAACTGATATTGCTTGATCGTTGATTTTCGTATGGATGTTTATGATGTCACTGACTTCTTCAATCCGTATATACTCGTGTTACTTACTTGACACGGTGTTGATTCAATTTCGTGGTCACCACGATGTTGTTTTGCTTTTGACTTCGGCCATTTCTGATTTCATGAATTACGTGAATTTTTGGTCATCTTCGTCTCTGGCCATATCTGTGTTCATCCCTCTGCTATTTGCATTTACTTCGTTCCACTGTGCTTTTAGTCATGTTGAAATGTGTACATGCTTTATGATATTCTGTTAGCTCTCGAGTCTGTTGGTACTCTATCCATTTGTTTGCACTGCTGACTGTTGCTTTTAACACATCATTTGATCTACTTGCATTTCAGTTGTACAAGATGCTGTCTTCATTTGATTGTTGTAGTTTTTGTATTGTTGAGTTGCCAAATCTTTTGCTCAAGCTCTTTGCACACTGATGCATTCTAATCCTTGCCGTCAGCTTCTTGCTTGTGAAAAATAGTTGCTCATGTGCTTGTCGAATTTTCATGTACACTGTGTCATTTAAAGTTTGTTGTGGTCTTTGTAATTTCACCACCTATGTGTACTTGTGTCGAGGCTACTGTTCTTGCCTTCATCGTGTATATCTCTCTGTTCATCCACTTGCATTCTGGTTTTGGTATCTTCATTATTGAGGCTGGTGTATGTATTGTTTGGGTCTGCTCATGTTACTTGTATCACTGGTTATCTGTTTTGAGTCACTTCATATATGCACTGATGCATACTGCAGCTATGTTTGCTTGTTGGCATCTGATTGCTGTGGCTTCATTTTTATCTGGGTTCGACTTTGACATTAGTTTTTGTAGTTGGTTCCTCACTTTTCAATGTTGCTTGGATATGAAACTTTTTCATGCTTCGCTGTATCTTTATTCATGTTGGTTTAGTTGGTTTTCTTCTGGTTTGTTCACTTCGGTCAGTTTCTTTGAACTGTTAAGAAAGGTTTGACATTGTGAATATACATGATGTCTTGAATTTGAGACCTCGGCAGTTTGGTTTCATTTGGTATCATTTGCGTATCTGCATCACTAACACAGTCTTGCCGCCTCATCAACTTCAAAAGCCAAACAGTTCAAACAAAACATCCCCTCCACATTGCTATTTCATACCCATCACACTGGCATACATTCGACCTGATCATAGTAACAACCATTTGCATACATACCTGATTGCAGCAGCATATATATCTTCATAACAGTCCAAACCTCCATCTGCCATCACTTGCATACCATCTGAAGCTTGATATGCTTAGCTTGTAGTTTATGTGTTCTTGTGCATGTATGTTGTAGTTCTGTATGTATGAGTCGACTTGATTATGCATGGTCAGGTTGCAGTGTTGGCTTGATGGTTTTCTTCTTTGGTTGTATATTAGAATCTGGTTAGATGGAACTGTCCAGTTGAGCTTGTTGACTTCATGTTGCCTTGACTTTGTTTCCAGTGCATTATCTGTTACATGAAACTGTAATGTGAATGTTGCATATGGGTATTTGCAGTTTTGTTTTTCTGGTCTTGGATTTTTGATATTTGCATTTGAACTGTAGCATGGTCGTGGTTTTGAGAATGCGACTTCATCACTGATTTGGTTAACATTGATTTGTTTTGGTGCAACTGCCCTTGTGTTGAATCCAGCTAATAGCTCGGGTTTGACCTTGTGCGCGTGTTGTGATTTTATTTTTATTGCATTTGAGTTGAACCCGGCTTTTCATTTGGGTTTGACCTGTGCTCACCTGTCCCTGTAAATCAATCAAGTGTATATTTCGATGTGCACGGCCTTGTGGCATGTACAGTGATACACTGTGCATGTCACGTTGTTCGTGAATGACGAATTCAAATATGAATGATCACGAACAACCCAAATAACTGAGGCAAATATTATTTTCAAAAACCGTATTTTATTTTATATTGCAAAAATATTTATTTTTCAGTTTTACTGCGTTGGTGAATATTTTTGCAGATTGCTCAGATGCTGGATTCTAACTGTAATGAAGTTGAAGATAAATTATGAGTGTGAGCGATATGTAGTGAGTACTTTTCAAAATTGTAATAAATGTTTGTTTTGAATAAAATTTCTGTTTGAATTCAAATTCTGTGTTATTTAATTTTATTCAGCAAATATTTATTTAATCTATGAAAAATAAAATAGTACATTAACAAATACATTTAAACGAATGTATATATGTTTATTATCATCAAACAAAAATCATATAAGCGCATATTCAACAATCTCCCCCCTTTGATGATAACAAACATATATTTAAGATTTTGAATATGTTAAATGTATTTGATTATTGATATGCTCTTATTGCTCCCCCTATTTAAATGCTTCCTCTCTACACAATACATCCCCTACATATATGCATACAAATAAAAATATGCAAATGAGCCTAGATGCAAATGGAAAATATTTGACCTTTGCTTGATTTTATTTGACAAAATCTTAACTTTTCTCTCCCCCTTTTGTTATCAGCAAAAGAATAATAGTATTAGAGAAAATAGAGATAAAGTGATCGATATTAATTCAACATTAAAACTCAATTGAATATAAATATTAAATTTCAATAAAAAATTAAACAAAAATCATAAATATCTTGTTAGGCGCATATTCCACTTTTAGAATGATGGGAATTATGTCATCATATAAAACCATACAGTTGTGTCTATTTGTGGTATATTTATATCAGGAATTTGAATATCTACTAACCATGCATAACCGTTAGGACTTTTAAATGAGATTAGTAGTATTCCAATTTTATTTAAAAAAAAATGAATTCAAGTATCTTCTAACCATGCATAACCGTGAGGACTTTTAAATGGGATTAGAATCAACTTGTTTATTTTAAACATCAACTTTTGATATGCGTTCCATACATGCATAACCGTGAGGACTTTTAAATGAGCATGGAAGCACATAACAAATTCCAAGTAATTCCCCCATGCATAACCGTGAGGACTTTTAAATGAGAGTGAATACTTTGGTATTTATTTATTATTATTATTATTTACTATATAATTATTTTATTTTATTTTATTTTGTTACTTTTAAGAAGAAATGTAAAAATGAAAAACAAACGATTCCTGTTTAAAGTACTACATATCGACAAACTATATAGAATTTTGATGAGTGATGGTCGTTAGAAATATGATAGATATAGAAATGGTCATGGAATTTTTACCAACAAAAAGTTTTATAACTCTTGTTTAAATTTCTAAAGAAATTTACTAATTATACTGTCTCGAGTCATAATATATGATCAATATTAACGCTCATCACTTTTTCAATCACTATTTTTCTTTTTGATAATCATTAGGGAGTCAGATTAGTCAAAATAGTCATTTAAAATCAAATTCAAAAATAATTATGAAATTAATTTTTCAAAATGACTAATCTGAAAATATGGTCAAAAATGATTTTCGAGAGGGGGTTTTATAAGAAAATTTTCTGCTATTTGAAAATTATTTGAAATAAAAAATATGCAGATATTTTCTTTGAAAAAACGATGCAGTTACTAAATGTCTCAAAAATCACGTTCAACAAGTAATTTTTCTATCAACTAGATTACTAGTGTAATCTGCATCTGAATTTCTTTTTCACTCAAAATCATCATTAATTGAATTTGATTGACCAAACCATGAAGTGTGCACCAAAAATTTCAAAATCAATTTTAACAGCTTTTTAAATGACATTCTTTTGAATTCGAATCGAAGTCGTGTAAATAATCAGACAAATATCATAATGTTAATCTTAGAAGCCATAGGATAAACAACTATATTCAAGAGTTATCATCAGCCATCATTATTATTCCAAACAGATTCTAGAAGTTTCAAAAACATTTCTTAAAATCCTTTTTACAATTTTTAGATGAAAATCTTTAGGATTTTAGTTGAAGTTGTGTAAATAATCAGAAAACCATGAATATAGAGTTAGCCATATTATATCAAAATGTATTATCCAACAAAACACTATTATCAATCCAAATTAATATCTATGAAGTAATTCAAAGAATCTAGAGAATTTTATAGTGTTTTTGGCATAAATATAATTGGCCAACTATTTAGAATAAGTCAGAATCCAAATCATCATCTTTTCATCAATCTCAATATTGGCTGATTTTAATTCAGAATATGGTGCAGATTATCACATTTAATATATCGTTCAAATTAATATACCTTTACCTGTTTTACCTTTACGATATTTTTCATGGTTGTCTATTGTGATTCTGTCACCTTTGAACTGGGCTAAGAAACTTTGCTTTGTCGTCTGTTGTATTTCTGGAACAGCTAAAAATCCAGAGAACTTCAGTATGAGAATTCATGGGAATAAAACTTAGACTTTGTTTCCATTTGTTATTAGAAATGAGCCTCGTAACTGTTTTGTGACAGCCATCCAAAATATTCATGTTGTTCCATTCATATCTGTCAATTAAGTTGGTTCCTTCTAACCATGGATCAAACCATATATCAGTATTAGCTCCATTTACAATTTTTCTGTCTATATGTCCCTTGCACCATTGTCTAGCACGTAGTATGGTCTTTCAAGTATGTGAAGCATTATTATCCATTCTGGCAATATTTACATTGTTATTGTATAATTTCAGCATTAACTTTGTAATTACTCATCCTTCATTATGTATATTTCACATACTATTTGTTGTTGTTTCTTCTTGACTTGTAAATTTCAAAGCTGACTAAATTCAGCTTCTTGAAATGTCTCTTCTTGATTTTCCCGATTCTTTGTTTTCCTCAACTTATGCATTGCTTGCACTTTTCTAGGCTGAGATACACACCAGGTAGTTAGGATTTAAAGTTTTAAACGCATGCAACAATATTCAACACGCTTGTTACTTAGTTAACATATGTTTATTTGATAAATGCAGGTCACAAGCCCCTCCATTGATAAGCCTAGAGTATTGTAGTTGAACATTAATGGCTGTATATATGCCATACAGGTTACATAGAAGATTTTAAATATTAAAGTGACAAATTTTTTTAACATATTTTATATTCTATAGATATGTATGTGGATTTATCTCCAAGTAAGCTCTAATATGCACTTTCTTCCAATCCCTTCATTCAGGTAATTGCATCCCTTTGTTCTTAACCAGTTTATGAAAGAATTTAAATTCTCATTATTTTTCTCATTTTGTTTTTCTAAGTATTCTACAGAGTGAGTTTATGGGAGTATAGATGTGCGCACGTGCACACAAATATAATATTTCTATTTTCATTATGTAAGTTAAGGATAGAAAATGTTTGAGGTGATAGTTCGAACTACAACATGAACGGTATAAAAATTAAACTAAATTAATTAAGTTTTATAATAATTAACTAAATTAACTATTTTTTTATAGAAATTAACTAAGTTTCATCAAACCTAACCAAGTTTTACAAAAAATATTTAAGGTTATGGAAATTAACCAAGTTTTATAAAAACTAAAATTTGTGATCATGCTTGACTTCATATTTTAAAGGATGGTTCATATTTAAATGTTTTAGTTGTTTACTTAATATTTTAAATGCTTCATCACAGCGAATATGGTTCAGACCACAGTCCCATTTACTTCGTATTTTAAGTGCTTTAGCTAATTATTTTGGGCTTAAAATATGTGGTTTCAACTATGGTTCGTGCATGATCAGCGTTTAACATTGTTCCAGGCTAGAGAATCAAATGGTTCAAGGTTAACCATGATTCAACCCTGATTTGTTTGGTTTCTGACACTGCCTGAAAGTATACTTGGAAATTTTTATCTTTATGAAGTAGAACATAAACAAGTACATCAAGTCTATTTGTTATACTTATCTTTTTCTTGTGTATGTTTCTGTCCAGCTTTGTATGCCCAAGTATGCATCAGCTTGTGTGTCCTGCTCAAAATTTTATTTTGTATGTATATAATTCTTACTGTCTCCTAGTAACACAAACCCTTAAGAGTAACCATTGTTCAATCTTTCTTTAAACCGATGTTATTAAGCTTGGTGACTTTTCTCCATTTCGTGTAAAATGTTGTGCAAACTTGACCTTATTCTTATTAAGCATGATGATGTACTTTGGTGGGGCAGTACATTTGAACATGAATGTTACTATCTTTTGCAAGCACACTCCTTTTCTTTGTAATTTATTAGCAAATAAACATGATTTTCAAATTTGCTAAGCTGCTTATTATATATATGGGTTCAATATGTCTGACAATATTCAAGGTGACCTTTTTTAGGGTTTAAATGGAACTATATTATATGACCCTTGCCATAGTCTATTAGATTGCACGACAACATATTGATATAAGGTACTTTTCTATCAGTTCCAACTGCCTTTATTTAATGCATTAAAGTTGTCAGTTTGCAACTGTGCAAGCTCAGCTAGCAACTGAGAATTCAAACTAAGCTCGGTTTGCAACTGAGCATACTGTTGAGAATGCAAAATGAGTATAAAGCTGACCATGCAAAAGATTTTGATTTTTTACAAGTCTCCATCACTTGTGATCATAGAACAATCCTCATTCATGATAAATACTCTCAATTTAAACTGTTCTAACCAATGCATTATGTACTTGGTTATAATCTGAATGGTTAAAATGCGTTGTTATAAGGCAACATTATACATATTAGCACCCATCACTAGGGTGGGGAGATTGTGGTAGAAAAATCATTTGCTGAAGCTGAAAATTTAAGTAGCTGTTCGACTAATTTTTTTAACGACTTAGTTTTAAATCTAATGAGGCACAAGTTAGGCATTACTAAGAAGATAATGCATTTGTGATGTTTTAGTTTGGTTTCGCAAACATGATAAAGCCACATACATATTGTAAATGGTAATAATATCTTGATAAACATAACCAAAGATTGAAAATGTATTATAAAATTATAAATATGAATTAACATATAACAAATAACATAATAAATGTATATAATAAGTATACGAACTAATAAAAATTATATATATATAATAAATATTATACAAACGATACATTTATACTATATCATATATCTGTACATATACACGCAAATCATATAAATTTAATATGTAAATTGCACGCACACACATATATTAAACAAGTATATGAAAAATAATTAAGTTTATGTGTGAAAATATATACTGTTATAAATTATATTACATAGAGGATATCTTTTTAAATTATACACGTATACATTATATAAATTATATATTTGAATAAATATAAATTACATATTTATATGTAAATCATATAAATTATACATTTAAATCTCACACACATATATTACAAATAACGTTGGTGCATGTGTGTATTGTAAATAGTAACACTAGTAGGAGGTGTAATAATAATATTTTGATGAACTGAATCAAAACTTGAAATTGTATTATAGAATTATGTGTATTAATTAATATAAATTACATATGAATTAATATATAACAAATAACATAATAAATGTGTATAATAAGTACATGAATTAATACAAATTATATATATATAATAAATAAATATTATATAAATGATACATATTATATCATATCATATATCTCTACATGTACACGCATATATATCATATCATATATCTCTACATATACATTCAAATCATATAAATCATAGATGTTAATTACATATACATACATATATATAATGTCTCAAATACATATACTAACAGTAATGAGTAATCAGAAATAGTGGTTGTAATAACAATGTCTCGAAAACTTATTAAACCAGAGAATATAAATGTACCATAGAAATATATGTATGAAAATAATACATAAATATATAAGAACTATATATACATATATATATCATGTTAACAATAATATCGCTTTTCATTTGTTCCAGACCACATTTCATGTTGTTACTGCTTGCATCGACTATGTTAAAGACTATATTTTATTGTATTTTCGATTTATTTTTCTATTTGGTGAACTTTTACTTTCCAAGTGGATAGGTAAAGTGCTGCAATAAGTTATGGTTTGAAGTTATTTTTGATGCAAGAGCTACATTTTTGGTTTGTATGTATCACTATTTTTGGTTATTAGCTGCCACTTGTTTTACACTGTTTATAAAATATAATGGACGTACTATATATGTTTTGATCTAAGAATATTACATATTTTGATTATGTAATATTACATGTTGATTATGAGATGTGCAATTAATATAATATGTTGATTATGAAATGTGCGTGTTGATTTAATTGTGTTGGTATATAAATCGTGACCGATGTATATAGAAAAGTAACAAATAAAGGGAGGAAATGCAGAAATAGTAAACGATAGCATTTGTAAAACGCTGTGTAAACTTTCAACAGCATTTCAAAAACACTGTGGTATGCTTTTATAGCGTTTTGGGACCGTCATAAAAGCTTTTTAACAATGGAAAAATACTGTAGAAGGAACATTCATAACAACATATAAAATGCTATGAATAAATATCATGGCAAGAGATAACTGCTGTGAAATACATTTGATAGCAGAATTTGAAAGCTAAGAAAAGTTTTAATCTCATCAAAATAAACGCTATAAAATGTATTAATAACATACACAAAATGCTATTAAAAATGGACTTTTTATAGCGTTTCCTCTATTGCTGTGGTATGTTCTTGATCTATAACTGCATGTCGTTACACAACATGGTTAAAAACACAGTTAAAGCCTTTTACAGTGTTTTTTAAATGCTATTAAAGGTCCTATTTGTTGTAGTGTCCTCATATTTAAACTCCACGTAACGCAAAAGCCGCAATTTTTTTTGTTCAGACCGTGATAACTTCTTCATACTAACTCGGAATCACATGAGACTTCGACCGATGAACTTCCACCTAAATTACGAAAAATATGAAACACTTGGATACTTCATCTTTTGAACACACACTGTAGTTCTCTATGGGGACTGACAATCGTACTTAGAAAATAACAGACTACCACATCCACATACTTGAACTCCGCCCTGTGCAAAAGCCGCTATTTTTTCTATTCAAACTGTAATAACTTCTTCATACTAACTCGAAATCAAGCGAGACTTCGACCGATTATCTCTCACCTAAATTACGGAGAATATGAAGCACTCGGATACTTCATATTATTAACGCACACTGTAGTTTTCCATGGAGACTGACAATAGTACTTAGAAAATAACAGGCTGCCACATCCTCATATTTGAACTCTGCCTAGTGCAGAAGCCGCTTTTTTTTTGTTCAGACTACAGAAACTTCTTTATACTAACTCAGAATCAGGCAAGACATCAACTGATTAACCCCTACCTAAATTACGAGCAATAAGAAATACATAGATACTTCATATTGTTAGCGCACACGGTAGTTCTCCATGGGGACTGATAGTTGTACTTAGAAAATAACAGGCTATCACATCCCCATGTTTGAACTCCGCCTAGTGCAGAAGCCATTATTTTTTTTGTTAAAACTGCAATAACTTTTTTATACTAACTTGGAATCAGATGAGACTTCAGCTGATTAACTCCCACCTAAATTATAGACGATATGGAACATTCAGAGACTTCATATTGTGAACGCACACTGTAGTTCTCCATTGGGGCTGACAGTTCTACTTAGAAAATAACAGGCTACCATATCCACATATTTGAACTCCGCTTTGTGCAAAAGCCGCTATTTTTTTATTCAAACTGCAATAACTTCTTCATACTAACTCGGAATCAAGCGAGACTTTGACCGATTAATTCTCACCTAAATTACAGATAATATGAAACACTTGGATACTTTATATTGTTAACACACAGTGTAGGTCTCCATGGAGACTGAAAATTGTACTTAGAAAATAATAGACTACCACATCCCCATATTTGAACTTTGCCTAGTACAGAAGCCGCTATTTTTTCTGTTCAAACTGCAATAACTTCTTCATACTAACTCGAAAACAGACGAGACTTCGACCGATTAACTCCCACCTAAATTACAGACAATAAGAAACACTCGGATACTTCGTATTATTAACGGTACTGTAGTTCTCCATGGAGACTGACAGTTGTACTTAGAAAATAACATGCTACCACATCTCCATATTTGAATGTTAATGAAAATTATAAATTTTTAAATTTTGATTTTTATCGAAATTCAAAACGTAAAAATTGAAATTAGAATTATTTTATATTTATTTGTTTTTGTTAGTCAAATCAAATTTAAATATTTAAATGGGTTAAATGGGTAACCCACTAATTAAATGGGTTGGGTCATAAATGAGTCAAAAAGAATGGGTCATAAATCAGTTGGGTCAAACTCGACCCAACCCAACCCGTTTGACAGGTCTACTTCAAAGTGAGAAATCATTATTTTATAAAACATTTCTGACAAGTATATCTCACTTTCACAAAATAAAAGATTGAAATTAAGTTGTGAGAAGAGCCGGACGATCGTGGTGATACCTCTTCTTTTGGTGTAAGTGAGGACTTTTGATAGTGAAAATCCAAAGACGAACTTTGATTATGAAGGTAGGATAGAAAGTGCGAACTAGTATAAAATGTCGGTATGATCTTTTATTTGTACATTTATATTGATCCACACATAATTTCATTTGGTATCAAAGAAGGAATTTTTAGAATTTAACATCTTCTGGACAAGCTTCTCAATATGGCTAACGTGAGTTGTAATACGTTTCAAGAGGAATAGTCCACTTAATTGTTCTGGGCTTCAATTCGACAAAAATACATAATCGATTGGCTATTATAAGCTGTTCGATGCTTAGAGTGGGTTTTTTTTAGATGAGCTAAAAGCTTAATTTCAGGCACGTCTTTTTATGTCGGCGACATAAGTTTTCTACGGCTTACCGGGTGGTTCCAAGAGATCAAAGATGATATAAAAATACCTTTATCATCTCCATTATGGCTAACGAGTGGTTTCCACCTTAACCAACTTAGAAAATCATTAGAAGGAAGAATATAGACTGCCACCGCAAAACTGCTCGCAAATCCATTACGAAACGTGGTTTTGTGCTGGATTTACGTTGGGTTACGTCTATTAGTGGAAACCTGGACATAGAAAAACTACGATCGATCCTTGATGCGACTGGCAGTGTAAATTATTTAGTCACATATCCAATTACAAATCAGTTGCAAACTTTGACCAATTTGCGTTAATAAGTCAATGTATTTGTTGCAAATTGGTAATAATACATTGATCGATTTGCAACATTAGCCAATTTAAATACCATCTCAGAGCATAATATCCATCATATATCTATCACAAATACCATGCAAATTCGTCACAAATATGATGCTAATCTATCACATATTCATCGGGAAATTTACTGGCATACAATTGTCACACTAAGCTACATATACATATCAAAATACACTATCTAAATATTGTAAGTGTTGTGTATGTACTATAATGTAGTCATGAGAACCATATATCCAATGACCAAATACTATGCATCACAAAATCAGTCACATTGTATTATTAGAATCATAAAGTTCTCCAAAAATACAAGTCATATACCAAAATGAACAACAACATACATGTTTATATCCAAAATACGCACTTCCACTCGGTTTATATCATACCACACTAACCTAAAGGCAAAGGTGGGAATTGATAAAGTTTAGCATCGTTAAAGCTAGTTGCCTTGACACTATTTTTTGCATTCAAGAGTCTATAAGCTTGCTCTACCCCTAAATGATCATTTAGCTTAGCTACTCTGCCTCCAACCAAGAATTTAGCTTAACCCGTTCAAGAGTCTGGGAACGTTCCAATGCAGTTTGAAGTCGTTCTTTCTAAGAAAAACCTATATGATTCATCTATATGATTCATAATGTATGCTATGATATGGTACTAGACCGGATGCTAATCTTGGAGAAAAACCTTGGACAACCGTAAAATGTATACTTAATTAGGTATTTAAGAAAAACTAAGGATTTATTCCTCATATATGGGAATGGAGACATCCTCATGAAGGGTTATACAAATTCGAGCTTTCAAAGTGATATAAACGATAGTAAATCAATGTCTGGTTATGTCTTTATGCTTAACAGTGGAGACGTTAGTTCGAAAAGTTTCAAGCAAGAAATAGTAGCTGATTCCATGATGGAGGCCGAGTACATCACCCTCAATGAAGCAGTTGAAGAGGCAGTCTAAATGCACAAGTTTTTGAGTAAGCTAGGAGTGATTTCCGATGCCGAGAATCCTATGGCATTGTTTTGCGCTAATAATGCGGCAATGTAGATCGCAAAGGAGCCCAGAGTATATAAGAAGTCACGACAAATTCTTTAGAATTTCCACCTCATTAGAGAACTCATTGATAAAAAAGAGGTCATGATATAGAGGGCAGATACCAAGGACAACTTAGTAGATCTATTACTAAGGGTCTAGCTCGATCGGTTCTCGAGAAGCTGATTGAAGGAATGTGAATGAGATTGTATAATTGGCTCAAAGTGCATGCGGAAGATTGACAGAGTTAGGGGTACGATTTATAGGCAATAATGTAATTTATTGTAAATAGTTAACTTTGTAATCAATTCTTGTTCATAATAAAGGTGTTTTCTTTCTGTTATTTTTACTTATTTTATGTTATAAATAATTAAATGTTTAATTGAAATATATTTACAAGAAAACCCATAAATGGTGTGTTTGTGATATTAATTACAAATAGTTGTAATCATGAATATTGCATCATTATATATTAAACACATCATTTTAAATGTTCTTAGTCGAATCCATCGGGAATGGATATCGAGGTGTCTTTTGAGACTAGAGTACGCAACGCTATCCAAATGTTGGGCAGTATATTACTCACGATTATTGGGAATACCTAGGGGTTGCGTACTGATAGTCATTGGACAACTATGGAATGACTTATTTGGTAGTTTTTTGTTGGTTAATATAATTAAGGTCGACCAGAAAGTATCGATGCGACTGACTAGCACAGTTCTCTCGACTTGAGAATATTGTTAATCTTCGATATGATAGCTCCACTTTGATTATAGTCAAATCATGGCATGTGTTCCATCGAGTGACTATAAGTGAGTCGAGCGGGAGTGTTGGAGGTTAAGCACCATTCAAGAGAGGATTCGTCTCCTCAGTTATATGAGGTTAATATTACGGTCAACTCAAGTCAAGTCAACTCAAAGTCAAAATCTCTTGTTAGAGTACTTTGGTTAATGATAATTATGGTTATTAAAACAAGGACTTTTTGTTTGGAATATAGAGTTATATACGGACGATATTAGAATTTTGACCAATACCAAGTTCCGTAAGTTCAAAGTGATATAGTTCTGACAAGAGAATTGATGTAAAAAATAGTTACAACTAGGCAACACTTAATAAATTAAAATTGGATTCCACCGAAACCAAGTAAGCGATAAATTTGACCAAAATTTAACACCACCTGCTAAGTGACATGTCAACGTTAATATTCGAATTGTTCAATATTAATCGCTCTGAATTTACACCTAAAAGGTCACACAACCGAAACGTTGTATACTCCTTTGAACACCTGATTTAATTAAATTATAATTATTATAAATTAATTAATATTCATGAAATATTAGTCATAAAATTTTATTTGATGTGTTGAACAATATTAAATTGTGTGTTTATAATAGTTATAAATACATTGATTGATATTCGATATCGGTACCCGTTTAAATTGAAACTAAAATGCGACAAATTGTTTTTTAGGGCTTGGACTACGTTTAAGGCTCATATAGGGCATTATGATTTTGGCCAAGAAGTGGCAAAATAAAGGCCGACGAAGGGTTGGTAGGTGGGGTTTGAATGGCTAAAAGGGAAAGAAATGGTAGAGAGAGGAAGAAGGATGTTGATCCATTTTTTGTTCCATTGTCTCTTAACCCTCATTTTCTATAGACTTTTCCCCTCTTCTCCTTGCTAAAATTTTGACTTAAAGTTTCATTCCAAGTACCGAAAAATTCCAAGTTCGAGTACATGTCAAAAACACTTCAATCCAAACAACGGTGGTAGATAATTTGGAATTGGCATCTTTCAAGTTGTGAATCCGATTCAAGGAGCACTCAACATCATTTCAACGTATCATTAATAGGCTTTGGGAAAGTTAATTATTTTATTTACATTCATTCATTAATGTTTAGTTAATTGATATATCATATGATGCTTTGGTAGAAATACTATGAATCTAGTTTATCTATATGTTGTCACATATTTGATGTTTGAAAATATATTAGTGCATATATGCATAAATAAAATTTGTTATCATTTTGAATATATTTGAGCATTGAATTCTCAGCCCAAATAAAAAAAAAACTAAAAATAATTTTTTAATTATTATTATTTAAATGTGCCTCTTTAAATAATAAATCGTTTTCTAAAGAAAAAATTATACAATAGCTATTTTAAAATTTGTAAAATTATACTATTATATAAATATAGTTTGACAGCAATATTTAATTTATTTTAATATATATTATATTTATTTTATATTTAAATATTAATTTAATCCCAATTACCTAACTAGAAATTAATTATATAATCAAATAAATATATATAAATTCTAATAAAATATGAAATGAAGGGAAAATTATATATGATAATAAAAAATAATTTTTAGATTTTATAATTAAGCTTTTGATAATTTTTAGTATTTTTCCAAGCGAGTTTTATATTTAATTATAAATAATATTTAAAAATCGTTTTATAAATAAAAAATAAAAAAATTATCATAAAATTTGTTATATGAGCCGAGAGCTTGATGAAAATTCACATTAATTTATGAACAAAATTTATCGTTATATATATTTATATATTTATATATGTTTCTTAATTAATAAATACTTATATATATATATATAATCTTGAGTTGAAAGTTCCTTATAAAACATATATATTAACTTTTACAATCTATACTAGTTTAAACTTTACGTACGTGCATCTAGTAGTTAGCGTGGATATGTGTTGTAAGTGCAAAAGTTTTGGTAATCACAACGCTTTTATTTCAAGTTGTTTTGTTGGTGGTGTCGGTGGTAAATTGGTAATAAAATTCCGTTGATGGGTGATTGAGAAGGGATGGTGGTGGATGTTACAAACTAATGGTGAATTTTCATTAATGGATAAGGGTATCTTTGGAATTTCAAAACTACACCGTGGAAATGCTAGTCATTGAATTCTCTTTATTGGTAGTAAATATATATATATATATATATATATATATTCAAATATGCTTGTATATTTATAAATACATATTATTTCGACTTATTGATAATAGTATTAATAAAATTATTATTTTATTCTCAAGTTTGCTACAGTAATATACACATAAATATTTATATTTACAATTTTTTATATTAATTATTAAATGATTTTATAATCTAAATTATACACACAGATACCGATATACACATACACACTTAGATAATTTATAATTATTATAACTATTTACATTTATACATATAAATGATATATTTTCACACACACAAACACACACACGGAAATATATATAAATCATTTTGTGCACACATATATTTCATTTAGACAACATGATCAAATACAAGAGGGAGTAACATGTCCATTGTGGTGTAAATCCTAATATCTATATATGTGCATGTTAAACCATATACATATTATTCTATCGCATATGCACGTATACAAATATGCGTATACGATATACATATCCAAATCATATAATATTAATCTTCATTTATAAAGTCAAATAAAATATTGGTTTTGTTTAAAAAGAAATTTTAAAATAGTTCTAAATGGATTAGACTAATTCATGGGCTCAATAAAAATCCAATAAGGAAATTTTTTGAAATTCGTTCTTTAACTCCGCCGCGGGCTACCCAGATTCAACAATTTTGACATGTTCTTCCTCGTGACTTCTTGATTTTGACTGTTTGAGCGATTTAAAAATGAGATCCGACGAACATGATGCATTAATCGTCGTAATTTATATAACTGGTTATTACTCTGCCGTAGTCTAGATACTAAGAAATAAAATTGTTCAAAGAAAACAAATGTGAAGATACAATTAAGCCCTAAGTGAGCTCGTGACACCCTTAAGTCCAACGTCTAACTTTTATTATTAGTCAAATTCTACGATGAAATGTGTTTGTGGGCTAAGGAAAGGGTAATGAAATCTCTCACCTTATGTGAATCGTGGTATTGCCCTTAGAAAAGAAAATAAGATGAGATGAATGCAAAACAAAAATTAAACGTGAATTTACAATGCAACTAAAATGAAGTTTGTTTTTGTTTTTTTTATATATATGCAAATGCAAGCAACCAACAGTGAAATTCAAATTAAAAATAAGAGATGAAAGCATGATACCAGAGCGTGCAGGTTATTTAGCAATTTTTTTTAGCTGCGATTTTTAGCAAAGCAAAGCAGTTTATTTTGATAAGTACTTCTTCATTTTGAATTTCTGCTTTAGCAACCTGAAATGAAAAAAAAGATATGTACAATCTTTCTTTCATTAGTATGAAAGAAGCACTAAAACAAAGGAAGGTCAAAACAGTTGACATCAAAAGAAATAAAACAAAAACAATGAAGGAAAGAACTTGTTTTTTTTTTTGGAATAAAACTATTCAAAAGCTCAAAACAATTCAAAAGAAAAGGGTTTTTTCTAAGAAAAGGAAAAACTCAAAATTACAACTCGAAACAAACTAGTTACCCTAAAAAAATTGGACTTCACCACTTGAACAAACCCGTAATTTCTTTTACCCGACTCAAATAAACATGGTCTCTTCTCTTTCTAAAAAAGAAAAACTGCAGTAACCAAATCGACTTGGTTCTCTCGTCAAAAAGAATAAAAATTATTCCCAGTTCAAATCTTTTTCAATATCTCAAAACTTGTAGTCGAATCCACTAATATCTCGAACTCTTGAATCGAAACTTAAGCTTTGATTGCCGGTGATTGCGTAAGTGGTTGTTTGATTGGGAGGTCGCGAGTTCGGCGTTGTTCGATTTGTGGTTGAAAGTGACGATGTTCGAATTGGGTAGCCGCGGGTTCGAATTGCTGCAGTGGGCTAGCCAGGAAGTGGATGTCGAGGATGGCAATGGAACCAGCGGAGAGGGTGGTCAAACAATGGTTGAAGTGATGGAGGTGAAGTGGGCTTGTGATGAATGATTTCGTTTCAGGCGATGATCTTCGGTCGCGATTGATTGAGTGACTTCGACGTAGGGCACTGCGATGTAGTTCGTGATGTCGGGGGGTGGTTTGATAAGGCACGGCAGTGGTAATTAATGTTTGCTGGAATCGTAGGTTGCAGTGGTAAGCAGCTTTTCTCCCTCTTTTTTTATTGATAGATGCTATTGATTTGCAGTAGTAAAGCTTCAGTCTTGATTTGGCTAAAGGGGAGGATTGTTTCGAGAAGATGTGTGAGATCATGGTTTGAGTTGCGGTGGTTGTTGTCTGTGGCAGAGGTGGTTACGGCAGTAACTCTTTTTTTTTTTTGGTTGAACTGGTAGGTAGGCAGTGTGACTGGTGGTGTACCAAGTTGGTTGATGAAATTGGTGACAGGTTTGTGGATGTTAGTTCGGTGAGGAGGAGATGCACAGTGATAATGAAGTATGGTGATACTATGCATTGTCTTGATGTTGCAGTTTGAATGGCAGTTGATTTTTTTTATCAGCGAAGTGGCAGCAGATGTTGTTTGAAGTGGTTGTGAAAGTGGTCAGGGTGCAGTCGGGTGGTATGGTAGGGGATGTGATGGCAGGGTTAAAACAGGCAGTGGGTAAAGAAGGCGTGGTAGTTGCAGAAGTTATGTAATGGTCAAGAGTTGATTTGAGGAGGTAGTGGATGGTCAGTGGAGTGGACTTGGAGGTATGTAGTGTGAATGACATTGTACAGGGAGCTGTTGTAATGACTTTGGACGGGGGTGGGTTAGAGGCAGGTTTTTTTTTTTTTTTTTTTAAACCCAAGAGAACCGTCGGGCCGGTAAACTTCCGAGGAGGGTATAGTAAAGCCGTCCGCTGATCCAAGCCCCCATACCCCCGGATAAATTTATATAGGATAGAGAAGCGCATGATAGGAATCAAACCTGAGTCTTTTTACCAAAATCTAAGCTTCCTTTCCACTGCGCCGCACCCACGGACGGGTTAGAGGCAGTTCTGTTGTTATGAATTAAGTAATGTTGACAGTGGAAAATGAAGTGGCTGTGATGGAATGTAGCAGAGATGGACAAGGGTTTGGTAATGGCAGTATTGTATTGAAGTATTGTATTGTAGCTGAGGGTTTGAAAGTGAATGTTGAACTGTCAGGGAACAGAGGGGAGGTTTTGGCAACTGATAGTGGGTAAGCCAGTAATAGAGGCTTGTTGGTATGGGAGATATGAATAGTGATGAGAACAAAGACTGCAACAGAAAATGTAAGCAGTGCAGAAAAATGCAATGTAACAGTGTCTTTTTTTAAAATTGTAAATGGAAAATGTAATTGAAAAGGAAGGAATAAAATTGAAGATGAATGCAATGTTCTTTTTTGTTTTCAAATTTCTATAATTTATCATTTTAAAATTATTCTACTCAATTTCTTACACTATTTTACATTCAAAACCAATTTTTCAACAAAATTTACAATTATTACAAATCTATTCGCACTTCTGTGCTAATATATTACATTCAAGCCCATAAATTTAAACTAACCATAAATTTAAATTAACTGCATAATTCAATATTTAAAACGTTCATAAACTTAGCAAATATTTAATCCATCAAATAAATCCTAAAAGATGACAATTTCAATGTGTATATCTTAGTCGCATCAACAAATTGATAAAATTAATTTTTCATTTAGATTCAAAGCATATGAATTATAACATAAATTATATACATTAAAAATAATAATAAATTTATTTTATAATTCGTTTGTCTAAATGTAGTTATGTATTGCATTAAAAATTTCCATTTTTAACTTCAAATACTTACATTTTAAATTTTCTACAATTACTTACAAACTCTTCTCAATTCTCTACTAGTATTTTATATTAAAGTCTGTATATTTAACTAATTTTGCAATATTAAATCCAAGGTATTTAAATAAAGGGGGAATTAATTTAAAGGACAAAGATTTGTATATTTTTTGCCTCCAGGACACGACCTCAATATTTTTATCACAAAGACAAACATTCTTCTAAAAATTATTCATAAGGACAAACATTTTCCAAAATTATTCATAAGGACAACAAAACTGCTACCGAGCTAAAAACTGATACCTAAAAAATGCTACCGATAACTACAAACTGATACCTAAAAACTGCTATCAATAACTAAAAACTGATACCTACAGAAAGTTGTCCTTCAGGATAAAATATTAAAGGTCTGTACTTGAGGCTAAAAAGCTGTGAAATTTTGTCGTTTACAATAATTTCTTGTTAAATAAATTCACTTAACTAATATTCATTAATTCATCTAACAAATCCTAAAAAATAATCTAAATATATATACAGTACTCGTATATATGAGCAAAAATGATATAATTATTTTTTTATTTCGATGTAAAGACATATAAATCACGTAATATAAAATGTATACATAAATAATAACATTTTTTTATTTATAATTCATTTATCTTAAAAAATTATCATATATTGCATAACTAAATTTAGTTGCTAACAACCTTTAAAGGATAAATTTATATTTTTAAAAAAATTGCAATGTGAACGCACGTATTACACCGTAAAAATTAAGTTATACAAAATTATCTTTTAACATGATATTAAACCTTACCAAATTCCTAACTCAAGTAATGCTACATAACAATTATTTTGCAATCATCAAAATTGTAAACATGACTTCCTTACACCAAAATGAAATCTATGGTTGGTAGCAAAGTCAAAATTGTTTAATAATCATATAGATAAGCTAGCCATAATATGCTCCTCTCATCTACAATTACATACAGAACTATTCTCAATTTTGTCCTACTTTTTTACATTCAATTCCTTATAAATTATTTAAATAAATTCAATTATGTAATATTCATTAATTCATTTGTAAATCCTAAAAAACAATCTAATATATATGCAACATTCATATTAACAGAAATGGTAAAGTTTTTTTTTCATTCATATATAAAAATGTGCATATATAATAATACATATTTGAGTTAGAAAATTAATTCTCGCATAGATATATAATTAGCAAAGATTGAACTTTCAACCTTACATCTGAGCATCCTATGTCATTTTAATTCGAAATTTATCTATCTCAATAAATTGATAATGTATTGCATAAAATTCTGCTTTTAACAATAACTAAAATATAAATATCATTTTTACTAACATTACCGTGTGCAACGAACGGGTTACATACTAGTGCAAATGGAAAATAAAATAAAAACAAGCACACAACACGATGTCACCAAAAATCACAAAACACACAGTATATATATATATATATATATATATATATATATATTAAAAAAATAAAACACACAAAAATAAAAAAACTAATTCGAAGAATAGAGAATTAAAATCAAAACAATTCTCCGGCAACGGAGCCAAAAACTTGTTAATCGGCTGATTTTCTATCGGTTTAGAAAATAGTCGAAATTTTTTGAAATAAATTTACCGCAAACGCACGGTGTAAGAATGTAGCACGTATGCGAGTATGGGTCGATCCACAGGGAGATTTTAAGATTTTAAAAATCTATTCAATCAAATTAGACCAAATGAAGGAGAAATTGTTAACTAGAAACAAAAACTAGAGTTGAAATGTGATTTGAAAACTATTGAACTAGAGAACAATTTAGGGATAAATCCACTCTTATATTTTCGTAAATCAACAAACAATAATTTAGGATCTCTAGCTTTGATATTAAGTAAAATAATTATTGTATTTATCATAAGCATGGTTTGTTTATGTTATTAATTAACATAACTCAAACCATCAAACTATAATAAAACAAATAAACCACTTATCATTTCTCATGAAAATGAAGCCAAAGCAAAAGCTATTTTAAGTACGATCTATTTGCTATTGTAACTAGTAATATAGATCATCAAATTTCATTTTTACTTTCATTTCAAAATCAAAAATTAATTAGCAAATGATGATGTAAATTGTGTTTATGTTGAATAAGAATAACTCATTTGCATAAGCAATATAAGCTATCAAGCCCACTTGTATAAACTTATATCAAAATTCACTGTCGAATATGCGATTATATGATTTTTGTTTGATGATAATAAACATATATATATATATATATATATTCATTTAAATGTATTTGTTAATGTACTATTTTATTAAATAAATATTTGCTGAATAAAATAAATAACACAAAATTTGAATTCAAACAAATATTTATTATAATTTTTTGTATAGTACAAATTTCAAACTCTCACTATATACAACTTCAATTATAATACAAGTTTTGATTACATCACAATTTCACATTCACATTGCATCTCACTACATATCACTCATTCACTTAACTCGTACTGATCTTCAAGTTCATTCTAATGTGAATCCAGCATCTGAGAAATCTGCAGAAATATACATTGACGCAGTAAAATTGAAAATAAAATATTTTTGCAGTATAAAATAAAATGTGGATTTTGAAAATAATATTTTCCTCAGTTATTTGGGTTGTTCGTCGTCATTTAATTTTGAATTCATCATACACGAACAGCTTGTGATATTTTAGTGTATCACTGTATATGCCACAAGGCCGTGCACACCGATATATACACTTGATAGAATTACAGGGACATGTGAGCACAGGTCAAACCCAAAACGCCGGGTTCAACTCAAGTGCAATAAAAATAATATCACGACACAAGCACAAGGTCAAACCCGAACTTTAAGCTGGATTCAACTCAGGTGCGCTACAAAACATCATAAAACTGTCGAGCATAAAATTCAAATTCAACCAAACAGTGCAGTGATAAATATGCAACCAAATGCCACCAAGTGAATATGATAACACAACACATCAAATAAAACAGTACCAACATAAGTAAGTGAGACAAGACTACACAGTCAAGTGCATGACCATCGAACTAAGTCAGAAACCCACAGTAACAAGTTCAACATGAAGGCCAGAGTGTACATAAAACATATACGCAAACTGCCCCGAATGGTACAAGTTAAAGACTGCAACACTACGGCAACTACAAGTGACAGAAGTGTGAAACTAAACCACAAAGAAGTCAATGCAAATGCAACATGCATGCTACAGGTCTGGAACTCAAAGGCAATCACAAATCTCAACTAAAACTCCGAAGTACACATGAAGTATACAAGCAAAACTCAAACCAGAGGCAACTGGCAACAACTACAACAATGAATTAGAGATTACAAAACCAAAACATCAACTAAGTTCAAATGGTCAAGATAGCTACAACACAAATGCAAACTGCCTTACATATGCTCAAGCAATACATGAACAAAATAGTTCAGGCATGCACAACAGAGATGAGCAAGTGCACCACTAACCATACAGCAAAACCAATACTAAAGTGAAGCCACCAATAGAACCAGACACAAATCAAGCAAGTGCAGACTCAAGTGATATAAGTTCGAACAAAGCATGCACAACCAGAGCTCAATACATGTGAACTCAACTGGATAGTACAAGTTAAAGACATGAGCAATGCAAGCAAGACAAGGCTGCGAGTTCAAAAGCAATACAATATGAATCATATCAGTGAACATATATAAGCACTGAAACAAAACAGCAAACTAGGCTACTACATAACACAGCAGCAACCAAAATTAATGCAACAGTGACAAATAAATATGTACACAAACACATATCAGCTCATATGCAAACAGTTCAAAGTCGAAGGCTTAACACATATGTTGAACAAGACAAAGTGAGAGAACCAGTAAATGGCACAACAAACCAAATCAACATGAACCAGATGGAACTGCAACAGCAGGAATGAGCACAACATCTACCCAGTGAACGAAGTGCACATGAATGCACAATGAAAATTCACAAACAAGTCAAGTATGCTGCAGGTTGCAAATAGGCAATAAACACAAGTGACCGAAGTCAAAGTACCAGAAAAATTCAAAGCCAAGAAATCGCAACTTCAAAGTCGTTTAAATCATGTAATAGTTTTGAACAAGTCGTAAGAAACAAATTCAAATCACTGGTCGAGATAAATCAACATCGTCAAACTAGAATCAATGTCGTGATGACTAAGAAATCAAACGAGTCAGAATCGAAGCCGTGTGAATCAAGCTACCAGGAGTTATACGAAACTGACAAAGTCAGATAAACCATCAACATCAAAACAAAATCGAATGGCCGTGATGAATAAATTGACAAATTCAAATAAATGAATACGAACGAAAATCAAGGGTTGCGAACCCTATATAAAAACCCAATCATCATCAACTTTCAATCAATCGAGTTCAAGCAAGCATAACAGAAAAGCAAAAGTAATAAATCACATACCAAATCACCGAACTCGATCAAGAAGGAGCAGCCATGTGCAGAGTACAATCGATCGTTAAGCAATCATGAAAAACAATCCACCTGATCGAACTAATCAAAGTCGGCAGCTTTGAAAAATCACGAAGCCCTAATTTGGAACGAAGAAGAATAAAAAGGAACGAGCCATTTTTTACAGAGCAAAGCCGGCCGTATAATAGAAAGAAAAAGGAATTAAATTTATCACTTGTGTGGGCCGGCCGTGTTTTATTTTAAAGGCTATAATTATTAGTGTTTTGGGTTCTTTTGTTTTTAAATTGTTTTTAAATTTGTATTTCTCTTTTAAACGTTGTAATTACTAGTCGTGTGACTAGAGGACAAACTACGTGGCGTAGTTTGAGAATTCGCAACTCAGCGGCTGAGTTGTGGCAGGGTTTTGAGCGTAGAGTTATGTTAGTCAGTAGCGGATGTCGCGAGTTTACGTGTGTAAGCGTGTGACTACTTAATTTCTAGTAGAAATCTTGGGGGCAGCACGTAGGCAGGGTTTTGTCGAAACTGGATAAATTTTGTGTCGTTCTATTTCTGCATTTATTACTACTATTATTTATGCTGCTATAATTTCGATATATCTGTGTTGAAATAATTTTATACACTACACCAAATAGACAATTTTGTAACACTTTTCCGCTTTAAATTTGTAACGGTAATAACCATGACAAATTCCTTACAGATATTTCCGTGACAAACGTTTGTCACGGTTATTACTGTTACCAATTCAGGTAATTTCGTAAATAGTTAATAGTAATATGGATAGGATTGTAATTTTACCTTCTATTATTATTCAGCCCATTTCTCACGGTTAACAACAGTTAACATTTCATCTTTTATTTTATTTCCTCTATCGTTTTAGGGTTATCGCCTCTTCGATTGCTCTACCGCCGCCTTCGCCATTCTACCACTGCCTCCGCTGTTCTACCATCGCCTTCTGCTACCACCTCCATTGTTCTGCCACCGCCTTCTGCTATCGCCTCCGTCATTCTGCCACCACCTCCACTGTTTATTTTCAACCAATTTGACGAAGTCAAAAGAAGGTTAGGGCTAGATTTCTATTTCGGTAATTGATTGCAACTTAATTTTTAATTCCAAATTAGGTATTTACTTCAATTTTAGCTTTAACTTATTTTGTCATCACTGATTTGTGCTTTGCTATGGGATTAAAATCCAAATGGTGATTCTACATATTGAATGGAACCAGAGTGTGATAAGCTGATGATGGCTTCCATTAATAAGAATTATGTTGATATGGATGAATATCCCGTTACCACTGAGCTCCAGGTCTTTCTTTTCATTTCTTTTTGTGTAGGTAACGTAATAACATTCACATGTTTCTTAATTATCAAACCAAAATTGATCCAGGCAGGTTGGGTTGAACTATCAAATACCCATGGATCAATAAATAAATAAATAATGTTGATACTTATTTGATTCTTCGATTATATACAATATGTGTTTTTATTCTATTCAAAAATGTTTGGTTCATTTTACCAGTACCATCACATGCAGTTCACGTGAGTCATAATTCTATCCTTTCTATTCTATTCCGCTGACAAAGTCTGTATAAGTTCACCAAGGAGATGGATCTTAACTGGTTGGAACTTTCCAGCAAAGAGATACTGTATTTCCAACTTCTAAGCTGGTGAATGCAATAGAATTGTCGAGTAAATGAAAGGGTGGAGGAACATAATTTTATTATTACATACATTTTATGTAAAGAACTACGAATATAGAATATATACAATTATTTATTAGCTATTGAAACGTTGTTTTATGATTAAGATAGGTTTGGTTCTTTTTTCTTGATATAGGCTTCATCCAAATATTTGCACTATTAGCAGAGATCAAGCAAACTGTAGAATCACCTTACCATATTGAACATAAAATTCTAGGTAATATTAGGTACTTCAGCATATGATGACCAATCGTGGAGAGATGGTTACTGATAAAGAGATCGAGAAGATCATATAAGAGGTCAATGTTGATGGTTTTGGAAAAATCAACTATGAAGAGTTTGTTAAGGTAGTCTTGGCCTTATGTAGGTTTTTTCTTCTTGGTTTTGTGATTTATTATTATGATTCTGGTTTATGTTTCATGATTTTTTATATAATTTGTGTGGTTTTAAGCAATGTGCGTTAGGATTTTATATAGACTGAATGAAAATATTTTGTGCTGAAGTTGAATCATTTAACTTAAAAATGGTAACAATTGACTGTACATGTGACAGTTGCCAAATTGAGTTTTACACTCCTGTCAGATTGAATATCAAAATTATTACAAATCATATTTTTTTTGAGTGGATATGCTATGTAAATTATGATTAAATAACTAAAAGTTTGATGAAATGAAATAATAAATTATTTTTCTTTTATTCCAAACTCAGAGTGATTTATGTTTCAACCAAGTCAATTGCACAAATAAATAGATACGGGTAAACATGGTCAACAAATATCCAACGAACAAGGCCACATAAATTTGTAATGATAAATTATGAATTCGTTACCACAATTTATATCCAACGAACAAGGCCACATAAATTTGTAATGATAAATTATGAATTCGTTACCACAATTTTTATATAAGTACATTGTCTTTGAGAGTTGAAGATTACAATTAATCTTAGAAATCGGTATGTAATAATGTATTGAAATAAATAAAGTTCCATTTGTTATGGTTCTACTAAGTTGTGTTTGTTAAAATGACACATCTGTACTATTTTTATTTTTCATCCTTTTCCCCCTAATTGTTTAAATTTGAAAGCATATACTTATCAAATATTCTTTTCTTCCCCCAATTTTAAGATGTTAACTGAGCAGATTTCTTAGCATTTATTGAATAAAAATTGGTAGGGTTATGAATATTATTATGGACTATAAATGCAAACCTGATAGATTTTCGCCAATTTCAATAACTTTATATAGTTTTGTTGTGAACGCCCTTTCTTTTAGTGGTTGGATTTAGTTTGTGATCAACAATTTTTTGAACAGCCATGTGCGCAAAGCATGAAGTTCATATTGAATGATGGCGCCAGGTTGAAAAGGACAAGCTCATATTGAAGATGAAGGAAAAGCTCTTCTAAACAACATGAAGTTCAGAAAACGGAATTTGAAATAAGAAGACAAACATGAGCAACTAGAGGAGGAATCTCCAAAATATTCTTTGCTCCAGGAACACTGTAAACAAGCTTTCCAAGAGTAACAGGATCAGGCTTTGCAATATCACCAATCTCATTCATATCACAGTCGGCTTCGGCTTCAACAAACACAGTGTCTTCTCCATTACAGTCAACTGTAACTTTCATTTCTGTACTAATGGTTAATCTTCCAGCTAAAGGGTAATAGTGCACCAAAACCTTTGATAATGACTCTTTCATCACTTCTGCTGCTAACTCATTTCCCTTGTCTTTTGCTTTAAAACAGTATATCATTTGCACTATAACTGCAATATTTTGGTCGAGATTAGAGACATAGTATAAACCATTAGGCGTTTCTTCATATGGCTGAATTAAAATAGGCTCCCCTTGCTTTACATTGACTATCTTCCACAGTTGCAACCTGAGGAAAAAAAAGGCAAAAATATGTGGTATTAAGTTTTTGTGTAAGAAAATAAAAATAGAAAAATGAATAAAATGGCACCATCATTTAGGAGTATTGATCGATAATGGGTTATTGTGTGCCGGGAATGAAATGGGTTGCAGATTAAATACATACATATAGCTATGCTAACTCATTTATAGCTTTTCATGTTTCCTAGAATTATATTAACACGATTGAATGATGACACCAGGTTGAAAAGGACAAGCTCATATTGAAGATGGAATCAGCTCAGAGTGGAAAAAACAGCATCGGAGATTGATAATGCAGAGAGTATGCAGGTAAATATACACCTTTTTGACATAATGTTTGTTTTCAAACCAATTATTATTTATCATTTTGTTTAATTTCCTTTCGTATTGTTTTATTTATAAAAAAAGGAATACGACCTAGTGAAGAATTGTGTTTCAAAGATCCAACAGTTAGAGGCAGAGCTTTTGCGCGCTCAGACTATTATAAATTCTAAAAAAGAGAGTCGTAGTGCATATATTGGAGTGGAGAAGGATAACTTTCCATCAAACTTAGACGACCTAGCATCTGAGTTGCAAATTGATGCTATAGATGTGTCAAGTAAGATTTATCCCATTATTCAATTTGTTAATGTTTAAATATCCGACTAGGCACTTCTAAGAGTTCAAAACTTCAGATAGTGTTTAAACATAATTTCATAAAATTTTACGTCGGACTATCTAGTGATGAGAGCCTTCATGTTGCTATTCCCACTTTTTTGCGGGTGAACTTAAAGAAGAGGAGAAGGAAATTGAACATTCTTCTTTACAAGATAAATTTGATAAAGAGCTTCAAGAATTAGATAAACGACTTGAGCAGAAAGAGGTTTCTTTTTTTCTTTCTGGATCTTTTTTTTCCTTTTTTTTCTTATGCATTTTTACACTGCGACCTAAATCATCGATCTTCCATATTTGTTGAATATCTTTTGGGTGCATTGAATATCTTTTACCATGCTGAAGTAACCCATTATGTGATCAAGCAAACTGCAGAATCCCGAACTGTTTTTCATTCATTTATTTTCAGGTGGGGTTGCTCTATTTACTCGATCATGCAGTACATTAAGTCGTGAAGGGATCCGTGTTAATGTCCTTTTTCTCGAGGTGTAATTTAATAAAATTCATTATTTCTTTTCATTTTAAGAGTTAAATAACCATATGCTTAAAAAATATTCTTATGTACTTGATGCAATGTGCTGATTTCATGCAGTTTGTGGATACCGAAATAATATCCGAGAACAGATGAGAACCCACTAGCTAACGGTACATCTCAGCAAATATATGTGTTGTCGAATTCTTTATTAGACATGTCATGTTTTTGACACATAAGGTTCTTTGTGATACACATAAGGTTCTTTGTGATACATATGTGGTTTTGTAGTTTGGTCGGAGTGTCGCATTCGTTGTTTGTAAGCTTTAAAATATTTTGTAATAGTGAAACTTGAAGTTTTCACAATGAACTTTGTAGAATGTGATATGAACTAATTAGTATGTATAATTTTCTTTACAATTTGATGATTTAGTTTTGTAAATTAGGTTTCACGTTTGTTATTGCTATAAATTTGAATTTGTATAATTGAATGAAATAATATGCGATTATAATATAAGATCCGGAATGAGATATGGCTGAATGAAATACTATTAGATGTTGAATAAAATATGGTTCTGTTTAATGTGTTCAGATGTGAAGATGCATTGAGTTTAATGTGTTCAGTTGTGATAAAATATTGGTGCTATATAGTTTGTTTGATATTGTTTTAGTTATCACGGTTATAAGTGTTAGAAAATAACCTTTCGTAATGGTTATAACTGTGATATAATTTGCATTTGTCACGGTTATAAGTGTTAGAGTTTTCTTTTTGGTAATGGTTATAAATGTTAGAAACTATTGTTCTGTCACGGTTATAAGTGTGATACTATCTAAATTTTTCACGGTTATAAGCGTTAGTAATAACCATTTTATCATGATTATAACCGTGAGTAAATACTATTCTGTCACGGTTATAAGTGTGATAATATCTAAATTTATAACGGTTATAAGCGTGAGAAATTACTATTTTTATCACAGGTATAACCGTGAGCAAAAGTGTGACTGAATTTGCCCACGATAGCTATTTTCACGGTTATAACCGTAACAAATTAGTTTTGTCACGCTTATAACCGTAAGGAAATTGCCTTTCTGGTGTTGTGATAAGCTTCCGTAACAATTTTTATAATTAACAGTATCACCCTGTTCGCCCCCTCTAAGGTGAAATCGATCCTACATTCACTTCATGAAGCACAAATCAAATGAGATCATAAATTATAAAAATGTTGAAATTACATAAAGTTGGAGAGCTTCATCACCCTTAAATTGAAGGGGTTTAGCTACTCATTGTATTATCAAATGAACACTTGTAAATTTCAACATAAAAAGGCAAAGAAATGAAACTAAGCAATGGTAGAGAGAGATTAACTACTAATTACTTGCATAAAAATAAAGATACACTTCTTGCATGAATGTAAATCTAAGCTATGAATATTAAAAGAAAGAGAGCACAGAAATAAGCATTAACATAAAAGCAAAGAAAAACATGTAGAAAAGAGAGGAGAAAAAGGCTTGGAAACCATTTTTATTTCATTCAACATAGAGCTTACAACTTACTTTCTTAATTTCCTAACAAATATGAAAGAGTAGAATATTGTTCATGTATATAAGAGGGCTATTTATAGATGAATAAAACCCTAATTCTATTTTTAGAAGCTTCCTAAAATTCCCTTTAGGAAGTGTGGCCACCAAATAACCATTATCCACTAATTAATCCATCATTTAATGTGCATGAAGTTTTAATCTCCACTTAGTTGTCCATTAGCTTCTAATTGTAGATTTAGGCAAGTGGGTGGGGTCCTCTATGCTCATGGTCTTGAATTATTTTCCTCTTCTTTCCTTTGTATTCGTTTTGTGCATGCATGTATCTTGTATAAGCCTCTTCCATATGCATCCAAATTCCTATAAAAGTTATCCAAAAATGTCCAAGTTAAAATTATCAAATTTACACATGCACAAAAATGACCATTTTACCCATGAATGAATATGAATATATGATGATTTGAAAATAATTGAACTATGGTTTTAAACATGTTAAAATGCTCAAATATGCCTTTTATTTAAATAAAAATAGACAAACTATGAATGTAAATATATGCACATTTACGTGCACATCAATTAATTTGCCTATACGTAGCAAACTTTCATCACGTGGGAAAAGACATTTTGGCCAATCTACTCAATTTTTGGATTTTTGATTGATTTTATAAGATAACTCTATTAAAATCAATCAATTTAAATCTCATTGTAATTTGGTTGTAACAGCAAGATCCGTCAATAAAAAATTATAAGTGGATGTGAGCCACAGAATTCGCCGAACCGCCATAAAAGTCTTGTGTATCCTCCCTTTCTCTTTTTTATTTCTTTTATTTTAATTCGTTTTCAACCTTTAAGGGTGTTAAACCAACTTTTTGGCTAACAGATAGCGATGAATTTGGTGGTGGCGATGGATTAAAAGAGGTCGGTTAGGGTTATGTGATACTGAAAATTTTGAATTTTAGGGAGCATTGTTGGTGGGAATGACAACGACGTAATCAGTTATGTTTTGGGGATGATGGAGTAACGGTAGTTATGGAGGAGCAAATTCAAATCGGGGGATGAAAAGATAATTGTAGTAAAGATAATATCTAGTGTCATTTTACATTTTTTTTAAAATAAACTAATTTTGTATATATCCGCTTATATTGTAATTTTGTATAAGCATTACATGAATTGTAGCACTATTTGTGAATAAAGGATTTATATTATAAGGTTTTAATGTTATTTTATAGTAGTACTATATGAATTATAGTAGCAAGCTATGAATTGTAGTAGAAATTTTGCGAACAGTAACAGTATTTTTTAGAATGAATAAATGTGTAGTAAAGCTCAAAATACTATTTTACACTAGCATTTACAAATTATAGTAGAAATTTATGCACTATAGTAGCATTTTATGATTTGTAGTAGCATTTTATTTTTCATAATAGCATTCTATAAACTGTAATATTATTTTTTAGGCGAGATATGTATATTTTATATTACAGTTCAATTTTATAATAGCATTTTATCAACCATAACAATATTTTTAGATTAATTAAATATATCTGTCAGCTCATAACGTTATTTACCTGTGCAATTTTAAAGCAAGTCTTTTTAGTTGTACATTTAGTGGTACTTTATGACTTCTATAAAAGTAATATCATTTTTATTTTATTTTTGAAATTTTGTAATGCTATTTTTATAAATTATTTTAAAACTCTCTACATTGTCGTATTTGTGTATTTGCTAAATTTATATATATATATATATATATATATATATATATATATATATTCCCAATTTTACTGCGTAGAAGCATGTTTAAATACCACCGCTTAGAAAGTTTGGTATTTGTTGAAAAATATGTATTCCCTCTATTATTTAGTTTCTCTTTGTAGTTGCATTTCATGTTTGAATCATACCACATAATAGCATTTTGTGTTCGCCAAATAAATAAATAATATTTATTTTTGGATCATACACAATATTAGCATTTTATGTTTAAATGTTATCGCTTAATAGTGTTTTGTACTTGCTGTTATTTTTAAAAAATAATATTTACGTATAGTGATGTAATGTAGTATCAGTTTGCATTTGTTGGTAATTTTTTATTGTAATTGATGATTGAAGAGTAGGTTGGGATGGAAAATGATGCAATGGTGTGGTGGAGGATGTACTGACGCGGTAGGTAGTGAGAAGAGACATCGATTTCTTTGCTAGGGTTAAAGTTTCAAGGTTTAGGAATAACTTGATTATCGACTTACGACGGCTGATGCTGTGGTGGTTGGTAGACTTGCCTTCTACTAGGATTTTATGATTTTTGTAAATATGATATCATTTTTATTTTTGCAATTTTATAACACTGTTTTTTCATAAATTATTTCGTAACGCTGCCACATTGTAACATTTTGTATTTATTGAGCTAAAAGAAAGAATATATCATTTATTTTGAGAATTCTAATTAAATTTGTCATGAATGCTAAAAGTTGATATGTCATTTCTTTCAAGTGAATTTTGGACGATAGTTTGTCCATGTGGTTGATTTTGAAAGTTGATACCTTTGACCTAAAATTCACTTCATCTTTGTTTTTGAAATATTTAAAATGGATATTGTTAGAAATTATGATTTTATTTTTTAAAATATTGAAAATGGATGCTGTTAGACAACTTATTAAATTTTGATTTCATGGTAAAACAAATCATTAATTTGACTTTTTCATAAAAATGTTGTTGCGGTTCAAAGATTAGAAACGACGGTTCAATTGAGTGTGGGTATGATATTAAATGGTGCTAATTTATTTGACTGTGAATAAAAAAGATTGTGATTATTCAAGAGGAGAAAAAAAAATGAAAGTGGATAAGAAAGCGTATGTAACTACCGTAACTATAATCAAATTCTGCATGAGTTGTTGATTCCTTTTGGTTTTAACCGGCAATTAAGCTGCTTTAACATTAAGTCATTAACCGGAGAGCCCACGTGCCTAAATAAAATGCAATTGAACAAGAATAACTAAATAGGTTTACCCACGTCTATAAAATAAAGCCCAAACAATGGAGTAATAGATTTATAACCACTGAACAAACTGAAGTATATATAAAAAAACCGAAAGTGACGGCAGAAGAGTTAATAACCCTCATCCTTTTTTACGTTATAATGATTTTTTATACTTCTCCTTCTACTCGTTTGGTGAGTTATCAATAAATCCTTTTTTAGGGGGGGAAAAAAGGGTTTTTCCTCTTTTAGAATCTCAAATTTCTCCCCTTTTTTCACATATGTTTGTTAGCTTATTTTTGCTCCTGATTTAACAGAGTGCTCGAATGATCGGTCGCGGACGCCGTCGGAGGCAACGTCGTCCGAATCGTCGAACAGCAAAAGTCGAGGAATCCACTAGCTGTAGCAAAAACAAATTTTACGTTCGTAAACGTCGCAAGGATCAAGATATCACGAAAAAGGGCGCAGGTATTTACTTTCTAATGATTGCTAACTCCATATGTTATCTCAAACAACAAACAATAGGACTGATAGATCGTGTTATTCATTTAGTTTACGACAGTGCTGCAGTAGACGGCGTAACGTGTGAGATACTAAGCAGACTACCAGTGAGGTCACTTACCCGATTCAAGTGTGTATGTAAACAATGGCTGTTGTTAGTTGAAAAGGATTCCTTTTTTAAAGATTTACACCTTACTCATTCAAAATCACGTCTGAAATACTTTTGTATTGTTCAACAACCATCAGAGAGTTCCTCTAAACATGGACCTTCTAAGAAGGTGTTTTTGGTGACAGCTGACTGCTTATCCCACGATTATGTTGTAAACATTGATAACATAAGGGAGGTGGAAGTGCCGTATCATGCTAGTTTTTTTGGTCCTTTAAATGGTTTGGTTGGCTTCTATGACTCACGACGCTACGCTGGTATTCGCATATTGAACGTCTGTACCCAAGAAACAATTACACCATGGATGGAATCAGCATTAGTACGGAAATACAAATCGCAGGATGAATTTGAAGTATGGAACGTAAACTGTCAATTAGGATTTGATCCCATCACCAAAAAACACAAAGTGGTTTGCATATGTAAAATTAGACATTCCGACCGTGCTTATGGTATATTTTGTGAGGTTTTGGCTATAGGTGACAATGAGTGGAGGATTTGTGAGGTTCCATCTACCATGATTGATGAGTTCAGACCTATTAGGGGTTCTGTTTATGTGAATGGTTCTATATATTTTAGCACAGTAAGCTTACGTGGGAATAATGATGGTGGAATTTTGGTATTTGATGTGGGTTCGGAGAACTTTAGATCAATCACAATCCCTGATTTTAGTGTTGATCGCCCTGTAGTTTACACTGGTCGCAGTTCTTTTGATGTTGATTTATTCGAAATGGATGATCACTTGGCCTTTTTTGTAGAATTGAGAGTTATAAGGTGAGAATATGGATATATGATGATGATGACACTACAAGGGGAGGGGGGATTTCCGACGGCTGAAAACCGTCGGCGGCCGTCGGAAGCCGTCGGCGGCCGTCGGAAAAAGCCGTCGGAAATGAAGGCGTCGGGGAGCAGTATTTCCGACGGCTACCGACGGGTGATGCCGTATACATTATCGACGGTTTCCGGCGGTTTCCGGCGGTTTCCGACGGCTTCCGACGGCCGTCGGAAACCGTCGGAAACCGTCGGAAATCAGGCCAATAAGCCGTCGGAACCCGTCGGAAACCGCCGGAAAATTTCGACCAATAAGCCGTCGAGAGCCGTCGGAAGCCGTCGGAAACCTGTTGTTTTTTTTTAAAATCTGCTGCAAATAGAGCCTTCCAACCACATTTCTCTTCCAAACACTACAATATCAATACTGCACAATCAAATAAACAATAATCCAACCAAACATGCAAACCAATACTCCAAAATATTCAATAGACACAGAAATAAACTAAATTAGAATAAAAATAAAATACAAAATATACATAACATTCCAACATTAACAATAATACTAACAATAACTGTTCTAATCATGCATATCCTGATACAGCTACAGAACCAAGTGTATTATACATAATTATACATATCAACAATTAATTGTTCCTTCTACCAAATCATTGTAAACTAAAACTAAACATACCTGCACGAACGAATTAGAAAGCAATGAATCAATCTGCCCCAGATCCAGAGCCAGCCGATGAAGGGAAGCGGCCACCAAACTGCTGCATGTACTCAAATAACTGTGCCGTCTGCATGGCCTGTTGGCGGTTCTGCTCCTCCAACTGCTGAACTCTAGTCTGTAATTCTTCTATACTTGCTAGCTCGCTCTGAGGTCTACTCCGCCGTCTCCTACTCTGACTACTGGACTGCAATAATTGAAAAATAAATAAAATCAAAGTTTATTGTTTTGAAAAGGTAAGAATATCATATTTTAAGTATTTTAAGAAAAATTAAATTATTTACCGCTAAATTGCCAAATCCGTATCGTCGACCATGCTCTGGTGGACTCATAACGGACTCAAAAATAATGTCCTCTTCATCGGTCGTCAGCTGCTCTCGACCCGTATCAGAAAGGAGTTTCTGTCGCTGCTCCATAAACATCTCCTGCATTGACAAATTAATAATATCATATCTTATTTCATAATAATTTGACAACTAAAACAATTACTAATACTGAATAAAATGAAATATGCTTACATGGCTTTTACTGGATTTATCGTCCTGCCATGTGTACGAAACAGTCCCGTCTGGATTAACATGCTCAACAGCATGCGTACGGGTGAACACGTCCATATAGCTGACAGGACCATGTGCCTCGGCTTCCTGAAGTTGATTGTTACATACAATTATTATACATTTAAAATCATATAGCATAAACTATTTACATTTATTATTCAGTAATTAAATTTACCAACTCCTGCCGATACTGCTGAAACGACTTCGATCCTCCGCGATGAGTAACGGGATTCTTATTTCTATTTGCAGAGTTTCTATCTGACTCTGCCTGTACATTCAAAATTTGATACATTATTTTTCAATCACGTTAAATTAATAATTGAAAAAAAATTAGTATACTTGCCTTCGCCTCGTCCGTCTCCCAGTAGCTCAACCAAGCTTGCCACACGCTCTCCCCCATCCACCGTGGTCTCTTCCCGGATTTCTTAACCTCAGATATCGTGTCTCTGTAGTTCTTTCGCATCTTCCTCATCCAGTATGCTCGTGCCAGCTGCATATCATCTGTCTGGATGTCTATCTCAGCCTGTGTTAAAAAAAGATTACACTTTAAACGATAAACGGTAGAAAAACGACAAAAACGAATTAAAAATGGAAAACATAAAAATTACACATACTAGGACATCCTGCCATATGCACTCTATGATGTGCGGAGGGATGGTATCCCACTTTGGCCAGCACGCACTCATCCTACTACGATATGCTGCTCTGGAGACGTCCAACACTACCTTAGTGGGTAGTAGCTCGAACCCCCTGTTTTTAAGTACGATACAGATAAGTACATACGTATAGTATAGAAAAAATAAGATGATGAATAAGATTTAATTTTTACCCATCTGCTTTGGGGGCTAACGTAACAACTGGACGGTGTGGCGCTTGCGATGGGCCACTGCCATCGCCTCCTGAAGAACGGGAAGAGCTCCTCCCTCTATGTGACATAATGATAAACCTGTGACGTTTACACATCATTATATAAGAGAATAAAAACATGATAATGAAATATATTTCATATGAACATGACATCAATGGTATAAATTGCTTAATTATAATGACTGAAATGTAAATAGACATGTAAGTTTGTTATACCTGATTCATGATGGGTGTACTCTTCCTACGATAAGCAGAGTTCATTGCATTTTTAATAAAAATTGCTAAATAAATGACAAATTGAAATAACATAAAACAATAGTAAACGGATTTAGTTTCATAGTTACATCAATTTCATAATACATCAAGAATTCAACATAGTTACATCAATTGCAAAAAAACAGATTCAAATTTATATCAGTCATCATCGTCTTCTGATTCAGATTCGGTCTCGTTTTCGACGATATTTTCCTCTGCACTGTCAAACGCTTCTACCAAAACATTTGATTCATCGATCAAAGGACCAAAATCTGTATGATCGTCTGTAATTATTATTTCGTTATTTTGCTCAAGATCTGCCTGATAAGCTTGTTCGTCCGGAGTATTTGCTACAACTTCTCCATGCCGATCCCAAACATAATATTCGGGTGTGAAACCGTGTTGGCACAAATGAACTTTCACAATATCTGGTAACAAAAACTTCAAATGTCTACACCTACTACACGGACAACGAATTTCTGGATCGTTTCCGTTATTACTTAAGGCGAATTCAACAAACACGTTTATACCGTTATAAAAATCTTCTTTTATTGAGCCCCTCATTCCTTTTCTTTGGTACATCCATCTCCTTCGATCAACAAAATAATCAATCATTTTTCCTATTTGACAAAATGAGAAGTTCAAAATTTAATATTTATTTTGAAGAATACACATTCGAAAAAGATTATTTTCATGTTCGTATAATATTTTGAATTTAAAGAACAACTTCACAAATTTAAAAATATTTTCAAATAGGGCACATTTCATTTTTTAACGTACGTAACGATTAAAAATATATAATTTTTTTTCATTGGTCAGACATCCTACCTCCCATTACAAACACAGTAAGCATTTACATTTCGTATATTACTTCGTCCCAAACGATTCAATAAAATTTCGGCAGCATTTCCCTTTTGTTCCCTGCATTGTACACAAATGCGTGTACGCAGGAAACAAAAAAGAAAAGTTAGGGCGAAATTTTATGAACCGTTTGAGACGAAGTAGTATACAAAATGTAAATTCTTACTGTGTTCATAACTTGTCCAATACAGGGACAAATCCGACAAACATTGTACCAGATGAATATAAATGGTCGTTTTTCGAAAAAAACGACTATTTATACAACGATCATGTACAACACTCGTCAGACGGGGCCAAAAACTCTCTAAGGGACATTTGTCGGTTAACATGCGCGCATTTTACTCAAAAATACAGTTTTACTCACTGTTCACATTTATATATTAATTTCACACATTTATTCGACGTATTACGCATCAACTTAGGGCTGGTTTAACATTTTGTCATTTTTCAATACACACAATTATAATTTAGAGTAATGCATTTTTTTTGTGTCATAAGTAAAAACGTGCACAATATAATACTCCTAGTTCATTCAATCATTTTATCTTATTCCAAATAACGTATACAATCGTCGAATCAAGGCATACACAACAAAATACATATACATGAACATGCACAAATTATACGTGTTTATCACAATTTCACGATAAAAGATGAAATTGGTATACCATGTGATGCTATAAACCGTTATTACGCTAGTGGAAACAATTGCAATCATTAATTCGCCCTAATTTATCAATTTATGCAAATCTATAATTAGGGTAAAAACTGAATTTTTCATAAAAATAAGAGATTATACCTGAGATTAAGAGTACTGAAGCTTGATTAGAGTGCGTTGGAAGATCCGGAAGCTAAAAATTAGGGATTGGAAGCTTAGGGGTTGAATTTGGGGGGTTTTTTGGGTTTTTTTCGTATGAAATGGAGGAGGAAGAAAGGGCTCGGCTGGCTGGTATAATCGCAAATTTGCGACGGCTTCCGACGGCCGCCGACGGCCCGTCGAAAGCCGTCGGAAAATGGCCGTCGGAAGCCGTCGGTCTTGGCTGTCGGTATTCTGCCTTTTTCTTGTAGTGTGATTATGAGGATGATGGTTACAAACGGAAGAGTTGTTGGACAGAATTTACTATTGATTTACCTTATAGATGGGATACTTATAGGGAGATTATAACTTTCCATTCAGTTGTGGGAAAAAACCAAATAATATTAAAATTCTCTCAACGGTTGCTCTTTGATGAACAAAAGAAAGAACATTCTTATCACTTGTACGACCGGACAAAGAAGACCTACACCCAAATGGATATAAGTGGAATCCCTTGCTCATTTCCCTATTTTTTAGATGAGGCTACACATGTTAAAACTTTTGTCGAGAGTTTTCTATCTGTTCATTGAGATTGATCTATATTATTACTGTTATTTATTATGTTGTGACAAAAGATTATATTAAATTCGTAGATTAAAATAATGTTGGTTATTCTTTTTCTTCAATTTATTTGGACGTCATACCAGATATTAGTGCTTTTTTATTACTATTATTGTTTGAATAATTTAGTAATGAATATGATTATGTATTGAAATTTTAGGATTTCACATGCAACTTAAAATTTGGTAACTAACTAATTTAGAGAAAAAAAATGTAGGAGTACCTGCTGTAAATTATTAATGTTTTCCACCAATGAACATATCAGATGAATTTTATGTAAATGTGAAAACTTTAATGCAATAAAGTTTATTTATTTGTGGAGTTTATTTATTTGTGGACAAACTATGCATGTTTTTTAACGCATGATGTGTTACATGAATATTAGCCACCACAGATTTTGGAGCAACATTTTTTCGTCTTTGGATATGGATATTACTACAACCTGTTTGCTTAGGTATACGTCTCTTTGTATTCTCACAAATAAAAAGTACCTCATGTAGGGTATTATTAATTTTGTGTGTAAATTTATACATTCGCTTACACAGTTTTCGCAAACATGCGCCTATTAGAAACTAAATTTATAATATTGACTTTGATACCTAGAGAATTGCTTGAGTTATCACAAAAATAATCGATTAGGTAAAGAGTGATATTTTATCATTTATGAAGAGACAACTACCTCAGCAAGCTTCATCTTCAGTAGGCTTTATTGAACATTGTCAGTTCTCCTGCGGTTAATTTGTATAATCCTTAACTACCTTGCCCAAAAGATGTCAGTGATCCAGTTGAGTCAGAAGACTGATATGGAGCTGGTATTACTGAACCAAAAGGCAAACAACCATTGAGATCTGCTGAATTCTATTCAGAGAATCACCAACAAATGCATGACTTTTGTTCCTGGGTTTCTCCAACAGCCTTGTTGCATTAATTCTGTGTAATTTGATTTTGATATGACCTCAGTTACCATTATGCTTATGGAATGTTGCAAACTGATGTGAGATTCCGTTGATTGATGTGGGACATTTTGAAAATTTTAAAAAAGACACCGTGAAAATCTTATTCATTTGAATTCTTTTTATTAATATTAATAGTATAGATAGATATAGATATAGATGGATGTGCCCAAAGGCTGTATTTTACGTTGTATGCATGTGTTCGTTATACGTTTGTAAGCAACAAACATTTTCATACCTTGTTAAATCACAATCATGGGGCTGCCACCTCTAATTTTGAAAACTCAAATTCTTCCTTCCCTATTTTTAACAGGCCGATTGATCATACATAAATGAACACTTCTTCTCCGCCTACAAAGGGTATGTTGTAGCATCAAAAACCCACTTGCCATAAAATCAATTGCAACCTTTTTCTGTCTCAATTTCTTCTTCAGGCCGTCCATTTGCATGCTTTGCTGTAAGGGTTATAGCTTGGATGATAATGAAACCAACAATATACAGTGAAAAAGTTTAATAGTGTTTGGTTTGTTGTTTTTATTTTTCGTCCATACAAAAAATACATATGACGCATGTATATTGTCGAAAACGAAGTCAATATACAAAATAGAAAACAATTTTTTTTTGTTTTTCATGTTTTGGAAAATAACACAAGCACGTGAGGCAATTCATTTTTCCGTTGTTCTCCATCTCCTTCGTTCTTCCACCAGTCTTTCTTTCATCTCATTCGTCGTCCCTTTATTCTTTTCATATTTGACATGCATATTAAAAATCGAAAACACAAAATTCGTTTTTAAATCAAACATTACCTGTTTCTTGGTTTCATTTTCTTGAAGGGAGCTGACTCTATCTGCTTATTTCAGATTCTATCTCCTCTGATAATAGACTGCTCTTACTTTTGTTTGAATTCACTGTGGTAATATATACTAATTTTTGGATAAATTTATTTAACGGAGGTAATGGTTAAGGTCTGGTTTTATTTAGAGGTTGGATATATTATTCAGCACTAAAAATAAAATAATATAATGTTGGAAAATTCCACTTGGTTTAAGTACTACTTAGGGTCAGTATTATAATTTGTAGCATTTGATTTTATTATGAACGGTGAAAATTGCCTTATATAAGCAAATGCCGTTGGGCATAATTCCTATATGATGTTATATGTTGTTAAAAAGGTTTAACTTTTCTATCTTTACCGAGATGCAGTAGTGACGGGGAAAATAAAATAAAATCAGAAAATCATAATTTTTCAGCAAACCTCTTTTATTTTATTTTATTTTTTATTTTTTGGGTCAAGAAGAGATTCAAAATTTGTTTCGTTCTAATTATAAAACAACACTTTAATTTTACCAATATGCTGCAAGGCTCATCTTCAGATACTCTCTTTACAGGAAAATAGGCTCATCTTCAGATACTCTTTTTACTGGAAAATAGTCGCAGAAAATAAGTTGTAAAAAAAATTATTCTTAAAGGACAACAAGTGTTCAAATGTCTGAAAGACATTTTTTTAGTATAAATAGAAAATGATACATATAACTATTATTATGTGATTTCCACTAAAAAATGTCCTTTAACCCAACAAACAAACTTTTTCTCTTTAAAACTAAATTTTTCTTCAATTTTTTTCCTAAACCTAAAAACCTCTTATCTTTATCCCTTGAAAAATGGCTTCTCAACCTTTTCAATTCAAAATTTTACTAATATCACTTAAAAATAAAATAGAAGTTAAATAGTGATTCAACTCAATCTCCATGAATATATATCAAAATTACAGCAGAGGCGCTACAAAATATTACTGAAATTTCGACAACAATTTGTCGTCGTAAAGTCGTGGGAAACTGCGTTTTCGACGACATGGCTTCGACACTTTACTGTCTCAAAAATGCTCGTGGAGAAAATAATTAGTCTAACGACATTGCGACGTTTTTGATAGAAGAGTTTCTGACGACTTTATTTTTCCAACGACGCAGCATCTACGTAGTCTACTGACGGTTTTACGACGACCAAAGGACAACCATTCAAATGTGACATTTTGCAACGACATCCCGACAATTTGATAATCTCGACGATATTACGATGACTTGCGACGACATTTGGTAAAATTAATTTTTTTGATTTCCTGCAACTTAATGACGACATTTGTGTAATTTTTATTATAGCATTTTCTTTATTTTTTTCATTTAACTACAAATCACAATAACAGTAAACATGCAATTATAACAACATATATCACATTCTAACAAAATGGTTTCAACAACAAATATAAAATAGTATACTAACAGCAATAAAATCTTTCAATATCACATAATATTGTCCATCTCAGTACTATATGCATAGTGCATACAGATAAAATGCATCAACCGTCCTGACGCTGACCTAGCACGTCAATTTGGCTTGAATCTGATTCACTGTTGAACTATAAATAAAGCTTTTAGAATTGCCTCGGAAGCGACGTGACATAATCCTGCAACTTAATGTCTTCCTGCGTCTCATTGATGTTGTAGCTTGCGTTTCTATCTCCATCGTTTCCGCCTTTTTTTAATAACAATTAGAACTTCCATTTACATATTTTGTGTGCGACTTCATTTACATTTCTAATGGATATGAACTTCGCCATTCAGTGACTTCATAACCAAACTTACACAGAACTAGCGCAACCACTAAATACTTCTGTAAATTCACAATCATCTGAACTTCGGCATGCAGTGTTAAGGTCATCGCATTTTTTAATGCACAACTCAACTGATTTAGGAGCCTTGCTAGCGATTGGGGCTTTTTCCATTGACATATGACCTGGGGCTTCTGCAGTAATTGATCGAGAATTGGTCTAGGTCAAGGCGTTGAGCAGTAGTAGTACTACGAGCATGAATGAATATTTATCATTTTAAATTATAAGTTTGAGTTGGAAATTTGGTTGTTCAGGTTTTGTAATTTTGGACTCCACACGACGTCTATGGCATTACATCTGTTTATTAGCGTGTACCTAATAGTAGTGATGGATCTATGATATACAACATAAGATTCTATAATGGAACAGTTCTAAGCAGATGTGCTGCTGGTACCGTGATATCCAATCCCTGGACGCCCTCTCAAAAATCACACTGTTAATGGTTTGCATGTATAAAATTTAATGTGTGTTTAGACAAGTTAACCTGTTACCACACTGGTACATAAAATTATATATGGGATCAGATGGGTTCTCAAACTTCACTCTTATCGGTTTTTATTTGAATTTCTAGTTTTTATATCCAAAATTAAGATTCAATTTCAGATGGGTTCTCTACAAAATTTTCCTTTTAAATCGGTTTCTAACATGGTCCGTTTGTGGTTTTGGATTTGAAGTCAGATGGTGTTTGATAAAGGAAATCTCCAAATCGGGTTTAACTTTTAATCTAAAGTTCTTAACTTTGGTTTCCAGATTTTAACTCATAGTTTTCGACCTAATAATCTTTTAATTAATAATTTTTATTCTTTTAGAATAGAATTAGATCGATTCCAGATGAAAGTAGTTTTGTTAGCGGGTTTGTTTTACTTGTTTCTCAAGAAAAATTTAAAATTGCATTCATTATTGGGTTCGGGCTTTCTTAAACCTGATATGATAACTTGGGCCCCACTATCATACAATCAGGTAATGTGAAATGACTTTTCTACCCCTTCGAAAAAGTCAAGGCAGCAAAAATCAGGTTTACCCCTTTTTGTACCTTTCGACGAAGTCAGAAGGTATTTTAACGTCACCTTTTCATTGTGGTCGGAAGGTTAGGTAACACCATAGTAAAACCTTCCGACCAAGAGCGATTGAAGAGTTTGAACCTTTCGTCTACCTGCCTTCGATATGGTTGGAATTCTCCAATCTTAGAGTCATATTTTAAAACCTTTGACCAGACCTTTCGACAATAATAACAATGTCCACGTTTTTCAGTTCGGGAAATTTCAAACTTTCAATTTTGTTCATATCGAAAGGTCTTCAAATTTAGCCTTGGGTTATACTTCAATAGGCCCAGGTTTTCATAGAACCTTCGGCATTGTCGAAAGGTAGTGAATACGTAAATATTTCACCTTTTCCTTTCGACCTTATCGGCAGCTTTAAGAAAGTTACATTTTTGTTTACTTCTTAATTTTGTTAGCGCATAGTGGTCAAAAACGAGGTCATTATTCTTTCCAACGTTTGCGAAAGTTCACTCTATTAACCCTTCGACATCGTCGAAAGCTTTTTTGTATTCCTTTCGACTTTGTCGAAGACTCAAGGTGAAAACCTTTCGACTTTGTCGAAAGCGTAAACTGTTAGGTTTTTTTGATTGAAAATTTACATCATTTTGGAGCTTTGTGCACATTTTCATGCGTATTCCATCTAAGAAAACTTATTTAATTATATATTTTTGATTTCAATTTAAATTTATAATTACTTAAAGTTTTTTTTTAATTAGAACATTTTCACCTGGTAGAACAATAAGTTGTCCAAAAATTGAAGCTACTGCCAAGCACTCTTTCATTGAATGACAGATTGAAGTAGATGCTACTCTGAAGGAGTTTGGCATTGCCGAAGTTGAAGGCATTCCTCCCAAATCCACCGATACTATTGACAACCCTCCAGAATGGTACTTTGCATTCACTACCATCCACATATGGCATAGTGGTTTTCTTCCATTTCCAACATTCTTATGCTCTTTCTTGTCTTATATTGGAGTTGCTCGGATAAAACTCTCTCCTACTGTGTATACCCATCTTCTATCCCTTGAAATGCTGGCGCTGGAATCCAGACTTCCTTCTCTTAGCCCTGAAATTTTAGCCTCCTTGACCAAATTGGCAAGGTCAAGTAAGTCTAACAAGCAGATCTTCAGGGTGAATGTATACAAGAAATTGATATTGGACGATATTAACAAGTTTAAGGATTTGGAGAACCAATTCTTCTTTGTTAAGTGCTTTGCAGATGCTCGCGGGGACTTTGCCTTTTCCTGTAAGTCTATTTCAACACCGTCTTTGCTTTTCTCTATGCTTTCTAACTAATCTTTGATCATTTTCAGGTGAACCCTCCAGAACACTCAATGATGAAGACCAAAGAATTATCAACTCTTTAACTGCAGCTCCAGAACATCTTAGGAGCAGGTTGATGCTCCTAACCCTTTCAAACATAAGGAAGCATTCTTTGTTACTAACTGGTCAAAGGATTCTTGGCACCCTGCCTACCATGATGCATAACTCTAAAGGAAACCACTTCTATTCTCCAGGCGATGCTGACCATTTTACATCATTGTCGCCTATTCGTTCTGACGTTTTAGGTATCCCTTTAGCTTAGCGTTCTCTTTTTTTTTTATAGAATTCTTGAATTTCTGTAAGTGACTTTATATCTGCTTGAATTCACTCTAGATCTCTCCAAGGCTGCATGCCTTTACGTGAAGTTGCTCCTCCTTCATCATCTACAGATGTCACATTAGTTTTGGAGGTTTTTGCTAACGCCAAGAGATCTTCAAAAAGAAGACTAGCAGTGCCTCCTAAGGAGGCCCCTCTAGCTAAAATAACAATGATTGTCGATATTGAGGAGGGAGAAGAGCGCACATCTCCGTAGAAAGCTTCAAAAAGTCCAATTATCGAAGCTTTAAAAGATATAATGGAGCCAAATCCTCCTACACCTGCTCCTCTTCTGCCTATTTCAATTTCTGTCTCTCCAACTGCACTGGCACATATGCAGGATGCTCTTTTTGAGACTCCTTCTAGGTCTTATACTCTTCTAGAATCGTCATCTTCCACTTCTTTGCCAACTAATTTCAATGATCTTATTAAGTTCAATTTTTAGTCAGAATCTTTTACCTCCTCTTCTCTATCGTCTTTTAGCCCAGACTTAGCAGAAAATCATCGCTCTCTCATGGAGCAACAACTCTTGGTAAGCTCCTATCCAATTAATTCTATTATCACTGGGTCTTTCTAATTGTTAGCATGTGTTTCTTCTCTTGTTGCAGATTTCCAGGAACTGGGTTTCCCTTAATGAGCATGTCTCCAAACTCTCTGTTGGATCCTCTAAGCTTCAGGAGGAAAATGTTGAGTTGAAGAGTCAACTAGCCTCGTTGACGGCTACCTAGAATATTGCTTCCTCCGAACTTGAGCAAATCAAAGCTTCCCTCGTTAGGGCCGAGGGTGATCTAGAAGCAGAGAGGTAAGCTCATCATCTCACCTCCGACGAAAAATTTGCAAGTGAGCTGGCATTGAAGGATTCGGAGGAGGAAAAAGCTCGTCTGATTTCCAAGAACACTCCGCAGAAAGATAAATTCAAGAAGTCCAGAACTTCACTCAAGCTGGCTGTTAAAACCCTCTTTGACTTCCAAAAACATGTTTTTGATTTTGTTGACTCCACCCTGGGGCCCATGATGCTGAACTATTATGAAGATGCCCTCATGCTTGCCTATGTAGACAATCATGATAACTGTACTGACTTCGGTTTTCCTTCACTTCATCCAACTATAGCCAAAAGAGTTATGGACAAAAATCGTTTGAACGATTTAAACGGGGTTCTAAGTCCAAAGGTGAAGAGGGGACAGTTGATTTCATGAAAGCTCTTTCTTTTGATATTCTCTCCTTTGATATTGAATCTAACTCTAAAGAGGAGGACGATGAAAGTAAAGACACTAATGGGAAGGAGGATGGTGATCATATGAACTGGGATATTGATGATGATGATAATGATGACAACGATGATAACCCCCTCGGAGGTCAAGGCCATGATGGAGACAAAGGGGTCACTTTGGTGCTCAAGAAAAAGATGGTCGTGGTTCAACCAAATCCCCTTAAAAAGAGCCATCACATCAAAAAGATATGCCTCCAACATCCCGTAGACCAAATGCTCCTCTGGAGGAGGAAATTTCTCCCATCCGTTCCAAGGGTCCTCTATAGAAAGAACAAGCTACTCAAGTTTCCATTTCGATTTCTCAAGTATGGGATTCTCTGTTTAAATGTTTTACACTCGAAAGATAATAATTATTGATAAAATCATTTGTCTTCGATAAATAAAAGTCAATCTTTCCCTGTAGCACAAAATTCGAGAGAAAACAAGCAGAAATTAACAAGTTATATAGGGAATTAGACAGAATAATAAAGGAACACGATGCTCTATCTCAGAAATATCATAGTCTAGACAGGAGTACTTCCGCTTTAGCATCTTTTAAGTTTTAGAGAGTGGTTCCTTTACTAAAGAAAGCGCTTATCTGATACGACGCTCTCTTTAAGGAAAAATAGAGAATTAATAAATCTATTCTGGATGGTGATTGAAGAAAGAGATATTTTAGTTAACTTCTTGTATAAAGTACATTGCAGACATTCAATCGTAGATTTCTCATACTTAGGTGAATTCAATAGGAGTCTACTTAGACATTTTCATAAAAGATATTTAGATGAATTTGGATCTAACATGCATCCTAAGGTATGCTGGAATTTACCTCGGGTCAGATCGATTCCCTAAGATCTTCTCGCTGAGAAGCTTAAGTATTACAAGAACAAATTTGTTTCTGAGTTTTTCTCTAAGTCTGTTTTGTATGAACCTGATGAATGATTGTAAATATGTAACAATGTTTTTTGAATATATATTTTTATTATGCTTTCTATGCTTAGCTTATTTTTACTGTGCTATTTTAGAACTCCAGTTCTTTAGGTCAGGTTATCCCAAGAGACCACTTAAGTTAGTACGTTAACCTGAGAAGGGTGTACTCTAAAAATGGACCAATTTTAAGGACTTCGAAGTTAGCAAGATATTGTTTTCTTTGGGAATAGTAGAAATTATACTTGGAATACCCCCGTCTTCACTTCGACTTCCTCGAAGAAGAAAAGGAATTATTCTTAAAAGAAATCAGAACATTTCATTCCATTGTGGTCGCGATAGCCAACCAGCCGGAAAATGGTAATATAGTAAATGTACGCCGGTTAAGCTGTCACTTTACCTTTTGACTCTACGGTCATGGTTTCAACAAATACCTTAGGCAAAGTTAAGAACGTTGTCTCTCAACTTTTGATGTGATAACTGTTGTATCCCTCGACTTTGCTTCTATTTTGAGTTGTAATACATTACTACAGTAATAAAGATATATTATTTTCTCGATCAAAACTCTGGTTTTTATTTATTTCCTTTCTTTAATAGGATCCACAGTCGTCTACACCTTCTCGTGCTCAAAGCTTAATATTCCATGTCGATGTAATCAGAGAGAGATCATTGAAAGTGAGTGGAGCAATCGTGATTCGTGATGAAATATTATTGGAATGTTTTGGTGGTAATGTTGGAGCCGTAAAATGGTACAAAAGATACCTTATCCAAAGAACCATAGCCAGCAATCATAAGGATCGTATTGACTATCTTGAGGCTGAGATTAAGAGAAAAGATGAAGCAACTGTTATGCTTAAATGACAAGCGAAGTCAAATTCTACAACCGACTTCAATAAAAGGATGTCCGAACTTATCTAGCGGACAAGTGATTTAGAGATAAAATTGAAAGATAGTCAAGCTCAATGTGCCTCTTTAGAATTTCGCATAGGGGCAAAGTCTCCAAACATTGATCCTCCGGTCCCTAGAACAACTCCTTCAATTGTCAAATCTACTAGGTCAAAACTTCTCGTGGCTTAGAAATTCCAACCATGTTGAACCCTCCTCCGGGTTTAGACGATAATGTAGTTGGAAACTGGTGGCGAAGGGTGTAGTTTGACATGCAGTTTGACATTGCCAAATATTTTGATGAGCAATAGAAGTTAAAGTATTCTCACACTATCAATAACTACGCCGCCAAGAATCAAAAACTTGAGCATAATATTTATTTCCTCCAAAAACATGATGCTAAGTTAGAAAGGGAAAATAAGACTCTTAGAGCTGCAAATAGGACCTTTAACCGTGCTTTGAAAACCAATATCGAGGCCACTGATGATGAGAATACAATTAAAAGAAAGGAGAAAAATCTTAATGAAGTTCTTTGCGTAGCAATTGACCATGTAGTTAATCCTTCCGTGGTGGAGACCCTCCATAAAGCATCTCGTTTATGTATTTGGGCTATGTAAGTATATCTGGTATATAACTTTATTGTTTGTAAAGGACTACATAACTCACATAAATTATGGAAATTTTGTTAATATCACATGATTTGTGATCCTTTTCTATGATGTAACCTTTGACATACTTTTGAATTGCTCATTCAGCGACTTTTGTTCTTGCTGAATCCTTTGTTATTCCTTGCCATTCCGACTTCCCTATGGAACACGTAGCAACAATGCTTCTAATTGTTAGCTTTTAAATTGACATATTTGTCTATGTATGTCCTTTGCACGAAAATTAATATATTAAAAATGTTAAGATCTTATCTTATAACAATTGTGAGAAATGGTCAAGGATTCAACTCCTTCCTTTTATTTTGGATGTATAAAAATTGTTCCAAGTAGAGTTCACCTTGTCATATGGTCATGAATATTAGCATATAACTTTTATTCAATAAAGAACCTGATTCAGGAGTCAATATCTGAGATTTTGAAGTAGTAACTCCATCATCCATCATTTAATAATATTTCTCGGCCCAGATTTGGGCAGTTGAGACAAATAGTAATCCAAAGTTCTTGTACCCAGATCAGAGTTTAAATAAACAGTAGTCTTGACATCCAATTTCAGGTGTTAATGGTAGATTTTTATGAGGTGTCATCGGACCCAGATTTGGGTATTAGTTAATGGAAGATAAGTTGAAAGTCACCTTTTGGAATCCTCTGATAATAAGTGAGGGAAGATTGGATGCCAGCTTCAGTAAAATGATATCATAATATCAGAATACCTTTCTCGATAATAAGTAATAGTGGCCCAGAGCACCATCTCCTATAATAGATAATGTAAGGTTAGAAATCCATATCTGCTAATCTGGTATTAATAACGGAAGACCATAGGACCATTTTCGGCAATAAGTACTAGATAACTAGAAAACCATTCTGGCAATAAGTAATAGAGGATCGGAAAACCAGTCTGGCGATAATTAGTAGAAGACCAGAATACCAATCTAGAAATAAGTAATAGAGGATCAGAATACCTTTGCTGATAATAAGTAATAGAAGACTAGAAAACCAATCCGGCAGATGTTCGTAGGAAGAAGTCAGTGACTTCTTCCTAATTCTCTTGTTGAATGCACCATCTTCAGGCTTTGATGATATTTTGCATGTTTTCTTTCTCGGGCCCAAGTTCTTTATTTGTTTTGGCTTATTTTAGGCAGGGATGCTTTTGTCCAATTCTTGTGCTTATTTAAGCAGTTGCCATTTTAGGCGGTTCCCATTTCAGGCAGGACTTTTCTTAGTCCTTCAGATCAAGGTAGCAAGATTATATCCTCTAAGAAGTCTTGATTTTTGAGCCATCTTTGACTAGCGTCTGGTTCTTTTGTGGCTTGGTTCAAGTATTTCTTCTTGAGGAGGAGGTTTCCTTTTCATTGTCCGTTGCTCCTCTTTCAAGGGATTTTCTTTAAATCTTGGGGTTTCGGTCGAGAATTTCTTGGTAATCTTTATACTTTCACTTGGTAATTCCTTTATTATCCTTAGTTCTTCGGTCATGGATTTTTCTATGCGTTCGTGGTTTTCCCTTGAATGTAGAGCCTCATTTATAATCTTATTCCATTTATGTGCAAAACCATCATAATCTTTTATCATTTCCTTCTCAAAGATAGTCCCATGGGAATAGGGCCGAATGGTCCTTCTCATTTGTAGAAATAGGCCTTCTTTCTTTGAATTATCCTTTTCAAGAGAAAAGATTGGGGTTGATCCCAAATGGAATGGGTTGATACTCCACTTTAAAGGGTCATAGGTATAATCCGCCTTTTCCTCTTAATGACCTGTAAAGCTTGAAGTTGAAGGGTTTGCTCTTCAAGTAAGAGCGAGTTATTATCCACCTGACAATTAGACCTTACTTCCAAAGGTTCCGTGGATCCTTGAATCGATTTTCCTTTGCAAAAATTTCTCTCATTTCGAACATTGAATCTACTCCTTATCCTTTAAATGCAGCTAGAAGAATTGTGAGTCTTTTATCCAAAATAGATCATTTCTTGTTCAAAAAGAGGAGTTCATAAGCTTTAAGAAATTTATCCAAGTAGAAGAGAAGGTATGGAATTCAATAAGGGCGGAGGTTCAAACCCTCCTTCTAGCGCCAAAATGTTAACCAAATTTATGGTCAATATCCCAAAGTTATTCCAAATAGTGCAATTAGTCTGATTTGAATAAGGGACTTGATACCCTTAAGGATTGCCTTTGTATTTTTGCTTGTAAATATCTTTCGAATAAAACCTTTTAACGTCGCTAAAAGGTTTAGGTACTTGATTATGAGACCTCTTGGCTTTGTTGAGTTAGCGTGAGATTCTCTTTAAGACTTTCCTTCTTGATTTGAATTGAATTTTCTTGAATATTTCCTTAGGAAGTTGAAACTTATCTCATTAAAGGGTTAGGATGATTGCCTTCTTTGAGTTTAAGTAGAATATTGAACCCCTTTGTAGATGTGCAGAAGCTTTTGACCTTGTCGAAAGGTTAGATTACTTATGAGATGTGTTTTGGTCTATGTCGAAGGGTATAGGGACGACTTCTTATAGGATAAGTCTTGAAACTAGAATATTTCTACTTAAGGGGTAGTCTTTGGTCTTAAGGGGCAGTCTTTGGTCTTAGTTGAAAGCTCGGGTCATGTAGACTATATTTCCAAAGGTTTAAGCTATAAGGTTGAAATTTTTGAAGGGTTCCAGTCTCTAGTTGAATCAGGAGCGTTGTCGACCTCATCAGCAAGAACCTTTCGATGATCTAGAACCTAAATTTAACAATTAATCCAACAAATACTAGTACAAAAAATGCATATTGCTTCGCCTCATTTGAATGGGTTGAAGTAAAAAATGATGCAAATAGAATTATTTGCATCATTTCTATATTAGTAACCTATGCAATTGGTATGTGGAAAGCAATAGGTAAACAAAAATCAAATTTGCATCAGTTGTCACCAACAACCGAAGAAAATACATCAATGCAAATAGTTTTAGTCGCATCGGTTTTAAAGTCAAGCGATGCAACTATATTAATTTGCATCGCTTACCAACATATTTTTGTTCGGTATATCCAAAATAATCATTTTCACATCGGTTCACTAGCAAAGGCGATGCAATTTCAAATTATTTAGGTTGTCAAGGTCAGACCAAACCACTTTCATTATGCACCCGTTAATTCCCGCCTTCTTAATTTTTTCTACCGCTTATTTTCCCATTCATTTCCCCTAAAAAGTATTTCGCTTGCTTCAAAACAAAAAAACCCCTGGAAATTGATTTTCACCATTAATTTCAAACATGATTTCGTGGATTAGATTTGGCCACGGCTTCTCATTATCAATGTACCAAATCTTCCTTTTTTTCGTTACTCGAATTGTATTCCTTTTTAAGTTGTTCGACTTGGATTTTGCAAATGCATGGTAGTTTATTGTCATGTAGTTGATTGTTTTTTATGTTTCACTTCATTAGGTAATTGATTTGGATTTAACGCCAGCTTCTTTTTCTTATGTTAGAGATTTCTGCATTAATCCTGTGTGTATTTGACCTCTTTATTAATTTTGAAATGTAGGATTCATATTTTCAGATTCTATCATGATAGATCTTTACATATGTTATGGTGAAATGAATAACAATCCTGATTCATGATTCATGATGAAATGAATAACAATCCAGTTTTAAAATGAGAGATTTTTGCATGTATCTAAGCTTTAAAAGTACTGAACTTTACATGAGTTTTGATTTGAATACCCAACTTTAAACAAATGCATGCAAGAAATCCTGGAGATATCTAAATTCCTGCATTTTAATTATATATTTTGTTGTATGTATTGACTAAGCAATGCATGGCCAGAACTGAGAAATCATGTGAATCTTCTTACATAGAATGTTTGTGTACTTAATATTTTGGTCCATTATGAAACAACTGTAACATGTTGATATTGTGTACTCTGTTTTCTTGCTCTTCTGTGCATCATCTATGAAATCGATTTTATCCCCCATTTGAATTGCATAATATAGTTCGTGGTCTTATACATTACTTTTTTCCCAAAGTTGCACTGCTCATTGACTTGCCGTAACAAATATTAAATTTACTGTCTAATACGAATGCATGTAATTTATTTGTCACACAAACCAATACTTCGTGTACCATTCCCATGTATACCAGCTTTATGTCTTACTTCTTTAAATAACCGTGTATTAGCTATCGTGTTTCACTTCTCCATACCATTATGATGGCTGGATCTATCCGCATATATTGTTTTGTCCCGCTCCTGTTCTTGATTTGATGTATCGGTTATTAATTCATAGTTCGTTTCTTTCAAATTAGTTTACAAAATAAAATTTCAATAACTGTATATCAATTCCCTAAGAATTCATACTTTGTCATATATATCATTCTATTTCACTAAACAAAATGCAAAAATTCACACTGTTAACATAATATCATATTTTAAACTTTATGAAATGGAAATGATAGATAAAAACATTTTCGAACTGTACTGCTTGTTGTTCAATCTCAATGTCAAATAGCCTTGTATTATGTTTTGATCCTTAACATACTTAACATGCTAATATTATTATTTTAAAGAATCATGTAAAACAAATATATATATTCTTGTTTCATATGACACCTATGTAAAATGCACAAACAAGTCAAATGGTTCACAAACTCAATATTAAATTATAGATGTTTATTCCTACAAGTCGAATCTTCTCTGCCAGTTACAGTACTGACATATTGCAAAAGAAAATACATAAATCTCACAATCAAAATGACACTGAACATAAATTTGAATAACAAACAGACAATGTAATATCCAAATATTGTAAAAAAAAGTAGTAAAGAGATCTATCGTTAAACATTGAATTTCTCCCTAAAGGAAGCACATTTAGAGGAAATGAGCAACTGTAGCAAGATCCAAGTGCCAAAGAATAAGCATTACCGAAGACGTTGGTTATTTTATGCATCATTGCTCAAGATATGAAGTCTGCAAAATAATAGAATAAGCATAAAAGAATATAGTTTCAATCTTAACAAACTATTTGCATAAATATAAAGGATGCAGGATTAAATAAACCAAATATCATATAGAGTCTAGTTATGGCCTCAACAAACATATTATTTCAGTTCTTGCTTGACATATCCAATGTTTTTTTTGCTTGTGTAGTGTGTCTCTAGCATTTGCACATGGATCGTAGTTGGATGTACAACGTAAAACGTAACGATGATGCGTTCCTAAACAAAATTGAAGAGTTCATCAATTGTGCAATGAATGATCAATTAATAAAAGGGGAAGAAACTATTTTTTGTCCTTGTAGACACTGCAAAAATAAGAGGAGACTTCGTAACATAGATCAGAGTAGAGATCACATAATCCGTTATGGGTTTAAGAAAAATTATACGCGGTGGATATAGCATGGTGAAAGTATACTTAGTAGAGCTAGTTCTAATAATCATGAGAATGACGAGGAAGATAACATGAATAATGAGACGAATGATGAGAATGATTGTGCTCATGAGATGTTTCGTGATGCTGAAGAACATTTGATGGAAGAGCCAAAGTTGTATGAAAGAATATTAATTGATGTCGAGAAGCCTTTGTTTCCTAATTGTGCTAAGTTCACAACATTGTTTGTTGTGCTCAAGCTTTTCAGTTTAAAAAGCAAAGCATGGGTGGAGTGATAAAAGTTTTACATCTTTGTTCGAACTTTTGAATAACATGCTTCCGGAAGGTAATGAGCTTCCAACTTCTAACTATGAGGGAAAGAAAATTATGTGCCCAATTGGTATAGGATATAAAAAGATACATGCATGTCCAAATGATTGTGTATTTTATTAAAATGAATATGAAAACTTGCAAGAGTGTCCCAAGTGTGGATTATCCCGTTACAAGTCACGAGAGAACGTTCACAATGACCCAGATAAGAAATGGCCTCCAGCAAAGGTCTTGTGGTATTTGCCAATTATACCAAGGTTTAAACGTTTATTTGCAAATAAAGAAAATGCAAAAAACTTAAGGTGGCATGCAAATGTGAGGAAAAATGATGGATTATTGAGGCATCCAGTTGATTCTCCATAATGGAGAAACATTGATACAATGTATCCTGATTTTGGTGAAGAAATTAGAAATCTCAGACTTGGTCTTTACACAGATGGCATAAACCCATTTGGCAACTCAAGTAATCAATATAGTACTTGGCCTGTTCTTCTGGTGACTTACAATCTTCCACCTTATTTGAGTATGAAGTGCAAGTATATCATGTTGTCTCTTTTAATCTCTAGACCACGACAACAAGGAAACGACATCGATATTTGATGATCTTAAACTTCTATGGGATAAAGGTGTGCGTGTGTTTGACGCATATAATCAAAGTAATTTTACATTGCGCGCCATGATTTTTTGTACCATAAATGATTTTCCTGCGTATGGTAACTTGTCTGGCTATAGTACAAAAGGTGCCAAAACATGCTCAATTTGTCAAGATGATATGGTTATTGAGCGTTTACATTATTGCAAAAAATGTGTATATGCATCATTGTAGATTTCTCCCTTTTAATCATCCTTATCGTTAAAAGAAGAAGCCTTTTAATGGGGAGATAGAGAATGGAGTTGCTCATTTGCCATTAATAGGAAATGATGTTTACGAACGGGTCAAGGATATTGAAAATGCATTTGGCAAAGTATTTCCTCTTTTAGAAGGCTCATGGAAGAAGAAATCTATATTTTGGGAACTTCCGCATTGGAGACATTTACAGGTTAGACATTGTCTAGATGTAATGCATGTAGAAAAAAATGTTTGCAACTGTATCGTTGGAACACTCTTGAATATACCTGGTAAGATAAAGGATGGTGAGAAAGCTAGGCAAGATATGTTGAAAATGGGTATCCGGAAGGAGTTAGCACTAGTGCAGAAAGGTAAATGTACCTATTTTCCCCCCGCATGTTATACATTGTCCAAAAAAAAGAAAACTAGTCTATGTGAGTGTCTTCGTGGTGTGAAGGTTCCAACAGGTTATTCTTCAAACATTAGCAGTCGTGTATCAGTTAAGGATTTGAAATTGACCGGTATGAAGTCTCATGATGGCCATGTGTTAATGTAACATTTATTGCCTGTTGCAATTAGATGTATATTGCCTAAACAAGTTAGACATGTTATTACAAAGCTTTGTCTCTTTTTAATATAATTTGTAGCAAGTAATTGATCCTGATACGTTGGATGCTCAGCTGATGTTATTGTTACCTTATGCCAATTTGAGATGTATTTTCCAGCTTCATTTTTCGACGTTATGTTGCATTTTGTTGTTCATCTTGTAAGAGAAATCAATATGGTCCTGTATTTATGAGATATATGTATTCGTTTGAAATGCATATGGGAACTTTAAAAAGAAAAATAAAAAAAAGATATAGACCTAAAGCCAGTATCGTAGAAGCTACTGTAGCTGAGGAGGTTATTGAATTTGTCACTCCACATTAACTGGTGTTGAACCTATTGGACTTCGCAAGTCTCGACATGAAGGACGACTTGACGGCCCGGGCATAATTGGATCAAAATTGATTTCAATTGGTGATGAGATGTTTCACAAAGCTCAGCTACTTGTTTTGCAGCACCTTAGTGAGGTACATCCTTACTTGGAGGAGCACATGGCAATTCTAAGTCCCAGAATCCTTCAAAGAACGAAAGGTGGTTGACGAATGAACATAATCGCTCATTTATCATATGGTTTAAACATACGGTAATGTCTTAATTGTCTCAAAAAAATCATGGTATTTCGGATACAATAAAATGGTTAGCATATGGGCCTCGATTTCATGTCAATTCATGGGAAGGATATGACATGAGCGGGTATGTCTTTTATACGAAGCGTCAGGATGAGAAGAACAAAATGCAAAATAATGGAGTGAGCATCGTTGCATCTTCAAGAGAATTTGCTAGTGCTAAATATAACATACCAATAAATGCAACAATGCTATATTATGGGATAATCGAGGATATTTGGGAACTTGAGTATAAAGACTTCAAAATCCCACTATTTCGATGTTGATGGGCTGACAATCGTCATGCTGTACGAGTGGATGAACATGGATTCACATTGGTTGACTTTGGTCAAGTGAGTCATGATAATGATCCACTCATCTTGGCATTTCAAGCAAATCAAGTTTTTTACATGACTGATCCTGTAGATAATAAGTGGTTTGTTGTTCTTTCTGGCAAAAGACGCATTGTTGGGATTGGTGATGTGATGGAAGAAGAAGAGTATAATCAATTTGATGAGAATCCGCCTTTCTCCGTCGGCTTAAATCTACTAGAAGAAGTTGATTTAAATGCACATTATGCACGTTCTGATCACGATGAGGGGGTTTGGATAGTTGGGTAATTTTTTTATGCTCATCATGCTTTAGTTGCCGGTTGAAATCTTTCATTTTCTGTGATACTTTAGTTTTTTTTGAGCTTTATTACTAATAAGATATTTTACAGGGATACTTGATCGCTGTTTTTGTTGCATACTCGGACATTGTATCATTTGGTCATCGTAGGAGCTGTCAATCAGTACAATTGGACAAATTACAAAGTACCGGCAAAAATCAAGAGACGAATCCTTATGAAAACTTGCAGGTAACTAATTCAAAAGTTTATTTTTGTAAAATTATACGATTCTAAAACGTGTAAGTCAATAATTTTAATAATGTACTTGTCATTATAGTGGCCGACTAAATGTCGTTTAACTGTTAATTTGGACCCCAAAATTGTCGTAGTGGGTCATGGCATGGTGCATCCTGCTTCTAGTCCTAGAGATCAATTCCATAATCAACAAATCATGGCTAATCATATAAAGGTTGAAATTTACGCAGTGGAGCCTATTCATGTAGGAACCCCTCTTTCGGTTCCAAGTAACTATCACATCACGATAGGAGAAGCATTTGGTAGTTTTGTACAATGGCCTAAAAATCTCGTGCTTTTAGGCGATGATGATAAGGTAAAGAAAACACTTTTGGTATTTTGTTGAGATTTGCTTGAATAAGTTTAGTGCATTCATTTATTAAAGCATGGATATAACGGGCATATCGTGTGGAAGTATAACAGATTAAATTTTTAAAGCATCCTAATTATCTCTTCTATTCTATGATGTTTATAGGACCAATACCAAAATAATTTAACATTAAATTTTCTAATATATTTTTCTGACACTTTCAATTTTAAACATCAGTCAAGCAGAAATCGTTTCCATGTAAATTATGTATTATATTGATTTTATCTAGAAAATCATTTTATATATAAAATCATAATACATGGAGTTATTCTATTTTGGGAGAAAAATTATAATATACCGCTATGAACAATGATGCTTACAGAGTCTTTATTTATTGAATCAAATTTTGTTGTTATTTAGGTTCACAAAGTTTCACTCTTTGCTTAGATAAAAAATCAGTTCATCCTTACGACCATATCCACACAAAAATTGTTTCACAAATGGAAGCAATGGAAATGAAAATAACCGCACTCATAATTTATTTAACTATTACAGTAGCCTCCGATACTGATGCACAAGGGCATAACCTTCTCCTTTTCTATATAATCACATCAAATTAGGTGCATGCTCACTCACACACATGTTAGGTAATCAATGCTTTTTCTGCCTATGTGTGTCCTTGTACAAAGAGTGATAGAGATCTTATAGACTTCTTAAGAGTCTATCATGGCATAACTGATTAAAAAAAGTTTAATTATTTACAGTTTTGAATGCTAATCTATGGGATATCATGCAGCGACCCAATTACGGTCTTGATACACCTATTGTGTGTCTCTCTAAACTCTAGTGCACTTATCAACATCTATTGTATATTCGACATTTAACAGTCAGCCTCAGCTGATCCGTGTTTAGTTTTGACTTTGTAATATTATTTTTTATCTTGGATATATTGTGCCTAATTAAATATATAGTCTCAACTGCATACCAAATCTAACACTGTACCTTAGAAATTAGGCATTACCCATAAGTGTGAGGGTAACATGCTCCAATATTAGGATTGACTGTTAGCAAATCATTAGCTAAGAAAATACTCATTGAAGTTGAAAATGATTCTAAAGTGCTTCTAAAACATCAACAATTCTAAGTTCTTTATGTTTCTAGATTGATAGATTTGAGAAGTAGATTCTAAGCTAAATTGGAAAGTGATTTTCAAACTGGTCTAATGGCTAACAAACATTAAACAAGCAAACAGTGGCAAACCTCAAGAAGTCAATATTGCTGTTGAGATTGATGCTCAAGTCTTAATGGCAGAAAGCAAGTCTTCAATTAATCTGAAACTAAAATCCTAACCAAATGACATGGAAAGGAAATGTGGACAAAGCCATGACTATAAATTAATAGCCAAAAAGAATAATTGTAATGTACTAAGTAACTGAAATAGTTGTCTAATGTAATATTTATTTGCGAAGAAGCATGTTATTTACACCACTATGATATCATATTAAACCATTGAAACCAAAATCCTATATTCAGACTCCATGTTGCTATAGTTAAATAAGTACTCAGACTCCATGTGCTTATGATTTTTTTGTGTGCAGGCTACACATATTGGGAGCAAAGACAAAATGGAAGAGTGTGTTGCTATAGACATGAATAATAAAAAAAGATAACAAATGAGCCTGCAAAGCGTTGGAAGATCGTGGGGTGAAGAGATCATCGATACTTCAACGGATGAGTGCAAATATTTCCATGACCTAATAGTTCAAGTGTCATCCCATGATAATAATTTCATCAATGCAATTCATGTGAACAAGGATTTATTTACGTACGACGAGGACTTTGAAATCCATATCACTATGGATGACATTATCCAATTCCTTAGTATGGGATGGTTGAATGGAGAATGGTTGTAAATTTGCATCATGTGAGTATTATATATATATACATATAAGATGAATATTTCTATCTGTGTACCAATATAGCTACTACGTGAAATACTTAGGTTACATTTACAACAAACAGCTTATAAATTCATTGCATATGTTCTATTTTATATTATATATTATACATGAAATGGTCGAATAACAATATTTATTTGTTGTACTTATTTTTAGGTGGTTAAATCATATGTGCAATGACCTCGGAGTGGAGACCATTGGGTTTATGTGTCTATATAAGCTGTCTCAAGTGCGGAAATATCCAGACGCGACAAAATATATATTTCGAACACATGGTATGTGTCACAATCGAAGAGCTTACTCTTAGCCCCACACTACGAAGGGTATGAACAATAAACTTTTAGAAACTAGTTTACAAATCTAATGTTGATATTAACTTCATATAAATCTTATAATGTAGGAAACATTATCTACTGCTTGTTTTTCTTATAGAAAGGAATGAGGTTTATTTTTTGGATCCCTAAGTCGAACGCAAATCTAAACTGGAAATTAGACAACAAGTGAATATGTACGTTTTATTTATTTGCCTTCTGATATCTTTTTTGCTTGATGCAAGTGAATATGTACGTTGTATTTAAATTTTTCTTTTATGTGTAGGGCCTTCAAAACTTATAAGGCATATGGTGGCAAATCTCGAGGAACTTACTTGAAATGGAAGACTGTTAAGGTGATTTATTTTGTACAAAATAAAAATAAACTTCTATGTTGGATATAAATTCAACTTAACCTAACTATTAAACTATTGTGTAAAATTGTTGTAGTGTCCTCAACAATCTAGGTCGACAGATTGTGTATATTATGTGATGAGGTATATGCGTGATATAGTAAAAAAACCATGATCAAAGCACCGATATACATGAGGTACCACTTTAATTTTTTTTCCTTCATAATTTTTGTTAAGTAGTTATACGATTAATGTTTCAAAACAATCTTGTATTGCAGTACTTTGTACAAGATGGTTCTTATAGCCAGCAACAGATAGATGAGGTTCCTGATAATTTAGCTAGTTATATCATGCATAACTGGACGTAGTCTTCTTATATGCTACTATATAATAAGTTTATTCTTGTCTCTTTCATACTTTCAGCATTACATGATTTAAATTGACATTTTTTTATATCATTGTTTGCACCTAAAAACATCAAAATGTTTTTCTCCCATATGTTTAAGTTGTGTGGCCGGCTATGCCTTTGATCATATAAACATGTGACCAATTTTAGGGCCCAATTTTTATTTTAAAGGATCATATAAACATGTGACTAAACTGTTGCAGTCAAGAATTGTGAAAATAATTTACAGTGTCCCGTTGTTATATTTGAATATTAATAAGTTAAAATCGCAATTCAAAAAATAAAAAGAAACGTTTGTTCGAGTTGTTCGATTTTAGTTGAAATAAATCTCGTTTAGATCGCGGTTGCGATTTTGAGAGTTTTTCTGATTGTTTTGGATTGAGCTAAGGCCATGGTTAGCTGAGGTGGAGTTTGAAGTGTGTCGAGTAGGCATGCATTTTGATTTCGGTGATTGCAGCATGAGATAGGGGGTTGCAGACATGGGTAATGCGTGGTTGGATTGTTGATTGTGGGTTGGTGGCAGGTGATTGGGTTAATTAGTGGGTTTGTTGGTTGTAGGGTGATGGTTGTGTGATTTAATGAGCTTGGGTCCAGGTGAAGGGGAAATGTGGTGACTGGGTTTTGTTGTTTTGTCACTGTTGGTGGATTGCATTGAATGAATATGGTGTTTGGCAGAGGTCGGTTCATGTGGTTTTGATGGAATGGTGTAGGTTCATGTGTTTGATTGAATGAACTAAGACCAATTAAGAATGTAAGGACGATGCCCTTTACGCGTCTTTTTCCCTCAATCCTCTCTTTATTATCACATGAAATCAAAACTAAAAAAGATTGGAAGAAAGTGGAGAACTGATTGTGGTTCGGAAGTCAAAAGAAAAATAAAAACAAAATCGTAGTTTGGAAATCACCGTTGATGGAGGTCGGAGGCAGGCAGGGAAGATGGGCAATGCGATTGGGTCTGGATTACTGAATTTACGGTTTGTGTAACGACCCGGAATTTTGGGTCGCTAAATTTGAATATTTAATTCATTTTAAATGTTGAATATGGATTATAATTTGAATTTTGAAATATAAGACTTTGGTTAAGTTAATAAAATTAGTTAAATTTCAAATACGGAAATCTACTTGGAATGTGAATAATAATAGCTTAATATTAGAATTGGAGTAATTGGTAAATCTGAGTGTAAATAAATATAAAAATGGTTTCTTAAATTTTATTTAATTTTATTTTGATTTGAATAGTAATATTGGACTGAAACAATTTGGGAATTTGGAAGCAAATAGTGATAAAAATGTTTTTAAAATTTGTTTTTAGTCCATTTGGATTTTAAAAAGTGTTGTTGAATTTTTAGAAGAATTTAAAAGTTAATAAGTTATTATTGGAAAATTTATGTTAATTTAATAATGGATTTAATATTATTAAAATGCAATTTAATCGGATTTTGGTCTGGAATGAGCCAGAATGATTTTTAATGTGATTATAAATTTTATGTAATTTATTATTAAGTTAGTAAATCGCTCGATTTAATAGACGAGTTAAAACAGCCTTCCGGGGCACAGTCTCGGAATTCGACGAAACCAGTTCCATTGGATCCGTAATAGTTAGTTATTATCGGATTTCAATTTTCGTAGCAATCTAAGTTGTTGTTTGACCGTGGTAGCACGAAACGCTTAGATATCGATTTAACCGATTTAATTTTAAATTGATCGTTTACTTCTGTAACTCGCACGTATGACTGAATTAGCTTCCGGAACTCGTTCCATTGTGTCTGAAACGCGAAAAAATCCTAGGAACGCCTTTTGGTACATGAGAATTGGAGTATGTTTGCATAGGTCATTAAAACAGTGATGAACGATATTAAAATAATATAAAATTATATTATATAAATAAATATCTTGGTTAAACCCTAATCTTCCTCTCAGGCCGCCGCTAGCATATTTCAATGGCCGAAACCCTCCTAATTTCATTTTCAATTATCGATCAATCCACGTTTCGATTGAAGAAACTCTCAACTAGGAAGTGGTAGATCATCTTGAACTCTACCCATCCATACGGCGGAGTGGAACGGAAGTCATCGTGGTGACCAAAATCGTGGTCGAGATGGCCACCATTCGTTCGCGTTCTGTGCATAGGAGGGATGACCGAGCTTCGTCGTGTTCGAATTGGAGGTGCGTGGCGCTGTGCTCTTCGAGGTAGCGGAGTCTGATCGAGTTCGCGCGCGTCGATGGGGTTGCGTTTCGAAACCCTAAAGCACGGTATTGGGTTCAGCTTGACTGCGAATAGTTTACGTGAGGAAGACGATGGATTTCTGCGGCGGTGATTTCCCTTGAACGTGCGGTTACGATTGTTTGGTAAAAACATTATATTAGTTAAAGGGAATTTGTAATTAATTTATATAATTAAATTCAAACGGTTATAAGCCCATATCTTTTGCATATGTTATCAGATTCAAAAGAAACAAGAAGCACCGGAATCGCGGCGACGTGCTCTACGCTGCAGCGCAGGTCCGGTGACGATTGGAGCCGGTGGAAATTTTAGGTTAAATCGAACGATTCGGTTTAATTTAAAATTTTCAAACGCTCAACGAAAACGTAAGGTGAGTTATTCTCACTCACATCTGGATGCTAGCTCATTTAAATAGTTAATATTTAAATATCTGTGTGATTGGTTGAATATAATTGTTGCTATCAGTTTGGATTGATATTTTTATATGTGATGTGCTAATATTTGTGATGCAGGGAAAAACGGGTTGGAGGGATCCAACTGGATTCCTCACAATGTAATAATTATTTTTATAATTGGTAATGATGCCTGTTTATATATTGTGATTGATAAATTTGGAATTAAATTGTGTTGTGATGTTGTTGGATAAACTATAAACTCAGAATGTTAATTATAAAGAAAATAAATTGGGATTTAAAAAGAAATCAAGAAATTGATAATAAAGAATTTAAAGGAATATAAAAATTGGAATCTGATTGGATGAAAAAGAAAAAAAAAATTAAATTGGTAAAATTGGGATTTAAAATACAGTGAAAAATTTATCAATCGATAAATGTGAAGTATAGATTTTCGAAAAATGAATTCTATGGAAATTATAAATTTGTTTTGAAATAACAATGGGGTTATTTGATGATGTTCCTGGAAATTAAAATATGTTGCGACGAAGCTTCCAAATATAAAATTTACAGTTTTAAATGTAAATAGAATATTTTGGAAATACCGTTTTCTCCATTGGGATTTTATTTAAGTAAATTGTAAATATGGTTTTTCATTGAAGAATTCTCCAAAATGTTTCATTTAAAAATGTTTTAAACCTATATTGTTAAAATGAATTTCCGAAAATGGGAAATTGTGTTTGAACTTCGGAGGAAGTTATAGTTAAGCATGAGATTGGGGATTTATGTTATAAAAATAAATTGAATTGAAATAAATCAGCTGGATTTGTGAGACAGATTCTTTGGGATGTTTGAATGGGAAAGTGTTTCCCTGGGAAAACCAAGTTAGTGTTTTAAAAGATTTTATTTAAATAAAGGTTAAAGCTTAAATTTGTTTAAAGAGTATTTTTAAGAAATTGTTATTTTAAAGAAGAAATTAATAAAAATGGGTTTAAACTTATTTGTTTAAGTTACTAGTAAAGGCTAGTATTATCTTTAAACTCTACTTTTAAATTTGGTTTATTTTAACCTTTATTGGAAATCAAGTTTATATCTAAATAAATAGTGTTATTTTAAATATTTTGAAAATTGTATTTTGAGTAAATAACTAGAAGTACATTTATATATTTATAAGTATATTTTTCTATAAAGTATTTTAACTCTTTAAAAATCTAAATGTTTTGAGCTTGGTTATTTCCAATGGGAAATAAGGGTAAAGGATTTACCTTGTAAAGGAGAATTTTGGGAAATTGTGTTCAATCGAGTTTTGAAACTTTGGAATTATATCCTCTAAAGATATTAGAGGAAAATAAATAATGTGAGATTATTTATTGTGTGATGGATGCGTATGAATATAAATTAATAGTTAAATTACCGACTATCAATATTGGACAAATGCGTTGATCGTTTCGAAGAGACCGGGATCGGGATTTTTTTCTCGAAAACCACTTCGATCCGGTTTGTACGTTTTGTGCGAAAAACGTGTTCGGAGTTGAAGATGGAGCAGTGAAGTGAAAGGGCTAGTCGCTACTAATCCTGAGGATATTTCGAAAATGGATGTAGTAGGAATAGTGCCTTCGGTTCCGTTCGAACCCGGGATGGACTTGTATGGACGAATGCTTTCGGAACATCGTCAGGTGGGCGATGGGCATTCTAAGTGAAACATTCTAAAAGGTAACGCTTAGCCTCAAGCCTCATCAAATAGGAATGACTGAAAATTAGGGGATATGCAGCAAGGCTTCGTGGGTAGCCCCCACTGGAGAGTAAGATCATCCCTGTCTAGATGTCCCTTTTTATTTCGGCTTAGTGGTGCGGTTGCTGATCCCAACCGCGGGGTGATCTTATTCGAAACTGTCCAGTAAGAGATGGGTCCGGCCTTGTGTTGCAGGGGATCGGGCTGGTCCTCGGTACGGTGATCTAGGCCCCGTACTGTGACAGGTGGTACCCCAGTGCCTAGTCATTGTTGGAAATTCATTCTCCCTACGAGCCTTGTACGAGTTTTGTTTGTATTACCCACTTTTGTGGCTAGTAGCTGGAATTTAATGAATGTAACAATTTCGGCTATTTTATAAGTATTTGTAAATAGACCCTATTATAATATCAGAGGATTTCTATAAAAAGTGTTTTAGCTATCGTAAGGTAAAAACCCGACATGTTTATTTGTGGCGTGGTATTACGAGTTGCTTTTATTTTTCAAAGGATTTTTGAAACTTTAATAATCAATTTGGATGCATTATTATCAGTTGGTATTCCGGACTGACTCGAGTGTTATTTCATTGTAATGCTCGGGTCAGACCGAGTATTATATGTTCAGGACAGGATGCTTTGGAGCAGGAAAGGAGCTGGAGTCCGAGACGTATTATCTATACGTATATATATTCCGCTGCTGTGATTGTATCGTATGTCTGATTGGTAATTTGATGTATGAGATACTCTGATGATGTGATGTATAAAACTGGTATAGATTCCATTTTGTGTAAAGATCTATATTTACTATTATATTTTATTCCGCTGCGACTGTGAGATTCTGACATTGTTTAGCTTCTTCTTCTTCTATCTCTCCTTCTTTAACCCAAATGGTTCGTATTTCTGTGCCACTTGAGTTAACAGAGGTAGATTAGTGTTGATTCAAGGGGTACGGATTTGCGGGCTGTCACACTTGGTATCAGAGCTTAGGTTGGCGACAACCTAGGCTTTGGTGGGGAATTTACTCATTTAACAGAGTCAATAGTACTCTATAATGAGCCGAGCGTATTAATAGATATAATAGAGCGTACTTGATAGTGTATATAAAAATTGTTTTTATACTGTGTTGACTTATCGGTTGAGTGTTTATGAATTCTGGTCGGTGCGGGAAGTACAACAGTATCGATAGGGGTTTCTAAACACTTAAACAAGATGAACCGACATAGTATTGTTTTTAAAATGGGTAAATGCGATAATTTTGCCCAAAATTATATTTTGATATAAAAAGGATTAATTTTTCTAAAATTATTATATATATTTGATTGTTTGGATGTGGATATCTTAATTAAATAAGAATCTAACATTTAATCTAAATTTTGAAATGGTTATAACTAAATAAATCTATGAGTAAATTATACAAAAGAAGAATAACTAAATTTTAACTAAACCAGAATTTAAATCCTGAAGATTTTGAAAAGTATTTTAAATGTAATGAAACCAAAGGTTTGGAGATTTAAAATCCTGGGAAAGTTTGAAATGTTTGCTAAGGTGTTTAAAGGCAATAATGGGATATTATTTTGGAAAATATTTTTGAATGGAAACTGTTTGAAATGAATTTGGAAAAGTAAGGAAGCACTGAACTCACTTCAGTCGCTGGAAAATAATCCTGATGATGCTGGCCACATCATTAGAATTTATTTTCGAGTTTCTAAGGTGATGGATTGCTACCATGTGAGTGATTATGATATTTGTTGGACTTGTTGGGATACAAGTAATTTTAGAAGTTTCAAAAGGGAAATTGTTTTGGTGAAAACAGATTGTTTTAGAAATCTGGAGATTTGATTTGATATACCAGGAGAGTATGAGTTATTTACTATTTCAAAATGGTTTTGAAATAAAACCGGGTAATTGAATTCTGGAAAATTCTATTTAAATAACATGTAAAGTTAAAATGCATCAACTAATGAACTTATTTTAGTAAAGTTGATGCTAATAAGAAGGAAATGTAAATTTTAATCTTGGAATTAAAATTTAACCTGAGTAAATGGAAGTGAATAAAGTATATTGAAGTGAATAGAAAATTGGAATTTAACTTGGATAAGTTAAATAAATTGGGCTTAGAATTAAATTGGTTTGGGTTAAATTAAAATGTAAGTTGACTTTGAAATTGTGGGTCACTGAGAAATAACTTGTACCCATGAGCAATATAAGCTATTAAGTATTATACTTATAATTTGAAATTGTGGATTTAAAATTTGCAAAGACTTAAATTGGAAGAAATTTGTATCCTTAGGAATACAGTGATACATATATACATAAAATTTGAAATTGTGATTATAAGATGTAGATGGATTAAAATGAGCGATATGAGCTTTAAAATAAATAAGTTGATGAACTTGAGAATGGAAAATTTGATTGTAAACCCAAGTAAAGTGGAATTATAATCACAAATGGGAAATAGTTGAATGGTATGGTGAATTCAAACTTAATCTTAAAAGGAATGTAAAGTAAGATAAGGAAAGTGAGATATAAAAGGATGAATGAACTTACAATAGAAAATAAGTTTTGAATTTATTTATGGAGGAATAAAATTGAAGTGAAATGAAATACAAAATTCAATTGCATTATAGGCATATTGAATGAAATTCAATCCTTATTTAAGTGGTAAAGAAGTGGAACGAATTTAATTTGGCTAAGCAAAATTTCAAGTAAACTTGAAATAAATTTGGATAAGAATCGAATTGAATGGAAATTTAATTTAGTTGAAATGACGTTGAATGAAATAAATGCTCACTTAACTAAATTCAAAATGATTGTTTGGAAATGAATTTTGTGTAAGCTAAATTAAATGGAATTTGTATTGGCATGAATAAAATTTTGATAGTTTGGCCAGAATTTAGAAAGTAAATAAAGTCCAGTTTTGGAATGGAATTTAATTTTGGTAATAAATATTAGAAGTGTGAATGGATAATGGGATTAGATTATAATAGTGATGGTTTGAATTGTAAATAATTTCCAATGAGTGAAATAATTTAAAATGGTCTCTTTGTTAATAAAATATATCTAAAAATGGATTGAATAAATAAACAAAATGAATTAAAATTTGTAAATGGATTGGAATTTGATTGAATGGGAATCAAATGAAAATGAAATAAAAATTGATATAAGAAGGTAATAAAAATATTGTGGAAGAACTTAAGCAAACTGAATAAAAAATTGTGGTCGAGCTTTATAATGTTGTCTTGAATAAATTTTGTTTAGGTAATAAAATTGAATTTGCAAGTGAAATGGTATTAATTAATTATTGTGATAAATTAAGGATGTTTGGGTTGTAAATAATGCAGGATGGAATGAAAGTAATATAAATTTAAAACTAGAATAAATTTTAGTGGGTATAAGCCTAAGTGGTGGTTATTTTGCTCGAATGACATGAAAATTGCATGTATTCGGAATTGTGTTGTTTAACAAGCAATTGAAATTGATTTTTGAATAAATTGATATGGATTGGAATAAAATTCAAAGAGTTTGTATATGGATGCAAGTGAATTGATTTGAAGAAGCAAATAAAGATGGTTTTAAATTAATTAGATAAATGCAATCTAATTAAGTGATTTTGCATATGAATGGAAATGGATCTTAAAAGAAATGCAAATGTTTCAAGTTTAAAATAAAATTTGATTGTAAATCAAATTGGGAATGTAAGTTAAAGTAAAGAAATGCAAGTAAGGCATATGTTAATCATATTGAAATAGAAATGAATTGGTTGTAATAAATATGAATGGTATATAGTAAACTTGAATGTAAATCATTCAAGTGAAATAGAATGAAGTTGGTTTGGATGAAAGTAGAATGGGCTAAAATCTTAATAAATGGATTTGAGTATAAATGTAAGTGAGTTATAATAGAAGTGCAAATGTAACAAATTGAAATGAAATTTGCTTGGTGAATCAATTCAAAAATTGGGTAGAGTATGAATTGAAATAGCGAAACTTGTATGTAAATCCTTTTTGTGAAATAAAATGGTATTTGGCATTAGAAAAGGAACTTTGTGCATGCTATAAAATATGATTTACCTGTGAAATCATGCAAATTGTTGATTGGATTATGAAATGGATATGTTTGGCTTACATTTATATTGAAAATGTTGTTAAAATGTTCATATCTTTGAAAACTGATGAGTTTGTTGAGTAAGTACAGGTATGTGAGGCGTTCGATAGAGTTGGAGCGCGTATGTGCGTTATATTAGTCGCTTGCTATTAAAATTTGCTAAAAAGGTACGCCTACGCAAATATAATTGGGAAATGACATATATATTGTGATATATTTTGGTTTCCGACCGTGTGGGTCGATGTATATATATTTATCTGTATCGCGATATCGCGAAAGCTCCTCCGTGCAGGGGAGACTCTGCCAAAATTTTGGGAGTTAGAAAATTTATGGGAATTTTGGAAATTTTATTAACTAGTAAAGTTGTTTTGAAATAATGTTGCCACAAAAGCTTTTGGGTATAAATAAAGCAAATGAGTTTGGATTTGGGCTAAAGGATTTTGGGAAGTGTATATAAGCCTTTAACTAAAGAAGTTTGGGTTAAGTTAATGAGTGTAGGAGCATTTGTTTCATTAGCAACAAGTCAATTTCAAATTACGTTTGAAAATAAAGAATTTTGGAATAGGATTGAATTAGTAGTTTCGATTTGAAACTAAAGGATCTGGGCAAAGTGAACTTGAGCGAAGTGAAATTTAGATTTCACTAAGTAAGTTTGTTATTGGGTCTGGTAGCATTCTTCTACCTTAGCAAATTTCGGGGACGAAATTTTTATAAGGGGGGAGGAATGTAACGACCCGGAATTTTGGGTCGCTAAATTTGAACATTTAATTCATTTTAAATGCTGGATATGGATTATAATTTGAATTTTGAAATATAAGACTTTGGTTAAGTTAATAAAATTAGTTAAATTTCAAATACGGAAATCTACTTGGAATGTGAATAATAATAGCTTAATATTAGAATTGGAGTAATTGGTAAATTTGAGTGTAAATAAATATAAAAATGGTTTCTTAAATTTTATTTAAGTTTATTTTGATTTGAATAGTAATATTGGACTGAAACAATTTGGGAATTTAGAAGTAAATAGTGATAAAAATGTTTTTAAAATTTATTTTTAGTCCATTTGGATTTTAAAAAGTGTTGTTGAATTTTTAGAAGAATTTACAAGTTAATAAGTTATTATTGGGAAATTTATGTTAATTTAATAACGGATTTAATATTATTAAAATGCAATTTAATCGGATTTTGGTCTGGAATGAGCCAGAATGATTTTTAATGTGATTATAAATTTTATGTAATTTATTATTAAGTTAGTAAAATTTTAAAAGTAAAATTTTAAGCGTTTTCGACACTTTTGAAAATCGCTCGATTTAATAGACGAGTTAAAACAGCCTTCCGGGGGCACAGTCTCGGAATTCGATGAAACTATTTCCATTGGATCCGTAATAGTTAGTTATTATTGGATTTCAATTTTCGTAGCAATCGGAGTTTTCGTTGGACCGAGGCAACACGAAATGCTTAGATATCGATTTAACCGATTTAATTTTAAATTGAATGTTTAATTCTGTAACTCGCACATATGACTGAATTAGCTTTCGGAACTCGTTCCATTGTGTCCGAAATGCGGAAAAACCCTAGCAACGCCTTTTGGTACGTGAGGATTGGAGTATGTTTGCATAGGTCATTAAAACAGTGAAGAACGATATTAAAATAATATAAAATTATATTATATAAATAAATTTGGTTAAACCCTAATCTTCCTCTCAGGCCGCCGCTAGCATATTTCAATGGCCGAAACCCTCCTAATTTCATTTTCAATTATCGATCAATCCACGTTTCGATTGAAGAAACTCTCAACTAGGAAGTGGTAGATCATCTTGAGCTCTACCCATCCATACGGCGGAGTGGCACGGAAGTCATCGTGGTGACCAAAATCGTGGTCGAGACGGCCATCGTTCATTCGCGTTCTGTGCACAAGAGGGATGACCGAGCTTCGTCGTGTTCTAATTGGAGGTGCGTGGCGCTGTGCTCTTCGAGGTAGCGGAGTCTGATCGAGTTCACGCGCGTCGATGGGGTTGCGTTTCGAAACCCTAAAGCATGGTATTGGGTTCGGCTTGACTGCAAATAGTTTACGTGAGGAAGACGATGGATCTCTGCGGCCGAGATTTCCCTTGAACGTGCGGTTACGATTGTTTGGTAAAAACATTATATTAGTTAAAGGGAATTTGTAATTAATTTATATAATTATATTCAAATGGTTATAAGCCCATATCTTTTGCATATGTTATCAGATTCAAACGAAACAAGAAGCACCGGAATCGCGGCGACGTGCTCTACGCTGCAGCGCAGGTCCGGTGACGATTGGAGCCGGTGGAAATTTTAGGTTAAATCGAACGATTCGGTTTAATTTAAAATTTTCAAACGCTCGACGAAAACGTAAGGTGAGTTATTCTCACTCACATCTGGATGCTAGCTCATTTAAATAGTTAATATTTAAATACCTGTGTGATTGGTTGAATATAATTGTTGCTATCAGTTTGGATTGATATTTTTATATGCGATGTGCTAATATTTGTGATGCAGGGAAAAACGGGTTGGAGGGATCCAACTGGATTCCTCACAATGTAGTAATTATTTTTATAATTGGTAATGATGCCTGTTTATATATTGTGATTGATAAATTTGGAATTAAATTGTGTTATGATGTCGTTGGATAAACTATAAACTCAGAATGTTAATTATAAAGAAAATAAATTGGGATTTAAAAAGAAATCAAGAAATTGATAATAAATAATTTAAAGGAATATAAAAATTGGAATCTGATTGGATGAAAAAGAAAAATAATGTAAATTGGTAAAATTGGGATTTAAAATACAGTGAAAAATATATCAATCGATAAATGTGAAATATAGATTTCTGAAAAATGAATTCTATGGAAATTATAAATTTGTTTTGAAATAACGATGGGGTTTTTTGATGATGTTCCGGGAAATTAAAATATGTTGCAACGAAGCTTCCAAATATAAAATTTACAGTTTTAAATGTAAATAGAATATTTTGGAAATACCGTTTTCTCCATTGGGATTTTATTTAAGTAAATTGTAAATATGGTTTTTCATTGAAGAATTCTCCAAAATGTTTCATTTAAAAATGTTTTAAACCTATATTGTTAAAATGAATTTCCGGAAATGGGAAATTGTGTTTGAACTTCGGAGGAAGTTATAGTTAGGCATGAGATTGGGGATTTATGTTATAAAAATAAATTGAATTGAAATAAATCGGCTGGATTTGTGAGACGGATTCTTTGGGATGTTTGAATGGGAAAGTGTTTCCTTGGAAAAACCAAGTTAGTGTTTTAAAAGATTTTATTTAAATAAAGGTTAAAGCTTAAATTTGTTTAAAGAGTATTTTTAAGAAATTGTTATTTTAAAGAAGAAATTAAAAATGGGTTTAAACTTATTTGTTTAAGTTACTGGTAAAGGCTAGTATTATCTTTTAAACTCTACTTTTAAATTTGGTTTATTTTAATCATTATTGAAAACCAAGTTTATATCTAAATAAATAATGTCATTTTAAATATTTTGAAAATTGTATTTTTGAGTAAATAACTAGAAGTACATTTATATATTTATAAGTATATTTTGTTATAAAGTATTTTAACTCTTTAAATATCTAAATGTTTTGAGCTTGGTTATTTCCAATGGGAAATAAGGGTAAATGATTTACCTTGTAAAGGAGAATTTTGGGAAATTGTGTTCAATCGAGTTTTGAAACTTTGGAATTATATCTTTTAAAGATATTAGAGGAAAATAAATAATGTGAGATTATTTATTGTGTGATGGATGCGTATGAATATAAATTGATAGTTAAATCACCGACTATCAATATTGGACAAATGCGTTGATCGTTTCGAAGAGACCAGGATCGGGATTTTTTTCTCGAAAACCACTTTGATCCGGTTTGTACGTTTCGTGCGAAAAACGTGTTCGGAGTCGAAGATGGAGCAGTGAAGTGCGAGGGCTAGTCGCTACTAATCCTGAGGATATTTCCAAAATGGATGTAGTAGGAATAGTGCCTTCGGTCCCGTTCGAACCCGGGACGGACTTGTATGGACGAATGCTTTTGGAACATCGTCAGGTGGGCGATGGGAATTCTAAGTGAAACGTTCTAAAAGGTAACGCTTAGCCTCAAGCCTCATCAAATAGGAATGACTGAAAATTAGGGGATATGCAGCAAGGCTTCGTGGGTAGACCCACTGGAGAGTAAGGTCATCCTTGTCTAGATGTCCCTTTTTATTTCGCTTAGTGGTGCGGTTGCTGATCCCAACCGCGGGGTGATCTTATTCGAAACTGTCCAGTAAGGGATGGGTCCGGCCTTGTGTTGCAGGAGATTGGGCGTGGTCCTCGGTACGGTGATCTAGGCCCCGTACTGCGACAGATGGTACCCCAGTGCCTAGTCATTGTTGGAAATTCATTCTCCCTACGAGCCTTGTACGAGTTTTGTTTGTATTACCCACTTTTGTGGCCAGTAGCTGGAATTTAATGAATGTAACAATTTCGGCTATTTTATAAGTATTTTTAAATAGACCCTATTATAATATCAGAGGATTTCTATAAAAAGTGTTTTAGCTATCGTAAGGTAAAAACCCAACATGTTTATTTGTGGCGTGGTCTTACGAGATGATTTTATTTTTCAAAGGATATTTGAAACTTTAATAATCAATTTGGATGCGTTATTATCAGTTGGTATTACAGACTGACTCGGGTGTTCTTTCATTATAATGCTCGGGTCAGACCGAGTATTATATTTCAGGACAGGATGCTTTGGAGCAAGAAAGGAGCTGGAGTCCGAGACGTATTATCTGTACCTATATATATTCCGCTGCTGTGATTGTATCGTATGTCTGATTGGTAATTTGATGTATGAGATACTCTGATGATGTGATGTATAAAACTGGTATAGATTTCATTTTGTGTAAAGATCTATATTTACTATTATATTTTATTCCGCTGCGACTGTGAGATTCTGACATTGTTTAGCTTCTTCTTCTTCTATCTCTCCTTCTTTAACCCAAATGGTTCGTATTTCTATGCCACTTGAGTTAACAGAGGTAGATTAGTGTTGACTCAAGGGGTACGGATTTGCGGGCTGTCACACTTGGTATCAGAGCTTAGGTTGGCGACAACCTAGGCTTTGGTGGAGAATTTACTCATTTAACAGAGTCAATAGTACTCTATAATGAGCCGAGCGTATTAATAGATATGAGAGCGTACTTGATAGTGTATATAAAAATTGTTTTTATACTGTGTTGACTTATCGGTTGAGTGTTTACGAATTCTGGTCGGTGCGGGAAGTACAACCGATACTATCAAGCAGGTTAAATAGTTTGGACAGTCAAATATACTAGAGCCTTTAAAGAATTACTATTGTTGGTACTTTAATATACAGGTAAATATTATATATGTCAGCGCCACATCAACTTCAGTTTGGTTTTAAGTTAGCTGGTCTTCATTTCATTTTAAACAATGGGACATGTTATTTTGGTGAGAATCATTTATCATGCACTAGCTAGTAATTGCGTAGAATGGAACATAAGGTCTTATATATTAACCAAATTGCCAAAACATGTTTATTTCTTGTTTTCCCAGGTTCAAATCGACATTGGAAACATGGAATGCGGCATATGGATTTGATCTGAAGCCTAAAGATTTGGGTTTTCAAGATTCTATGAAGTTTTTAAGGTTTTCACTATACTATTTCTTAATGGTTGTACTAATTAAAAATCTAAATTAAGACTATGCCACTTAATTATTGTGTTAAAGATCTGAATTATGCTGCTAAAATGAATGTATGAACCATTATTTTGTATAGATTATTAACATTATAATTGATATATGTTTATTTTGGTATAATATTATTCAGTTTGTATTTGCCATCAAATTTAATTTTGAATGATTGTAATATTGCATGCAATAATTGTTTGTTATAATCAATAATATATACTGTAATAATGATTTCTGAGAATGGCTTTTTTGCATCAGGTGTAAATAGCTGATGCAATATAGGGATTAGTTTGCACTGATAGTTATAAAAAACCGATGCAAAAAAGTAGCCTTTTAAACCCAAAGACTCTTATGTTGCATCGGTTTCTAACAACAACCTATGCAACAAGTTCCTTTGTTGTATCGGTTTCCATTACAATCGATGCAACATGAGGGCTGTGTCCAAGCAACTATCCATATTTTGCACAAGTTGTTAGTAATAACCGATGCAAAAAGGACCGTTTTGCATCGGTTTTAGAACTGATGCAAAACTATTAAGCCTGTTGCATCGGTTGCATATGCATTGGATGTTGAACTGATGCAAAAGGGGGTTAAACAACCGATGCAAATGGCATGTTTTGTATTAGGGGAAGTTTAAGAAAAACAGCAAGGAAATTTATAGAACACATGACTTCCCTTTTTGTCTATGTAAAACTCTATTTTTGTGAAATTCCCAAATTAGTGCCCATTTAGGGTTATAGTACTTTGATTAAGAAGTTACAAGACTAGAGTGAAAAAAGTCGTATCTCAAAATTGGACCCCTTGTGTCTCATTTATAGATGCAGGCAGCCCTCCTTCCGACTTCATGCTCTCGACTGGGTTGGAAGGTCTCCCTTTTAGATGCTGCTTTAAACCCTTTATGTTCATCGAAAGGTTTTGTTTTTCATCTGATTATAAACCTTTCACCTTTGTCAGCAGGTTTGTTACTCTTATGCCTCCATGATCCTTCCATCTTTATCGAAGGGTTTGTCTTCCTTATACTGTTATGAACCTTTCGACCCTGTCGGAAGGTTTCTCTTCTTTTGGTTATTGTAAGCCTTTCGATGTTGTCGGAAGGTTGTTCCTCTTCAATGTTGTCGAAAGGTTGTCTTTCGTTCTTAGTTGTCTTATGAGTGCCGCGTTCCTCATAAACCTTTCGCCATTGTCGAAACGTACCCTGGATGTGCTTCAACCGGTTCGAAAGGCTTATTATGCTTTCGAAAAGGTCATTAAGTACTTGCTCACATTTGGTTTGACTTCTTCATCCCCTTCGAATGGTAAGGAACACTTGGGATACTAGAGAAGAAACCTTCCAACTCCTTCGAAAGGTTTGATGCTAACGAAATTTGATGATTGCATCCCTTCGACTCTTTTGAAAGGTTTAGGCTGTGTATCCCTTCCTTTTCTCTTGTTGATAGACCTTTCGCCTTGGTCGAAAGGTTGATTTTTAGTGTAACGACATGGGCCTGATAAGATTCATTCTTTAATAAGCTAATTAGGGAATTAATTGATTGCCTCAATCTCCTAAAATAATTCTTACTTCTCACGTAGGTAATTTATTACTCTCTTTAATGTTTTTTTTTTGAAACTTGGTTAATATCTTTATTGCTCACAAATAGGCCGCAGCCCAATATTTTACAATGAATGTTTAATTGTGAACTACAGGACGCGAACTGGAACATTCCATTTCTGAACCTCTTTATCTTCTACATCGCAGAGAACTTGATCATGGCGGCTCCTGAATCTCTAATAGATTTCCTTCATCGTCTACCCTCCTCTTCCACTTCTCCAGTAGTAATTTTCCTTGTTCCTTTAGGCTGGTAAGCACTCTCTTGTTTATTCTCATCATCATCAATTTAACATCTCTGTCAATTTGAGCATTCACTGACTCAGTGTTTTTTTCTTTTCCTTTGAAAGCCCTGTTATTCCTTTCGCGCCAGATGTGCCAAATGGTAGCTGCGAAGCAAATTTTGAATATTTCCTGCAGAAGGTTCGCACTGTTTCTCCGATTGTTCAGGTAAAAGATTTCATCTTTTAGTGTTTCAGCTGTTGCCAATCCAGTACATTTCATTTTTTGAATACCCCAGACTTCTTTAGTGAATTTGCATTCAAAAAATAAGTGTTCATGACTTTCATTCCGTTCCTTGCATAAGATGCATATGATCTCATCTATTATCCCCCATTTTTTTAAACGATCTTTAGTGGGAAGTCGGCCAAGTACTGCTTTGTATGTTGTGTGTGCCATTTTAGGGGTGACCGATTTGCTCCATATAAGACTGTACCACTCAACCTTTTGATGTTTAAATCTGATTTCCTCCATCACTTTACTGAATTGAAATTTCCCTGTTTTTGAATTTTTCATGATCCACTCATCACATTCTCTTTGTGAATAGATTGGAATATTCTGAATTTCGTGAACAAAATTTCTTGTAACAACTTGTTTTTCGCATTTCCAAATTCCTCCTTCAATAATGTCTGAAACAGCAATGTTCGGTTGTCCATAGTCTGAATATCCTTCCAAACCTAATCTGTCAATTAAACTTCTATTTTCAAACCAGGGATCTTTCCATAGATCAGTAGATTTTCCATTAGCTATTTTCCTTTCTATCAGAGTTTTCAACATACCTCTTTGCTGCATGATACTTTTCCATATCACTGATGCATTATTATCCAAGGAATCTGTCCAGAAATTTGTCTTGATGTATTTAGTTCTCATCTATTTTGGCCATAAGTTATCTGATGATATTATGTTCCATGCCAATTTGATCCCATAAACTTTTTTGAGTTCAAATAAATTTTTAAGACCTACTCCACCTTCTTTTTTAGGTCTGCACAAGTCATTATAACTGATTTTGTGAAATTTTCCCCTCCATATAAAGTCTGCACATATGGAATTTATTTTCCCAAGAGAGCAATCCGGAATCTGGAATGTTTGGAGCCAATATCTGACTTTGGATGTTATTACTGTGTGTACTAGCTCCACTCTCCCAGCAAATGATAACAACTTAGATCTCCATCCTTGTAGTTGTTCTCTAATTTTATCTAGGAGTTTAGCACATTCTTTATCGGTAATTGAGTTTGTAGATAAAGGAACACCCAAGTATTTAACTGGGAGAATTCCTTCTGTCACTCCAATTCTGTCTATCATAATCTGTTTGTTCCTGCAGTACTTGTTATGTAACATCCCGCCTTTTTGCACACTTTAAACCGACACACGTGCCAATTCAAAGCATACGCAAGGGCGGATTGTTATGGGGTAAATAAGAAAAACAGAGAAGCAATAAAAACAAAAACAGAATCTCACAGCGGAAGGATAAAATATAATAACAAATATACAGTTCATAAACAGTTTACAAAAGCTTGATTCTTCTTTTACAATAAATATCAGAGTTACACATACCAATACAAGCAATGCAGCGGAATAGAAAGAGTGTGGTGTAATACAATATATAACATAATACTTATTCTTCGTCTTCGTCCTCCAAAGCTAAAATCTGCTATCCTGAAATGCTCGGACTGACCCGAGCGAATTTGAATAGACAAAAACACCCGAGTCAGACTAGAATATCTTATGTGAGTTAAATAAACAGAAATAAATATGAGTACAGTAACTCAAGAGATGTTCGGGATTTACATCTCCTAAGGATCCGTTAAACTATTTACTATGTAGTATATTGCGCTATTATAATAGTGTCTATTTATAAAATAAACTTACTTTTTAATAGCGTTAAGGGGTTACCCATATAGCCCTTAACACGTAATAGTCCCAGTAGTCCATCCAATATCATAGTCCCTCCTGATCGGGAAGCCACTAGAGGATACCACACGGGCTACGGGAGAAAACCAAACTCGTACAAGGCGCGATAGGGTAGGTGACACGGCACAACTAGGCAATGCCAGGGTAGATATACCAATTACGCTTCCGGGCCGATGGTAACGCGAAGCCGCAGCAACCGCCCACCTCGAAACAACTCCCCAAATCAAAAAAATAGAAGTGGCCACTGAATCAATCCAAAGTCATAGTATAATATCGAAGAGGAGTGTCCGATCAGAGGAATGACCTCATTAACCCGTCGATCGCTCCTGTTTTAGCCACCTTATGCCAACTCACGGGAGTCGGGTCCACGTATTTACCTTACAGGAATCGTCGCCACCAACCTACTTCATTCTGGAATCTCCACCGCGTACACGGTTAGTCAAAGTGGTTTTCGGTATCGACAGAGAGTATGTCCATATCCGATCCCGGTCTCTTTGCCAACCCATCGTTATTATAACACCGCGGTTATTTAAAAATAGTTTATACTTTTAAACCAGAATATAATCCATTTCAAAACCATAATATTACGATATCATTCCAAAACCCAAAACCATATTTTACCACTTATCCCAAATATAATTCCTTTCCAATAATAAAAGGCTTTAACTTCATAATATCTGAAAATCGAATATTTTCAAAGCATAATATTTTTGGAAATCCATAATTTCAAACCCTAACTTTTAAAACTCAAATGGTTTGGATATTCAACGGTATATGAATTTCAAAGGCTTAACTTTACTGTCACTTTGTAAAGAAATAAGTTATATGGCTTTATGGAAATATTTCTTTATCTAAAGTTAAAACCATAATTTAGATATCACTCTTAAGTTCCAAAACCATTTCAATTTCCATATATATAAATCCATTGGAGTATTAATATTCAAAAACTAAAATTGGAATATATTCTTTCAACAAATTAAATGTTTTATTATTTAGTTTGAATATTCACATAAATCCTTAAACAACTCCAATTTCTAGTAATAAAACATATGTATTTTTCGATTCCAATTATATTAGAATATTTTTCCAATTCAAATTCATATTAGAATATTCATTTCAATTTTTCTTGGGAAAAATCCAATTATAAATATCATATCTTAAATTTCCAAACTTAACATTTAAACATATGATATAAATTTATCCAACTCCATTTTCTAAATTTTCTTCCATTTTACTAAGGGAATTTATACACCTTTTTATTTCAAAATTTCCAACTTTTCATGTACATAAATACGGAAGAAAAATATTTATACAGTATAAAATTTAAGATTATTATAAACCGTATTCCATCCAAACCATAGAAATCACATTAAAATAGTTATATATAGACCGCGGTGCCTGTATATAATTTTCTATCCTATGGTCAAGTGATACGGATATTTATCATTTCAATCCGCAATTTAAAAATAAAACTTTGCGGTTTTATCATTTCAAACCACAATCCCGAAAAATGAAATATGCATGATAAATTTGCAAATTTAATGATATGCAATAAACATTCATTCATCAACAACATCCATCATCCAATCGCAACCATCAACCAATTTCAATCAATAACAGTATATATCTATGAACATATACAACAGGTAGTAACTGTCAGTTTTTTCCCAAATTAAATTTATCAACTATTTATCTAACAGTTTACTCAATAATAATTTACATAACTGTTAACTAGCAGTTCTTATGCAAACAATAATTTCTAACAGCCAATTAATATGCAATCAATCAATTTAAATTAACAGCTAAATTCAAAAAAATGCAATTCAACAGATATGGATGAAATAACATGCCCAAAAGCTCATAAATAAATTTCTATTCATTTCTAAAATTTATTTAACAAACATAAAAGCTTCTAGTAATTGTGAGTGGGTTAAAACACTCACCTTTTGAATTTAAATCGAATTCAAATCCGATTTAAACCCAAAAATTCGCCCGTCTCAGAATTCGTCCAAACCAGCGTCATCGAGTCCGGAATTAAATTACGATCCTAACAAAAGAAATTTCGTGTGAATTGGATGTCGTATGAGAAAGTTACTCGATTAAACGCTTGGAAAATTTTTAATTTAATTTAAAACAAGAAAACAAAACTCTACTCACCCCTTTACACGTCACCCCATTCTCTTTCTCCCACTCGTTCGGCTACAGTAGTGCCGAAACCCCCCCTGCAACGCACGAAGCCCAGCCGCCACTACCGAACCCTACTCGAAATTTTCGCCGCCTCCTCCCTCATCGCCGTCCAGATCGAGCAACGCCGGCCCCGTGCCCACGTCAAGCCGAGCCTATGGGCTCCACGCGCACGCCCAAAGGCTCCCCAATCGAACCGCCTCCGTCACGCCTTCATCGCCAATTCCAACAAATCCAAGCACCTCTGACATGGAGTAGCCGTATGGATTGAAAGCACTCGGCCTCCTCTACGCGATGGTGCCCCCCGATCGTCACCAAAACGAAGATCCGCCGTTGAAATCAACGTCTACTAACGGATGGCCGAAACTGTTTTGAATTTTACTGGGCAAACGATAGCTCCAAACGAAAAACGGATCACACCAGTAGATTACGAACACTGAGAACTATGACATATATTTTTTTGAGAATTTTCTGAGGTGTTTGAATTTTCACTGAATTTTAGATTGAAGCAGATCCAGATTTGCAACCATTGAAGAGAAAGAGGAGATGAAGAAATATGTACGTATATCCAACTGACAATAGGAAGGAGGCTAGGGTTTATCATGGTATATTTATAGTTAGGGTTAGGTTAGAGCGTATAGGCTAGAAGCGTGAACGTACGCAACAAACTATGGCCCAAAAGCCCGCTATGCCTCCGGAACCGAATCTATTAAATCTATATATCCAGATAGGTATTTAAAAATATTCTGAACGCGATGGAAAAAGTCTCACGTCCAAATTTGATCGTATGAAGAAGTTATGCTAAAAACAAGATTTCCAAATTGATTTCAAATTGATTTTAATAAAATTGATTTCAAGGCGTTTCGCGTCCGTACGATCAAATGACAAGTCCGATCGATACGAAATTTGAAATCCTATAATAATTCACCGATACGGATCCGATGAAACTGGTTTCGTCGAAATCCGAGTCCGTGACAAAAATGGCTATTTTTAATATTTATTGAATAAATTAAATAAATTATAAATCCAGTTTTTATGTTTCAACTTCTAATATTGGCCAAATTTTGTGACTTATATAATTCAGACAATCCCAAATGGTTTACCAAGCCTGGATGTGAATTAAAATCTATCGGTATATAAATTTGCAGCTAAATATCTGCACTTCCTTATTATTTAGAGATTATAAATTTTATTCTAAACCCAATTATTAAATCTTATACCTTTATACTCACATCTTAAACCAAATTAAATAAATAACTTGATTTCCATCTCAACTTACTTTTAATTGCAGTTAACCCTTTTCACCGTAATTAAAATTCCAAATTATAAATAAATTTTTATTCCCATTCCCTTAATTTTCTTAACTATTTATTTATTCAAATTTTCAATATTCAACATAAATAGTTTGGTTAAGTTCATTTATTTACCTTCTTCCTATGATTCACAGTTATGGATGTCAATATGATGAAGTTTACATTAGTTAAGATTTCACTCAATTGTTCTCTAAGTCAAATGTTTACAGCTTTCATTTAACTTTAATAACGTACAAATTTACGTTAAATTCCATTTTTAAATGAAGTAATTACCATTCGTTGAATCAAATACTCAATTCATAAATAAAGTCTTGTTTTCAAAAAGTTATATCACAAATGGTCAACTAAAATTTGAATAAGCTTTACTAAATTCTATGGTATTAAATGTTGCAATAAATCCAAATTGCCATGTCTTAAATCCAAATTACTAATTAAGTCTTGATTCCTTTATTATTCCTTTGGTTTTCAACTAAGTTTTTATGATGAATGTGAATTCAAATGAACAATGGAAACCCATTCCCATTTGATTTCACTATTCCATTAAATATCTTCATATTCCAGCTAAATCAACTAACGTATGAATTAGCTATTTCAATCTTCATTAAATTGCGGTTTTTATACAATAGAAATTAAATCCCATTAACAGATAAATAAAGGTTGATATCCATCTATTTACATTATATCACACTTGTGCTTCTATTTAGCTTTGTATAAATGTATGAATGCGGAGTCTTGCCTATTAACGTATTAAATAAGCCTTAAAATCAATTAATGCCCCTCCTTAGTTTAACCTCTTTTTATCCGTATTTATTTTTTAGAGTAACCCTTGGATTAAATTCCCAAATCACCAATTCAATTAATTATACCTTTCAATCCAAATGTAAATCTTCCACCTTTGAATTCTTATATTAAATGAATTTTATTCTAGGCAATAATTTTTTACAAATGTTTACTGATTCCACATTTATAGGTTTCTTAAATTTTACTCCTTTCGTTATTTATTCATTATCACAAGAAACGTTTAATCATTTGTAATTTCAAATTACCTACATTGATTGTATATATATTTTCCATTATTATCATTTATTAGAATTCTATTCAACTTTCATCTTATGCATGTAGTTAACCTTTCTATTGATTTTTCCTTCAAAATTTTCAGTTATTTCTTATTTAATCGCTATAAATTAAATGCATTGGTAACGAACAATAGTTGTTACCATTATACAATTTATACATTTGTAATTTATTCTCTACAACAATTATTACCTATCCATATTATTTTGCCCATAAATACAAACTTGCAATTTTTCTTATTATCATATTCCATTTACTGTTAACAATGTTTATTACATTATATTAGTTTAATAATTTCCTCAAATTCCTCATATTCAACTCATATACTGGTAAAATTCTTTTCACTACTTAAAATCATTTGAATTAACTTCGAATTACTATAAGTAGGTTTTTAATTTATTTTTCTTCTAAATTTAATTACAACTTAATTTAACCAAATTAAATCCATGAAATCTACGGGTCGCTACACTCTCCCCCACTCAAAACTTTTCGTCCCCGAAAAGGAAAAGGAAGGGAGAAGAAGAATAAAACAGTATATCTAGTTTCAAATATTAACTTATAACAATAATTTACTAAATTAATTTCCTTTAATGAATTACACTTGTTTTGTAATCATTATGTCTTTTAATACTTAAATTATTAAAGTTGGAAAAATATCTTTAACAAAATTCTAGGTCCCAAAAATTTCGGAAAATTTTGGCAGAGTCTACTTTGTACGGAGGGACTCTGGAGAAAATATAATATCCAAATATACAAATATATTACATATATATCCCAAAATAAAATATCCCAACACGGGAAAATATATAAACAGCGCTTTAAACGTAATCCGGAAACGTACCTATTTGTCGGGCAACATACGCTTATTATTTTGGAACCAAAAGCAGTAGCAGTTGCTTCCAACCCCTGTATTCACTTATATAATCTAAGAGGTTAAATATTTATTTTACAGTGAAATGTTTGGGTAGATTCAATCATTTATATCCAATCAAATGCAACAACCATAAATTTTAACAAACAGCACATGCCACCAACAGACAATCATTCAATCAAACAATTAGTTGTTAGGTTCAAATTCCGAAATTGTACGAAATGTAAAATAACTATCAAGTGCATCCTTTACTCAACAGTCCTAGATGGAACAAAGATAGATTATTTCTCCATCCCACAACTTCAAAATTTCTTACCCAACAACCATACATCAACCAAACAATTCAAATCAACACCAAAATAGCTTATTATACATTTATTTCATACTTCAGTGGTTTGATTTTCTTCCCTTCCTTTATGAGGGATTTCTTTGTTCTTACAAGTTTTATTTTCCATTTATTACAAAATTCATTATATTTGTATTCCAATTTTATTGACTAAGGTTTATATCATCTATTTATACTACTTACCCTTTCTTATATAGTAAAATTTCCAATTTAACTTAAGTTTATACAATTAATTCTCATTTATAACAGCAAATTTATTGAATACCTTAATTACCTCAAGCTTCACTTGTAAGATTTCCCCTTACATTTTCTTACTAACATTGCAACTTTTATTATATTGTAAGTTATGTATGTTTAAGAATGCAAGTGAAAATTTACAAGTTTCTTCTCAATTCCTTTTTATTTATTAATGGTTCAATAAATATATATTCGTTTTATAAATTACAATTTCAACTTACCCTTAATTTCATTCCTTTATTTAATGTTTACGTTTTATTATATTTAATTACAGTAACCCTCTACTTACACTTAAATTATTAACCTTAAAACCTCCATTTTTATAAATAAAGGATCTTATTAATTCATTATCTAGGGTTTACAGATATTTATTTATATTACCTACTTTTTATTATGTTACTAGTAGCATCTTAAAACATACTTAAGTTTATAACCCTACACATCAATCTTTATTTATTAAAGAATTTTATTTTATTTACTTAAGTTAAAATCACCTATTAATAATACTCACCTTTAATTTGGGTAAAATTTCAATTATCACTTAAGTTTAAACCAATAAATTCTTATTATATCAGTAATTTATTGAATACTTCATTTTTCCTAAATTCCTACTTGTAAAATATTCAATTCCAGTTTCTCATTTAACACTTCAACTTTTATAATTGGGTAAGTTATTTATGTTTAGGAAATTGCAATTGAACTTATACAAGTTTAATCTCCATTCTTTTAATTAAATTTAATGTTTATTCATATTACCCTTTTTCTCATATGTATGCAAATTCCTCTTTATAGCTTTGCAGTTATTCTCTTATTTCAATTAGAGGTTTCAATTCATTTATTACTTAACTTTTATTCCACTAACAAATTTTAAACAATTAATTAACGGAAAAATTTAGAACTAAATACCGGGTTAAATTTCAATTTATTTCAAAATAATAGATAATTAATTTCTTGCAACCTTTATATCTCTAATTATATTTAGAACAATAAAAGAAAATTTTTAGAAAATTCAAAATAAATCTGCAGTAGAATTTACTACAGTGGCCTTTTCCCTTTGAAACTCGAAAATGAAAGTCGATGATGCGGCCGTCATCACCGAATTTATTTTCCAGCGACAGAGGGGAAAGTACAGAATTTAATTCTTTTCCAAAATCTTCTTTAAAACAATTCTTCCAATTTATACGAAATATTTATATAAGAAAATACTTATAAACCAAATCAATAAATTTCACAAATTCTTTGAAAGCAGATTTGGAAAAATCCCGGACTTAAGTTCTAAAATCTCCAATTTGATTTATCATAATTTCAACTTAGCTTCAGTTATTATAGATATTTTTATTTTCTAACACCCCATCTATAGCAACCAATTATATATATATCTTTATAAAACTATTTTTATATATAGAAAATATAATAGGCAAAATTATTTCATTCACCTATATTAAAAACGGATATTATGTCGGTCTGTCCTATTAAGTGTTTAGAAATCCCTATTGATGACATAGCGTCCCATGCATCAACCAGAATTTATAAATACAAAGCGGAACAGATTAACACAATATCAAAATCTTTTATTAATACTAACAAATACGCTCTCTCATATATATACACTCAGCGACTCCCATAGGATATTTCTACCCTATTAACAAAGAGTCAAACCCCACAAAGCCAAGGTTTATCGCTAAACCAAAGCTCTGATACCAACTGTAACATCCCGCCTTTTTGCACACTTTAAACCGACACACGTGCCAATTCAAAGCATACGCAAGGGCGGATTGTTATGGGGTAAATAAGAAAAACAGAGAAGCAATAAAAACAAAAACAGAATCTCACAGCGGAAGGATAAAATATAATAACAAATATACAGTTCATAAACAGTTTACAAAAGCTTGATTCTTCTTTTACAATAAATATCAGAGTTACACATACCAATACAAGCAATGCAGCGGAATAGAAAGAGTGTGGTGTAATACAATATATAACATAATACTTATTCTTCGTCTTCGTCCTCCAAAGCTAAAATCTGCTATCCTGAAATGCTCGGACTGACCCGAGCGAATTTGAATAGACAAAAACACCCGAGTCAGACTAGAATATCTTATGTGAGTTAAATAAACAGAAATAAATATGAGTACAGTAACTCAAGAGATGTTCGGGATTTACATCTCCTAAGGATCCGTTAAACTATTTACTATGTAGTATATTGCGCTATTATAATAGTGTCTATTTATAAAATAAACTTACTTTTTAATAGCGTTAAGGGGTTACCCATATAGCCCTTAACACGTAATAGTCCCAGTAGTCCATCCAATATCATAGTCCCTCCTGATCGGGAAGCCACTAGAGGATACCACACGGGCTACGGGAGAAAACCAAACTCGTACAAGGCGCGATAGGGTAGGTGACACGGCACAACTAGGCAATGCCAGGGTAGATATACCAATTACGCTTCCGGGCCGATGGTAACGCGAAGCCGCAGCAACCGCCCACCTCGAAACAACTCCCCAAATCAAAAAAATAGAAGTGGCCACTGAATCAATCCAAAGTCATAGTATAATATCGAAGAGGAGTGTCCGATCAGAGGAATGACCTCATTAACCCGTCGATCGCTCCTGTTTTAGCCACCTTATGCCAACTCACGGGAGTCGGGTCCACGTATTTACCTTACAGGAATCGTCGCCACCAACCTACTTCATTCTGGAATCTCCACCGCGTACACGGTTAGTCAAAGTGGTTTTCGGTATCGACAGAGAGTATGTCCATATCCGATCCCGGTCTCTTTGCCAACCCATCGTTATTATAACACCGCGGTTATTTAAAAATAGTTTATACTTTTAAACCAGAATATAATCCATTTCAAAACCATAATATTACGATATCATTCCAAAACCCAAAACCATATTTTACCACTTATCCCAAATATAATTCCTTTCCAATAATAAAAGGCTTTAACTTCATAATATCTGAAAATCGAATATTTTCAAAGCATAATATTTTTGGAAATCCATAATTTCAAACCCTAACTTTTAAAACTCAAATGGTTTGGATATTCAACGGTATATGAATTTCAAAGGCTTAACTTTACTGTCACTTTGTAAAGAAATAAGTTATATGGCTTTATGGAAATATTTCTTTATCTAAAGTTAAAACCATAATTTAGATATCACTCTTAAGTTCCAAAACCATTTCAATTTCCATATATATAAATCCATTGGAGTATTAATATTCAAAAACTAAAATTGGAATATATTCTTTCAACAAATTAAATGTTTTATTATTTAGTTTGAATATTCACATAAATCCTTAAACAACTCCAATTTCTAGTAATAAAACATATGTATTTTTCGATTCCAATTATATTAGAATATTTTTCCAATTCAAATTCATATTAGAATATTCATTTCAATTTTTCTTGGGAAAAATCCAATTATAAATATCATATCTTAAATTTCCAAACTTAACATTTAAACATATGATATAAATTTATCCAACTCCATTTTCTAAATTTTCTTCCATTTTACTAAGGGAATTTATACACCTTTTTATTTCAAAATTTCCAACTTTTCATGTACATAAATACGGAAGAAAAATATTTATACAGTATAAAATTTAAGATTATTATAAACCGTATTCCATCCAAACCATAGAAATCACATTAAAATAGTTATATATAGACCGCGGTGCCTGTATATAATTTTCTATCCTATGGTCAAGTGATACGGATATTTATCATTTCAATCCGCAATTTAAAAATAAAACTTTGCGGTTTTATCATTTCAAACCACAATCCCGAAAAATGAAATATGCATGATAAATTTGCAAATTTAATGATATGCAATAAACATTCATTCATCAACAACATCCATCATCCAATCGCAACCATCAACCAATTTCAATCAATAACAGTATATATCTATGAACATATACAACAGGTAGTAACTGTCAGTTTTTTCCCAAATTAAATTTATCAACTATTTATCTAACAGTTTACTCAATAATAATTTACATAACTGTTAACTAGCAGTTCTTATGCAAACAATAATTTCTAACAGCCAATTAATATGCAATCAATCAATTTAAATTAACAGCTAAATTCAAAAAAAATGCAATTCAACAGATATGGATGAAATAACATGCCCAAAAGCTCATAAATAAATTTCTATTCATTTCTAAAATTTATTTAACAAACATAAAAGCTTCTAGTAATTGTGAGTGGGTTAAAACACTCACCTTTTGAATTTAAATCGAATTCAAATCCGATTTAAACCCAAAAATTCGCCCGTCTCAGAATTCGTCCAAACCAGCGTCATCGAGTCCGGAATTAAATTACGATCCTAACAAAAGAAATTTCGTGTGAATTGGATGTCGTATGAGAAAGTTACTCGATTAAACGCTTGGAAAATTTTTAATTTAATTTAAAACAAGAAAACAAAACTCTACTCACCCCTTTACACGTCACCCCATTCTCTTTCTCCCACTCGTTCGGCTACAGTAGTGCCGAAACCCCCCCTGCAACGCACGAAGCCCAGCCGCCACTACCGAACCCTACTCGAAATTTTCGCCGCCTCCTCCCTCATCGCCGTCCAGATCGAGCAACGCCGGCCCCGTGCCCACGTCAAGCCGAGCCTATGGGCTCCACGCGCACGCCCAAAGGCTCCCCAATCGAACCGCCTCCGTCACGCCTTCATCGCCAATTCCAACAAATCCAAGCACCTCTGACATGGAGTAGCCGTATGGATTGAAAGCACTCGGCCTCCTCTACGCGATGGTGCCCCCCGATCGTCACCAAAACGAAGATCCGCCGTTGAAATCAACGTCTACTAACGGATGGCCGAAACTGTTTTGAATTTTACTGGGCAAACGATAGCTCCAAACGAAAAACGGATCACACCAGTAGATTACGAACACTGAGAACTATGACATATATTTTTTTGAGAATTTTCTGAGGTGTTTGAATTTTCACTGAATTTTAGATTGAAGCAGATCCAGATTTGCAACCATTGAAGAGAAAGAGGAGATGAAGAAATATGTACGTATATCCAACTGACAATAGGAAGGAGGCTAGGGTTTATCATGGTATATTTATAGTTAGGGTTAGGTTAGAGCGTATAGGCTAGAAGCGTGAACGTACGCAACAAACTATGGCCCAAAAGCCCGCTATGCCTCCGGAACCGAATCTATTAAATCTATATATCCAGATAGGTATTTAAAAATATTCTGAACGCGATGGAAAAAGTCTCACGTCCAAATTTGATCGTATGAAGAAGTTATGCTAAAAACAAGATTTCCAAATTGATTTCAAATTGATTTTAATAAAATTGATTTCAAGGCGTTTCGCGTCCGTACGATCAAATGACAAGTCCGATCGATACGAAATTTGAAATCCTATAATAATTCACCGATACGGATCCGATGAAACTGGTTTCGTCGAAATCCGAGTCCGTGACAAAAATGGCTATTTTTAATATTTATTGAATAAATTAAATAAATTATAAATCCAGTTTTTATGTTTCAACTTCTAATATTGGCCAAATTTTGTGACTTATATAATTCAGACAATCCCAAATGGTTTACCAAGCCTGGATGTGAATTAAAATCTATCGGTATATAAATTTGCAGCTAAATATCTGCACTTCCTTATTATTTAGAGATTATAAATTTTATTCTAAACCCAATTATTAAATCTTATACCTTTATACTCACATCTTAAACCAAATTAAATAAATAACTTGATTTCCATCTCAACTTACTTTTAATTGCAGTTAACCCTTTTCACCGTAATTAAAATTCCAAATTATAAATAAATTTTTATTCCCATTCCCTTAATTTTCTTAACTATTTATTTATTCAAATTTTCAATATTCAACATAAATAGTTTGGTTAAGTTCATTTATTTACCTTCTTCCTATGATTCACAGTTATGGATGTCAATATGATGAAGTTTACATTAGTTAAGATTTCACTCAATTGTTCTCTAAGTCAAATGTTTACAGCTTTCATTTAACTTTAATAACGTACAAATTTACGTTAAATTCCATTTTTAAATGAAGTAATTACCATTCGTTGAATCAAATACTCAATTCATAAATAAAGTCTTGTTTTCAAAAAGTTATATCACAAATGGTCAACTAAAATTTGAATAAGCTTTACTAAATTCTATGGTATTAAATGTTGCAATAAATCCAAATTGCCATGTCTTAAATCCAAATTACTAATTAAGTCTTGATTCCTTTATTATTCCTTTGGTTTTCAACTAAGTTTTTATGATGAATGTGAATTCAAATGAACAATGGAAACCCATTCCCATTTGATTTCACTATTCCATTAAATATCTTCATATTCCAGCTAAATCAACTAACGTATGAATTAGCTATTTCAATCTTCATTAAATTGCGGTTTTTATACAATAGAAATTAAATCCCATTAACAGATAAATAAAGGTTGATATCCATCTATTTACATTATATCACACTTGTGCTTCTATTTAGCTTTGTATAAATGTATGAATGCGGAGTCTTGCCTATTAACGTATTAAATAAGCCTTAAAATCAATTAATGCCCCTCCTTAGTTTAACCTCTTTTTATCCGTATTTATTTTTTAGAGTAACCCTTGGATTAAATTCCCAAATCACCAATTCAATTAATTATACCTTTCAATCCAAATGTAAATCTTCCACCTTTGAATTCTTATATTAAATGAATTTTATTCTAGGCAATAATTTTTTACAAATGTTTACTGATTCCACATTTATAGGTTTCTTAAATTTTACTCCTTTCGTTATTTATTCATTATCACAAGAAACGTTTAATCATTTGTAATTTCAAATTACCTACATTGATTGTATATATATTTTCCATTATTATCATTTATTAGAATTCTATTCAACTTTCATCTTATGCATGTAGTTAACCTTTCTATTGATTTTTCCTTCAAAATTTTCAGTTATTTCTTATTTAATCGCTATAAATTAAATGCATTGGTAACGAACAATAGTTGTTACCATTATACAATTTATACATTTGTAATTTATTCTCTACAACAATTATTACCTATCCATATTATTTTGCCCATAAATACAAACTTGCAATTTTTCTTATTATCATATTCCATTTACTGTTAACAATGTTTATTACATTATATTAGTTTAATAATTTCCTCAAATTCCTCATATTCAACTCATATACTGGTAAAATTCTTTTCACTACTTAAAATCATTTGAATTAACTTCGAATTACTATAAGTAGGTTTTTAATTTATTTTTCTTCTAAATTTAATTACAACTTAATTTAACCAAATTAAATCCATGAAATCTACGGGTCGCTACATGTTAAAATAGCATTTGGCTTTGCTTTCATTGAGTTTTAGCCCTGCATATTTTTCTAATTCACAGAATTTTTTTTTGAGTTCATCAACTGCATGTGTAGTAGCTTTCATGACTACTAGCAAATCATCAGCGTATATAAGGTGATTTACCTTTGGTGATATTTTGTGGACAGGGATGATCTTATTATTATGACATTCTATTTCCATTTGTAGGGAAAACCACTCCATTGCTACTGCAAATAGGTAAGGGGATAGAGGGTCCCCTTGCCTAATTCCTCTATTGCTAGAGATGTGTCCTTTAGGAATTTCGTTTATCAGAATCGAGAAAGTTGGGGAGAAAATACAACACTTTATCAGCTTTAAAAGATTCTCTGGAACCCCCATTTCCTTGAGCATATGAATAATAAAGTATCTGTTCACTTTGTCATAAGCTTTGTGCAAGTCAATTTTGAGGCACATTTTGTCTGCTCCAGGTTTGTTAAAGTCTCTAACAAGTTCATGAGCTAACAGAGAGTTTTCAGAAATCAATCTTCCTTTTATAAAAGCATTTTGATTTTGTGCAATCAGGTTTGGGAGGACTTTGTTCAATCTATTACATATAATTTTGCTCAAAATTTTGTAAGAAACATTACAGCATGATATGGGTCTGTAGTCTTCTATTTTGTTTGGTTTTTTTATTTTTGGAATCAGAGATATAAAAGTGTGATTAATTTCTTGTATAAATTCACCACTGTCCATAGCTTCCTGATAGGCCTCTAACATGTGTTCTTTCAGGTATATCCAGTGCATTTTGAAAGCAGCTGCCCCCATACCATCTGGTCCCGGACTGGCATCAATATGGATGGACTGAATAGCTCTCTTCAGTTCCCTTTCTGTAATCCTAGCTGTGAGCATGGCGCAGCCCTCTTGAGAGATTTTCCTTCTGCATTGAACTTCAGGTAAGTTTTGAAGAGACTCCCCATTGTATAATTCCCTGAAATAGGTAATAGCCTTGTATTCCATTTCTTTCAAATTATTTACTACATTTCCTTCTTCATTTAGACAGTTCAGGATGTTATTATATTGGGTTCTTTGTGACATTTTAGTATAGAAATATTTAGTGCATTCATCCCCCTGTGTCATCCATTTTTCTTTTGCTTTTTGCTTGATTTCCATTGATTGTTTTTGAAGTTCTTCTTTAAGTCTGCTCTTTAACTGATAGAATTGTTTGTTAAGCTCTTTATTAAATGGGTCTTTATCTAAGGAATCTTGGATGTTCTGAAGCTGATTTTGTGTTTTTATAGTGATATCCCGATCTTTTGGCCTTTTCTTGTTCCATTCTTTGAGTCTTTGCTTCATTGTCTTGAGCATCATTATATATATGTACATTTTATTACCTGGGGGATGTATTATATTTTCTATGTTTAAAGCTTCAATATATCCCTCTAGTAGATGCCAATTATTTGAATATCTGAAAGGCTTGCCTTTACCAACTTTATAGTCATTATTAAACCTTACTAGTAGAGGACAATGGTCACTAGTTGAACCAGGAAGAACTATTGTTTGTAATCCCGGGATAGTGTTCATTAGCTCTGAATTGCATAAACATCTGTCAATTCTGGAAGATATATTTTTCCCTTCACCACTCTTCCATGTAAAATGCAGGCATGTGTGGGATGTTTCCATGAGTCCACTTGCCAGTACACATTCATTGAACTCTGCTAATTGGGCTACGGTTAGAGTATTACCTCCTACTCTTTCTTTTGCTTTTAAAACTGCATTGAAGTCTCCCAATACTAACCATGGTTTTATAATATGACTGGAAAGCTTTTTTATTTGCTGCCATAGTTCTATTCTTTCAGATGCTTTATTTTTTGCATATACAAAAGTAATACATATTTCCAGACCTCCTTCATTTTTAACATGTATAGTCATCTGTTGCTCTTTATTGTCAATAACCGTACCTGTCCATATATTCTTTTCCCATAATACTAGGATTCTCCCTTTCATAGGATGGGTAATATTATGTTCCATCTGCCATTGAGCACCTATTTGGTTTTTAAAGCATTCCAAACTATTATCTGAAAATTTATTTTCTAATAAACCAACTATGGATGGCTTATGATAAGCCATAATATTGTGGAGGTCTAACTGACGAGTGTCATTGTTTAGACCTCTCACATTCCAACAAATAACTGTCATTTGGTCTTATTGGATTTGCTCCTAGTAATTGGAGCATCTCCAACTTTAACCCTTTTGAAGGTTTCTGTACTTGCTTTGGTATTAAATATATCGTTGAACTTCTCATTTGCTTCAGTGTATTTACTAATGTCTTCTATATCATCTTCACTCTCTTCTGCAGACGACTCAATCTGGATATTCATCTTCTGAATTTCCTCCAGAGATTCTGGCAACTTATCATCCTCAAGAGATTCTGGCAGATTATCATCCTTCTGGAGTAGGTCCTCCCCAATATGAGCATGCTGATTTGTCTCTGGACTCTGAGCTGGATGAGTTACTTGCAATGTTGCAGAGCCCTCAACACTGACTGACCTCTGACTAGTATCTTTATTTAGTGTATCTTTTGTAATTATATCATTTTTTGGGCAACTGGGTGGAGACTTTTGTATTTTGTTTTTCTCTACCCATACTTGTTCTGGCTTATTCTTGTTAATATTACAGTATGTAGTAGCATGGCCAAAACACTTGCACTCAGTACACCTAGGGGGAACGAACTCATACTCTATATCCTGTGTGTATACCACACCACTATTATTTTTGCTTTGACACTTGCTGGTAGCTGACAATCTGCCTTTATTTCAACAAGTACTCTGGCATAATTGATTCTTTTCACTTTCCTTGTATTCTCATCAATAGCCAATGGTTTCCCAATCATACTGGCCAATTTACTAATGCATCTTGTATTCCATAATGTTAAATCTAGGCTCTGCATTTTAATCCATATTGGATACGATGATAACATATCTTTCTCAAAATTGAAATCTGCTTCCCATCTTTTCATAATGATTAATTTACTATCCATAAACCATGGTCCCCCTTTCAGGATTCTTTCAAAATCCTCTTGCTTTTCAAATTTTATCAGATAGAAACCATTGTCTCTGTGAAAAACATCCCATGAACTGGTGGGGTTCCAGACACGTTTTATGTAAGCATTCAAGTGAACAATATAAGGTCTCTTTCCTGACATATATATGTATATAGAGTTTTCCCAAATCTTCTGAGCTTCAGTATAATCTTCTTCATCAATTAATTGATAGATCTCTTCTCCTTCCACAATTGTTCTATGTAATTCAGATCTCCTTTGATTTTGATTTGTTTCCCCATCGCCTCAACCCAAGATCTAGGGTTTGGTCTTTGTTTTCTTTGGATAACTTCCGCAAATGTCTCCTTCCTTCCCTCCTTCTCCTTCCCCTTACCCTTTCGTCGCACCTCCACCCAATCATCTCCAGGATCGAACGTTATGGTGGGATCTGGGATCGGTTTTCTAGGGTTGTCGGTCGCCATTAGTACTCTCTTTAATGTTATAAAAGAGGCAATATATATTTGAGTAATTATCTCAAACATCTTTCAAATCTTCTGCATTTGGATATATTATATCACTGAAGTCAACAATATCTTCCAAATCTTCTACAATTGGAAATATTGTATCACCAAATCTTACACGCCGCTATTCACCATCTTTTAAGGGAAGAGTGAATCCACCTCTATTTATAGGAGTTCACATCTCAAATAAACGGTGGATATCCACTTAATCTAACGATTCTCCATACATATTTCCTAAATATTCTCTCATACGGTTTCTAATATATTATTTCATAAATTCTAGATTCTAGATATTTCTTATATGAAAAATTTAGATTGTAAAATTAAGTTTACTTCCAACACCAATATCAGATTTATTTTTTAACTTATAATGAATATCTATTAATAATTATTAATTGGGACGTGGTTGTTTTGTATCTTAATATAATCCAAAATTTTAAAAACATGCACCGTAAAGTAATACTATATATGGAAATACCTATGCGTAAAGAATTGTTATGTTAACGGGCTATAAGAGTTGAATGGAATCATAATTTAGTTACAAATTTTATTACTTTTTTTGCCATAATTGAATTTATTATGTAAATAGGAGACATAAGAAAATGTTCACATCATCTGTGCAAACCATGAAATAAAATGAAACTAGGTTGAAGGGCTTCTCATTCTAGGGTAATAAGTTTTAAGGACAACATTTATGAATAATTAAGGATAATTTACAACGAAATAATAAATTCATTTATCATTTTAAGTTATACAGAAAATAATAAATCCATTTATCATTATTTTTGTATAACTGAAAATGATAACTTCATCTATCTTTTTTCTGTAAATTGTCCTTAAAACTAATTTTTAGAAGTGCCTCCTTTAAAACTTATTATCCTGCATGAAGAAGCCCTTTGAATGAAAATCTCCTTTAAGCATTCATACATATAAATGCGGTGGCACTACACCAGAAAAGCCATTTTTTCATGGCTCTAGGCCGTGGTTAAATAATTTTTCCACGGTCCAAAGCCGTGGCAAAAAGGGGAGTGGCAAAAATGTTGACATGGTTTCGAGCCATGGCAAACTTATATTCAGCCACGTTTCTGAACCGTGGAAAAGTTAATAGTAGCCATGGCTAAATAAAATTTTGCCACGGCTTTGAGCCGTGGCTAAATACTACATTTGCATTTAAAAAAACACCACAAAATTTCCTACATTAAACTCAAAACAAATAGGTTAAAAATGTCTTGCCTCAAACTAAAAACAGCTAACATTAAACAACACAACGATGTCTTATCTCAAACATTAATTCATGATAGACTTAGTTTAAAATGCAACAACATCCTACACTATAATACATGGATACAAAGTTCAAACAATTCAACAATTACAATACTTGAATACAAAGTTCAGTACATAGTTACATACACAAAAAAGAAGAAGCACATAGTTAAAGCCTTCTTGTTCCTTTACTTGTGGATGGTTGCGTTGCAGCCCATTCCTCTCACTCCAGGCTCTCTTCTAGGAGCTCTTTGATTGTTTTTTCAGGTGCTGGTTTGCATACTAGTTATCCTTCGTTTATTCAATGGCTAGAGTGTTCAACAAAGATACATATATCTAGTAGACAACATGCAAAATTATTCTCATTAAAACATGACAAATCTATGATACAATAACCCCTCCAAGAATCACTTTTGGCACACTACACACTTGATTGAAAATCAAAATAAAACTTCAATTGTCACCTTCAACTACGACTGTATATATCTCTAGTTACAGTTGGTGTTTCCAATTTGTGTAAAAGTAGCAGTCAAAGCTACGAAAAGTTGAAAGGTAATGTTGAAGCAAGATAAAGATGCAACTAAAAATTGGATTTCCTGTTGGTGAGTGAAGAAACATCCGAAGGCAATGCAACCGAAAATGCAAATCATCTCGGGAGTAAGATATACATGTTTATGCACAATGTGATGCAGTGAGATAAAAGATATTCTTGTAATTAAATCTTCCAGTGGCATCCAGATGAACAAAATTGCACATCTTTTATTGTTAGTTTTGTAAGTTATTCTTTTAACCATGTCCAGAAGATTTAAGGAAACCATTTTATGTTTATCAAATTAAGGAAACTAATATACGTCTGTCAAGTCTGATTTAATTTTTGGTAAGGACAATACTGTACTTTAGTCATGCACTAGAACTTCAACTATGCAAGTCTTAAGGTGAACATGACAGTAGAAGTTGAAATCTATAACATATTATACACGTGTATGTACACACATCGGGGCATCTCAACCCAATTTGAATCTCATTACCATCCATCGTTCTTTGCTTAGTGTATAAAGCTCTTGCTTGAGTGAGATCTAAGGTGTACAAGTTATATGTAGTCGTGCCATTATTATTGAAGAGACCATTTATGAATCTGGATAATTGAATTAAGCGTCTATAAAATTTGAATCCAACGATGCATGAATAAAAACCCAAAGTACGCCTTTACATATTTAAAGCAAATTAAACCTCATATAACATGTCTTATACAATTTGCCAATATAGTAAGATGTCCAACTAATTAATATTGACTAGTTATCAAACACTAAAGCAAGAATTTATGTATTGTCAATGATTATATATGTCTTGTATTTCTTAATTAAAACCCCCAACCTTGTTAAGATTTGAATTTGGCAATTAATCATCTGTACACATAATATATGCGGATAAAAAAGATAACTTTTATAAGCTAGCTAGTTAAGATTGTTCCTACTTTCTTGCTTTTCAACTACATAATGATTTGTTAATGTACCATTAAATATATTATAAACATGAATAAGTGATATGAGTATAAATGACATGTTTCACACATGTAAGATAATGTTAGTAGTACGAATCACACCCACTAGGCATGTGCATAGGGTAAAAAATTAGCATCTATGCACATGTTTTATAGATGCAAGTGTTTCACATATGGAAGGGAAAATAATTACTAATGACATTCATTTTGCTTGTAAAATACAAAATGATATATACTAACATTAATGTTATACATAATTAGACTTAATCTATATTCTTTGAAAAATTGTCAAGTAAATTGAAGTGTGCTCTCATTTATTTTTAGATTGTTTTTCCTCTTAATCCGAATCGGTCTTTTACCTGAACAAATTTTCAACTCTAAAGATATATTTTTCCTTCTTTTCTTCAATTTGAACCATTTTATTTTTTTCCTTTTATTTCCTAATCTACTTATGAGCTTCACTGTTTAGGTCTAACTATTTAAAACTGGCTGCTAAGCAGAATTTTACGCTCTTTTATATTTTAATATTAATTTGAATTTTAGACTCTAATGAAATAGTTATATTTTAATTTTACTTAATAAAGTAGTTAAATAAAATATTTAAATAGTTAAATAAAATATTTAAATAGTTAAATAAAATATTTAAATAGTTAAATAAATTATAAAATATGACTTAATTTAATTTTAAGTTAATAAAATATTTAAATAGTTCAATAAATTATAAAATGATTTAATTTAATTTTTAGTTAATAAAGCAGCTTAATAAAATATTTAAATAGTTGAATAAATTATAAAACATGACTTAATTTAATTTTTAGTTAGTATAGTAGTTTAATAAAATATTTAAATAGTTGAATAGATTATAAAATATGACTTAATTTAATTTTTAGCACAAAAAAACCCAAGTCGTAAGCCTCGCGCCTTAACTACTATGCGAAGAAAATATATATTATTAGAATTTGGATTCAAATCTATAACCTTATTTACAAGCCAATTCTTTTGATAGAAGCTAGAAAATTATTTTTGTCAAGACAAGTGTTCGAAGTCTTTACCTCGTATGTATATATAGGGAGTTCGTGTTACAATAACACCAAATATATTACACCTATTGTTAAGGATGTGACGCCTGCATCAAGAATTATTTATATTCGAAGGTCAAGGTTGAAGTTGTTGAATATAAGCTAAATCAAGATTAATATCATTATCGAGAATTATTCATTTGCAAAATAACAATATTTTTTGTTCAAACTACTATTTGGAACGAAAAAAACATGTCATAAATGAATTTTAATAACCAAATACGATAATATAATTAATCATTTGATTTAATTCTATGCGCATATTGGGAAACATTCCTTTGATGCCTTATAAATTGTAACCATAGTCAAAACATAAATCCAATAAATAATAAATCGAAAACGCAAATCAGAAAAACCAAACCAGCAATCAATTATTTTTTCACGATAAATAAAAAAGTCTATATTTTAAATTCAATAATTAGTCAGTGGTTTAAAGTTATTGAAATATAATTAAATAATCGGCCAATTTAGTGCAATAATATACTTTTTTAAAAATCAACAGAAATAAATAAAGGAGGAGAATAAATTTGTTTAACATTTTAGAATAATCTTCTAAAAAAGGAAAATTAATACAAATTCACATTTTGAAACTAAAAATATAATTCACAATTTGAAACTATAAATATACCTATTGATGCTTGCCTTAGAAAGAATGAAAAGAGTGTTATTTGACCTTATTTAGTTTGTTAATAATTTACACAAGTATCCTTGATTGGTCATAAAAGTCCCAAATCGCAGGCAACATAGAATAACATCTCTATGTATTTCTTTTATTTCTTACCTTTAATGAATAAAATTTCCAAATGGCTTCCATGCTCATCCGTTTGTTGAGCTTTTCAAGCTTTTTAATTAACATATACGATAAGACACTTGCTTGCTTTGCATTAAAATCGAGTTGGTCCTGTACATGTATATTTCTTGCCTTTGGAACTGGCACCACTTGAATAGCAAATTGTGTGTGTAACAATTTTTCTCCTTGACATTTTACATGTACAACTTACTTGTACAATAGTTGGCATAAAATTGGATTTATTATTTTCAAACCAATTGCATTTATTGGTCATCAAAGTCCTAAATCGCTAGGAACATAGAATAACATCTCTATGAATATCTTTTATTTCTTATCTTTAGTGAATAAAATTTCCAGTTGGACTCCATGCTCATCTGTTTGTTGATTCAAGCTTTTTAATTAACATATGCAATAAAACATTTGCTTGCTTTTCATTACCATTGAGCAAATCTCTCACACACACACGCGCACGCACACACACCATGCCTTTAGAACTAGCATCACTTGAATAACAAATTATGTATTTAACCATTTTTATCTTTCATGTTTTTATTTGTACAACTTACTAATTCAGCAGTTGGTATAAATTGAATTTATTACTTTCAGACCAGTTGCTTTATGAGCAGTCAGGCTTTATAGCTACAAATCATAGGAATGTTTGCGTTGAAAAAAACTAGCTATTATGATAAGCATGTTGGAGCCGAGCTTTACAAAATCGCTAAAACCTAAAAGTATCTTATACTATTACTGCGGTGTTATTTGATTGGCGCATAACATTAATATTGTTTTTCAAGAGATGCTAATAAATACTGAAATATCTAAGAATGATGATAATGCATGGTAGGCCTTAATGTCAAATATGTTGTCGGGGCCATCCCACAGATGTTGATATAGATAATATCATAATTCAAATGGGATCAGATGATTCAAATCGTGTGAAGCAAGAGAATAGTTAAACATAATTTTGATATTTTTAATCTAACGCACGCACGCACGCATATATATCAATGTAATTTAAGTACTAGTTTTGCGGATGTCCTGGCAGTGTATTTTGTTTTATTTTTATGGGTCATTAAATAAAGGAAAAAAACTTACAAAAATCAGTGTATAGAAGTATGCAACTATTGCAAGTGGAAGGTCGAGTGTGGTAGTGCCACTGATTCCAATAAGCAACAGAGCAAGAGCCTCCAATTACATTTATGCACTCATCAAGAAACACAATAATTAGAGCATAACAAAAATGAATAGCCTCACCACTCTATATTATAGGCACGATATCATAAAAAAGTAGTGAATGTCAGCAAATCTCAATTACAAGAACAAATAGATCTAAATTTCTTATTATTATTTGTTTACAAAATTTGTAGTAGAATAGTATTTCTTCCAAAATGTGACCGAATTAATTGCATCGACACTGTTTTTTGAGATAATTTATCAAACTTAATACATATAGAAATTATTCCAAAGCTCGAAGCATGCCTGAATTATGGAAAAACTTCTTTTCATGATTAATTTTAGAAGGACATCAATAACCAAAACCTGCAGACGTGTGGAATAAAAATACTAAAATAAAGTAGCAATGCTAGTTAAACTTAATAGAAATTTAAAAGGGAGATCCCATAACATCAATAAAAAAAGCAATGTCCCCCAGAGCAGAAGTGTGCTCATATGCACACCATAAACAAACAACCCTGCCCTACAAGAAAAAAAAAACAAAAAGTCAAAAGCATTGAAGAAATAAATTCATAAATGGTGATGTTATTTTATTCAAGCTTTCAAAACAACCGAGAATAATAACTGATTATCAATATTTGTGGTAAGGGTAACGAGGATAATACCTTCAGATTGCTCAATATTTTTATGGTTGCAGGATTGAAAAATAGCTACATGGGAGAAAGAAAAAAAAACATGTCAGCTCTATTACTGTATATTAAATAAAAATCGAATGACATTATCTAAGATTCACGAGCTTGCTCACCTGCATAATAAACTTTAAATAGTTATTGATGGCATACAAAAGTGCAGGAACGGATAATAGATGTTATTTCGAGCAGCCTGCAAAAAATGGTACAACAATATAAATACAAATGATCTAAATTCACATCAATTTAAACCACTAAATTCAAAATATCATATAGTCATGCTTTCTATATTTGACTAATTTTTGAACACTAGAAATGACTTTAATCCACATGGAATCTCATACATCCTATAATCTAAAAGGATTTCAAGATTGAAGCTTTAATATTTAACTAAAGTATTCATTCCTGATCATGTTTTAATATTTAACTTCCAATCATAATAGGGAAAAAGATATGAAACATTATCGATTTGCATCTTGCTTCAAGAATTGCAATAAGGTCAACCTCATTTACCTGTGTGAATGTAGATATTGAAAGAAGAGGTTTCTCTCCAACCTTTTGCCTTCTACCCTGTGTAAAAAAGACAAAATGATGGCTGATTTAGTTAAATTAATTAAATAAAATAAGAAAATAGCACAATCAAAATGCAACAGACTTCAAAGTGCCTTCAATGGCCTCTACTCCAACGGCTCAAATTTATCCTTAGCAATATCATACGCCTTTGTAGCACAATCCAAAGCCAGTAACGATGCCGTGTGATTGAATTCCAGGCACCTTTAGCTTCTCTTCCTCAACTTTCTTTATGATCAGCTTCATAGTTCAATTGTTACATCGTATTAACGACATAGAAGGACAAATATAAAAATACCGAACAAATTCAATTTCGACCTATTGTCACCAAAGAATTATTGTTGACCGTATTTCTCAAAATATACTAAAATCACAGCAGCTTAAAAGATTAATGAAAAGGCAATTTTGTCTAGGGGACCCAAAATACAAACCTAAGGAAAAGAAACGATCATTTTCTAATTACAGATTTTAATCGAAGTTAAGAAAAAACCATAGGAACGAGAGCAAACCCTAGCAAGAGCGAATTGGAAAGCGATCTTGAGCAGAAGAGCAATAGATCAAGAGGCTGGGGATGCAGAAACGAAGTTGAGAAAGTATAAGGAAGAGCGGAGATCGATGCGCGAATCCTCAGCGTCGGAATTGCCTTCCGCCATTTTCAGTAATAATGCTCAAACTAGGGTATAGTTTTGGAACGTAACACATGAAAAGGGGTGTAGCGTATTTGAGAGTATATGTTAGGTAAGGGTGCTCGAAAAATAGGAAAATTTTACACCGGTTTTGAGCCATTGCAAAATTGCCATGGTCCATAACCATTGTCATTTATTTTTCCATGGCTAAAAGCCGTGGAAAAATTGCCACGGCTCCAGACCATGGTAAATTTTCCGCATGGGGATGTGGCAAAATGCACAGCATGGTGTATTACCAACTACACCTTTTCTGTATCATTTTATTACACAAATGATGAAAACAATATATTAGAATGATGTTGTAAATATCCATCTTAAACCTTAACTATAAGAAAGAGCAAACTCAATAGAAATGTGTGATTAAAATCACCATTCGTAAAATTGATAGGTACCCTATTAATAAAAAGTGAAAAAACTCCACAAAATATAGGAATAAAAATCAGTCAGAATTAAATAAACTTTAAGCTATAATATAAACTATCAGAGCATAATCAAATAACATAACTTGAACATATGTTAAGTAGTAATTTAAGATACCGACGAACACAATGTTGATAAATGGTTATGTTAGCCCGTCTTTTGGCAAGGCAATATACATATGGATTTAACCCAATCGACTGCGTGGTTATCGATGCTAGAATATTATGGATTTTGCTCGAATGGATGGATGGATGATCAATTACTGATAATAAAAATGAATATAAAGCCAAGATTAAGTATAGTCGATGGATGAACGACGCAGGGCAAATAGAACAAGGATTTTGGCAAAGGTCGAGTTGCTTTGGGTCATCCAAGGAGTTGCTTAGGTTCAGCTAAGGAATCACTTCGGGTCGGCATGTACTTCACTTCGAGTCGGCGTTTGATTAGCATTGGGTCAGCATATTACTTCAGATCGACATGTTACTTCAAGTCGGCAATGGTATAACTTCGGGTTAGCATCAGGGTCAGCTTTGGGTCGGCATAAAATAGAAGTTGTATCGACTTCGAGTCGCCATAGAGATGAGTCGCTTGGGGTCAACATACGTTTCACTTTGGGTTGGCATGGACCGTACTTCAGGTTGGATCGACATTTGCTTGGGGTCGGCGTAGAGGCGACTTCAGGTCGGTAGAGTAAGATCAAGCTAAGGTCGGTATATGTGTTACTTCGGGTCAACATCAAGTTTGCTTCGGGTCGGCATTGAGTTTTCTTCGGGTCGGCATATAACTTGCTTCGGGTTGGCGTATGATCAACTTTGGGTCGGCATAGGATGGACGATTTGGGCTCGACGACCGTTATGGTGGGGCCATATAGGTGAGGGTGCCCTGTAGCCATAGTTTCACCTATAAATACAATAGGTTTGGCTTCAGAAAAACAGATCTTCCTTCGGCTTCTCTTCATCTTCTACCTAAAGGATAATCTGCCATTTTTATTCTGGAATTATGGATTGTAACTGTAATCAAATTCCAATACAATAAAAAGGATTGTTCTATAGTGGATGTAGGCCGGAGTTAGCCGAATCACTATAAATCTTGTCTCTCTTTTACTTGTTTTAATTTTAATTTTGGCTATTCTTCATATTATATTCTCTACATATATTCTATCTTTGATCTGTGACTAGATATTGGTGCTTTCACATACAATTGGGTGTTGACGGCCAATTTTGACGCCAACATTTTGGTGTTTTCACTTAGAAAGATAACATTCGAGGATTTGGAAGTATGGATCTTGGATTTGGAAGCTTGAGAACTTGGATTTAGTAAGCAATGGCTAAGGATTTTGGCATGGATCGGAGCTTGGATGCGCGTTTGGAAGAGGATAATCTTGGATTCCCTCGCGGACTTAGGGGGCAGGATGAAAATGACAATCGAAGACCACTAACGGATGCCGAAACAGCTGGAAATTAGAATCCAGGACTTGTAGCAGAAATTAGCAGGCATAGATATGGATTGGATTAACCAAGGGCAAACATCGACCAAGGAAAATGGATTAGCACAACTCCCCATGGAACTAGTGGCATGGATTTGGATGGCTTTGCTTGGAAATTGATAACGGTGATGGAACATGAGCAGTCATCATCCATCACAAAACGGAGCAAGCCCGGCTTAAGGGCACAAGTCGTCGTCTCTTGATGGCATGAACTAAATAACTAAAAATAAATCCTACACCAAAATGGCTAAGTCACTTAAACATGTACGGGATCATGAAATGCTCTGAGATGGCAATGAACATCCATAATAAATGATTCCGAAACTCACTCGAACGTGTAATCTAACATTAATAATACTGAGTCCCATCCGGGCACTCATCTTTTACCTCGAACGACACCCGATCTCGAATGATCACATATCCCCTTGAACGACACTCGATCTCGAACGATCACATTTCGTCTCGAACGGCACGTGATCTCGAATGATTGCATTTCACCTTGAACGACACTCGATCTCGAACGATCACATTTCACCTCGAACATACACTCGATCTCATGCGATCATCATCAGCCTTGGACGGCTATGAATTCGGTTAACGATCTCAAATGGGTGTTGCTGACAAACGAGCGTGGTCACTGATTTGTTCATAGGTCATCCACAGATTTCGAACATCGGGCTTACGGCAATACAAAACATGCCTTCCTATCAGAAGGCATGTTTTAGGGACAAAGTGTTAACCCACCTTTTGGCAAGGAAGTATACATGCGGATTTAACCCAATCGATTACATTATTATCGAGGATGGAATATTATGGTTTTGGTTCGAATTGATGGATGAATGATCAATTACAAATAATAAATATGAATATGAAGCCAGGATTAAGCATAGTCGATGGATGAACGATGCAAGGAACTTGAAATATGGATTTTTGCAAAGGTTGAGTTGCTATGGGTCATCCAAGGGTTGCTTCGGTTCAGCTAAGGAATCAATTCGGGTCGGCATGGACATCACTCCAGGTCGGCGTTTGATTGGCTTCAAGTCAGCATATTACTTCGGGCTGGCATGTTACTTCAGGTTGGCAATGGTATAACTTTGGGTCGGCATCAGGGTCAACTTTGGGTCGGCATAAAATAAAAGTTGTTACGACTTCGGGTCGGCTATAGAGATGAGTCGCTTGGGGTTGGCATATGTTTCACTTCGGGTCGAATCGACATTTGCTTCGGGTCGGCGTAGAAGCAACTTCAGGTCGGTGGAGGAAGATCAAGCTCGGGTTGGTATCTACTTCGGGTCAGCATCAAGTTTGCTTTGAGTCGGCGTTGATTTTTCTTCGGGTCGGCATATCACTTACTTCGGGTCGGTATATGATCAACTTTGGGTCGGCATAGGATGGACATTTGGGTTCGATGATCGTTATGGTGAACCCATGTAGGTGAGGAGGGCCTGTAGATGGAGTTTCACCTATAATTACAACAAGTTTGGCTTCACAAAAAAGGATCTTCATTTAACTGCTCTTCATCTTCTACCTAAAGGCTACTCTGCCATTTTTATTCTGGAATTCTGGATTTTAACTGTAATCAAATTGCAATATAATAAAAAAGATTATTCTGGAGTGGACATAGGCCGGAGTTAGCCGAACCACTATAAATCTTGTCTCTCTTTTACCTACTTTCATTTTTATTTTGGCTATTCTTCATATTATATTCTCTACATATATTCTATCTATGATATGTGACTTGATATTGGTGCTTTTACATACAATTGGGTGTTGGTGGCTAATTTTGACGCCAACAGGCTATAAGCGACAAAATAAAAAGAAGGAAAAAAACCGAGTTCATAGATGCGGTGGAAGTGCATGCATGGTTGGAATGTAGGTAATCATATTGATTTAAAATTTTCAACCTTCTTTCTTCTTTACCTTTCCATGGTTTTGACTAGTGGTGCAGTTCAGAGTTCTTTGCTACATCTTCAATAGCTTGTTGGATCAAAAACTATGCATAAATAAGGGTATCTTTCGATTTGATCCTTGACATAGTGAGTAAGATGCAGACTATATTAGAGTAACTTGTAGTCTTGAACTTTACCTCTGACATCAAACCACACACAACCATTCTAGGGTGCAGTCTATAGCCCGTGCTTTAAAGGCTATGCACGTTTATCACAGTTTAGTGAGCGCTCCAGGAATTTTGTCCAAAATTCTAGTGTAAATGGCCACATTTACCCATTCGCGTACTTTAATCTATCAAAAATACTCATGTTGGTAGGCACTCCACTTCACATAGAGTATAAATATCATTAAGAGTTAAACCCATCCACTTATCGCTGTAAGACTACGTTCTTCTATCTAATGAAACTAGCATGTTCAATCAAAGTCACTTCATAACTCGTTATTACCCATTGAACCTAGTTCTTGAGATCTTCAGTCATAAGGTTGGGTTACTATCATGAGTGACTGTTCATTCTCTAAGTTCTCATTCTATGAGCAATAGTCTCATTCTTTTTGATGTAGAAAGGATTTCCTCTCCAGTCAATCCTTTTGTCAAAGGTTCACAAGATTCACATTAGTGTATACACGATCCACTCTTACAGATCTTGAAGAGATATACTCTCTTATACTACCGTGCTTATGATGAATTTGTCATTTCTTGCCATTGTAAGAACGGTTCTCAACTTTTGCAATAGCCATAGTACTATTGCAATGGATCAACACAGTTGGTAGCGGTTTATTCCATAAGGGGATCTCAGCCAGTAGATTTCTTAAGTAATCTGCTTCTTCACTAGCAATAGCTAGTGCTATCATTTCTGACTCCGTAGTAAATTGATCCAAAATCGTCCATTTCTTAGATTTCCAAGAAATAACTCCTCCTACAATACTGAAAATATATCCACTAGTGGCTTTGGAATCATCTGATAACGTACTCCAATCTGCGTCGCTATATCCCTTAAGGACAGCGGAAAATTTCTAATAGTGCAGTCCAAGGTTTATAGTTCTTTTGAGGTATCTCATGACCCTTTCAATAGCCTATCAATGCTCTATATTAGGCCTGTTAGTAAACTTGCACGATAATCCCACAATATAGGCAATGTCGCGTATAGCACAATTAGTGGCATACCGAAGGCTGCCAATGATGCTTGCATATTCAGACTGTCTTAAACCTTCACCAATGTTCTTACATAGTTTTACATTTGGATCATAAGGTATATTAGTAGGTTTGCATTCAAAGTAATTATATTTCTTTAACATCTTCTCAATATAATGAGATTGATTCAAAGAAATTCCCTTTTCAGGCTTAGTTATCTTAATACCAAGAATTACACTCGCTTCACCAAAATCTTTCATATCAAAATTAGCACATAGTATGGACTTAACATGATTCACTGCATGAATATTTAAACCAAATATAAGTAAATCATTCACATATGAACATATGATAGTGCAAATATTATTCTTGGATTTATAATAAATACATTTGTCACTTTCGTTTAATTTAAAATCATGTGAAATTCATAGTTTAGGTGAATGTTTAAGAGCATATAGAGATTTATCTAATTTACAAACTTCATGCTCCTGACCAAGTATAACAAAACCTTCAGGTTGGTCCATATAAATCCCTTCTTCTAATTTACCATTCAAAAAGTAGTTATTACATCCATTTGGTGAATTAGTAGATCATAAAGTGAAGCAAGAGAAATTAATACTCGAATTGATGTTATTCTTGTAACAGGTGAAAATGTATCAAAAAGGTCAATCTGTTCTCTTTATCTAAATCCTTTAGCTACAAGATGACCCTTATATTTACTAATCATATCATCAGATTTCAACTTTATTTTAAGTACCCACTTACAACCTATGGTTTTATAAGCTGGAGGTAAGTCAACTAAATGCCATGTTTTATTGGATTCAAGAGATTTCATTTCATCATTTATACCTTATTGGTAGAGGTCTGAATCTAAAGACATTACTTTTAGATTAGCAGTATCCTCTTCTAGACCAAAATCTCCAGCTATCCTAGCTCTTTTACATCTTCTAGGTTTAGATTCAATTTTTGCATTATGTTCATTATTTCTGATTTTTGAATTATTAGTGGTAGATGTGCCCCCACTATTCCTAAGTTTAAATAGAAATTTATTTTCACTGAAATCAGCATCGTTTGACTCAATAATAACTCGAACATTTAAACTGAAAAATCTATATGCCTTATTGTTAGTGGAACAACCAATGAAAACACATTCATATGATCGATTTGCTAATTTAATTCTTTTAGGGTCAGAAACATGAACATATGCTAAACAACCCCAAGTTTTAAAAAAGACAAGTTGAGTTTATGATTTTTAAAAATATCAAAAGGTGAAATTTTTCTCTTAGATTTAGGAATTTTGTTTAAAACACAACAAACGGTTAACAAAATTTTCCCCCACCAGTGTGATTCTGCACCCGAATTTAGCAAAATAGTTACAATTAATTCGGTAAGAGTCCAAATTTTTCTTTCAGCTTTACCGTTCATTTAAGGCGAATAAGGTGCGGTTCTCTCATGAATTATATCATGTTGATTATAAAATTCAATGAATAGGCTAGATTCATATTCAGTTCCTCTACCACTTCGAAATCTCTTAATTTTATTATTAAATTGGTTTTTAATTTCAGTGATAACTTAAACATATCTAGCGCATCATTGTTATTTTTCATGAGATAAACATAAGTGAAATCAGAGCAATCATCAATAAATGTAATAAAGTATCATTTGCCATCTCTAGTTAGAGTGCCATTAAGTTCACATATATCAGAATATATCAAAATCTAAAGGTTCTGACTCTCTAAACACATATTTATGTGCGGCCTTTGTAATTTTAACATGGCGACAACATTCACATTTTTCTGAATCAGTTATGGATACTTTAGGGATTAAGTCTAAGTTATTCATGTTATGAATCAGTCGCTTGTTAATATGACAAAGTCTAGCATACCAAATATTAAAATCACACAGCATATAAGCAGAGCTATTAACTTTATTCAAATCAACATTTAACCTAAACATCCCATCTATAGCATATCATTTACCAACAAAAATGCCACTTTTAGTAATGGTGTACAAGTTAGATCCAATAGTTTTAGTAAAACCAGCTTTATTTAACAAGAAAGCAGATACTAAATTTTTTTCTCATCTTTGAAGTATGTATCACAACTTTTAGCAACAAGTTCTTTCCAAAGGTAAACCTTAACTCCACAGTTCCAATTGCAACAATTGTAATGGTGTGGCAATCTATCAATATCACTTTCATATCATTAGTAGAATTATATGTTTTAAACATTTCACGACCATAGTAGACATGATGAGAAGCACCAGTGTCTACCCACCATCCTTCTGATCAACCGATTAGGCTGATCTCAGTAAGCATAACTATAAAGGTTTCTTTAGTAAGGTTAGCCTGCGGTGCAGGATTTGGCCCGTTCTGACACGTTCATGCAATATGGCCTAGTTTGTAACAGTTGTAACATAAGAACAACTGTCCAGTACCATTCTTTATGGAGGGCATTTTGTTGTTTATTCTGAGGCTGATTACTGCGGTTCTGATTTGGTTTATGATTTTAGTTTTTTAATTTTTACGCATTTGGTTTTCGACAAATGTTTGTGGATTTCTTAGTGTTCTTACTAGATAAATTAAGCACTTCTTCTTTCTGGTCCTGTTTTCTAGCCTCTTCTTCAATACGAAGACGAGTGATCAAACTCTCTAAGGAAAACTTCTTAGTCTTATGCCTGAGAATATTTTTAAAGTCTTTCAAGCTAGGGGATAATTTATCAATTAACACAACAACCTAAAACTGTTCGTCTAAAGCCATACCTTCGGAAATGATCTCATGCGCAATTTTCTGAAGCTTGTGCGATTGCGCCTCCACTAATTTATTGTCCGTCATCTGAAACTTCAAATAGCGATTGAAAGTTTTTTTACTTCAACTTCTTCAGTATCATATTTATTTTGCAGCGCATCCTAAATATCCTTTGCTGATTTGTTTGAGTTATAGTAATCGTAAGATTTTCGCTGAGTCCATTGGGGATGAAATTCTTGCATAGATAATCTTGCTCCATCCAGATCTGCAACTCTTTTGATTTTTCTATCTAGGCTCGTATCTGCTTTGTTTCAGCTTCGTTGAGTTTGTCTGGCAACTGTGCTATGTCTATTATCAATACAGCGACCATCTTCTATGTAGTCAAAAAGAACTCCATCTTTTGGTGTCATCATTTGAAATGCAGGCCCCTCGAATCTGAACGGCTCAGCAGACACAATAAGAATCTTAAATATTGACGTCGATGCAGCAGAGTCATGCGCAATCCAAGCCATAACGTCTTAAAATTGTTGTACCTCGATCTTAGTCTGTATTATGTGGCCGAGTCATGAACTAGGTTGTTATTTTTAAGATGTTTGGCCGCTGTGCCCAGAATTCTGTAAGGCAGTCTCTGATGCAGCGCCGCCTCCAGGATAAAACAACGCTCAATATCAGTATTAACGGTCTCTTACACAAAAATCGCTGATTCAATAACACCTAAAAATATTGCTCGGATCTAAAGTAGCTTTAATGCAGAAGAAGAAGAGAACTCGGTTTTTAAAGCCGATTAAAATTCTGTCAAATAGCTTGGTTTATAAGGGAAAAATCCGAGTAGAAAATGGGGCCGAGTCATGAGAAAATACCAGATCTGAATTTACTAGGTTTTATTACCAAGTCAAATTCGGTTTATAAATACACTACCAAAAATAAAGAGTTCTACATCACATTAGCCAAACACGACACGGTCCGAGTAAATCGACCGACGTGCGCATGTGATGGTCAGCATAGTCGCTCTTCTCAACACAAGAGAAAACATTAGAAAACCAATGGGTTCATCCTTTCTCTTGCGAATCCAATATTTAAATATGAATACTTTAAAGTTCTTCATAATATGGGACTATTCACTAAGAGAAGTATTCTATACTCTTTTCGATATTTTTAATAATTCACTTTTAAAACCAAGTTTTCCCACAATTACTAACAAAACAATATAGTAAAAATACAAAAGATTCATTGTATATATGGATTTAAACTTAAAACCATCAGACACTATAAACATGTTCCTATTAGTATTAGTGCGTTAAGGGTGCGTTTGACGTCAAATTAATATATTTTCTAACATTAGGGGTGGGCACGGTCGGTTAACCGAACCGATCGGTTGATTAACCGGGTTAACCAAACAACTTAAACGGTTCGATTAACCGAACCGAAAATTGAACTAAGTGGCCTTTACCGACCAACTCAAATAATTTTAACCATGATTAACCATCTATATAAATCGATTAGCCGATTTAGCTCTAACGGTTAACCAACAATCGGTTAACCAAGTAAATAACCGCAATTACCGATAAAAATTAACCAAAACTGATGCATATTAGCAGTAACTAGTAAGGCAGTAACGTATTTATATTACAACTCAGCATGACAACATATGCATATTACGTATTACTCACTCAGCATAATATATGACATATATACATCAAATCAGTAAAGTGGTAAGTCATTAACAGTAATTAGAGCAAAAATTCAACAAGAACCAACACATCACAACAAAATATACTAGCTTATTACATAATACATATATGACTTACTGACCTAACATATTAGCATATTACATAATACTAGCATAGTAGTATGCAAAGCAGTGATTTTTCCATGATCGAGGTACATATTACATAATACTAGCACAACAGTAACCATGCAAAGCAGTGATTTTTCCATGATCGAGTTACATAATACTAGCACAACAGTAACCATGCAAAGCAGTGATTTTTCCATGATCGAGGTATATTCTTACAGGACGATGTAGATCCAATGCTGTTGCAATCTACATGGAAATGTTTGGATAATTAGAGTGCTTAAATTAGTTAATAAAACAGTATAAACTTCCATAACCATTTGATGTAAGTTTCAACTTAAAAGGGCATGACACTTGCCTAAGTTGCCTACTATGTGCTTGTACATGCAACTATCACTGTGACTTATCAAAGTATCAACGAACCATTTTTAATTGCAATTCTTACTAAGCGAAAAGAGATAAAATCGAAATGGCACAAAATTCATAATGAATACACTCACACAAATGCATATACAAGTGTGTCTACTGAAGGATAAATAAAAATAAACTACACTTCAAATTATTCTTATTACCAATTATTAAATCAAGCAAGGATGTCAATCTATGTACAGAAAGATCCTATTGGAAAAAAATGAAAAAAATTAGTCTTCTAACAAATTATCAAAGTAACCATTTGGAACATCATTCAAATTTTAAAAACATGAATCATTCTAACAAGAAGCTTAACTTAACATAATCACCTCAAACTTCTATAACCAAATTATAGAAGTTACAAGATAACTGATATAAAAATAAAAAAGTACCTCCAATGTAATTATCCGTCCAGCTTCTTCTATTGCTTTAGAAAAGTTGCCAGTTTGTTTAGGCTAAGAAATTCAGGGACGTAAAGAAACATTTTCTCTTGACTGCTTAGATGCTTCCCAATGTTTAGTGCTATAATTAACTATCACTTGTTTAGCACCCATGTTTGCAAATCTTTGTGTATCTACAATCTAAAAGTTGTACCGGTAAATATGAAACTTAATTGTAGAAGTATAAAAAGTCCAGACTCAAAATAGAGCATAGTTCTTACCATATAATAATATCACACCTCACATGATAAAGAAAGAAAGAAATCAATGAATAAACTTACTTGTAACTCTAAAAAAAATTGAAAGTGGATGACATTCTTATACATGTTGTTAAACCAAGATACCATGTTGTGGCTTATAAACAATGAAGGGACGAGTATGTAGGGATATCTGGGGAGGATATAAGTATACAATAACATTGTAAACAGTGAAAAATACTGATTATATAACTTTAGTGTAGAGTATACTAACTGTGAAATTATTGAGTATATAACTTTAGTGTAAAGTATGCTAACCGCGAACTAATTGAGTATATAACTTGAATGTAGATTTATACTAATGTCTTACTACCGCAGTCTATGGATCAAATGAATTAACTGCGAACTATGCATATATTAACACACAAGTGAAATTGTGTGCGTATATAAATAAGTAAATAATTGTGTATCAACAATTAACTTTGTAAATTAAGATGAACAAACTTACCATCTCAAACTAGCAATGACGAATTATCTGCGGTAAAAGTAAAATTAGATGATTGCAATTCATGCCCGCGTACAAATTCTACAACATGCCTGTTTGCACCAAAAATGAGCAAACACCCTTCGGAAGTTTTTGAAGAGATAGTAAATAAAGAACTTGAATTGGAAATAGGGACTATCTAACAAAAACTCCAAGTCACAGAAAAATAAATTGCGCAGAAGACAAGGATTTAGAGTGGTTCGGCTATGCGCCTACGTCCACTATGAAGTTTTTTCACTTTATTTCTTAATACTTGAAGATTACAAGTACTTTTCAGCAAATTACAGCAGGAAATGGACTTAAATTCCAAATTGACAGCAATTGAGACAGCATGGAGTGATCCTGGCAGCGTTTAGACTTGTTCTTCTTCCCCAAATTCTCCGACCCCCCTTCTGAATGACCAGGGGGCTCTATTTATAGGTGTGGAAGGCCAAAATCCCGCCTAAATCATGGAGAGACTGCTTGGCACGTGACGGGGGACCCACAGGCCCGAGTTCTTGAAGTGCGTGCCCAGTTTGGGATCGATTCGAAGTGAACTTCGAATCGATTAAAAAATCGTCCAATTGCGATGAAACTTGGCGTGGACGTTCTTCGTCATGTAGACAAACTTCTGTAAAAATTTCATGGGATTTGGATCAGTAGATTGGGAGTTATGATCGATTCGAGATGAGGCATCTTGGTACGCTGGTTAGTTCGAATCGATCCTCTGGGTCATTCGAATCCATATGTTTCGAATCCATATGGTTCGAACCCTTAGGTTCGAATCCATATGTTTCGAATCCATATGGTTCGAACCCATAGGTTCGAATCGAACCTGTTGTATGGGGGGCGGTGTCGCTTCGAATCGATGGCTCCGGATCGATTCGAAGTTGTTTTTAACGTGTAGGGTTCGAGGACAGCATGGATTCGAAGCTGTGATGGACCCGAAGCTTGTGATGGATTCGAAGCTGTCATCGATTCGAAGCGTATTTAGGCGGTGATGGGTACAAAGTTTGATGGATGGATTCGAAGTACCAATTGGCTTGATGGATTCGAAGGAAGGCGTTGGCTGATGGGTTCGAAACGGATGGTTTCGAACACGATGGGTTCGAACGCGATGGGTTCGAACGCGATGGGTTCGAATATGATGGGTTCGAAGCATGATGGGTTCGAATCATGATGGGTTCGGACCGAGCAATGTGCACCTTCTTAACTTGAATCCATCATATCTTAAGCATATGACCTCGGATTGACTTGAAATTTGAATCGGTGGCTTCTATGGTCTTTCTTGTTACGCCCTATCAATTGTGGCCCAACCCGGACTCGGACAGAATTCATCGATATCCATAGCGGACTGAAGTACGATCAATCTCTGAGGCGAACTGTCTCCTGTCTTTGACCAACCTTTTGGTATCACGGCTTTTGTCCAAAAAGCGGGATAACATTTTGCCCCCCAAAGTACGTCTTGTGGGAACATGACGTGCTTTGAATAGTCGCCATTTTATTCTGAAGATTATTGCTCCCTTTTCGTCGAGACTCATATACCGTATTGCCGTAACCTTGCCTTGATATGATTGATTACTGTGTGATTGTGCCTAACCGTTGGCTGTCGTTGCTATAACAGGGTAAATATTTGATCCCTGCGAATGTTCAAAATCGAACATTAGCTCGTTATGTGTGTTCATACATTAGCTCCGCCCTTATTAATGTCGTGTGTCCATGAGTCATGTCGGTCTTTGTTTGCTGCCGAACTCCGTCCCGGTTTTCTCCTGAATCGATTTTAGATTCAAGCCAAAGTGTTGTTAATTAGTGGTTTTTGATGGGTTCGAAGCTTAGAAGGATTCGAAACTCCTGATGGATTCGAAGCTTAGATGGATTCGAATCAGTGATGGATTCGAGGACTCTGATGGACTCGAAGCCCTTGATGGATTCGAAACTTGGATGGATTCGAAGTTTCCCGTGGATTCGAAACTTGGATGGATTCGAAGTTTCCCGTGGATTCGAAACTTGGATGGATTCGAAGTTTCCCGTGGATTCGAAACTTAGATGGATTCGAATCAGTGATGGGTTCGAAGACTCCGATGGATTCGAAACTGGGATGGATTCGAAAGTGGTCGTTCGAATCGATGGGAGTCGAAGTGACACTAATCCCTCTTGGAATCCGTATAAATACATGAGGTTGACTTCATTTTCACTTTTTACCTTTTACCATTGCTTTAGCTGCTTCTCCGAATCGATTTCCCAGAGCCAAATCAAACGTTCTTTTTCACGAATCGACCAAATTCCTTCTAGCTTCCATTTGTAATCAAACTAAATCAGGTAATCAAGGGGTCGATTCGGTTTTGAGAATGATAGATTAATCTTTTTTGGCATTGATTCAACCCCTTCTTCTGGAAATTTTTGGAGAGTGTCGAGGTTTGAACGAAGTAGGCCGACTCCATGGAACTGAGGAATGCAAACCTTTGAGCCGTATCGATCAGGGGTGCGCGCTTTGAGTTGGTTTCGAATGTGTAGCTTCGAACCGATGATTGCAGGAGAACACAACAAAAAAGGCGTGCGGTGATGGATTCGAAACAGTGGCATTCTGATCGATTCGAAGGAGCTCACTACTGATCGATTCGAAGCAATGATACGTTCATCGATTCGAAGGAGTTCAACTCCGATGGATTCGAAGCTAGGTGGGACTCCGTGGATTCGAACCGCTCTTGATGGATTCGAAGGAGCACGATTTCGATGGATTCGAAGTCAGGTGGGGCTCCGTGGATTCGAACCGCTCTTGATGGATTCGAAGGAGCCCGACTTTGATGGATTCGAAGTCAGGTGGGGCTCTATGGGTTCGAGCTGCGTTGATTCGAGGTTCACCGATCTGACTCGTGTCGAATCGAGTCGATCGATTCGAACGTTCTTGCTTCTGGAACTTCCACCTCATCGATTCGTTCCAATACCTGAACTACGACCACTTTTAAATCGAACTTTAACGAACTCACTAAATTTTTAGCATATTTGATTCCGACGAGCTTCGTCCTTCGCATGATCAAAGTTGACCTGACCTGCCTTTTTGAGCTCGTCGATGGCACCGTGACTTAAACGAATTCATACTTGAATTGGTCAGTAGTATCCGAGGGACGCGAAAGCGACGGTCAGTGATGACGGTCGTTTTCGTTCTCTGATTCAAAAGCCTAGTCGTTCAGACACCGCGTTTTACTCTTGTAAAATTTGTTTTAGTTATGTATTTGCATTGCACGGCATATCCATATGCTTCACACCGGGGAATATACGGGCTTTCTTCGTTTTTAACGCTGCTTTTTCGTGAGTTAGTTAGTTATGGAGTCTTCAGGTTCTGAACAACAAGAGTTACAAAGCTTGCCTCCTCTGATGCTAGAAATTCCAGAGATCATTCCTGAAGTAATAGATCCTGCTCCGGACGAATTGCCGGAGGCCTTACTTATCGAGGATCCCATAGATTCCGTCCGATCTAATATTTCTGGAGCATTATTGGGTCGGATATGTTCGAAGCATAGCTTATCCCCGGATGATGTTTTGCTACCGGGAGTTGATGATAGGCCTCACAATCCACCCGAGGGTTATACTGCTTTTTATCGCCACGCTTGTGCGGCTGGAACTCTCCCCCCGTTTAACCAATATATCAGGGAGATGCTATCGTTCATTGGAATCGCTCCCGCACAACTTCACCCCAACGGACACGCGTTACTGAACAGTGTTTTCATCTTATTCATGGACCGCCTTTTTCGTCCGCCTAGGCCAGCTGAGATTAGACATATATTCAACTTCAAGAGCAGGGGTGATAGTCCATCGTTCACCTTTCTGGAGGCAGTTAGAAACTTCCAGATTGTGACGGGAGCCTGGACCAGACTCGGTTACTTTAAGAATGAATGGTTCTTTGTCCGATGCCCCCCAGGATTCGCTAGGCGATGGCTGTCCAGACGTAAGTATCGTAAATCGTGTTAGCCTTCTTTTATGGTCATTGTCAACACTTGAACTGACATCAGGTGTTTTTTCTTGCAGCTATCATATCAAGGCCAGACGGTGGTCGATACAGAAACGTCATCCGAAGTCTACAAGAGGTTCCGAGTGACCTGCGGCACATTGACTTGGTCTTAACCGATGATAACTTAAGGACGCTGGGCTTAATTGAGACGAACCAGAGTATTATCGTTGAAGGGTTTGTGAAATCGGCTCCGAAGGCAAATAAGAGGACCGGTGTAGCGATAAGAGGAATGGGCGATGATGAGAGGACGCCTACTGACACCGGGCTAGCGGCTGATTTTCCCCAAGCAGGAAAAAAGCGGAAAGGCAAGGCCGTTGTTCCTAAATTTGCGAGACGGAAGTCTGTAATCGTGTCTCGCTTGATTCCTGGAATTATTTCTTCTGACTCCGCTCTTTGTCAATCAGGAAACATTTTCACAGGACTGGATGACGTTCCCATCCCGGAATGCGTTTCTCTTTATCAAAAGTCCGGGTTGGTTGAGCTCCGGGAAGCGTTAGACATAAGCGGGCTTTTACCCATTAGTGCAGTCGAAACCTCTGGTTGGTCGGGGGCTTTGCACATTTGCATACACTCTCATGACACTACATGACTGCTTCACTCGCCCTATTGATTTTTCCTGGTGCTTAACTGAACTGTATCTCTTTTCCAGGTAACATGGCTGGTCGTCAGACTACATTGGACAAACTCCGGAGAGTGCATCACCCCTCAACCTATTATGAATCTCGTCGTGGAGGCCCCGATCGTGATCGTGACCGGAGGCAATATGGCCAGGTGTATTATGCAAAGGATCATCGCCGTGGTAACTCCAGCCAGGAACGATCAGACAGAGATCGTAGGCATCGCTCCCCATCTCGATCTCCTCCGCAATCCCGAAGTCATGTCCAGGCATCCGAGCCTCTGCGACATCAGTCATCTTCGCAGGTTTCGAGGCCTGAGCCACATCATTCTCGAACCGGGGTCGCAACGTCTATGTCTGGGGAGGAGACCCTTATTGAGTCTTCTGGCGAAGGGGCCATCAGGCTTGCACAACTGAGGAAAGATTTTCCAGAGATTTGCTTTGATGCTTGTATTTTTCCTCCCAATCTTAAAAGAATTCCCGATGATGCCGCGACTTCGGCGCTCAACTACACCCGTGACTTTTTTGCTCAGTACAAAGAATGGTACAAAGCGGCTGTCAAGGCTTCCAAAGCTGCCTTCGACCGGGCCCAAATCATTGAGAAGCTAGAGGCCGACTTGGCTCAAAAGAGTCGCATCGTCGACATACTCCAATCTGAGGCGGAATCTTCCCGCAAGGCCGAGGTCGAGTCGTTACAGAAGGTTGATGAGACATTAGCTGAAATGGCGAAAATGCAACAGGCACATTGTACTTTAGTTGAAGACTTAGGCCATCGATACAAGAACGTTGAATCTGAGCGGGATGCGGCAGTGAAGGAACTAGAGGAGCTAAAGGCTAGGTTCGCTGACATGAATAAAGAAAAAGGCGACGCGAACGTGGCTGCGCAAGAGGCGTGTGAGCAGGCTGTATCTTTTCGGGCCGAGCGCGATGCGGCAATTGCAAGGGTTAAGGAGGTTGAATCGGAGTTGGAGGAGAGAGTCCAAGCAGAGAGGTTCAAGATGGAGGCCGAATTCGACGATCTTTTGGACACATATAATGCCAATGTATTGGAGCATAGAAATCTCTCCTGGCTAGGGGATTACTCGATGCCTCTCTACAATGCTTGGAATAAATTAGTGGAAAACAAGAGGATGTCTTGTCCGGATTCGGTATTAGATGAGTTTGAGCTTGAGTCACGTCTGCTCAGCGAGGATGAGAGGAGGACCCTTCATGAAGCAATCATTTCTGTTGAAAAAGAAAGACTTGTCGTCCATCGAACGGAGGTTGGCGAAGGTTCGGGTATCGTGCACCATAGCGAGAATACTGAAGTCCCTGTTTCGACTTCACCCGAAGCTGCTGCCGTGGTTGATTCACAAGCTATTCCCGCCTACAATCCGGACCAACCGGAACTGTCTTCGGGCAAGACGCTCGTCCCCGAGCTTGTTCAAGCTCCAAGGCAAGGTAAAGTAGGTATTTCCCTTTACGTCTTAAAACATTGATTTTCGAGGGAATTTCTTGGTCTGATAGCTCTAATTTTGGTTGTTTAGTGACCGAGAGTGTCGCACCCGTGCTCCCTGTCCCTTCGACTTTACATCCTACACGTGGAGTTATTGTCACCGAGGCGATTTCAACTGCCGCCATGGTTGGTGATACGGGAGAGGGAGGCTCAATATCATTCGATGTTCAAATGTTTGAAGAGCTATTTGGTCATCCTCTTGACCCCATGCCCGACCTCTCTTTTGTGACGAGCGGAGCTGCTCCAGTTTCTGGTTCGATCGTGACGACCACCGGCGTACCTAGCGCAGCTCAACTGTCTCGAGAGGAGGAGATTTTAGCAGAGATAAGTGCCGAGATGGCCAAGACAGTGACAGTTGGTCCCGGTGGTGACGCCGTTCCTTCAAGCTTATCTTCTCTAATGATGATTTCTCCTGGTGGCACAGTAACCGTCTCGAGTGTTGCTGAACAAGTATCCGTTACTGCTCCCATGCCCCTGGCTCGTCCTTATAAAAGGATCTCCATCCCTTCCAGTTCTGAGGAAGATGTTGATATCATGCCGGAACCGGAGGATGTTCCAAAGAAAGGCAAAAAGTCTCGTAGGAAGCCAAGCAGTGGGTCTAGCGGCTCAACTCCGAGGAAGAAACACCGGAGGAAGAAAGAGTGAGCCCCTCGCTTTGTCGTGAGATTTACAGATAACAATTCTTTTGCCTTTTCTTTTGTTCTTTCTTGGGCCATGTGTATGTATGGATGCGGCCTCCACTGAATTGAAACATCTTTACTTGCCATGTAATCAAACTTGTTTTTGTTGGTTGATGAAATGGGAAGTTACACTTTTCTTCTTACCTGAATGCCTTGCAGTATTTGTGTTGTATCCGCTCAGTATTTATATAGCTTCGTGTCGTGATTTAATGAATGAGTCGGATTCTGAGTATATTATCACTTAAGCCAGCGATTAGCACCCAGCTTTTTGCCCCTTAGTTGCGGGGAATAATACTCATATTCTGGTGGCTGATTGCGTTTATTGCAAGCCCTGAACACATGCCCCCCCCCTTCTGGGGATTCATGACAATTTGAGATTGATAATCTGTCTTGCATTCCAGGAATCTGAGGGTTATCGATGTTTACACTCCATTCCACGCTATGGGAATTGGGAGTTGATATTGATATCTCGGCTCGTATTTCGGGAACTTCGAATTGTTACTTGTACTTTGATTCGCGCTTCGGGAATCTGGATTAAGTGTTTATACTCCAATTCGTACTCTGGGAAGTTGGAGTCCGTTCGCGCTCTGGAAACGACTTATTGGATGTTTTATACTCCAATTCACACTCTGGGAAGTTGGAGTCCGTTCGCGCTCTGGAAACGACTTATTGGGTGTTTTATATTCTAATTCACACTCTGGGAAGTTGGAGTCCGTTCGCACTCTGGGAACGATTTATTGGATGTTTTATACTCCAATTCACACTCTGGGAAGTTGGAGTCCGTTCGCGCTCTGGGAACGACTTTTTGGATGTTTATACTCCAATTCACAATCTGGGAAGTTGGAGTCCGTTCGCGCTCTGGGAACGATTTATTGGATGTTTTATACTCCAATTCACACTCTGGGAAGTTGGAGTCCGTTCGCGCTCTGGGAACGATTTATTGGATGTTTTATACTCCAATTCACACTCTGGGAAGTTGGAGTCCGTTCGCGCTCTGGGAACGACTTATTGGATGTTTTATACTCCAATTCACACTCTGGGAAGTTGGAGTTAGTAAAAGGATTGTCGTGTATCAATCCCTGTGAGTGCTGGTATTGTGTTTTGCCCCCGAGCTCGGGTCTTATTTAGTAAATGACTGGTCGTATCACAGTTACTCCCTATTTAGATAAATCCCACCGTGTGATGGAATTTAGCTCTTCGTGCAATGTGATATTATGTGCTATTTTCAATGAATCACAACTTTTGGCTCGAAGAGATGGCGTTTTATTGCTGAAACAAAAGAAGCATGACAACATCAGTTGCCTTATTACAAGTTCAAATTTCAAAATGCAAAAAACAAAATGCTAAGGAAGAAATTGATAGAAAGATAAATAAAGCCTGTCAGGTGTAGTAGGGACGGAGGCTTCCGCTATTCCAGGCTCTTGGTAAAGTGAGACCATCAACGGTCGATAACTTGAACGTGCCATCTCTGAGTTTTTGTGAAATCATATACGGCCCTTCCCAATTTGGGTTCATGTGCGAAGGAACCGGGTAAATTCTTTTGAGTACCAGGTCGCCGGATTCAAAAGTCCGTGGGCGGACCTTGGCGTTGTATATTCGAGCGACTCGACTTCGATATGCAGCTGCCCTCACGTCGGCTTCTTCACATTTCTCATCAAGCAGATCTAGGGATTCAGCAAGTAGTATAGCATTCGTTTTCGGGTCGTAGTATGTCACACGGTGAGAGTGAACTTCCATTTCGACCGGGATAACTGCTTCGGAGCCATAGGATAGAGAAAAAGGGGTGTGTCCGGTCGCGGTTTTGTGAGTTGTTCTGTATGCCCACAGAGCCATTGGTAGTTCATCGACCCATTTGCCCCCGGCTTTCTCCAATCTTTTCTTCAATATAGACTTGATAACCTTATTGACGGCCTCGACCTGACCGTTTGCTTGTGGGTGCGCTACTGCTGAGAATCTCTTATGGATGTGAAATCGCAGACAGAAATCCCTGAATTCAGTACTGTCGAATTGGGCTCCATTATCGGTGATAATAGTATGCGGGAGACCAAATCGGCAGATGATGTTGCGCACCACGAAGTTGATCACCTTTTTTGTTGTTATCGTTGCAAGGGGCTCAGCCTCAGCCCATTTGGTGAAGTAATCAACCGCAACTATGGCGTATTTTGCACCCCCTTTAGCTAAGGGCAATGCACCGATTATATCCATCCCCCACATTGCAAATGGCCACGGGCTGACCATTTGGGTTATTTCAGAAGGCGGGGCTCTAGGGACCCGAGCGTGTCTCTGGCATTTATCACATCTTTTGGCATAATCCATAGCATCGCGGTTAACGGTAGGCCAGTAATATCCGTATCGAAGTACCTTCTTGGCAAGCGCTTGCCCCCCAGTGTGATCGCCACATTCTCCTTCGTGCACCTCACGCAACACTCGCTTGATTTCGTTATGCGCGATACACCGGAGAAGAGGAACAGAGTAACCTCTCCGATACATAACTCCGTCTTGAATGACAAATCGTGACACCTTTCGAAGAATCTGTCTTCTTTCACTTCGTCGTTCGGGCAGTGTGCCATGCTCAATATAATCTTGGTAGGGAGTCATCCATGATTCCTTCTCTGAGGTAGCTTCTAATGTGAATTCATTCTCCGTTCGATCAATGCTCGGAGAGGATAATGTCTCGACAGGGACGAGTCCCAAGTGTTGAGCTTCGCTTGTACTTGCCAGCTTTTCCAATGAATCGGCTTTCTGATTGTGCTCTCGGGGTATGTAGAAAATGGTATAATAATCAAACCGATCCAGTATTTCTCGGACCCGGGCTAGATAAGCGGCTAGCCTTCGATCCTTGGCCTGATATTCACCCCGAACTTGGCATACCACCAACTGGGAATCGCAGTAGATTTCCACAGCGATAATTTTCAGGTCTCGGGCCAACTTCAACCCGGTGAGCAAGGCTTCGTATTCAGCTTCGTTGTTGGTTGCCCGGAAATCAAACTTTAAGGCGTAGCAGATGGATCGGCTCTCGGGGGTCTCAAGCACAATCCCTGCGCCCGAGCATCGATCGTTGGATGCGCCATCAGTGTATAGTTTCCATATATATTCGGGGGAGTCACTAGTTTCGGGTAAGTCTTCAGGAACAGTGAATTCGGCAATGAAATCTGCTAAAACTTGACCGTGTATGGCTCTCCTTGGAACATATGCGATGTCGAATTGACTCAGCTCAATGTTTCACTTCAGTAACCTGCCAGACGTCTCAGGTCGTGTGAGGACCTGTCGTAACGGTTGGTCGGTGTATACAATGATAGGGTGAGCCTGAAAATATGGACGGAGCTTCCTCGAGGCAATGACTAAGCAGTATGCCAACTTTTCTAGCCTTGGATAATTTCTCTCGGCCCCGGTTAATCGTTTACTGACGTAATAGACTGGTTTCTATGTTCGGTCTTCCTCTCGAACCAATGCAGCACTAACAGCGTTTTCAGATACAGCCAGATACAAGTATAATTGCTCGTGATCAACAGGTTTTGAAAGAATCGGAGGTGTGGAAAGATGCTGGATTAGCGATCGAAACGCGTCCTCACATTCCGTAGTCCATTCGAAGTTTCGTTTCCCTTTTCGGATCAGATCGAAAAAGGGTATGCATTTATCCGTTGATCTCGAGATGAACCTGCTCAGCGCTGCAATCTTTCCGTTGAGACTCTGAACCTGTTTTATGGTCCTCGGGGTTTGAAGATTCCTGATTGCCCAGATCTTCTCGGGGTTGGCTTCTATTCCCCGGGCGTTGACGATGAATCCAAGGAACTTTCCGGAAGCAACCCCAAAATGACATTTTAACGGATTTAGCTTCATCCCATATTTCCGAAGGACATTGAACATTGACTCCAAGTCCTTGACATGATCAATGGAGTATCGTGATTTTACCAACATGTCATCCACATAAACCTCCATGGTTTTCCCGATCTGATCGGCAAACATCCGGTTGACTAAGCGTTGGTAAGTTGCTCCGGCATTCTTTAAACCAAAAGGCATGACCATGTAGCAGTATAGTCCTAGGTCAGTTACGAAGCTTGTATGTTCTTGATCGGGCACATGCATGGGTATCTGATTGTACCCAGAGTAAGCATCCATGAAAGACAATAATTCGTGTCCGGCCGTCGAATCCACAAGTTGATCGATTCGAGGAAGTGGAAAACTGTCTTTTGGACAAGCCTTATTTAAGTCAGAGTAGTCGACGCACGTTCTCCATTTTCCATTCGGTTTGCGGACAAGTACAGGATTGGATACCCATTCCGGGTATAAAGCATCTCGGATAAACCCATTCGTCTTCAACTTATCGACTTCTTCTTTGAGGCGGCAGATCTCTCTGGATCCATACCGCGTCTCTTTTGCCTGATCGGGATGTATCGCGGGTCAATATTTAAGGTGTGGCTCGCGATGTCCGACGAGATTCCACACATATCGGAGTGCGTCCAGGCGAATACGTCTAGATTCTCTTGGAGAAATTCGACCAATTCCTGTTGTGCTTGTAGGTTTAGCTGAGACCCAATTTTCAATATTTTCGAATCATTATTGTCATCAATTGGAACATCGATCGTCAGCTCGGCTGGAGAAGCTTGATTTTCTTTGGATTCATCATTATCTTCAGTGTCTCGAGGGTCAAGATCCTTCTGGAATTGGTCGTGGTGCCCGGGCCGAGGCCCAGGCGCTAATTGTCAATCGTCGGCAAAGCGGACGCGGAGAGATTCCCCCACGCCCTTTCCTTTCTCCTTCCTTTGCGCTTCTCGTAGTTCAGCAACATAACAGGCTCTCCCGGCAGCCTGGTCCCCTTGAATGACCCCAATCCCGTGGTCAGTAAGGAACTTTAGAGCCAAACACCACGGGGCAATTGCTGCCCTAAATTCTGCAAGGGCTGGTCGGCCCAAAAAGGCATTATAGGGTGAATGGATATCCAGGACAACAAACTGTAACATTCGGACTCTACGGCGTTCTCCATTTCCCAATTCTACTGGCAATTCCACCATCCCGGTGGGTATATTAGCACTTCCATCGAAGCCGTGGATCCTACATTGACAAGGCTTTAGATCTTTAGCTTCCATCTTCATCTGATCATATGCCCCTTTAAACAAGATGTTTACTGAGCTTCCACTGTCTACCAGGATCCTCTTCATCCAAGCAGGACCAACCTGTGCGGATATGACCAGTGGGTCTATGGTCGGGGCTTCGACTTTGTCAGCATCTCGGTTTCTAAAGATGATATCATCCGTCATCGTCTTCTGTTGTTTAGCCGGAGCCCCTTCATCAAGTGTACTACAGCTTTCAAAACTTACGTGCCTGATCGAATTGGCGTATGATTCCATTTCCCTCCAACTTCGATCCGCTGGATGAGGGCCACCACTGACTGTATTTATGACCAACCTTCCGCTTGTACGGGCGGGCTCTTCCTGTTTTTCTTGGTTCTGCGCACGATTTTGGTTTGACGGGCCCACACCACCGGTTTGTGGTGCTCGCACAAATTGATCCAACTTCCTCTCTCTGATCAGTTTTTCAATAAGGTCTTGCAGATGCCTGCAGTCATTGGTGTTGTGTCCATAGCTTTCGTGAAATCTACAAAACTTCCCCGTTTGAATCTGTTTCTCCGATGATAATTTCGGAGTCGGCTTCTTATATTGCATTGCATTACAGGTTTGTAGATATACGTTTTCCAATGTCGTATTCAGTGGTGTATAGTTTTCAAACATTTGCGCCCTACGTCGGGGGCCACGGTTCTGATCCTGCTTCTTATTCCTATTATCGCCATTCCTTGGCTGGGTTTGCTTGTTCTGAATATTCAACTGCACCCTTCCTGAGCCCCCTCCTGACTGTTTAACCGCCACATTGCTTTGAACCCCCTCCTGGTTGGGCCTTGCATCGTCCTGCTTCCTAGATTGTTTCGCATCCTCACGCCTTAGGAATTGGGCGGCTTTGGAATAGAAACGATCCAACGACGCGGGAGGTTTTCCAGCTAGCCAGTTTCCAAAATCAGAGTCGGGGTCAATCCCCTTAGTAAGAGCCATCAAGATTGAATTATCATTGGGGTTAGTGATTTCTGCGCAGGCGGCGTTGAATCTTTCCAGGTATCGCCTGAGTGTTTCCCCAGGAACTTGAGTGACACTAGATAAAGTGTTTACGTCTTTAGGCATGGCGATGTGCATATGGAATTGTTCGATAAACTTGGTTGCCAACTGGTCAAACGAGGAGATAGACCGTGGTGGTAATCGTGTAAACCACATTGTCGCAATCCCCCCCAAGGAAATAGGAAAACTACGGCACTTTACTGCATCATCAGCTCTTGCAGCAGTCATTGACCATTCGTACTTTAGAATATGCTGGCTAGGGTCGGAGTTTCCTTCATACATGGGCAAAGCCGGCATTCTGAATCGCCGGGGAGGCTTAGCATATAATATGTCATCGGTGAATGGGGTGTGACTTCGAGAGATCCCCCAATCGTCATTTGTCAAACCTTGACTTTCGCGAACCATTTGGCGGACCATAGCTGAGAGATCAGGTGTTGCTGTATCCGAAGGGTGTCGAGCCAAAGTGTGGTCGGGCTCCACAGTGCGAGGTGGGATCGGGCGCTGTCGACGATCCGAATCTCGCCTCCTTGGCTCGACATCTTCTGGGATATTCGGTCCTGGGACACGTTCCTGTGGGTGGTAGTTTGGACTGGAGTGATTTCGGGTGTCAACTCCTGTGCCAACTGCGGTGGCTTGGTTATCTGCGGTGTGCTGTGGCACAGTGCCTCCTCGAGAGGAGGGTCCCGTATGAAAACTGGCAGAGGGGCCAACTCTTATTTGCCCAACAGTCAATGTCTGCCGGAGGCCAGAAGCATGCGCATGACTTCCGTCTAGCCTGGGGCGCGTAGATCTGCCGTTATAATCGGATGAGGCAGAGCTTTCCGTGGAAGAATGCGGAGCGTGGTCCCTCTTTGATCTCCTCCGCCCTTGGTGGTTTAGTTGGTTAGCCAATTCAGCATTGATACGTAGCTGCTCAGTTAGCTATTGTCGGCTTTTAGTTAATTCCTGCAGTAATGTTTGGAACTCCTGTCTTGTAACCGGACCCGACTGATCCGCTTGCCCAACGGCATCCTGATTGGCTGACTGTAGCTGTGCGGGATTCTGCCTATCCTGACCTTCTTGGTTACCAATGTTGGAAGTGGTTCTCGTACTAACCATCCTGTAGGTTGGATTCCTATCCTAGATTTTGAGCAAACCTGAAAAGAATGGATGGAATCTGAATTTGAAGTCTGGATCTCCCTCTTAGATTTGTGCAATCCGGTATCGAAGATAGATCCACGGAGCGGGAGAAAGAGCTGGTTCTTTTTCTTTCTCAGTGAAAGCACCAAAATATTTGCACCAAAAATGGGCAAACACCCTTCGGAAGTTTTTGAAGAGATAGTAAATAAAGAACTTGAATTGGAAATAGGGACTATCTAACAAAAACTCCAAGTCACAGAAAAATAAATTGCGCAGAAGACAAGGATTTAGAGTGGTTCGGCTATGCGCCTACGTCCACTATGAAGTTTTTTCACTTTATTTCTTAATACTTGAAGATTACAAGTGCTTTTCAGCAAATTACAGAAGGAAATGGACTTAAATTCCAAATTGACAGCAATTGAGACAGCATAGAGTGATCCTGGCAGCGTTTAGACTTGTTCTTCTTCCCCAAATTCTCCGACCCCCCTTCTGAATGACCAGGGGGCTCTATTTATAGGTGTGGAAGGCCAAAATCCCGCCTAAATCATGGAGAGACTGCTTGGCACGTGACGGGGGACCCACAGGCCCGAGTTCTTGAAGTGCGTGCCCAGTTCGGGATCGATTCGAAGTGAACTTCGAATCGATCAAAAAATCGTCCAATTGCGATGAAACTTGGCGTGGACGTTCTTCGTCATGTAGACAAACTTCTGTAAAAATTTCATGGGATTTGGATCAGTAGATTGGGAGTTATGATCGATTCGAGATGAGGCATCTCGGTACGCTGGTTAGTTCGAATCGATCCTCTGGGTCATTCGAATCCATATGTTTCGAATCCATATGGTTCGAACCCTTAGGTTCGAATCCATATGTTTCGAATCCATATGGTTCGAACCCATAGGTTCGAATCGAACCTGTTGTATGAGGGGGCGGTGTCGCTTCGAATCGATGGCTCCGGATCGATTCGAAGTTGTTTTTAATGTGTAGGGTTCGAGGACAGCATGGATTCGAAGCTGTGATGGACCCGAAGCTTGTGATGGATTCGAAGCTGTCATCGATTCGAAGCTGTCATCGATTCGAAGCGTATTTAGGCGGTGATGGGTACAAAGTTTGATGGATGGATTCGAAGTACCAATTGGCTTGATGGATTCGAAGGAAGGCGTTGGCTGATGGGTTCGAAACGGATGGTTTCGAACACGATGGGTTCGAACGCGATGGGTTCGAACGCGATGGGTTCGAATATGATGGGTTCGAAGCATGATGGGTTCGAATCATGATTGGTTCGGACCGAGCAATGTGCACCTTCTTAACTTGAATCCATCATATCTTGAGCATATGACCTCGGATTGACTTGAAATTTGAATCGGTGGCTTCTATGGTCTTTCTTGTTACGCCCTATCAATTGTGGCCCAACCCGGACTCGGACAGAATTCATCGATATCCATAGCGGACTGAAGTACGATCAATCTCTGAGGCGAACTGTCTCCTGTCTTTGACCAACCTTTTGGTATCACGGCTTTTGTCCAAAAAGCGGGATAACAATGCCAAGCATCACGACTTCTACAACTGCAACTCTATCCCACATATGAATTAAATTCTTGATAACCTAGAACAATTCTTAATCCTTTACATACACAATTGAAGTATCACTACTAAAATTGTTAGTATTAGTGGCACTAGATTAGGGGCAAAATAAAGAATCTGCCTCTGTTACTTTACAATTAAGGGCAAAAAAGCATTTTGTCCCCATTTACCATTAATTAAGACAAAAGTATACGCCCCTATTATAATTTTCCATTTATTAAGGGGACCATGTCTCAAACCTCCATTTCAGCACGAAAATCCTTCTTCTTTAAATCAACCCATCCTTCTCGTTACTGACAGCAGCGAAACCCTAGCATCATCATATTACCGAATTACAAAAAATAGCTCGAAATTTATTGCCATCGTGTTATCTTCAATCGAAAACCTTATTTTGCTACTTGATGTAGATAAATGAGATTTGATAATCAGGTATAGTGATTTCAATTTGTTTGAAATTTGGCTAATTTGATTGATATCTCTCCGAATTTGAAATATTTTACGATACTGAATTATTCGTTTGTTTTATATATATTTTTACAAGTTCATTTTTTGAATCGAATGACTGAATTAAAAATGATGGGTTAATGAAATGAATAATACAAGTTTTGGAATCTTATTTGTTTCTTCAGAGTTTACTGAAAAGTAGAAGATTGAGTAAGGTTGGAATAATCTATTCTATTCCTAACAAAACAAAATCTGTCTCAAAACTCCTTTTGTTTTCTCATAATCATGGAATAAAATGTTTTTCTCCCTAATACGGCTTACGCTTGATGCAATCTTATATGGAAACCATGTTTGTGCTTGGATTTTGGACCATTTCATTTGATTGCATTTTAGTCAATGTATGTATGCATTGTAGTTTTTAAGTTCTAGTAATTCAGATGACGAACTAATGAAGCTTCCCATTCAAGCGCATGAAATAGAGATTAATGACTTACCCTATTTTATTTTATTTGCATTAAACTAAAATATGTGCTAATTGATTTTCAATTATTTGACTACAAAATGGCCAATGTGCGAAGAATCAATTAATTTTATTATTAACAAATCACACAATGTTACTTTATTTAGGGAGAATGCTTTGGTTTCCCATGCATCGATATCACATTGTTGAATTATTAATTGTTGTGATTATGTTTTGCATACTAGTTTCCAAATTTTGTTAATGAAATTTGAAATAGTATATTAGTATGTAGTATATTAGTCTATTGTAGTTATGACATGAAAGATAGGCTTTTTGTTTTTAGCCTTTGTGAATTTTTCCACTTTTTTTTTTGTTGATTTTGTGATAATATTTCAAATGATATTGATCAATGTTTAAGGAGACCGCCAATTTAAGTTAGAATTATTCTGAATATGGCATTCTTTGTGTTTGTAGTACCTTCCTATTCTGTTTTGTTAAGCTTATATCCATTGCTATGGATCATAGCAGTCATTCTAACTGCTTCACTTCTCTTTTGGACTATTTTTATTTTTGATCCTACCATGACATTGTGCCCTAATATTGTGCAGAAAGTAAGAAGCTCGAAGCTGATAACCACCCTATTGACAATGAAACTGAAAATAAAGGTATCTTGTTGGTTGCTACCATACCCTTTGTTACTATTATAATGCGTGAGGCTTTTTTTTTTGTCGAGTTGCCAATAATTTGAGCTTTGAGTGTTATTCAGTATCAAATTTCATGCAATATTTATCATGGATGAAGTTTGAGCTTTATGTGAATGAAGTATTATTGTTATTATAATTTTATATGGATGAGTCATAATACTGATTTGATGCGAAGTGTCAATAATATCTGTATTACGATAAGCTAGTCGTTGGGCTCTGGCATTAGATCTGTCTATGTTTTGTATGGGTTCTAAAAGGGCACACTGGTTTGCTCAACCCCAAAATAACATTGCAGTAGAGTAATAATGAAAAGGAAAATAAGTAGATAAAAGTGCTTTCTTAGGTGCAGCTTTTATACTTATATAATCATACAGATGAATCTAATATTAATATGGTATATATAATGTGTAGAGGAAGATGCTGATACAGTCCAAGAATATGAGATGTTTTTACAAGGTTTAAGGAGAAATGACAGCTCTTTAAAGCAGGGATGATTCTCAATCTAGGAAGTATGCAGCCGTTAAGAGCTGTACAAGGAGAAGCCTAAGTTTCTCGTCTAAAAAACAATGGAGAGGCACCTCTGACAACATCTGACAATGAGTTGGAATCGCCTGGAAGTGCAGTTTCAAGCTATTGAGATGTTATTGACATCTTGACAAATGATGCTCAAATTCATATTAATGATGTGAAAATTGAGGCCAGAAACCAAGAGAACTCAACATGGTAATCTGAGGAATGATGGTAGTTAGAAACTTGGAATATCTGTCTTATTAATAAAAGATTGGTTCCAAAGATTATTGATCAGGTAAACCATTACTAAAATATTTATAGTATTTTGAAAATAAAACAAACTGTATTATACGTTTTCATCTTCATTATGACTATTGTTTTGAAAAAAAAAAACGCAATCACTTATATTGATGCAATTAGAAATTGAAATATGTGGGCATGCTAGTTGTGGGTTTGACATAAGATATTGTGAAGAAAAAAAAGATATATGTTCTATCGTAGTTTTCTTGCTTTTTCCCTATAATTTTACAATGAGATGCATGTTCCCTTTTTTTGTGGTAAGGTTTATTTTTGCATTGCGGACAATTGTAGACATTGATGCTAAGCAAGGCAAGTTATTTATAGCTTTATAAAAACAATTAGTTTCAAATTTATCATAAAACTCCAAATTTATTTGAATTTTCGAAGCCAATGAAGATACAGAAGTTGTAGTTTCGCAGTAAGTTTCAAATGCATAAATTAGTCAGGAGGCTAGGTTTCTTTCCATTTTCCAAAGTTGCCAAATATAAATGAGTTTCCAATTTTTTCTACAATTATTGAAGTGGTTGATCAGTTAACAACGGTTCGGGTAATTTTCATGTGTTCAACAGCTTATAGTTTGTTCTACATGCTTATAAATTTTACACTTAATGTATAGAAATGAGATGATCGTGTTATGTTAAGCCTACCTAAAAAGTGATATCTTGTTTTGATTTAGGAAATGATCACACTTATTGTAGACATTTTCACGAGTTACTTCTTCCTACAGGCATTATGTGAAATCTTTAATGTTTTTTCTGGACGAGAAAGAAAAGTTTATATGAATAGTTGCAGATTTGATGACGGGTGATGCGATTCAAGATATTTATTCAGAGGATGTGTAGGCCACTGATTTATTCGCATCTGAAAGGTATTTTTTGACAATTTTTCGTGGTTGATCCTTTTGTGCCTATATGATTTTTGGACACTTCTTTTCTTAGGCTCTTTTATTTATGTTTTTCAAACCCCACTTTCTTCATACTGAAACCGTAAAGCGTGAAAACGAAGCTCTTCTGCATCGAACATCATGGATTTGGGCTTCCGAAAAGGAAACATGTTATTTTAAAAGTTTGCAGCAAATTCATCTATATTAGAAATCAACTTCTAGTGTGAGGGATGATAAAGAAATTAAAATGTATAAAGAAATTAAAATGTATAAAGAAATTAAAATGTATGAAGAGAGGTACAAAACTCCTTTCTATGGTTAGCAAAGTCGAAGTATTTAATATTTCTGTATCTTTACAGTTTTTTACCATATCATTCCTTATGTATCATCTCATACGTTTTTTGTAGGTTCATTCTCCATAAATTTCAATACCCTGGTTCAGTGTTCAGTATACCATTATTTGTCAAGTCTACGCAAGATTCGAAAATGCTGCCTTTTGTACCTTGATTTGTTCAGTTAATTAGGAATTTCTCACTTTTTTACTTAATTTAGTTAATAGTTGCTAAAATTTTGCCCTATGATTTTCAACTTTTAAGATCGTAAATAGATTGATCTTTGGTTTATATACTATTCTATTGCTTATATGGAGAAGCAGCTTAAACTGGTGGTTTAACTAGGAGGCAAAAATAATATTACCTTGAAACATTCTAACTTGAGGCTTTTTAACTTACAGAATCATACCTAGATTTGTTTCTATGATCTTTACAAGTACCCAAACTTTTTACCACTACACTGAAGACTAGATGAAAAATATATTACTCTTTTGCCCGTAGGAAGCACTAATTACTCAGAAGGTTAATCCACAAGAATGATGTCAAATAACCTTTTAACATAACTTTTTCACATAAAAAATGTACCTGAATTTCTTTTTTATTTCATGTTTTGAAGTATGAATTCTTTTTCTATAAAGTCGAGAGAGTCCAAACTTGGCAATAACGGCTTTTCTAGTTCAGCAATGCTTATACGATGTACACTTCTATCTGGTTTGCAAGTCTAATGATGCGTTATAAACAATAGCTTTACTAAGCACAGTCGCTCGTCGAGCGACTGTGAAGTTACTTGCTGTTGCATTGGTTTCCATACTTGCATAAGACCCATTTATTATACCAGATAAATAACATGAACTGATAAATTGATAGTTATTTACCCTTGCATTGGTTACCATACATGAGTAGGACATATTTATTATCTGGTATGCAATAAAAAGAGTTATAAACTTCTTGTTAAATTGACAGTCTTTAAAACAGCTTAATTAGTCTGATACATGATCAATATATTGAAACCACTTAACTTGAACTAGAAAATAAATGTTTATCCCGGTAGTCATTTATGTTGTAGCAAAGCACTTTATAGCAGTAGCAGTATACTTTATAGCAGTAGTAGTATATTTTTAAAACAAGTACATGAAAATAAAATCAACTTTTAATGTTCTTTATTATTAATATTATATGTCATGTATGATATAATTTTTCGTTTTAGTAGTATCAATCGATAAATCTTAGATGTGAAAGTATTTCGCTTCAAGCTTAAAACTTGTTGTCGTACCAATTTACTCAATGGCTTAGTGGGGACATACTTCGAAAAATATATCTGCATTGTTCTATTTGTATGTATTGATTCTTAGTGGTTTTTATTACATTTGGGGGTGCGGAAATGAATTGATATGCTTAACATTCTTAACTTTATCAGATCCTGTTGCAACAAATGTGTACATTTTTCATTTGAAAACTTCCATAAACCTTTATGATGTTTAATTTGTTTGAAGGACACATTTTGGTTTGTTAGGAGATTGCAATATATGATATATTTTACACATGTATTACACGTCATAGAAGTCGGGACCAATTAATAAACTATTTTTTTGTTGATTTAACAACATGTTCATGAGAAAGTAGAAAATGCTGATCACAGAGACTAGGTGAATGTTAATTGTGTTTCTGTTTCCATTGGATGAATCAACTAAGATGTTTTCATAATACACATCACAGAAGTTTGGAGCTTTAGGAACAAACATTTGACACTTAACTTGCACTTTTAATGCTAGCTTTGCTCATTCTATTAGTAGTTTATTATTTCGCTAATCTGACATGAAATAATTTTTTGTATACAACATTAGATTTCAACTAATTTGCCTTATGTTATTTTTTTTTTCTCCAGGTTGATGGTAAAGGGATGATTGCAAAATAATTTGATGTTCAATTTATGAGTGTCCAATATAAATTTTACTGGTGTTGTCCTCGCAAGTTACCGTGCTCAATTTTCTTTAATATATTACACGCTTCTGATTGAAATTTAGATGTATCTGAACAAGTTAGATAGGTGGTAACAGCTATGTCTGAAATATTTGATTTTGTAGACTTTGTTATTAATGCTTATTTATTTTGTGTATAATTTAAAGTTTTATTCCAGTTTATCTAATGCTAATGTTATCCGGTCACTGGAAATATTAAAGTGAACGGAATCTGTATTACTGTGCGTTATTAGTTTTTTTTTATTTGCATGATATATTTATATTTGAATAGAAGTGATTTATGAATTAAATGAATGCTAAGGGTAATCACAACTGCCTCTAATGTACATTACTTAATAAATGTTATTATTCGTGGAGGCACTTATTAGTGTCTTTACTAGTTTCTTAATTTATCTATCCTATGTGGCAGGTGGAATAATAGAGGCAAATTAAGTGTTCAATTTGCCTCTAGTTATTATTAGGGACTCCATTTATAGGGATGGATGCTAATTTGCCTCTCCTTTCTCTAGGGGCAGAATAATGCAACTTTGTGCCCCTGATTTGATTAATTAAGGCAATTTTATTTGCCTTCAATATTTCTAAATATGGTAGTGTATGTGTACCTAATTTACATTTATAACTACGAACATGTGTATATTAATTTGCATAGATAACCATGAACATGTGTTAACTGAAGAGCCAGTTTAGTTCATATGATTATTGTGTATTCTCACATTTTAAATCCAATTAAATGTGTATGTAAATTACAAACTAAGCTAAATTAATAATTCACAATTTAATAGCATGTCTAAATGTAAACTGATGGTCCAAATGTATATATAAACTATGTATATTAAATGCAAACTATACTAAACTGTGCATATAAGCTGACAGGCTAAATGTCCAAATTAAAAAGCAATTAAATGCAAAGTGAACGGAATTTATAACTCATGGTTTAATTGCAACAAAATGAAAATGTAAACTGAACTAAATTTTAAACCCTACGGTTTAGTTGCGATTAAATGTGAATTAAAATGCAATGATAGAATATATTTTACATATATTCTAGGCGTTAGAATATTTTCTGATATTACCTGCATTTATTCTCTGATATTTCCTGTATTTATTCTCTGATTTGATTTACTCTTTATTTGGGAAATATTTATTTAGTTATCTTTCTTTTAGCAAATCATTTGATTTGACGATATCTTTATTTAGGAAGTATTTACTTACTTACCTTTGTTTTAGCAGAGGGCGCATGAAACCATCTTGAAGCTCTTTTTCAGGACAACAAAGCCTCTCGGGCTACCCATTTCGAGGAGGACTTTGCAAATGCTGCTTTTGAGGCTTTCAACTCGATCGACGATTATTGTAATTATCTACAATCTTTGGCGGATAGGTTGGCTGATGTTGATGCTTCGGTGACAAATGGTCGTCTGGTTTTACGTTTCACCGGGTCCTTACCAGAAGCGTATAGTGGTACGTGGACTATGTACAAAATCAAGAGCCTTTGCCATCCTTAGAGAGTTGTCGTTCAAGGTTGAAAATGGCTGAGCGTACTATTAAGGCTCGTCAAGCTCGTGAAACTGGTGGTTCTGGAGTCGGTCCAATGGTGTTGTCATGGTTGCCACTGATTCATCTGCAAGCAATAAACGCAACAACAATAATAAAGGGAGGAACAATTTCAAAAATAATGGGAAGAAAAAGGTCCACCAAAGTACTAATGGGTCCAGTCCTAGTCAGACGCCATATCAACAGCACCAATGGCAGCCACGTCAGCAGACCCCACCACCACAGTGCCAGCAGCCTGGTTGGGGAGAGTGGACTATTCCTCCTTGCCCATTTCCCGCATACTCTTGGTAGCCAAGGCCTAATCCAGCGGTCCAACGTCCATTCTCTTCTGGATCAGGCTTACTTGGGTCCAGACCTCAAGCTTTCAATGCAGTTGCTCCTCCTGCTCCTAGCTACATGCCCACCGACATTGAGGCTGCTATGCATGCTCTTTCCTTCTCTCAACCAGATGGAAACTACTACATGAATACTGGTGCTACATCTCACATGACGGCAGATGCAGGTATTCTCTCTTCTTATTTCAATTCAAGAAATAAGTATCATAACATTGTTGTTGTTAGTGGTCATTTAATTCCAATTATTGGTCACGGTCGCACTACATTGCCTCCACCTTATCCACCATTTACCATAAACAATGTGTTACATACTTCTAGGCTCATTAAAAATCTGGTCTCTGTTTGTAAATTCACCACAGATAATATGGTTTTTATCTCTTTTGACCCTTTTAGTTTCTCTATTAATGATTTACAGACGGGGAATAGAATAATGAGATGTGATAGCACTGAGGGCTTATATCCACTTTTCTCCGACTCTCAAGCCATTTCTTCCAATAATCATTCTGCTTTTACTGCTTTGCCTTCGAATATTTGGCACAATCGTTTAGGTCATCCTGGCGATGCTATTCTTAAGTCTCTTTGTAGTAAAAAGTTTATTGATTGTAATAAGGTTTGTAAAAATTTTTGTTCTTCTTGTCCTCTTGGGAAACATTCTAAGCTACCTTTTTATGATTCAATGTCATATACTTTTCTTCCGTTTGATATTATTCATAGTGATCTTTGGACTTCTCCTATTGTTAGTACTTCCGGCCATTGTTATTATGTTCTTTTTCTTGATGACTATAGCAAATTTTTATGGACCTTTCTTATTGCAAAAAAGTCTCAGGTCAAACAACTTTTCTTAGCGTTTCATGCTTTAGTCATGACACAATTTGAACGTAATATTAAAACTTTTCAGCGTGACAATGGTTCGGAATACATTAATGGCACTTTTAAGAATTTTTTTGAGAAACATGGTATGCTTTTCCGTCTCTCATGTCCTCATACATCTCCTCAAAACGGGAAGGCCGAAAGACACATAACATCCATAAATAATATCATCCGGACTATTCTTGCTCATGCATCTATGCCACTCTCCTTTTGGCATCATGATCTCTCCATGGCTACATATCTTCTCAATATCCTTCCTTCCAAGGTATTGAATTACCAATCTTCCGCTCAAATCCTCTATCAAAGTGATCCGGATTATTCAGGTTTGCGTGTTTTTGGTTGCTTATGTTTTCCATTATTCCCCTCTTCTACTATTCATAAATTACAAGAAAGGTCGACTCCTTGTGCTTATTTAGGTCCGGCTCCTAATCATCGTGGCTCCAAATGCTATAACATGTCTAGTGGTAAAATCATAATTTGTCGTCATGTTCGTTTTGTTGAAACAGAATTTCTATTCTCCAAACTCCACAAAACAAAACCTTCGAATTATGATTTTTTGAATGACAATATTAATTCTCAATCAATACATCATTTATCTAAAAATACCACACCACAAAATATGCAGCTTGACCCAACAACGCTGCCCAACGACTCGTCCTCTCTTCCTCAATCTAGGTCACAGTCTCATACAGGCCTAGTTTCCACACCTTCCACTGCTGCACATACTCGGTCCTCTATTTCCTGCTCTGACCCATCCTCTCTTCCCCACAGTCCAACCCCATTTAGAATATATGTAAAATATATTCTATCATGCAACTAAATTTTTACTGAACTAAATTTATAACGTACAGTTTGCATTCACCATATGTCAACTCAACTCGACTGCAACATTGAAGCAAAATAGAGGTATAGGCGCGATAAAATGGCAAAAGAAAGAAATTCGCTGATCGATTTGAAGGAAAGTTTAGGGTTTTGTTGAAAGGAAAAATTGTAGATCTAGGGTTTTTATCTCTGTTGGAAAGAGACGAAACTGAGAACAGAATTGAAAGTGGCACGAGCATCGGGTTTTAGTGTTTGGGGTGGGAATAAAATATTTCAGTTAAACGGTTAACCGAATATGTAAAAGTCTTAACCGTTAACCGACCCGACTTTGGTCGGTTAACGTCGGTTGGTTAACCCTAAGTTTGATTAACCAAATTTGTCGGTTAAAGCAGTTTGGTTAAGGTCTGTCAAGTCGGTTAGATCGGTCACCTCAGTTGAGTGTCCACCCCTATCTAACATAGCAATGAGGATAATCTTTACTCGATTCAAACCTTAATATTGAAAACCTGAACTTGAAATATAAAGTATAAATAAGAAACTTTTCCGGTTTGGATTTTTGGTACCTAAATGGATGTGACAATTTTGATATAAACAAAATAAAGAAATATGTATGTAAAATATTATTTACCACATATTGCTTAAGCGTATTTTATTGATCTACATCCGTGTTATATGTGCATCGTTAGGTGAATACATTTGGCTTAAGGTTAAGTATTGATGAACGTATTTCTCTGCAATTTAAACCATTTATTTCATATATTTTTATTTTAATAAAGCGGTATTATACGGGTATTTTGTTGTGGTTTTGCAGATTATTGATTCCAAAGTGCAACGTTGAAATTAATCGGTTATGCCGTCCATTGGTTCAAAAATCACGCAGCAAAGAGTGCAACATTTTGAGCATTGAAATAAATCAAAGCAATATGGACCAATTCAAGCAATGATGTGGACGTATATATGTTCTCTTTCACCAATTCAAGCAAAGGACCACTTCCTCCTAAAAAATAGCATAATACATAGCCATGATATGAAGCAAAATGAGACACATTCAAAAGTAGCTTACGTATGAATTTGGACCAATTCACATATAAAAGTATTTCAAGCAATGACGTGGCAACTTGACTATTCACCAATTCAAGGAATGGACCCAGTCAGTACAATTATCTTGGCAAATACTAAGAATAGAACCGGTCCTATTGCTAAAAAGATGGACTGATTTTAGGGGTTAAAAGCCTATATATACAGCATTATACAACACCTTGAAATCATCTCTTACCTCATCACTTTTCTTCAAGTTTAGATTTAAATTCAGCACTGTTTTTATTTTCGAACAGAATACGTAGAATTGTTGATTAGATTTAGCAATTTATTTATTCTTGTTCTTAGTTATTTTCTGTACTCTTTTCAGTTAGTTAATAATTATTCAGTTGTTTGCTCTGTTATCTTCTTTTCCGCAATTTCAATTTCTATTCTAATTTTTTTTACAATTCTATATTTTGGTTGCAATTTCGATTAGTTTCGAAATCGATTCGGAGTATATTATTGTTTTTATTTTCTGTTCAAAATTCACCGTCGAATTCGTTTAACACGCCTAAGATTTAACTATGGATTTTAATTGTTTTAAAATACAATTCCCTATGTTCGACCTGCATACTACACGCCTGTGCGCTTGCAGAATTTATTAAAATTTGTGCTTTTCTAATCAATAGAAAAGTCGCAACAAGTTTTGGCGCCATTGCCGGGGAGTTGCTATTTTGAGATTTTCGATTTTTCGTTTTTAAGTCTATTCGTGTTAATTTATTTTATTTTATTTTTTTTGCATTAGTTTTCAAAACAAACAAAAATCGTTTTTTTTTTTCGTTTTTCGGTTCCTTTCGCATACCTTACATAATCTGCATCTCACGCAAACCTCACATAATCTGCATATTTTCGCATAATATTTCACGCATACCTCACATAATCTTCAATCACGAATCACGTTTCTGCATATTTTCACGCATACCTCACATAATCTTGCTTTTACGTTTCTGCATATTTTTAAAAAAAAATCATTCCTTCACAACATCTTCGTTTCACGTTTGCATATTCCCCACGTCTTCACAGTTATTCACGTGTGTCAGTACACATTTTTTGTTGCACTTCCACTTTCACATTTTCACGTTAGTTTGCATAAATTAATTAAAAAAAAAACATTTTTTTTTCACTGCATTGTTTTCACGTACGTTAGTTTGGTTACTTGCAGTTCCACTTTCACATTCTTGCATGCATTAGTTAGTTTAGTTTTCATATTCACGTAACTATCTCCTACACAGGAGCTTGCATACATTCGTTTACTCACGTAACATAGCAGTGTCATAGCAGTTTCATTTTGCATTCAACACATTCATTCTACTTAACTTTATTTTATTGGGCATGTTTTAAATTTTCTGCATGTGACTGTTTTCATATATTTTCTGTCAGCAGCTTAGTTTTGTGCCTTTCACGAGCATTCACCTGCACGGAGAAAACTTCAACTCAGATAACAAACATTTATTTCAACACAGACAGCTCCAACTCGGTAAATCTCAACCATTCGCTAGCGCTACTCAGCTGCATTGGACGGACTATCATACACCTCTGTAAGTAATTTTCAACTCTACAGGTGCCCAACTGAAAACTGATTTAATTTACTTTTTCCTGTTACACCTTGATTTGTTTATGCGCATTTGGGCAAGAAATAATTTTAACCGTTTAGAAAGCCAAAATATTTCATCAAACAAATCAACGGAAATTTCAAATCAAACAAATATGAGCAATCACGGTTCACAACACGGTTCACAACACAGTTCACCGAAATTATCACCTAAATCACATATTGGAAATAATGAATTTCATGAGAACCGACCATTATCCCTTAGAGACCGATGTTATCCAACACGGACTGTTCAACCTTCGGTTATTTCATTTCCACCTGCCGAAGGAAATAATTTTGAGCTAAAACATTCTTTTATCCAAGGGGTACCAAAATTCACTGGGTCTGAAAATGCATATGAATTTCTTAGTGAATTTGAGTTATATGCTTCTACAACTAAAATGCAACAACTTTCTAATGAATCCATCAAGCTAAGACTTATTCCATTCGCACTTCTAGAAAGTGCGAAAAGATGCCTTAATTCTCTTCCTAAAAATTCAATTAAGAGTTGGGACAATTTCGTTACTATATTTTTGAAAAAGTTTTTTCCTTTCCACAAAACTCTTAAAATTCGAACTGAAATCAACCAATTCTCTCAGAATGAAGGAGAAACTTTTTCAAAGTATTTTGAAAGATTCAATCAATTGTTATATAGTTGCCCACATCATGCAATCCCTAAACACGCTTTGTGCCAAATCGTTTATGAAGGGCTTAACTATCAAACAAGATCCCAACTCGAATCAATGTGCGGAGGAGAATTCATGGCAAAAACAGACGAGGAAGCTTGGGAATTTTTAGAAGAGTATTCGAAAAAGGATATGCAAGGGGAAACAATTCGTGTTCCAATTCGTGCTCCAAATAGAGGAGTACATGTCATTGACCCATCACATCTTCCTATAGATGCCCAAATTCCTCAAGAAGGAGAAGGACTACCTCATTACTACACATAAGACCAAATCAATGCTATAGCTCAAAATAGTCCTTATTCATCCACATACAATCCTAACTGGAAGCATCATCCCAATTTTTCATGGTCAAATCCTAACAACGTGGCTAATCCATCATATATGTATCCAATGATACCAAATCCGAATTATCGAGCCCCAACCTCTAATTCTCAAAATTCTCAACCCGCTCCTCAAACAAAACCTTCGAATCAACCATACAGGCATCCTAATTTCAATCCATCAACCCAACATTCTCAGCCTTCACAAGAAATTGCTCGATTGGAAAAACAACTCTCTAAACAAAATGAACAAATCACCAACCAAGATGCAAGAATTGAGCAAATCACCAAACTCAAATGTTGATAATGATGAAGGATCTCATGAAAATCAATGAGAAAGGTAAATTGCCTAGTCAAACCGAAGTGAACCCAAAGTACAACTCTCGAGGAGTAAATCTTTGTGAGAACGAAGATGTAAATCCGGTTAATACTGTCACCACATTAAGGTCTGGAAAGAAGGTGGACAACCATGTCGGCAACCCCGACATCCTTCTTAAATCTTCCCATGTTCCAAATTCTGAAACTCAGTCGACAACCACGGTTGTCAATCAAAACGATTCTAATTCTTCATCTAAGGTTGGCAATCCCGACCACTCTTCACCTTCTGATGTTGGCAACCCCAACATTCCAGCTCCCTTATCTTCACCCTCTAATATAACACCTTCTTCTTCGAATGAAAAAACTTCCGAACGAGTCTATAAACCCATTGCTCCATTTCCCCATAGACTCAACAAAAAGAAGAAGCCCGCTAATTTTGACCAAATTCTTGAAATCTTCAAACAAGTTCGAGTCAATATTCCATTTCTTGATACCATCGAGCAAATTCCTCAATATGCCAAATGTCTGAAAGAGCTATGTACTCAAAAACGTGCCACTAACGTTCCTAAGACTGCATTTCTAACTGCAAACACTAGCTCTGTTCTTTCAAATCCTTCCCCAATCAAGTATAAGGACCCCGGTTGTCCTACGATCGGTTGTAAAATCGGTAACACTCACATTAGTCATGCCTTACTCGATCTTGGAGCGAGTGTGAATCTTTTGCCTTATACTGTGTACTGTCAACTTGGACTAGGGGAATTAAAACCTACAAACATCACAATTCAACTAGCTGATCGATCTGTCAAAAAACCATTGGCACAATTGAAGATGTTTTGATACAAATCGAGCAATTCTATTTCCCATTCGATTTCATAGTCCTAGAGACTGCACCTGTCTCAAATCCCAATAGTCAGATTCCTTCGATATTAGGTCGTCCGTTTTTAGCAACATCAAATGCTATCATAAACTGTAGGAATGGTCAACTTCGACTTTCCTTTGGGCACCTAACCATTGAACTAAATATCTTCAATCTTAACAGACAACCAAGGGATTTTGAAACAGAAGAAGTTGACATGATCCAGACAATTGTAGAAAATGATTTTAGTGATATTACGGAGTCTCTTAACATGTGCCTAGATCATTTTAATTCCAATTTAAATGAAGATGAATACATTTATGAATTAAATGATATGCTATGCTCTTTTCATAATTCACTAGAATTCAATCAGTTGATGTCTACTGAAGCCTCAAAAGAAGTACGCCCTAAATTAGACCTCAAACCTCTTCCAAACGATCTTAAGTACGCATACTTAGATTCTTCGAAAAAATTCCCTGTAATCTTGGCATCCGATCTCATTAAGGACCAAGAAGAACAACTTTTGAAAATTTTAGGGGAAAATAAAGAGGCAATAGGATGGGTAATCGCTGACATTAAGGGAATTAGTCCATCAATTATTGAACATCGAATACATTTAGTCGACGAGGCTAAACCCACTCGCGAAGCTCAAAGGCGATTAAACCCTAATATGAGAGAAGTGGTAAAGGAAGAAATTATCAAATATTTAGACAATAACATTATCTACCCTATCTCTGACGGTACTTGGGTAAGTCCGGTACAAGTTGTACCAAAGAAGTCTGGAATCACTGTGACAACAAATGAGAATAACGAACTTGTTCCGACAAAGGTCAAAACAAAATGGCGCATTTGCATCGACTATCGAAAACTCAATGCAGCAACAAGAAAAGATCATTTTCCCCTTCCCTTCATTGATCAAATGCTCGAACGCTTAGCCGGTCATGAATACTATTGTTTTCTTGATGGTTACTCCGGCTATAATCAAATTCCCATTGCGTTAGAGGACCAACACAAAACAACGTTCACATGTCCCTTCGGAACTTTCGCTTATCGTCGCATGCCCTTCGGTCTTTGTAATGCTCCCGCTACCTTTCAACGATGTATGATGAGTATATTTTCTGATATGGTAGAAGATTTCTTAGAAATATTCATGGACGATTTTTCAATCTATGGGTCATCTTTTGATCAATGCCTCCTTCGTTTAGAACGTGTCTTAAAGCGATGTAAGGAGAAATCTCTTGTTCTTAATTGGGAAAAATGTCATTTTATGGTTAAGCGAGGAATAGTCTTAGGTCATGTTGTCTCTAAAAATGGCCTAGAAGTTGACAAATCTAAAGTTGATCTTATTGTGGGCCTTCCTCCTCCACGGTCCGTAAAGGACATTCGCTCATTTCTCGGCCATGCAGGATTCTATAGGAGGTTCATTAAAGATTTTTCAAAAATTTCAAAACCTCTTTCGAATCTTCTGGCTAAAGACGTTAAATTTGAATTTTCCAATGAATGTGAAACGTCTTTTGAAACCCTCAAATCGACCTTGACCACTGCACCTATCATCCAACCTTCAAATTGGACTTTGCCTTTCGAATTAATGTGCGACGCTTCTGATTATGCCATTGGAGCCATCTTAGGTCAACGAATCGATAAACTTTCTCGAGTCATCTATTATGCTAGCAAAACTCTTAATGAAGCTCAACTGAATTACTCAACCACAGAAAAAGAGTTTTTAGCAGTTATCTTTTCCCTCGATAAGTTTAGATCATATCTCATAGGTTCTAAGGTCATAGTTTACACCGATCATGCCGCCTTGCGGTATTTACTCACGAAAAAGGATACCAAACCCCGCTTAATCCGTTGGATTCTCCTTCTTCAAGAGTTTGACCTAGAAATACGAGATAAAAAGGGTTCTGAAAATGTCGTAGCTGACCATCTTTCTCGTATAGTGCATGAAAACTATGATAATTCTCAAATCAACGATCATTTTCCCGATAAACAAATTCTTTCACTCTCTAGTGCACCATGGTACGCGGACATCGTAAATTATCTTGTCACAAATGAAACACCTTCCCATTGGTCAAAACAAGATAAACAAAAATTTCTCTCCAACGTTCGAAACTTTTACTGGGACGATCCTTATCTTTTCAAATATTGCACCGATCAAATCATTCGCAGATGTGTCCCAGAACATGAATTCCATAGCATCCTCTCTTTTTCACATAATCAAGCATGTGGAGGACATTTTGGAGCAAAGAAAACTGCTGCCAAGGTGTTACAGTGCGGTTTTTATTGGCCTTCTCTTTTTCGTGATGCCCACGAATTTTTCTCCAAATGCGCTAGATGTCAACAAACAGGTCGTATTTCCAAACGTGACATGATGCCCCTAAATCCGATCCTTATCATCGAAATTTTTGATGTTTGGGGCATCGATTTCATGGGTCCTTTTCCTAATTCTTTTGGAAATCTCTACATCCTACTTGCAGTAGATTACGTGTCTAAATGGGTTGAGGCCATTCCTACCAAAACGAATGACAATAAAGTTGTTGTCAAATTTTTGAAAGAAAACATATTTTCCCGTTTTGGCACACCTCGAGCCATTATAAGTGATAACGGTTCTCATTTTTGTAATCGTGCTTTTGAATCTCTTCTTAAGAAATATTCTATCACTCATAAACTATATACTCCATATCATCCACAGACCAACGGTCAAGTCGAGATTTCCAATAGACAAATTAAACAAATTCTTGAAAAGACGGTTAACTCCAACAGAAAAGATTGGTCATCTAAATTGATAGACGCCCTTTGGGCATTTCGCACAGCTTATAAAACCAATATAGGAATGTCACCATACCGATTAGTCTTTGGAAAAGCATGCCATTTACCCATTGAGCTCGAGCACCGCGCACTTTGGGCAATCAAATACCTTAATTTTGACATAGAAAAAGCCGGATCGCATCGTAAATTACAATTGTCAGAATTAGAAGAACTAAGAAATGAAGCGTACGAAAATGCAAAGATTTATAAAGAGAAAACCAAATTCTATCATGATAAATCCATACTTCGTAAGACATTCGAAGTAGGTCAGAAAGTTCTCTTATATAATTCCAGACTTCATTTATTTCCGGGAAAATTGAGATCCCGTTGGACAGGTCCATATATTGTGAAAACAGTATACCCTTATGGCGTAGTTGAAATTGAAAATCCTAGGGACGGTTCCATTTCAAAGGTCAATGGACAACGCTTGAAGCCATTTTTAGAGTTTGAACAGCACGAGGACGATGAGTTCGTGGATCTTCACGAACCTAGCTATTCGGCATGAGCCGCTCACTATCTTGCACATATCAGGTTGTATTTTTTTAGTTTTTTTCTTCTATTTTGCATTTGCATTCTATTTGACAGTTGGGACACTGTCTCATTCCAGTGTGGGGGGGACGCATATCTCATTCCGTTTGTTCATATTTCATAGTGTAGCATCATTTTTTTTTTAAAATCATCTCATTATTTGTTTTCAAATTTCTTTTCAATTTTTTTCATTTCCCAATATTTTTAGGACTTCGATTTATTTTTAATTAGTCAAGACAAAGTAAGTAAGCAGTTGAAGTCAATTGATGAAGATTTTTGTGAATCACTAATTTCAAATGTAAAATATAATGAAAAGTTGAATTACAAGCGATAATAGTGAGGTTAGTATATAGGGGATTCATAGGTGATGGTTATGAAATCTTTTCTAAACTGTAATCTTTGTTTAAAAAAAATGGCAGATTTAAAGTACATGCGTTGACATCTCAAATCATTAAAGTTAAGTGGTGCTAAGTTGATTTGCATAACAATCTTTAGCTCTTCTCAAAAAAAAAAAACCCTAATAAGAAACACCTACAGTCGATAGGTGTGCACACTTGTGAAAGTTTGTGCACTCACCACGCTCTATACTCTTCTCACGTAAGCCCGCAAGGCAGTGCATGGATGGTATATCTGGCCTCAGCATTCTGAGTTAGGTGTATAAATAATTAAATAAATAATCACCTAAGGATTACCGACCTTTTCTGACATAGTCAGCGTCGGTTTGCACAATCCGCCAAGCTCTGTCCCAACTCTCACGTAAGCCCGCGAGGCAGTGCATGGGTGGTATACCTTGGTCCAAAGGATAGGTGTAAAAAAAAAAAAAAAGTGAAGAAGAAAAAAAAACTAGTAAAGAGAGACTAAGCTTTGAAACCCAAACACTTCTTGACTTTGTTGATTTGGCTTGTTATACAGATGGAAATGAAAAATACCATTTTGGAAAAAACTGTGATCGACAGTGAAGAATTTATTTCATGGCTGCACTATGTTATCGATCGAAACAACTGGCCAAACTAGAATCTAATGTATGAAAACTTGAGTTACATTGAAATTTGTGATTAGTGAGGAACCAAAAATTTGAAGAAGTTGACTAAAACTGATATACATTATTTTGTTGCAACTATTTTGAAGTAAATCGAGTCTTCATTTGTGTAGAATTTTGCATTCATGTAGTACATTAGAATCATCACATACTGCATTTGGATTTTGTGGGTAGTATCCGCTGAAAACCCTCACGAGACACCACTCGTCCTACTAGGGACACCTAGAGGTTTAACGGCTTGTTGCATACGCTCAATGCAATCGTGTTTCCTACGAAAAAGGATTTAGTTAGTTTTATTTTCTTGCTTATTCGAGGACGAATAAAGTTCTAGTGTGGGGGTATTCGATGAACGTATTTCTCTGCAATTTAAACCGTTTATTTCATATATTTTTATTTTAATAAAGCGGTATTATACGGGTATTTTGTTGTGCTTTTGCAGATTATTGATTCCAAAGTGCAACGTTGAAATTAATCGGTTATGTCGTCCATTGGTTCAAAAATCACGCAGCAAAGAGTGCAACATTTTGAGCATTGAAATAAATCAAAGCAATGTGGACCAATTCAAGCAATGATGTGGAAGTATATATGTTCTCTTTCACCAATTCAAGTAAAGAACCAGTTCCTCCTAAAAAGTAGCATAATACATAGCCATGATATGAAGCAAAATGGGACACATTCAAAAGTATCTTACAAATGAATTTGGACCAATTCACATATAAAAGTATTTCAAGCAATGACGTGGCAAATTGACTCTTCACAAATTTAAGGAATGGACCCAGTCAGTACAATTATCTTGGCAAATATTAAGAATAGAACCGGTCCTATTGCTAAAAAGATGGACTGATTTTAGGGGTTGAAAGCCTATATATACAGCATTATACAATACCTTGAAATCATCTCTTACCTCATCACTTTTCTTCAAGTTTAGATTTAAATTCAGCACTGTTTTTATTTTCGAACATAATATGTAGGATTGTTGATTAGATTTAGCAATTTATTTATTCTTGTTCTTAGTTATTTTCTGCACTCTTTTCAGTTAATTAATAATTATTCAGTTGTTTGCTCCGTTATCTTCTTTTCCGCAATTTCAATTTCTATTCTGATTTTTTTTACAATTCTATATTTTGGTTGCAATTTCGATTAGTTTCGAAATCGATTCGGAGTATATTATTGTTTTTATTTTCTGTTCAAAATTCACCGTCGAATTCGTTTAACACGCCTAAGATTTAACTATGGATTTTAATTGTTTTAAAATACAATTCTCTGTGTTCGACCTGCATACTATACGCCTGTGCGCTTGCAGAATTTATTAAAATTTGTGCTTTTCTAATCAATAGAAAAGTCGCAACAAGTATGTAAAATACTTTGTAGTGCATATGGCTTAAGCCTAATTCATTAAGCTATATCCATCTTGTATATGCACGAATAAGTTAACGTAAGTCTATGGAATAAAAATCAATCATGGTATTAGAAAAGAAAAGTGTAAATAACTTTCTATGGCTATATGAGCATTTATAAAAATATTTCAACATATTTACTAACATTCTTATTGCAATGGAAATTAATGTTTAAACAATATGATTATCATTCAAAGAAGGGTCAACTGTAACAGGGTTACATATTACTGCTTTCCACATTCCTCAAATGCCGACTTAGTTAAGAAACTAATATATGACCATTTTGTGTTACCAATAAAGAAATGAAAATCAATCGTAATCCATTATGTATTCAACTCTAAAATATTTCAAAAAATTTAACCACGAATTAATGTTAATTTTATGATTTGCTAAAAATTCCGATGAGCAGAGGTTAAAAATAAGGAATATCATTAACGGAAACTTAAGTAGGGTTTGAATAAACGGTTGAAGAAATATTCAATTGCAGTAGTTATGAAGTAAATCGTATTCTAAAGTTTGGAGATCAACACAAAGTTAACAAACGTGGAATTCAATTATGACTACAAATCAAGAAATTATACAAGAGTGATGAAAATTATCTAAACAGATTCAATACTGCCAAAACTAACACATAACAACATCTGATTAAATAATAAAGATGGATTGACTAAATACATAATAATTGATCAAGAAACGACTTACAAGTCCCTATTTTTTATGTTGTTATAAGAAAAGTTTCCGTATATATAAGTATGTAAATTTAGTCTCTATTTTTGAAAAATATAAAACGCAAGGTGTTTTGACAGAAAATGCAAGCCAACTTGCAACTATTATCAGAAAAACGCAAGCTAGTTTGCGCTTTTTTATTTTGAATTTTTTTTTAAAATTTTGAAATTTTCATAAAAATTTAAATTTTTGAAAAGCGCAAGATAACTTGCACTTTTATAAGAAAAGCGTAAGATAGTTTGCGCTTTCTGATTTACAAAAAACGGTTACTTAATTTACATACTTATTATCATAGTGACTTTTTTTACAACAATATCGAAAATAGGGACCTTCGGTGCAAAGCCCCATAAACCAGAAACTTTGAACCTTAAGAACCTACTAGTGATTCATATGGGTTTGAACCCAATTCTTTAATTTTACCACGTTTACTTTCTCCACCTACAACCTAAGGTGGGCTACCGCTGTTGTTTCAAGTCGCCGATGCCGGGTTATGGCCGTCAACTCACTTGACTAACTTTCATGATTTTCCTTCCTTTTACTTTTTGCCATAGCCGACGGAAAAAAAATAAATTCGAGATCGCTGGACCGCTTGAGATTGACTCCAAGTTGTTGTGGGTTGGACTCCAATTTCCTATGGGCAGAGCTCCAAGTTCTATTTTATTCCCAACAACTTGGTGTCTACTTCTGGCTTCTAGGGCTCGACTTCGAGTTTTTTGCATGGCCGTGATATTTGCCTATTTTTTGGCAAGTTGTTAAGCAGAAGGAATGAGTGTTTGATTTTCATCAATTCTTGGTGAGCATGGGTTGGTGGTTTGGTTTCGGTGGGATGGTTCTAAGTAGTGGTCACACCGAACATTTTTCGACTTCCAATCGAATCTTGCATCAACACGAGGAATCAGACATCTCAAACCTGTGTTCCTGCAAAGAAAACTAGTGTTTCTCTTGACGACGGTTTCGTTATCGTATATTTCATGAAAATGGGTAAAATCCGGCACACAGTTCTATAGTGCTATGGCGCTTGTTTGCCAGTACGATAGGATTACCGACACAGTGTGTACACTTACACTGTACTATAGGCATATCACACACACTGCATAGAATTAAATGCACATCACTTCCCCTATTAATGTATGGTACGGTCAGCCCACATTCTTTTACATCCATTGGATCTCATACAACAGCTACCCAAGGCTTAGATAAAGCATAAAGATTAAGTTATATCGTACCTGGCCTTCCTCATGTATCGATTTTTCATAAGTTCTGAACTGACGGCACTCCTTATGTCTTTCCACCATGGGTGCAGGTCCCTTTACTTCAGGGTTTACTCCACCTACGGTAGGCTCAAGTTCTGCCCCAGCATCTACTTCAACACCTTCAAAGGCTTGACCATATCGATGCCAGCCAGGGCGGTCCTTAGAAGTGGTTCCTTTCGCCCTAGGAGACAAATATTACGTAGGAGCTGTCCCTAATATTAACTTAGAGGGTGTCGTGATTCTCGACGACCCCTTAGATTCTCCAGCTTCAACTTTAATCGTGGTGAGCGTCAAAAAGACTTGTGGCTGCCATGGGATCCTTTCGAAGAGACTTAACTCTAGAACCATTTCAATGGACTCATGCCCCTTCAGAGGGCTGTACAGTGTGCAACAGTTGTACCTTTCGGTGGTGTTCCTCCATTTAACCACTTTATCCGGCTTGTTCTTCGGTTCACGAAGCTTGCCTATTCTCTTCTTCATCCAAATGGGCATGCTGCATTGAATTGTACCTATATGACTTTCCTCAGGCACTTTGGTAAGGTTCCTTCTCTTGAAGAAATCAGATACCTGTCTGGCTTCAAAAAATGGAGTGACCATCCGTCCTTAACTTATATGGAGTCCTTCAAAGGATGTAGTATAATCATTGGCCTTTGGAACAAATTTAGTCATTTCAAGGTTGAATATTTGTCTGTTGCCTTGTCGGCTTCACTCAAAATTGTTTCTCAAGACGCAAGTTATAACTTTACCTCTTAACTTTATGGAATCCATTTCATTCAAATTATTGACTTTGTTGTTTCTCAAATTCGCATATATTCCAGCGAGGCCTGGTGGCACAACTCTGGTGCACACACTACAAGTCTTGAAGATATTCACACCGATGAGCAAAGAATGCTGGTTCTCAAATGCAACACTTCTAGCTTATGTACAACAGTCGTAGTCTCGATATACATACTGCTACTTGTAGGGGTACATAGCCTGCACAGGAGTTTGAGACAGCATCGCAGTGGATGCAAATAAAGAGGCCCCACCTGTGGCATAGGATCCCCTGTTGATCAAAGGGAGGATGAGAAAGATGATAAAAACGAAGATAATGATAATGAGAGAAAGGGCGGTGTAACACCCCCGAAATTTACATGAAATTTAATAAGAACTTAATAGAAATTTAAATGAGAATTAAATAAGAAAAGTAAATTTAATTAAAATAAAGGCTAAAAAGTAAATTTTCACAAATGTTTAAATTTGGATATAGGACTTGCTTCATTGTGTCCGTACCGATTTTACAGACAATTTTCATATATAACACTTCATAATTCGAGTTAGTATGAGAGAGGTACGAGTTTCAAAAAGGTTAATCAGAAATTAAAATAAGTATACATTAAATATAATAAGGCCAAGTCGACCCATTAGTGGGCTAGGTCGACCCGTAGCAGTCGAGCCAACCCTAATAAGGGTCAACCAGCCTCTTTGTTATGTCGGTGATTTGTTGCCTGTGTCGATTGGAATGAATGGTCGAGATTGGTTACGTGCGAGCGAAGGAAATGATAACTGATTGAGATGATTGCTGAGTTGATCCGATGGCACGTATTAGCTAATTACCTCTATAAATTAGACGTTAACTTAAACCCTAATGCCTAGTTTTGAATGACAATAACTAGATGCTGCCAAAATCTACACTGAAAACCCTAATTTCTTCCCCAATTCTCAAATCAAAAATTAAACTTCAATTAAACCCAAATTAAATCAAATCAAAGAGGGAGGTTAAGAAGAAAGGCAAGCAAATAAGAAATCTAGAGAAGCGCTCTCTATTAGAAGCCAGTTTTGCAAATCTAGAGCTAAGGCTATATGGTAAGTGGGAGTAGATCTAATGGTTTGATTAATTGGATTGAGTTTAAACCTATTTTAATTGATTAGATTGTTCTAAAACTCTTATTAACTTGCTGAATTGAAATTGAATTGATAAATTGTCAACCCCTATAATCTACACTATTAATCTAATATATGTTACCATAAATTGTAAACACTAGAACTGCCAGAAATTGGATAATTTATTTGACTAGAAATCAGGGATAAAACTACAAATTGTTTAATCTAAAAATGATGGTCAGGATTAGAAATTAATATATAGAAATTATGTAACGATCCAGAATTTCAATCATTTGAATTTGTAATATTTAATTGATTTTAAATATTGAAAAGTTAATTTTATAAGTTAAATAACTTATATTTCAAATATAGCGAATTATTTTGATAATTAAATTGTTAAATTTAACATTTGGAATTATTTAAATAATTGAATTTGAATTTAATGTAAATGAAAATGATTTCTAAAGTTGATTTAAATTCTATTTAAATAAGAAGAAAGATAAAACTTTTAATTTGGGTCTTAAAAGTAATTAAACTGATTTTGGAAATTACTCGTTTTAATTAACGTGAAAAAATAGTCTTTTGGGATACTGTCTCAGGTTTTGAGGAAACCAGTTTCATCGGATCCGTAATAGTCAATTATTACACACTGTCGAAATTGGTGGCGATCAGGCGTATCATTTGATCGTGCGAGTTCGAAACGCGTATAAATTAATTTAAAGAATTTAAATTAAAATAATTTGATTTTGAAAAGCTATCTTCTGTATATGATGGAATTGGCTTCAGATATATACTCTATTGTGTTCGGAATATAGGTACAACATAGAGAACGTCAGACGACACGCTTCATTTGGAGTTTGAAATTTTCACAGATGAATAATGCCGTGAAAATTTTCTATATAAAGCCCTCCACTTCCTTCATTTGCAACCAAACCCTAGATTCTATTTCCAACCACCATTAAAACGAGCTCCATCCAACGAGCGATAATGATCGGAGTTTCTAGGGGCCGAATTGGCCTTGAATTCAAATAGGGAAATGTATAACACGACGATACGAGCTTAATCAACGGTTGGATCGTCGAATTAACGACCGAGACGGTGGTGAGGTTAAATGCGAGCAGAAAATATTGGTTCACTGCACGTACGCGTGCGCAAGTGCGAGGGGTTGGAGCTAGGCAGGTCGGCAGCGCTGCAGGCGCGGCGACAATGGGTGGTGGCTGGCGGCGAGGTTCTGGCGCAATTGATCGACGTATAAAGAATAAAAAAATCACGTGAGCCTGGAAGTAACACGCGTGAAGGGGAGTAGGAAGAAGGTTTAATGTTTTAGACTTTTAGTTATTTAAGCTAATTAACTTTTAATTATATCGAATGTTTATAAATTCATAACTTTCTCGTACGAGGTCCGTTTCGAGCACGACAAGTCGTATTGTGTTTGTATCAGCAAGTACTACGATATGGAGTTGGATTGGACGAATTCAAAGCTAGTAGGAATTTTGGGTTAAATTGAACGACCGATCAATTTTAATTCAAAACAAAGCGCTTTGGCAATTTCTGGCATTTTTGTGAGTTAACTCACCTCTTTGGCTTGCTTATATTTTTATATAAGTGGGAAATAATTTGATTTATGTTTGCTTGTTTGGTTGATATACTATATATATTAGTTGGTTTGTATATATTCCTACCTACTGGAGCGGATGGGACCCTATTACGTTTCCGTGTATAAGCGGATGACCCTTTGTATATGAATCCTACCTTAAAGTGGTTGATTTTTATATTATTTGATTATATGCTGTATTTGATGCAGGGGGACAGATTCGAGGGATCCAACAGGATTCCTCACACTATTGATTTTATTTTCCACATATTTTGATATATGATGCATTGGATGCCATATTTGTTGAGATTGATTTGTTTTGCTTATTTAGTGCTATGGTAGCACTGGGCCATATATTTAGTATTTTGAATATTATAAAATAGTGATTTTGAATTGAAATGATTTTCAAAGTGATTTTGGAAGTATATACGTTTTAATAATTTTTAAATTAGTAAAAGGAATGAGTTTGTTTTTTAACAAATAAAAAAGGTATGATTTTTGATGTTATAAAAGTATAGTTTTATGAAATTCTTTGAACATAGATTTTTAAATAAGGTTATATAAAAGATTTATAAAGATGATATTTTATAAATAATAAAATAGACTTATAATCGGAATTTATAAATATTTTATAAATTGATTTATGCTTGGATTTTATAAATAAATTCAATTTATAGAAATATGGATTTATAAATGGTTTTTGATAGTAAAATAAGCTTTTATAAAAGAATGATTTATAAATTGAATTTTATAAATAAAGAGATTTTATAAAATAGAAGTTTTTCAAAATAGAAAGGAGATTTATAAACATATTTTTATAAATATGAACTATGTTGAGATTTGAATTTGGATTTTTATATAAAAGAAATATATTTAAGTTTTAAGAGTTAAATAATCTTTTAAAAGAATGTTTTGGAAGTAATATTTTTGGATGAAGTTAATGATTTTTAAATTAATAATCTTTAAAATAAATTTTGAATGTAATAATTCCAAATGGAATTTAATGGTGTTGAAAAATGATTTAAAATGTGACAAGTATCGGAAACATTGCTTTCAATGTTTATTGTTGTAATAGACGTTTTCGGGGAAGTATGGAAGGCATGACTATAACACTGTTGTTATAGTAAATGATGTCTGAAAGGAAATATTTTATATAGTACATGGGATATATATGTATAATTACTCGAATCCCTATACTAGTGTTTTAGGTTGTTGTAACGATGTTTTACGCAATATTCGTTTTGACCCAATAAATAATATTTTGACCTTCCACTTCACAAATTGGTTCTTATGATCGTACTAAAGGCTCGATGGTGTAGGAGCATCGCTTCCTATACTTAACACTCGTCCGAAGGTGTATGAACTCTGAAGTTGTATAGTTATATAAATCTATTTGGCGTATCTCCAAAATGATAGTATTATTAAATATGCTCATTCCGTTGATATAAGTATAAGGAATGTTTTCCAATATCGTAGATGGGAATGGTTTTGAAGATATATCTTTTTTAAAGATAATTTGAAGTAAATATTTGAAAATTGATTTAGTTAATAAAGATTAATTAAATGGCCCTAGTTACTGCTTATGTGCTAGATAATATTTGTTGCTTTGATAGTCAAATAACCGACTATCAAATTTGGCCATTTTGTTCCTTTATTTGACGTGGGAACTGATTAGTCATGCACTTGGCACGAAGCCGACTGTGTAGGATTGATTATCGTTTGGATTAAGAATGTTGATTCGAGTTGTACGGAGTGTTTTTGGTACTCCAATCTACCGAGCTTCCTTCTTGGCTGAAGGATAACAAGTCGGGAGTTGGAGCCGTGATAAGTCCATGAGACTTGGTTTTCGTATGAGGTTAAGAGACTATTTATCGTTGTTGGTCCGGAGAGACCGAGATTGGATTTATCTGATAACCACTTTGGACCAATGTATGCATTCGAAAGTGTAGGTTTATGATTATGATTTTGAAGATGAAGATTTTTACGATGCAGGGATGCTTGCCACTAGTCCCTCGATGTGAAATTTCCATATCATATATTTATGGCGGCAGTAGTTTTTCGTTATGAAAATCTACGATATGCAAGGACTTCTCGCTACTAATTCTAGGGGTAATCACTGATAGGATGTGGTAGGAGAGTGCCTTCAATTTGTCCTGTTCTTGGATAACTTGTATGGACAAATGTCTGACGTTGTGTTTCTAATTGCATTAATTGATCTTTATGAACATATCATCTGTTTGGTGGCGAAGAAGGCAACTTCTCTTAGCTTAACACCCTTTCCTGAGACGTACGAGCTCAGGAGTTATACGTTTGTAGAAATCAATTGTGTGATTGTGGGAATGGCATTGTGGTATTCAAAGTGATATGTGCTATGTGAGAGGTAATCGTTAACTCTGGCCTCATCATCTAGAAATGACTGAAATATGGTAGAAGCGGCAGGGCTATTTAGGTCGCCTCCATAAGGATATGGTCATCAACTTTCTAGATTACTCTCTATATGTCGAGTATGTTGTGTATGCTGTGGCCATGGATAGGTCAGGAACGACCGGGGTGATGTCATATTTGGTACTTTTCAGGAAGGGGTAGGTCAGTTCTGTGTTTGTTTAGGAGTTCAGTATATGGACCCTAGGTGCATTTTTCTAGAGATGTATTGTACGAAAGGTAGTCCCTTGCCTTGTCATTTGTATGGAATCCATTCACCAATGTATGCTTGCCATTTTGTTTGTAAACATATTACGCCCGACAAATTTAATCAATGAATAATTTCGGCTATTTGAATTATTATTTGTATACTACACAGTAGTATAATATCAGATGATATATGAAATGTTTTGGTTATCGTAAGGTAAAAATCGTCCGTGTTTATGTGCAACGTGATCTTACGAGATACCTTTGTTTTGATAAAGAAAAGTTTTTATAACTTTAAAATAAATTTGAGATGTGTTTCCTAACGCTAGTTTACCATACTGATACGGACATTCTTCACATTCAATGCTCGGGTCAGATCGAGCATATTTACATATTCAGTTTTGGATGCTTTGGAGATTCAGCACACGAACAGGAGGTCTTCACGTCGTATTCCACGTATATATTTATTTTCCACTGCATTGTTTTTTGAATTATTAGCCTTTGTGAGGATAGGTTATTATAACTGTCCAAGCTGATGATTAGTGATTTGATTATTGTACTCTGATTGATGTATGTATATTAAAGATTACAGTTTCTCTTTTGTAAAGCTCATTGATATTATATTATATATTGTTCCGCTGCGATTGTGAGATTTTTTGTTTGTTTTAGTTTTTTTTTTTCTTCTTGTCTTCTCTTCTGCTCTTTTCTTTCTTTCCCATAACGATCGGTTTTTTCGAAACTCGATTGCTCGACATGCAATACAGTAGATGTGTTAGTGTCGATTTTCGAGAGTCGAAAATTCCCGTTCGTCGCAAATTAACTAATTAAGTAACAAATAAATCGCACGAATTAAAATTACAAAGCCGACGATTTATTATGGCAACGATTGATCTTGGAATAGCCTAGGTCGACCGATAGCGGTCGACTTGGAAATAGTCTAGGTTGACCCTAGAATAGCCTAGGTCGACTAATAGCGATCGACTTGGGAGGAGTCAGGGTCGATCCTAGAACAGCCTAGTTTGACCGATAGCGGTTGACCCAAGGAAGTGTCTAGATCGACCGTGCCTATTGGAAATTGATGATTTAACCTTGGCCTTAGGCCCAATTAAATGAATGCAAGTTGGCTAGTTAGTGAACTGAAAAATGAATTATTTTGGGCCGTGTTTTCTGCATGAGAGGATAGGGAAGTTAGCTCCCTATTAGACCAGTCTAGGTGGATTCAGTTCGAGATGATTACAGGACAGGGACGATTCTGAAGTTCCATAAATGGTAAGATGAATCGTTAGGCGGTTATCGAGGCTTTATGTGAATAGATATGAAATGATGTGGGCGATTTATTTTGCATTAAGCTCGGAAATATTACGATCGGGTGGGTGTAGCACTGATGGAAACACTATCTGAGGAGCCCCGTCCTAACGAAAGATCCAGGTACTGCATATGTTCTTGCACAACGTGGTAAGGGTGGACGTTGGAGTTAGACTATAAGTGGCAATAGAAAGACGACTGCTAGATGGAGCTCGTTTCTAATAGGGGTTCACATGCAGTGGGCACCGACGCTGGACAATAAGCGGCTCTAGGAAATTGATTGTTAGAAGGAGCCCGATACTAACGGGGGTTCACATGCGGTGACACCGAAATGGTATAATAAAAGGCATTTTGCCACTACGATCGAGAGGTGAACACAAATGTATACGACAAGTCATTTTGCAAGTTTGCATCACGTTGTTGTCCCTCTCTAGGTTTATTGTGAGTAGAAAGGAGAGTAGATCTCGATTAGGTTAATCGTTTGTGTGAGGTTCAATTTGAGATTGACCTTGTGTGTTAGACAAGTATCCTTAGGTATATGACCTTAGGATTGCATGAACATTGTATATGCACTCTATATCACTTAGAGTAAATTTAGATTTAATTGCACTTAATCATTTTATTAGTCTTGTTCTAATTCACCAAAACTTATGTCTGACCCCTTTCTTTCCTTTTTTCCACCTGAGGATGACAAGTTGGCAGTGATTGAACATATTATGGAGGTGGGGAGGGGTTGGGGGAGAAAGGAGCTCAGTGATGGAATTCTCATATTATCTATTATTTCTATTATAGTCATCTATTGTATTAAATATCGACAGAGTGTATTGTACTTTGAGATAGTTTATTTTTAAAACAAGTATTATGGAAACTACTTTTCTTAGATGTCTATTTTCTATACTTATATTTTAATTCCTTCAGCTATGAGATCTGAAGGTATAAAATGTCTTAGAATTCCACCCTTTTACTTACGCTTTGTAAGGTGTTTCTGAAATCCTAGCATCTCGTGTTTCTCGGCATATTCGTGTTAGGAAGTGTAGATTGTTACATTTGGTATCAAAGCAAGGTTTAGGATTTATTAGGATTTGGCACATATTGAGAAAGGATTTTGAAAAAAAGGGCTTTCCGAAAGGTTTTCAAAAAAAGTTTTTAAAAATGGGTTTTGGATATATGTATATGTATATATGTATATATGTATAAGTTTTCAAGGAGATTTCCAAAGATTATATTTGTATATGTCAAAATGTCTTATTTGTGTCTATACCATTTGTGAGGAAAGTAGAGAAATAATTCCCAGACATAGATAAGGAGAATGAGAACAAGTTTTAGGAGATAGAATGAGCCAAGTTTGATTAAGAGAGCCAATTATGATTTTTTGATGTGTATACTAGTACACAACACCCTATACAAGTGAGCACATAAGATAGTTGTTGGCATATTCCTTAAATAAGCAGACAATTATGGGTTAGAATAAATGTTAAGGTTTTAATAGTTGAATAAAAAATGAACCTTTCATATTTATTTTGTTTACCAAATAAAGGAATGCTAGTAGATGTTTCTTATACCAATTAGAATTGACAAGTAAATTATGGATTTAAGGTTGAATGAAGAAGTTTAGAAATGCGAGACCTATATAATGAGAATAAGATGAAGATAAAGCATAAGAATATGAAAAATGGACTTATTGACCTTAAGGCGATCTCCCCGGTCAAAACAGCAACCCTATTGGTAGTAGTTGTAAGGACTCAACATTACCCAAAGGTATGGCTAGATTATTTCCATACCGAAGTTGGACATGATGTTAGAAGGTAAACTTGAGTTATCATCATTGAAAGGAAAATAGAACTTACTGCATTTAAAGCGTTGATAGATATATATGGGCTGTTGTTATTAGGTTGCCATTGTCTACTCCAACTTAAGTTAAAGTAGTGAAAATGTTTTCTGAAAGATATGAAAAAGAAGAAGTTTGATATTTTAAAAAGAAAAATAAGTTAGTTTGTGATTTTCTATAAAATAATCAGACAAACTATATAAAATTTGTTTAATAAGTAAGATTAAAAGAATTTAACAAAAAGCAAATTATAAGTTTTTGTTTCATCTCATAGGCATATTGTTACACTTACCTTCAATGTGCACTATGCTGTTAAAAAGAAACTTTTGAAAGAAAAGAAGAGTTAGTTTACGACTTTATATTGATAGTCTGATGAACTATATGGGATTTGTTTAAAAAGTAAAATTAAAGAAGTTGGTGAAAAAGTTATTTTCAATAACTGTTTTGAAAGCTTTTATTTCGTTTTGGGCACATTGTTGTACCTATCTCAATGTGCATTTTGCTTTTAATAATAGAACATTTGGAAAATAAAAATAAAAATTGAGAAGTAGGTAAGACCCGACTTTAGTACTCTTTTTATAAATAAGAAATGGTGTAACAACCCGATATTTTCAACTATTCGCATCCGCACATGTCGGACTTGAATTGCTCAAAATACCGCGTTGTAAATAAAATTTGGCAAATCTCAGAATATACAGTAAATAAAAGTCACAGATCACAGACACAGAGTAATAATAGTGCAACGGAAGTAAAATAAATAGTATTTCATGAAGATACTATGTAAGTATATTAGAGTTACATAAGGTACAACAGAAGAAATAAAGTACAACAGAAGTCTAAGTATGATAACCACGTACAAGCTGAATACAATACTGGAATCAACAGGATAACTGGGAGTGAAATAGAGAAACAAGACAAGCAGATAATCTCCAGCGATTCCAATCTCCAGGAAATGGAAATCCAAATCTGTGAATACTCAGGCTGACCCGAGCGTAAATAAAAAAATACAAACACTCGAGTCAGGACAATATATACTTATATAATGTAAACCAACTCAAGTGAACTGTAATAAGATACAAGTAACTTAAAGGATGTCTGGGACCGTCCATCCTCTAAGGATCCGTTAAACTATTTACTATATAGTAATATTGCGCTATTATAATAATGTCTACAGTAAAATAAATTTACTTTTAAATAGTGTTCCGGGCTACCCATATCACCCTTCACACATAATAGTCCCAGTAGTCCATCCAATATCATGACATCTCCAGATCGGAAAACTACCAGAGGATACCACACGGGCTACGAGAGAAAAACAAACTTGTAGTAAAGCGGTATGGTAGGTGACACGGCACACAAGGCAATGCTAAGGTAGATATACCAATTACGCACACGGGCTTGTGGTAACGCAGCAGCCACATACGCCCACCTCGGAATACACTCACATATCAAAATCGGAGGATGGCCATCTAATCAATCACAATTAAGAGTATAGTATCGAAGGAATGTCTCCGACCAGAGGAGCTACCCCTTTTGGCCCGAGATCGCTCCTATTTTGGCCACCTTAAGCCAACTCACGAGAGTCGCTTCCACGTAATATACCTCAAGAACGTCGCCACCATCCTACTTCATTCTGGAATTCCTGTCGCGTACACGGTTTTCAAAGTGGTTTTCGGTATCGATAGAGAGTATGCTAGATATCTGATCCCGGTCTCTTTGCCAACCAATCGTTATTATAACCCGTGGTTATAACTTTTAAAATAATAATTATACTTCAAAATAGAATATCATTTCAAATCCAAATCTTTATCAAAATAAATATTAAATTAATTCCAAACCATTTCAAAACATCATGTCTTTCCAAAACTTCCTATCAAATCATTTCAATATACCAAAATATCATATCTTTATAAAACTTCATTTCCAATCATTTTAATATATCAAAATATCATACCTTTACAAAACTTCATTTCCAATCATTTTAATATATCAAAATATCATATCTTTACAAAACTTCATTTCCAATCATTTCAATATATCAAAATATCATATCTTTTCAGAACCACATTTCCAATCATTTTAATATATCAAAATATCATATCTTTTCAAAACCACATTTCAAATCATTTTAATATATCAAAATATCGTATCTTTTCAAAACTTCCTTTCCAATCATTTTAATATATCAAAATATCATATCTTTTCATAACCACATCCATTTTATTTTAATATATCAAAATATCATATCTTTTCATAACCACATTCATTTATTTAAAATACCATTTCAACACACATTTCAAAATAGTTTATATTTCAAAATAAATTAATTCATTTTAAATCATAAAAATGAATTTATTATATTTAATAATTAAATTATTAAATTTCAAAAAATTTCATATTTCAAAGTTCATTTATTCACTTAAGTTTATCAAAACAGTGAAAATTCACTTTTCGTAGCATTTAGAAAACGCTATGGAAACTTACATTCAAAACAGTTCAATTTAGCAAAAGACAACATTTTAGAAATGTTGTAATAGGATTTACTTAAATTTCAAATAAACTTAGTTAAATTCAACAATTATATCATTTACATAAATTGCTATAATAGCGTTTAATTTAATTTAGCTCTTTAGCTCATTATCATCAACTACAGCATTTACAAATGCTGTAATATCATTTACATTGCAATTAATAGCATTTCAAAAATGCAGTTAATTAACTTCAAATATTCAATATAATTTTACAACCAATTATATTTTTATTTAAAACATTTTAACTTATAAAATCATACATTTTCACATTTATAAACATCGTTTAATTTTCCTTAAGTTCATGATTTTATAAAGTTAAATTTCCATTCAAAAATCAAGATTTAATAAAAATTCACTTATTAAATTTCAACATTAAATTTTAATTTCATCGAATCAAATTTCAACTTAACACTTAAGTTTAAAATTTCAAAATATAACTTAATTTTAGTTTTATTTATTTAACTTAAAATTCACTTTTAAGCCAAATTCAGAAATTCCCATTTTGGTTATATTTCAAAATTTCAACTTAAATAATCATTCATTCCACATTTTAACTTTATTCAAAAATCATTAATATATTATAAAATCACTTTATTTAAATTCAAATTATCATAAATTTATCATAATTTCATATTTAATTTAATTTCCAATTATAATTAAATCAAAATTTCCAAATTAACTTACATTCAAATTTCTAACTTTTCCATAATTTATTAACTTATAAATTTCCAAAAAATCAATAATACTATACAAAAACTAATTTTAATCAAGTTTAAATCAAAATATAGTAATATTACATTTCTAAAATATTTTTAAAATTTTTAGAAAACATATTTTAACTACGAGTCTGTATATAATTTTCTAGCCTAGGTAAAGTGATACGGGCAATATATCATTTCAACCCGTAATTTAGAAAGAAAATCCGGGTTTTATCATTACAAACCCGCAGTCCCAAGTAAATGAAATAAACTGAAAATCGGTCAGGCCTATCATTTCAGCCCATAACGATTTTTCCCTATTCTAAAGTCCGTTTGGGTATGTATCATTTCAACCCATAGTGATTCTAATCTAAGGGAACTTGGAGTGTGATAAACTGATATAAACAACAGAACAGCATAATATAATAGTAACATATGATAAAACAGGTATTCAAGCATGTGTGAACATCATATGATCATAATATAGCAGATATAATATGGTGATGCATTTTATAGATTCACAAGTGATCGATTTACTAGTTATATAAGTACAAAATTGTCTGGTGAGAATGACTCACTTATATTAGCTGGAGATGACAAACAACTACACACAGCAAGGTCTTCGAAGGCATGAAAGCATGAATATGATTTGAAAGTGGGGACCCAAAGATTAATAGTCTTGGATACATTCAAACAAAACTAATATATATAACATAAGTTTCAAACTCAAATATACATCAACAATGCTAGGAATGAATGCATAAATCATCTCCAAAGACCTTGCACTTGCTTTCAACATCATATGCTTCAGCTATGGATCAGGTTTGCATGGCCAAAGCATGTATTTGGATCATGTTATGGATTGAAATGGATCAGCCTAACCTAGAGAAAGTGGTGGACAAGTTTGTGAAGCAAGGTCTAGTATTACAAGGCAATAGTATGGATTCTAGGCAACTACAAGGCTCGGCCAAGACCAAGGAGGGCACGGCCATGGCTCAGGTGATCAGGTAGTGATGTGGCAGGGTGTGTCAGGTCGGAATTTGCTGGTGGTGGTGGAATAAGTGGCGGCCAAGGGGTGGAAGATGATGGTGGAAGCAATAGGTGTTAGGCTAGACTGCATATAGGTGATGTTGGTTCATTTTAAGGTGGTTCTTCATCACGTAGGTGCACGGCAAGGACCCGGGAAGGGGCTGGAGGTGATGTTGGTCAGAGGGAATAGTGGTGGAGGCTGCCAAGGTAGTGGATGTGGTGCTGGTTGATCCAATGGAGATGAAGAAGCAAGCGCAAATCACATGGAAACAAAGAAGAAAACAAAGAAAAAGAAGAAGTTTTTACCCAAAATTTTTCTCAAGCAAATGGCCGGCTATTCTTTTGAGATGAGAAAGTTTTTGATACGTGAATGAAGTGGAAAATAATCGGCTGAAAGAAGAAATGAAGTCGGCCAAGCAAAATGAATGCAAGAGGTTGGAAAACAAAGAGGTGGAAAACCAAAAGCCTTAAGCAAATCAAGAGTCACAACCTTTCAAATTACCTTTAATTTATTTATATAAGTTTATATTACTGAAAATAATAATAATTTCAGTCATAAATTCTAAAATATAATAAAATATAAAATATATATAAATATTTATTAATTATATAAGGTAAAAAAAAATAAGAAAATAGCACAAAATTGCAAACTAGTCTAGAAAAATGAAAAATAAACAGAATGAACTTTGGAAAATTTATATGGACTTGTAAAAATATTTATAAAAAAGATAATAACATAAAAATAAAATGCATTCACAAATAAATATATAAATTTTAATTTAAATATAATTTAAATAAAGAAAATAGCAGAAAAATGAAAACTAGGCTTTAAAATTTGGAAACAAATTCAATAAGCTTTGGAAAAATTCAAACATCTTTTTAAAAATATTTAAAAGTCAAAATATACATAATATAACATAAATATACAAATTAGAATAAGATATATCAAGTAAAAATATCATTTATATAAATTAAAACAAAGAATATTGTTAAATAACCATATATACACACAATATTGTAAAGGGTATAACTTTCACAATTTAAATCCAATTTCAACGAAATGAAAAGCAGTATTAATGATATTAAATCTATTTTCATAATAAAAGATAAAATTAAAGAATTCAAATATTTAAATTTAAAATTTAAAAGTCAAAGTTTGACCAGTTTTGACCACAATTCCATTTTTCAGAAAAATATTTAATTTATACCAGTTTGAAATTATAATTCATATAATAATCAAAATTTATATTTAAAAATGAAATGTTTGAAATAAAACAAGTTTAAAATAATTTCAAAATAAAATAAAGTCAAATTTAAATTATATGCAAAAAATCTAGGGTTGTTACACTCTTCTCCACTCAAAACTTTTCGTCCCCGAAAAAAAATGAGGTACGGAAAAGCACAGAAAAAGATAAAGTGAAATAAGATTAAGACAAGATGACAAGGAGAATGAAGTTATACCTGATAACTATTATTATAGGTAAGTTTAGCAAGGTAGAGACTTTCAAAGATTATAGAAAGATGTCTAAACAGAAAAATTATAGAAAAATGCCTACACCAGCCTGAAGCAAGATAAGGAAAATAAGGACAACCATAAGATAATAAGTTAGAAACCATGGAAATTTCAACTTAAATAGATTATTAATTTTTACACAAGTTAAATACATCTTAACTATCTCAAATTTTTATTATCTTATCTTCTAATCATCTTAAATTAACAATTTCTAAGATCATGGATTTGAAAAATAGTCATTCATTATACTCATAATGTACTTAAATTTAATTCTTCTATATTCCCACTTAAAGTTAAATTTGTTCCTCTCAATATATTTTATCATCTATGCGCATTATACTTACTCTTATTATAACTGCTTTAATTTATTTTTAGTTCCACTAATCATCATTTTATATTGTAAATTATTCAATTAACCTTTTATTCTATTTACTCCTGTTAATCATTTTATAACTAAAATTTAAGTGTATAACATTTATTTTAACCATTCAAATTTTATTTATAAAATCTTTTTTTTATATTGCATATTATCCAATTACAATGTTAAATTCTGTATAATTTGGGTAAGTTATATTCATATGTAACTGAGTATTATACAAATAAAACTTTCTAATTCCATCATCTCAAGTTTGAATCATTTATCTAAAATTTTGATTTTATTTTTATAATTGAAATGATTCTTTAAGATAAAGTTTAAGAATAAAATTTCTGATTCCTTCAAACCCTTTAGAGATAAATGAATATATATACATAATATGTCAAATCAAATTTAAATCACATATCTATATATATATATATATTATAAATCCGGTCTTATTTTAGAAATTCAAATCAATTAAATTTCCCAAAACAAAGCTGTAGCAAGACTACAGAACGGTCTCTTCACTTCGAAACTCAAAGATGAACGTCGATGATGCCGCGGTCATCACCGAAGTTATTTTCCAGCAACAAAGAGAAGAGCATTAATTTTAAACTTTAAAATTCCTTAGAAACAAATTTCTATTAGAAAACACTTTAAATAATATACCCATTTTAAAACTTTAAACACAAGGTTTGGAACCGTCGGAAATTAAATTCTCAAATTTCTTGTTTTAAACTCATTTCAGTTCCCAAATCAAGTTATAAACAGTTATTTATAAATTCATTTATAGAACAATAAATGATAGATCAAGTATTATCATTTCAAATGATTAATTTAAATCAATTTATTAAGTTCCATAAATTTACTTATATCAAAATTTATTTCATTAACCAAATTTTAAAATAATATTGTGTCAGTTTGTTCTGTCAAAGTGTTTTAGAAATCCTATCGATAGCGTTGATCAGACGAATCGATCGGAAACCCAAATCAACATCAACAACTCAAACAACACAATATAAAACAAAACATTAATATTGATTTACAAGTACAATTCAAAATGTTTGGAAGATAGATTGGAAAAAAAAGACAAGATGATTGAATAACAAAATAGGGAGGTGGATAAGCTTAAATAAATCGCGAGCAACCGTAACCGGGTCAACCGTGACTTAAAGAATAAGATCGATGTGGATTTTTTAGGGTAAATCTACATTCGATCTCAATAGATAGAGTTTGGAATAACAAAAGATATTAGCATCTAAACCAAGGAAAGATATAAATCTTTGGTGAATCAATGCTAATTGTAAAGGAGTTTCCCCCTTTACAAATGAATTTTTGAGATTAGCGGGACCACCAATTCACTATAAATCTCATTCGAAGTGGAGTTATGGGATACTCCAGAATCAAAAGGAGATGAATAGTGAGGGACACGAATGAATTTTGGAACCGCAGGGAACGTTCCAAAATTCAAATGAAATTTGAACCAAAGAGGAAGAGATTCAAGTTTGGATGAAAGTGATTCTGTAACTAAATTTACCATACATTCTAAGTTTTTCCTCAAAGCCAAAGCTCTGATACCAACTATAACAACCCGATATTTTCAACTATTCGCATCCACACATGTCGGACTTGAATTGCTCAAAATACTGCGTTGTGAATAAAATTTGGCAAATCTCAGAATATACAGTAAATAAAGTCACAGATCACAAACACAGAGTAATAATAGTGCAACGGAAGTAAAAGAAATAGTAGTTCATGAAGCTACTATGTAAATATATCAGAGTTACATAAGATACAACAGAAGAAATAAAGTACAACAGAAGTCTAAGTATGATAACCAAATACAAGCTGAATACAATACTGGAATCAACAGGATAACTGGGAGTGAAATAGAGAAACAAGACAAGCAGATAATCTCCAGCGATTCCAATCTCCAGGAAGTGGAAATCCAAATCCGTGAATACTCAGGCTGACCCGAGCGTAAATAAAAAAATACAAACACTCGAGTCAGGACAATATATACTTATATAATGTAAACCAACTCAAGTGAACTTTAATAAGGTACAAGTAACTTAAAGGATGTCTGGGACCGCCCATCCTCTAAGGATCCGTTAAACTATTTACTATATAGTAATATTGCGCTATTATAATAATGTCTACAGTAAAATAAACTTACTTTTAAATAACGTTCCGGGCTACCCATATCACCCTTCACAAATAATAGTCCCAGTAGTCCATCCAATATCATGACATCTCCAGATCGGGAAAGTATCAGAGGATACCTCACGGGCTACGGGAGAAAAACAAACTCGTAGTAAAGGCTCAGTATGGTAGGTGACACGGCACGCAAGGCAATGCCAAGGTAGATATACCAATTACGCACACGGGCTGGTGGTAACGCAGCAGCCACATATTTCCACTTCGGACCACACTCCCATATCAAAATCGGAGGATGGCCATCTAATCAATCACAAGTAAGAGTATAATATCGAGGGAATGTGTCCGACCAGAGGAGCTACCCCTTTTGGCCCGAGATCGCTCCTGTTTTAGCCACCTTAAGCCAACTCACGGGAGTCGGGTCCACGTAATATACCTCAAGAACGTCGCCACCATCCTACTTCATTCTGGAATCTCCATCGCGTACATGGTTGTCAAAGTGGTTTTCGGTATCGACCGAGAGTATGCCAGATATCCGATCCCGGTCTCTTTGCCGACCAATCATTATTATAACCTGCATTTATAACTTTTAAAATAATATTTATACTTCAAAATAGAATATCATTTCAAATCCAAATCTTTATCAAAATAAGGATTAAATTAATTCCAAACCATTTCAAAACATCATATCTTTCTAAAACTTCCCGTCAAATCATTTCAATATATCAAAATATCATATCTTTACAAAACTTCATTTCCAATCATTTCAATATATCAAAATATCATATCTTTACAAAACTTCATTTTCAATCATTTTAATATATCAAAATATCATATCTTTTCAAAACTACATTTCAAATCATTTTAATATATCAAAATATCATATCTTTTCAAAACTTCCTTTCCAATCATTTTAATATATCAAAATATCACATCTTTTCATAACCACATTCATTTTATTTTAATATATCAAAATATCATATCTTTTCATAACCACATTCATTTTATTTAAAATACCATTTCAACACACATTTCAAAATAGTTTATATTTCAAAACAAATTACTTCATTTTAAATCATAAAAATGAAGTTATTACATTTAATAATTAAATTATTAAATTTCCAAAATTTTCAACTTTCGAAGTTCATTTATTCACTTAAGTTTATCAAAACAGTGAAAATTCACTTTTCGTAGCATTTAGAAAACGCTACGGAAAGTTACATTTAAAATAGTTCAATTTAGCAAAAGACGGCATTTTAAAAATGCTGTAATAGGGTTTACTTAAATTTCAAATAAACTTAGTTAAATTCAACAATTATAGCACTTACATAAATTGCTATAATAGACTTTAATTCAATTTAGCTTTTTAGTCCATTATCATCAACAACAGCCTTTACAAATGCTGTAATATCATTTAAATTGCAATTAATAGCATTTCAGAAATGCAGTTAATTAACTTCAAATATTCAATATAATTTCACAACCAATTATATTTTTATTTAAAACATTTTAACCTATAAAATCATACATTTTCACATTTATAAACATTATTTAATTTTCCTTAAGTTTGTGATTTTATAATGTTAAATTTTCATTCAAAAATCTAGTTAATAATAATTCACTTGTTAAATTTCAACATTAAATTTTAAATTCATTGAATTAAATTTCAACTTAACACTTAAGTTTAAAATTTAAAAATATAACTTAATTTCAGTTTTATTTGTTTAACTTAAAATTCACTTTTAAGCCAAATTCAAAAATTCCTATTTTGGTTATATTTCAAAATTTCAACTTAAATAATCATTCATTCCACATTTTAACTTTATTCAAAAATCATTAATATATTATAAAATCACTTTAAATTCATTTTAAATTCAAATTATCATAAATTAATCATAATTTCATATTTAATTTAATTTCCAATTATAATTAAATCAAAATTTTCAAAATAACTTACATTCAAATTTCTAACTTTTCCATAATTTATTTAACTTATAAATTTCCAGAAAATCAATAATACTTTACAAAACTTATTTTTAATTAAGTTTAAATCAAAATATAGTAATATTTACATTTCTAAAATATTTTTAAAAATTTTAGAAAACATATTTTAACTACGGGTCTGTATATAATTTTCTAGCTTAGGTAAAGTGATACGGGTAATATATCATTTCAACCCGTAATTTACAAAGAAAATCCGAGTTTTATCATTTCAAACCCGCAGTCCCAAGTAAATGAAATAAATTGAAAATCACTCAAGCCTATCATTTCATCCCATAACGATTTTCCCCTATTCTAAAGTCCGTTTGGGTATGTATCATTTCAACTCATAGTGATTCTAATATAAAGGGAACTTGCAGTGTAATAAATTGATATAAACAACAAAACAACATAATATAACAGTAACATATGATATAACAGGTGTTCAAGCATGGGTGAATATCATATGATCATAATATAGCAGATATAATATGGTGATGCATTTTACAGATTCACAGGTGATCGATTTACTAGTTATATAAGTACAAAATTGTCTTGTGAGAATAATTCACTTGTATTAGCTGGAGATGACAAACAACTACACACAACAAGGTCTTCGAAGGCACGAAAGCATGAATATGATTTGAAAGTGGAGAGCCAAAGATTAATAGCCTTGGATACATTCAAACAAAACAAATATATATATAACATAAGTTTCAAACTCAAATATACATAAACAATGCTAGGAATGAATGCATAAATCATCTCCGAAGACCTTGCACTTGCTTTCAACATCATATGCTTCAGCTATGGATTAGGTTTGCACAGCCAAAGCATGTATTTGGATCAGGTTATGGATTGAAATGGATCGGCCTAACCTAGAGAAAGCGGTGGACAAGTTTGTGAAGCAAGATCTAGTATTACAAGGCAATAGTATGGATTCTAGGCAACTACAAGGCTCGGCCAAGACCAAGGAGGGCACGGCCATGGCTCAGGGGGTCAGGTAGTGATGTGGCAGGGTGTGTCAGGTCGGAATTTGCTGGTGCTGGTGGAATAGGCGGCGGCCAAGGGGTGGAAGATGATGGTGGAAGCAATAGGTGTTAGGCTAGACTGCATATAGGGGATGTTGGTTCATTTTAAGGTGGTTCTTCATCACATAGTGCACGACAAGGACCTGGGAAGGGGATGGAGGTGATGTTGGTCAGAGGGAATGGTGGTGATGTGGTGCCGATCGATCCAATGGAGATGAAGAAGCAAGCGCAAATCACATGGAAACAAAGAAGAAAACAAAGAAAAAGAAGAAGTTTTTACCCAAAAATTTTCTCAAGCAAATGGCCGGCTATTCTTTTGAGATGAGAAAGTTTTTGATACGTGAATGAAGTGGAAAATAATCGGCTGAATGAAGAATTGAAGTCGGCCAAGCAAAATGAATGCAAGAGGTTGAAAACAAAGAGGTGGAAAACCAAAAGCCTTAAGCAAATCAAGAGTCACAACCTTTCAAATTACCTTTAATTTATTTATATAATTTTATATTACTGAAAATAATAATAATTTCAGTCAAAAATTATAAAATATAACAAAATATAAAATATATATAAATATTTATTAATTATATGAGGTAAAAAAATAAGAAAATAGCACAAAATTGCAAGCTAGTCTAGAAAAATGGAAAATAAACAGAATGAATTTTGAAAAATTTATATGGACTTGTAAAAATATTTATAACAAAGATAATAAAATAAAAATAAAATGCATACAAAAATAAATATATAAATTTTAATTTAAATATAATTTTAAAAAAGAAAATAGCAGAAAAATGGAAACTAGGCTTTAAAATTTGAAAATAAATTCAATAAGCTTTGATAAAATTCAAACATCACTTTAAAAATATTTAAAAGTCAAAATATACATAATATAACATAAATATACAAATTATAATAAGATATATCAAGTAAAAATATCATTTATATAAATTAAAACAAAGAATATTGTTAAATAACCCTATATACACACAATATTGTAAAGGGTATAACTTTCACATTTTAAATCCAATTTCAACGAAACGAAAAGCAGTATTCATGATATTAAATCTATTTTCATAATAAAAGATAAAATTCAAGAATTCAAATTTTAAATTTTAAATTTAAAAGTCAAAGTTTGACCAGTTTTGACCACAATTCCATTTTTAGGAAAATATTCAATTTATACCAGTTTGAAATTATAATTCATATAATAATAAAAATTTATATTTAAAAATGAAATGTTTGAAATAAAACAAGTTTAAAATAATTCCAAAATAAAATAAAGTCAAATTTAAATTATATGTAAAAAATCTAAGGTTGTTACAAATGGTTAATATTTGAAAATATCTTTTATAGATGCTTTTATAAAACTCTAATAATAATCAATTAAAAATACCACATTTTCTTTAAAAATACATTTTGTGAAAAAAATTATTTTTGAAAGATAATTTTATCATGATGTGTTTTATGTATATTCTTACTAAACTAAGTTCATCATTTTTGATGATTTAATTAAAGAAATATCATAATCTTAGTAAAAAAGAAAACGCTTGTTAAAAATGATGAGAAAGTTTTACAATTTTAAAGCTTTCTAATTTTGTGGAAAATAAAGTTAAAAATTTGGAAGATTTTAAAGTTATTGACAATTTACTAGATTTGTGGAGATGGTAAAATCAAAAGTTTTGATTTAAACTGTAAAAATGACAATTGGACTCTACAGTTTTAAAGACTCATTAGCTCTGTGTAAACTATGTTAAAATAAATGGGTTTTGATTATAAAGGAGTAAAGTAAGAGTGTTATGGTTACCACTTAAACTCAAAATAAAAGAGTTAAATTAGAGTTAGATGAATACGATTACACAACGTACAAGGACTAAGTTGATAACATAATTTGCAAATTTTGAGATGGTTGGATAGAGATAGGATAACATGGGAATTTAGTGACGTTTTCTATGAATGGTCGAATTGGAAGGGCAGAGTACAATGTTGGACTTCCTGTAGTAGAGGGAGAAGAGCACCACCTTGTTTCTCTCTACCCAAGTATGATTGGAATTGTAAAATCTTTGTATAAGGAAGATTAGGGACTATGATTTGATTGAACATCTTTCTAAGTAAGGAAGTACGCTTTATTATATCAAGAGTACTACGGATGGAAGAAGTCTTTTGGTTTAAAGTGTTAAAGGGACTTTTCAGTTCGAAGTGTGAGAATGACAAGCAGGGTCTACTCCAATCCTTATTAAGAGTGTTATGCAGCAAATAGGCATTTCCTTGATTACGCTAGGGAATCTTAAACGGAACAACGAGTATAGGCTTGACAACATGGTATTGATTGACATCATATACGCATGAGGATAGGACACATGCATGCTACGGACGGTCCAGGTTTTGTGTTGTCACCTACAGGCTATGGGCGACCAGATGGAAAAGAATGGGAAAGTATTTATTTTACACATGTTATTGGGTTTATATTATAGTAGTTGCATTCTATGGATGCCTAGGTGTGAATCTTGGAATAGTTGGGTTGAAGATAACATATTCTGGAATAAGAAGAATAGGTGGAAATTAGTCCCTAAATTAATGAAAAACTTCATTAAAGAAGTTGTATAATAAGTTCAAAATTTATAGATTTAAATGATTTAGTAAGAAAAATGTGTAACTGGTTATTGCAGTAAGTTATCAAAGAGGGATATCGATTAGTACATATTAAATAGGAAGTTGTTATAAATGGAGTAGGGTTTAAGAAGTATTTTAATTCATTGGAATGAATTGTGTAGCAATGTAAATTTCTATAAATTATCCAGTTCCAATACGAAAATTTATCGATTGGAATAACAAGAAATATTACCACCTGAAAGAGATGTATAAAGTAGGGACAATTTCCTTATTTTTATGATGTCTATTTCCATAATAAATCGAAGAGAGACTTCCTTGTAACTCCAAATATAACATAAATCATCTTTTAGATAATTTATGGAATGTTACAATGTTCATGTAACATCCCAGAATTTTATCATTTTGATTTTAAATATTTACTTAATTTTAAATATTCAAATAATTGGTGTTTAAAATCCAAAAACTTATATTCAAATATCGAGATTATTTAAATATTTGAGTTGTTAAGTAAATATTAATTAAATGAATTTAATAGATTTATTTAACTCTTTTAATTAATAGATAATAATAAGAAAATTATTATGAAAATTATTATTAATGAAACGACTTATTTTTAATGACGTACTGTTAATTTAATTTACTGGATTTTTCCATAATTTTTAATTTGGAAATTATTTGAATTTTTGTTTGACGTGTATTATGGCAAATGATGGCACTTAGAAATTTTACAGAATAAGCTAACCAACGTATGTTATTATTATTATTTTGAGATCGTATCGTGTTTTTATGCACGGTTGTATTTTGTTTTGCCATTTGCGGCCCATGCACGAATGAAATTCTATGTGACGACGTGTCAGAAATTGCAAAATAAACTACAGCTCAACGCTCAGGTTTGTCTAACACGTTTTGACTTTCCCTCTTTTCCATTGTTCATTTCCAATGAAAATAAACAAAAAAAAGAGTTAAGCTACCACTTCAAAAATTCATAATCAAATAGAATACTCAACAAAGAAAATATAAAGTGTAGATCTTTAAACTTGTTTAAGTGTAAGTTTCAAAACTATATGGGTATTGTGGTGTGTGGCATCAATTTTCTGTGCTTGAGTTTGTTTCAGTGAACTAGGATTTGATACTATTCAAAATTTGGGAGGAATTAGCTCGAATCAAGTTCGGATCTAAGATCGTGGGGGTAAATACCCTAAGCACTGGAGTTTTTATGAAGCTCGATCATGTATTGAAGGGTGCAACATGTTAGGATTTCGTTCGGTGATGCTTCAGGTCACTTCCTGGAAGGGCCGGCCGAGCTCGATGTGATGGGCTGTGTTGGATAGAGGAGGCGGAGAGAGAAGCATTGGTGAAGCCTATTCGTTGAATAGTGGACCGGGGAAGACAAGGTGGCATGCGTGTATACAGGGAGGTTCTATGTCAGTAATCAGGCAGGAATGATTTTAAATTGGGGAAGATGAAGTTTTGTTTCAGTAATTAAGTTAATTATAGTGATTAGTGAATTGATTTTTATTTATTTATTTCGAAATCATATAAAAATCATATCTTGTTCATGCGAGGTCAGATTTGGACTTGTCAATTGCTTTGGACTCGTAAGAATATTAACTACGTGTTGGGACTAGTTTTTTTTCGAATTGAGATCTAGTAGAATTTTGTGCTAAAATTGAATGTGGCCGAATCCGAAATTCAAAAGCGTCAAATGGAATTTCTATGAGTTTGCTTACTCTTAAATAAATTATATAATATCCATGCTGCTATAGATTATTGTTGAATGCTTGAATGATAGTTTATATAGTGTTACTTGATTGTCCGTTTGGATTCGATTTCTACTTAAAAAATGGATGACATAAATAACCATTGTGTTGCAAGGAATAAAAACAAGATATGGTCGAAGTGTACGTAGTGAATAGATCGCTACGAAACACTTCGAAAAATACACATTCATCTGTATGAGTTACAGGAGACTTATGTAGAGAGATCCATAGGGGCTCGAATATTTATTTATTTACTTATATTCTTATGTCGTTTATATTTTTGTCTGGTTGAAATATTTGTGACATACTGTTTGATTTGAATAAGTGTCATTGTAACGATTTTTGCTATACCGTCACTTATGAAATATCATCCCCTTAACCCTTGTTATGTGTTGAACTTGAGCTTCTATTTTTACAAAATAAATGTTTGGTTGTGTTTATGCACTTTGATAGTTTTTTAAACTATATTTCCAAGAATTTTAATAATTTTAAAAATAAAGGAAAGTGTTGATTAAAATTTATAAGAGGAGTTATAAACTTAATTAATTATCTTTCGAGATAATTAACGCTGTTTTAAATTTATAAAAGATTATAAATTTGATTAATTATCTTTCAAGATAATTAATATCTTTTTAAATTTATAAAGGTTTGTATATTGGATTTAATTATCTTTCGTGATAATTAATGTTGTTTAAATTTATAAATTTTATTTACCTTAAATATTTTGCAAATTCTTTTCAAATGGGTTTACAAGGATTGTATAAGTATGTGTAAAGAGTTAGAGGTTTAATTAGATTCTTAATTATTATTTAACCATAGTAAAGTTAATTGATAAATTTATTAATGATGTATAAAATTAATTAGTTGATTTACAAGAGTGTATTAACGATTAATTAATTGATTTAATAAAAATGATTAAAGTTAATTAATTGATTTAATAAATGTGTTTAAAATTAATTAATTGATTTATTAAAGGAGTTATAAGTTTGATTAGCTGTCTATTGGTATAAGTAATGTGGTTAAAATTTATAAAAGAGTTGGAGCAAATATCTTTTAGGAGATTAACATTGTTTTAAATTTATAAAAATATTTCAATTGATTTATTACTTTCTTGGATAATAAATGTTATTTGAAAATTTATAAATGATAGTTTATAAATGAGAAAATCATTTAAAAGGAGTTCTTTTCTAAAAATAACGCTAAGTGTAAATTGTTAAGTAAACAGTGTTCTAATGACATTTGTTTTTGACCTTTCTTTTTAATATGCATAAAAATATAATTTGCCCCCTAAAAAGAATATTTGAAAGAGTGTTTTAAAGTGTTTTTACAAATATTCGTGACATGAAAACCATGCACAGGTTCGGATTTGAAAAGTTTAAAAGTTGATTCGGTTATGGAAAGGATAAGAAAATTTAATTTTCGTAAACAATATCACTTATATGGAAAGGATTTAGTCATACTTTTATCACTAAATGTCGAGGTATGGGAACAGTTTTCTATCCCAAAGATTGAAAATGTTGTCAAGGCAATGCCTAGTGGTACACCACCTTCACTTGCCAGCTTCATTTTTAACCGTGAGATAGTACTAGTTCAAAATTAACGAGTAGTGGTAAGCATATAAGATTTAATTTCCATATACAATCATTTTGACTATTCTCGATAGTTGATTTATTGACTATTGCTTTGTGTATCATCAATTTAAGATAATTTATTGCTCATTTGAGCATTGATATCCTTTATCCAAAATGACTAAAACAAAAGAGTGAGTGAGGGCCAAGCTATGTTGGGTTTCTCCCATTAGGGTATTTCACATTTACTCTATATTTGGTTTCAGTGGTATGCGTAGGAAGATGTGAAATACTCGGATACCTGGTAAGGTTAGCGAGGATCGACTTGGAGTTCCCGAGAGGAGTGATAGAGTATATGACCCTCTCAGGTATATTGTCTAGATGTATACTTTCGGTAAGGGGGTGCACCCTCCCGATCATTGTTGGAAAATTCCTTTTCATGTTGTTGATTTAAATCTTTAAATCATTTTCTTAATTGCATGAAGAAGTGACTGGAGTTCTTTTCAATGTTTAATTACTTGTATCCATTCTTTAAGTTCAGATTTTGATCTTGTTTATGCACATTCCTTCAAGTTTGGGTTTTTTTTTTTCAATTTCTTTCCATTCACTCATGTGTGGAAGTTGTTCTTGTGAGGTAAAACCCATTCTGTAATTAGCAACGCGGTCTCATAGAATTATTATATGTTCATCACATTACTTGAGTTTTCTCACATTAGATTTCCAGATTGATATAAGTATTATTTTATTATAATGTTTGGCTTAGACTGAGAATTTTTTCAGGTTGTCGTTGGATGTTCACGTACCGTAGTATTTTATTGCCCCTATATTATTATATATACTCATCAGCAATTGTACGGTCAGGAATTTATAACTGTTCAAGCAGATGAGGTTTGTTTTTAACTCTGTTGTACCATGTATTTTAGAGTGACAACTTTTACTACCTTTGTTACATTATATGTTGTCATTCACTATGAGACTGTGTAGTTAATTCCCCGATATTACCCCGCTATATCCCATAGCGGATTTCTACCGCTACGATTTTTTCATATAGCCTCAGAATATAGCCTTTCCGCTTTAATCCCGCTATTTCCGCTGTATCCCGTTATTCACGCTATATTTTGCTATTTCCGCTATATCTTCTTTAATAAAATGAATTTAAAAAATTACATTTATACATTATAAAAATTATGAAACTAATTTATTTGATTTAATTTTTAATATATTTTCTGAAATGAAAATACTCTAATATTCCACTAAATCCAATTAGGTTATATAACAAATTTACATTTATTTAAAGTATATTCGCACATGTTTTTTGTTTAAAATTATTTACGTACTAATTATAATTCAATTGAATGATAATTTTTCATTTAATTACCATTTATATATTTGTAAAAACATTAAGTATGAGTTTTAAATGCTATTTTAGAGCTATCCGCTATATCCTCGCTGTATCCCCTCTATGACTTTTTGCACCTCCACCGCTTCGAATCTGCCGAGCGCTTTAACTGCATAGCTATGAGATTCCATTTCCCTCTATTCTCTTTCCTTTTCTTTTCTTTTTACCCTAACAACCTACCTTTTTGGTACTTGGATGTTCGACATTTGATTACCATGAATGTATCAAGTGTCAATTTTTAAGGGTCGAGAAGGAAGGTTGTTACAGCTGGTACCGGAGCTGAAGGTTAAGCGAGAATCTTGGGTTTGGTATGGTATGGTATGGGTTATTAGAGAGAGTAAGTGATACCCTAGAATGAGTTTGAGAGTATTATATATACGAGAGCGAATTTGTTATTATTACAAAAATGTATTATGTTAATTGGTATATTTAGTTGTTTTTTAATTCTGGTTGAGATGTGGGATGCTAGGTATCGATAGGGATTTCTAAACTCTCGAACAAGGCAAACAGACACGACATTGTTTTCTTTGAAAATTTAGTAAATGAAATATTTTGCCTAGAGTTATATAATATATATATATATATATATATATATATATATATATATATGTAAGATATAATTTTAAAATTTATCTACATACTTATGGTGTGTTTGTTTGGCAATGATATTATTTATTTATTATCATTATTGTTGGATTTGTCATGCCTTAATAGTTCAACAACACTAATTATTTTTTGTTGATTGTTAAATTATGCCCAACCAGTTCATGCACATTTATTATTTTGATAATTATGGATATATTAAAGAGAACCCCTTGTGAATTAAGTTTCAGAATTTGACTATAAAGTGTTCTAAGAAAATATTGAGCTAAAAATAAACTTTTAATAAAAAAAAGTAGTTTAATATAAGCTAAATGGTAAGATAAGACATTTAGAGGATAAATATTTGAGAAAATTTTATTATAGAAGAATAATTATGACATGAGATGATTTAATATAAAGTCAATTTTATATAAATTTGGTTTATAAAATGTATTCTAAAAAGGATTTATTATAATAAAGGGAAGTCATTATAATACTAGATGTTTTAAAGGTACATTTTATGTGAATATAGTCTATATAAAATGATTGATGTCATTTATGAATGGCGTTTGATAAGTAAAAAGAGTTTTTAAAAATTTAAATCCCAATAATCGCTTGAATTAGTTTCAAAAAGGATTTGAGAACAGTAATGGTAGTATTACTTGGAAGTATTTATAAGTATAATAATGGTGTTATTATAATGCTTAAGTCGTTTAGCGTGGTGCAAGATGAGACCATTTGAGTTAGTAGCAATGATTGTTGAAGGTTACCGATGTATGTAGAATTGATTAGAAAAAATGACAGCCGTGAAAGTTGGTTAGTGTAGTCAGGATTCAATGGGTAGAAGGGCAAGGACTCACCAGATAGGCAGGGAGCTACTGTTGATAAAAGATACGTGGGGTAGTCCATGTAGCCGAGTTCATACATAGTACGTGGAGCCAAGTCCACGGTAGAGAACAAGCAAGTATAAATTCCTAAAGAGAGATAAGACATGGCTTAATTTTTGGGAAGTCAACGTTAGATGCTTATGGATGTGTCTATGTGGTGTAGCTGTCGTAGTCAAGCCATTCTTAGTTAGAAAAGCATAGGTTACTTTTGTAATCAAGTTCTAATTGAGGTAGAGACCATTGGATTATAGGAATGGTTGCAACATGTTAATAGGACATATAATGGATGATGAATGCTAATGAATGTATTTAGATTATTGTTTAGAAGCTAATTAAAAAGTAGTATTTGGATGTCGGTTGCTTCCGCTAGTGCGGTCTCTTATATATTTTTATTCTATTCCGGTAATATATATTATATGTTGTCATTCCGTTATGAGATCTTATCGATGTCTTAGTTTAGTGTTTTGTTCTAATTCTAACCTGACTATCTGTCTGTTGTGGAATTCGAAAGTCTTATGATGATAGAAGGTGTTGATTTTCGAGTATTACGATGGGCGGGTTGTTAGAGGGAAACTCCACATTGTAAAAAAATTGAACAGTTTATAAATGGTTTTGATAGAGGAATATAAAAAAGGCTGCATACTAAAAATGCCATATGTTTTTAATTTACCTACTTGTGTAGACTTCAGCAAATGAAATGCATAATAATAGTATTTGACAGAGCATAGTACAAATCAAATATGTGTAGTTATAGGACAGTAGTCCTGACCCTACTTAACAAGTTCAAATTGAAGACCATGGTTAAAGCCCAACCCTACTTAGACTGGGTAATAATTCTAGCTTCAAGTTAAGTTGCAGCCTAGCAATTCAAGGCCCAAAAAAGCACAATGAGCTCTACCTTTAATATTTTATTTATATCAGCAATATATCTATATGCAGTATTAACTTGAATAAACAAAATAAACGATGATTACATCGTAGCAAATTGGAATGTCAGTTGTACGAATAAATGATAAAAATAAAAGTTGCAAGTAATTTCTTTTGGATATTGCTCTGAATGATCAACTGCAGTAATTTTAGGTGTAGCAAGATGTAAGAGGCAAAGATGCAAAAGAAATGGACGGTACACAAGAAACAGCACTAATCATAAAGAAAACAAATCAATATGAAACCTACTAAAACTAATCATAACTTTTGAAATAATTAATGATACATATTGGTAATCGCTCTAACACCCCCAACGAAAAATCCTCCATTAGCAAAAAGGCTCAGGGGTCGTGGTGCAAAAAATATAGAGGTGGAGAGTAGTTATTAAGGAATTGCACTAGAAACAGTATGTCAATTAAAACAATACCTTAGTTATATTAACGAACATAATGGGCCATTCCAATGTAATCTAATAACTTTAAGTACATAACCCTTTGATGTCCCAACAGGCATGAGTAATGCACTGCCCAATATTTGACGAACATTACGTACTTTAGTCTTAATTGATGTATTGATATGCAGTCTCGATGCATCTTGACTAGCAGTATTTAAAAACAATATATTTATTATATTGTGATAAATTGCTCATGATAACAACACATTATAATTGTTATCTCCAAAATATACGATTTATGGATTTTCTATTAAATTTACTCAAATTAAATTTATTAATTTAATATATCACATTATATCAAATACATAACAAAAGGAAAACACCTTTTATTTTGAATATGATTGACTATCGAGTGAGATATATGTAACAATTACATAATTGCCTAGGGCATACCCTTAACTCAACCAATCTTCCACTTGCACTTGAGGTCAGTGATGGAAACTTATTCGAACTTTATTGATTAGTTTTTTCAAAACAAACTGGGTCAGTCCCTTAATGATTGAGTATGTTATTTTGTTTTAATTATGTACTCTGTCAATCAACTTTCTCTTACATCAATAAACTGCCTTTATCTTGTAGAACTATTGGATGATGTCTCTTGACTTCACATGAGCTTTAGGTTCTTTTACAAACTGTAACCAATATCATGAGATTCTCATTATTTGGAATCTCCCTCGACCGGGTCATAAATTTGTGTATTTATATTTATACATTGCTTTTACAGCGCTATTCAAGACGATTTACTTAGCTCTTTTATTTAATCAGCGTTTCGTTTGGAACATTTCCAGCTTAAAGCTCCTTAATTAAGATTTGAACCTAAATTTGATATTAACATATTATACTTAATATCACCTATGAAGTTAGAGTCTGAATACTCCTTCATAAGGAGTTTCTTGTTGCTAATAATTCTCTAATATTTCATAAATACTCGAGAACAATGTAAACTATCATTTAGTGATCTTAATTTGGATTAGATATTTGCTTCAGGCGTGGATACATAAGAAAATTATGATATTATAGACAATACTACATGCATGTAATTCTTATTGCCAATGCATAAGAAATCCATCTTACATGTTCTATATTAAATAATTTATTAAGGTGTCTTTGCATACAGTTTGAGACATTCCTGACATCCTTTATACTTATTATAAAAGATATCATTTACAAATCCGAAGTGAAGTATTAAACAACCAAACTAGAGTTGATTATAACATAAGTACATCATCAACAATCAACAATATTTGTCGACTTATAATTTAGAACACCTATGTACCTTTTTATGTTCTTTCTCGCGGACATGCGCTTCTTCTACGTTTTGATTATAAAATCAAACTTTTTGATATTTCCATTAAAACACTTGTTCAATTTTGACGATTGTCAAAGGATACTTTCTTATCCGCTCTTCGATCATATCAGAAAACTCTCAAGCTCAATATTGCACCCACTGACTTTGAGACACTTCTATTATTATGTGCAAACAGTATATTCTAAATCAATATTTGGGATTTCTTATTTCAACGTCTATATACCAAAACGCAAAGACATACCGGGCAATAATCTTGTGAGTAAAATTCTAATTAATTTGAGAGCATCGAATAATGTTCTATTACGCTAGTTTCAACAATTGAAATTTATAATGTCATTCTTATCAGTGTGTGTGAAGACCCGTCTTCTCGACTCTCGAAAATCGACACTAATACATCCACGGTATTCACGTGTCGTAAATCCAAGTGCCGGGAGGCAGATTTCCAGAAGTAAAGTAAAGTAAAAGATAAAATCACAAATTCTCATATTATGTTAAAATAGATAGATAGTACATACAACCACTCTCACTATGGTACATCAGAGTTTTGGTATGAACTAACCCAGCCAAGAATAGTCATAACTGCCTACTCCCACACTTACTGGTATTAGCTAAATTAGACACGGTGGAAAAATAAAAATAAATAGATAGATATCCACATCATGTGCTCCGGCTCCATGCTCCAAAAACTCTTCCAGCATGCTTTTCCCAAAATACTCCAAACAGGATCCTGACTACTTGGCAGCCCAGAAAAATAGGGCACCCAGAATTTAAAGGAAAAACAAAATAAACTCCGGGTCATCCATGGGACTAGTGTGAGAACTCAAAATATGATGTTTGAAAACAAAAAGGTATCTCATAAGGCCATGCCGCACATAAACACGGACGAGTTTTTATCTTATGATAAAAAAAACATTTTTACATATAAATAAGGAATATTATTTTTAATGACATTCCCATAAAACATTTGCAAGTAAACTTATTAATCTTAACTAAAATTGTATCATTGATTAAATTCCAGCATACTAGCCAAAAAGGTGGGTTCTATAAACAAAATGGCAGGCGCTTATTGGAGAATGGTTTTCCATACAAATGATCAAGTGAAGGGACTACCTTTCGGCATTACATCTCAAGAGTAATGTACCGAGGCCTAACTGATGGTCCTCTACTAACACAAGACCGACCTAACTCTTCCTAGATAGTACCGAATATGTCATTACCCTGGTCGTTACCGACCTATCCAAGACGTCTCTTAGCATACACCACAATAATTTAAAAGCGAATGTCATAGCGGGTAGAATACATCTAGAAGCAGATGATCACACTCTAATGCTTGCGAATCACATAGCCTTGCTGCATCTACCCTGTTTCGGTCATTTCCAGTGTAAGGCCTGGGATAACTATTACCTTTCATATAGCTCATTCTTTGAATGCCACATTGCCATGCCAATGTCTTTCAATGTCACACAACTGATTTCTATAAACGTATAACTCCTGAGCTCATATGTCTCAGGAAAGGGTGTTAAGCTAAGAGAAGTTGCCTTCTCCGCTACCAAGTAGATAATAAGTTTACAGAGATCACTTATGTAACTAGAAATGCAACATCAGACATTCATCCATACAAGTTTGTTCTGTAACTAAACGAAACCGAAGGCACTCTCCTACCACATCCTTTCGGGAATTAACCCTAGGATTAGTAGCGAAAAGTCCTTGCATCGAAGATATTAAATGAAGAACTACTGCCACATAATATGATATGGGAAATTTCCTCCAAGGGTGGGTGACAAGTAGTTCTACATTTCATCTTCCACAATTATCTTCGTGTCTTCACTTCGAATACGTAAATTGGTTTGAAGTGGTCTTCGGAAAGGAATCATCCAAATCTGACCCTGGTTCCTCCAAATCAATCGTTGATAAAAGAGGTCAAGTTAATAGGGAATCATTACTTAATTTATTAGGTTCTTTTTATTAGAATCCCTTCTGGAGATATACATTTCTAAAACATTTTTCCCGGTATATACGAAATCATTAAACCTCTCTTATAAAATCCTTTGTTACTTTTAATCTCGTTTAAACTAGGAATAGATTCGAAACCATTTCATTTTTTAATTTTATAAAGATATCGATTCAAGTAAACCAAATTCACTATCCCTCCATCGGCCAGTCCGGATAGCCAAGGAGAGCAAAAAACTGATTTTCCAAACTCAAGCCTAGACATTATCACTCTAACACCCGTAAGACGGTCAAGTTATTTGATCGAATCTAAACATTAATAAATCCTTCAAATCATGTTTAAGACACTTTATTAATCATTTAAAAACATTTATAAAAGATATGAAAAAGAATTGTTAAGTTTAAAACTATATTTCAAAAATTATAGAAAAGTGCTGTGGAAAAGTACCCTGGAAAGTGCTTTTTTAGCTACATTAATCAAAACGACTTTTTATTAGTTGGAAATTCATTTTTATTACACAAATCACTTTTAAAATGTTTTAAATGATTTATAAGATTTATTCCACATTTTTAAACAATCTTAAAACATCATTTTCAAAGAAATCCAATTTTGGATTCCGAACTGCAAAACCGCAATTTTTCAAAAAATTTGTTTTACTCATATTTCAAAATCTACTTATAAAAATTTCAATTTTCTTTCTTTATTGGGAAACTATGGATATACTAGTTAGAAAAATTCTTATCTCAAAGAATTCCGAGCTATATCCATTCTATACACTCGTTTGACTTTTATGGCGCGAAATCGCGAACTATCGTTATACATTTCAAACTTCACCACAACACTCTTAAATGTTTATAAAGCATTTCAAACTCATTTTAAAACCTTTATAAAAAGGTTTGACATTCCATATACACCAATTCATTAAATAAAGGAAAGTGATTTCCTTTGTGCTTCTCGACGTGTAGTTCCGTGACTTGCATATACATTCAACATTCATATTTAACAACCATCATCGATAATCATAATCAAACATATATAACATCCAATAGCATATAATACTATAGGTTTAGGAGATCTCACCTTGAGTTTTAAATGATTAATTAAAAATTCGCTATAGTTCCGCTATTCGGTTTCCAAAGCTCGCTATTCTTCGGACGTTAGCTCCTTGGTGCCTTGACCAAAGCTTGGGATGGCTTGGGGGGCTTATGGCCAAGGGTGGAGCAAGGAAGTGCTTGGACTATAATGAAGTGGGATGGAGGCCGTGAAGAACAAAGAGAAAAGGTAGAGTTTCGAGATTATTTTAAGATGTTTAAGTATATATTACAATATATTATAAATTTAAATTCTTTTTGAATAAAATTTTCCATTATTTCTCTTAAGGTAGAAGCCATTAAAGAGAAGGACAAAGCTTAGAAATATGAAGAAGGAGATGAATGAAAATGAAGAGAATAGGGTAGGGTGTTTATAGGAAAAGAAGAGAGTAAAAATATTTATGTACGCATCATCTTTTGCATCACCATCACATAGCTCCATCATCATCACTTCCCCCATGCATGGCAAAAGCTCTCCCTCCATGTACCCATCACTTCCATCATCTCAAGGTATGCATATGTTGACTTATATATGCTTAAGAGGTAAGGAAATTTAAAATATCTTATATATTTTATATTATACTTTTATACTTAATATTTTGTATATATATATGTTTATGTCATGTTCTCATGTATGCACATGTACATGTGTATGTTACATATCTCTACAATGTCCCACAACTTCCACACATTGTACCGTTACAAATCTCAATTCCGATTTCCGGTCATGTTTTCTCTTTTTAGTTAATATGTAAATTTTTGTAAACAAATTTTGAAAATAATTTTTCTTATCATTCTTAACTAATTGAAATGATTTTATTTTATTTATGAAACCATATAAATTAATATTTATAATTATTTACAATTTTTTTTGTTATATCGACAAAGCAAAACGAACATTTATTTGAAGTGATATACTTACGGGTCATTATAGACTCCCTTCCTTAAACGAATTTCATACACGAAATTAAGATAAGAAGAAAATAGCTTAAAAGGAAATATATTGGATATGATGGGATATATACAAAAGTACGAATAAGTGACTACACCATAGGTGGTGAGTACTGTTAGGAACTAGAGATAGTGGTTTTAATGACAACAACCTTTGTAACTTATTTTATTATAACTTATATACTAACACTATTGTCTCTATATATATATATATACACATATGAATGTTATTATGCAGGACATATATAAGGCATGTACTGATTATTGAAGACTGTACAGTAAAAGATCAAGAATGAAGAAATCAAGTTTGAAGACTCATGAGTATCAAGATCAAGATTTCAAGATATGTGTCTAGATTTTGTTAAAACTTCATAATAGCATGGAAATATTCATTTCAAATTTCATTTGGGATGGAACCCATTTCTAACTTCTTAGTGGCTTATACACCCACGACAAGTAGCTTACAAACCTACGACAAGTGGCTTACAAACCCACAAACATCCTGGTTTGTACAAGTTTTCGAGTCCTGATGTGATGAGATATTCTGTAGGAAGAAGCTTGCAAAAATACTTCAAAATGGTTTTCAAAATAATTTTCAAAACTGCTTTTCAAAATATTTTAGTCTTAAAATTATCTTTTTAAATGATTTTCAAAAAGATGTTTTAGCCTTAAAATATTATTTGTTTTTGTTTTAAAAAAAACTCTTGTTTTAAATTTCATATTCAAAACAAATTTTACATTATTTTTCTAACTAGGGATGTCGACATCATGGGATACCCCATGTTGACATGGTGGCCGTTGAATTCAAAAGTTTCAATTTTCCAAAGAAGTATCTATTCGTTTAAATCTCTTCATGAATGGTTATGACCGTTGGTGCTTTATAAATAGCCTTCACAAACGAATTTTTTAACAATCTAATTTCTTATTTTCTTCACTTCTTTTTCTCTACAAATCCATATTCTAAAATTTTCATATTTTTAAGATCGTGCCAAAATTCTGCCGAATTCTTAAGTGAATCAAATTAGAATCTCATTATCATTTGATTCTCTGTCTTCTCTCGACGATCAAAGTGTTATTCAGAGTTATAGGATCAATTTATAATCAAAAGTTTATCGAGTCTCTTTATAAGGTGTGGTTGTGCTTAAAAATCAATTGGGTAATCATGAGTCCTGTAAATCAAGAGAGTTTGCCCCGGACTCGTGAGACAGGAGGGTACCTCAAGGCCTTTAGAAATTGGGGATTGTAATCTCGACATTGGTATAATAAAAATCTGTATGAGGTGATTTGCCTAGGTACAGGACTGAATGTAGTGTAACTTCGAACCAATCTAAAATCCAGCGTGTTCTTTCCCTTTACTGCTTTTTATTTACTTTCTGCATCTGTATTTGATTCTGTGATTGTTTTGAGATTAAGTTCTACATCTGTTTATATCATATTTTTAAATTAGTCCATATAAGTCTTAAAATCCATTAAACACTATTCACCCCTCTTCTAGTGTTAAATTAGCCTTAAGATCTTAATCCGCACTCTCTTTCAATTGGTATCAGAGCATAGGTTTTCATGGTTTTCATAATCTAAAACTTGAAAAGTTAAAAATGGCATTTTTAGGAAATTTTGTTAATACTAGTTTAAATTATGCATTTCATCAAAGTATCAAGTCTGCATATAGTTTTATGAAAAATCAAGTTATCTACCGAATTGGTTTGTTATGCAGGAACATACATGTCACATGGCTTTTGAAGAATCAACAACCAATGGACAAACTGTGCAAATTGAGAAAGATAAATGGATACTTGATAGTGGCTGTTCAAGGTATATGACTGGAAATCCTGAGATACTCAATGACATTATATATCAAGATGGTGGATTGGTCAACTTTGAAGGTAACTCAAAAGGATATGTGATTGGCATCGGCAATGTCGGTAATTCTAAAACCCCTATTATTTCTGATATTTTGCTAGTTAGGAATTTAAAACATAATTTTCTCGGTATAAGTCAACTATGCAATAAAGGATTTAAAATTAAATTTGGAAAAGATAAGTGTCACATAGAAGATAATAAGTCAAATATTATCTTTGAAGGAATTAGGAAGAAAAACATTTACATCCTTAGTATGAAAGTTTCAAATGATAACTTATGTCTTTTGGCTAATACAAGTGACCCTTGGATTTGACATAAAAGAATTTTATTCATTTAAATTTCAAACTTTTATCTAGGTTACCAAAACTTGACTTAGTTAGAGGTCTTCCCAAGTTAAACTTTAAAGTAGATAATATATGTGATGCTTGTCAATTAGGAAAACTTAAGAAAATTTCATTTAAATTGAAAGATATGATTTCTACTTCGAAACCTCTAGAATTATTTCATTTAGATTTATTTGGTCCATCTCAAGTTCAATAAATTAATCATAATAAATATGTTTTTGTAATTGTAGATGATTATTCTAGATATACCTGGACAATTTTCCTTAAACTTAAAAGTGATGCTTTTGAATTATTTAAAATTTTTGCTAAAAGAATTCAAAATCAACTTTCCTTAAAAATAAAAACTATTCATAGTGATCATGGTGGAGAATTTGAAAATGGAAATTTTGATAATTTCTGTAATCAAAAAGGAATCATTCATAATTTCTCTTTTCCAAGAACTCCACAACAAACGGAGTGGTAGAACGTAAGAATAGAACGATTCAAGAGTGTGCTAGAACAATGCATTCTGATAGTAACTTACCTAAAAGCTTTTGGGCTGAAGCAGTCGCTACAGCTCGTTATATATTAAATAGGATTATAATTAGACCATTAACTAATAAAATACTATATGAATTACTTTACAATAAGAAACCCATAGTAGCTTATTTTAATTTTTTGGTAGTAAGTGTTTTATTCTTAATACAAATATAATTTAGATAAATTTGAACCTAAATCTGATAAAGCTATCTTCATTGGATATTCAAATAGAAGTAAAACATTTAGAGTTTATAATTTAAGAACTAACACTATTAAAGAAACAATGCATGTATCTTTTTATGAAAATTTTAAAGTACCTATACAAACAGAAGATGAAGAAGATTTTGTAACTTTAAATAATGAAACTAATTGTGAAATCATTCAACCTAATGAAAGAATCAGGCTATTAAAAGATCATCCTGTCAAAAATATACTAGGAAATATTGAATCTATAGTTAAAACAAGAAATCAACTAAATAGTATGAGTAATGTAGATTTTATATCAACTATTGAACCTAAAAAATCCAAAGGAAGCGTCATTTGATGATTCATGGATTCTTGCTATGCAAGAAGAATTGAATCAGTTCACCAAAAATGATGTTTGGGAACTTGTTCCTAGACCTAAGGATAAAAGTATAATTGGAACAAAGTGGGTTTATAAAAATAAAACGAATGAACTTGGTGAGGTCGTAAGAAAAAAAGCTCATTTAGTCGTGCAAGGTTATTGTCAAAAAGAAGGAATTGATTATGATGAAATTTTGCACCCGTAGTAAGACTAGAAGCTATCATGATTCTACTTGCTTTCGCAAACTACAACAATTTCAAGTTATATCAAATGGATGTTAAAAGTGCTTTTCTAAATGGTTTTGTAAAAGAAGATGTTTATGTTGAACAACCTCCACTTTTTGAAGATAATAAATTTTCAAATCATGTATATAAATTAAAGAAATCTTTATATGGTCTGAAACAAGCTCCTAGAGCCTGGTATGAAAGACTGAGATCTTATTTACTACAATCTGATTTTGAAATTGGTAAAATAGATACAACTCTTTTTATTAAGAGAAACAAAAATGATATTCAATTAGTACAAATATATGTAGATGATATAATATTTGGATCAACTAATAACATAATGAATAAAGAATTTTCAGATATAATGACTAAAGAATTTGAAATGAGTCATATGTGAGAACTAAGTTTCTTCTTAAGACTTCAAATCAAACAATTAGATAAAGGAATTTTCATTAGTCAAGAAAAATATGCTAAGGATTTAATTAATAAATTTGAATTGACCACTTCTGGTGGAAAACCAATTCCAATAATAACTAACGTAGCTTTAAGTAAAGAAGATAAATCAAAAAATGTTGATCAAAAATTATACAGGGGAATGATTGGTTTGCTGCTTTATATAACAGCAAGTCGTCCTGACATCATGCATAGTGTCTGTCTCTGTGCAAGATACCAATCTCAACCTAAAGAAACTCACTTAAAAGCTGTTAATTTTTTTTAAGATATGTAAAACATACTTTAGATTATGGTTTATTTTACCCTAAAAACGATATATTTGATTTAATTTCATATTGTGATGCTGATTACGCTGGTTGTAAATCAGACCGAAAAAGTACAAGTGGAATTTGTTACTTTATAGGACATTCTCTGGCTTTCTGGTTTAGTAAGAAGTAAAACACTGTATCCTTGTCAACAACTGAAGCAGAATATATATCTGCTGCTTTGGCTTATTCTCAAGTTATATACATCCAACAAACTTTAAAAGATTTTGGATTAACTATAACTAAATCACTAATTTATTGTGATAATACTAGTGCAATAAACCTATCTAAGAATCCAACTCATCATGTAGAACAAAACATATTGATATTAGACATCATTTTCTTAGAGATAATATAAATAAAGAAGTCATAACTCTTGAATATATTAATACTGAAAAATAAATTGCTAATATATTAACCGAACCATTAAATGAAGAAAAATTTACTAAATTTAGAAGAGAGTTAGGTATATGTTCATCAACTAAAATATAAATTATAAATAATACAAGTGTAGTTAATAATTAATATAAATAAATATTTCTCAAAAATTAAACTAGGCATGTCGACATGACCCATCCCCCTATGTCGACATACTGGCCGAGATTTTCAAATTTAAATTTCCCTCTAAAATTAGTTATTAATATATATATATATATATATATATATATTTCGACTTTTACTCCTTTTCTATGTTCTATTCTCTGTAACAAACTTCTAAAACAGTAAATTAATGGCTTCCTCTTCTAATAATGAACCTTCTTCACCCACTTCTCCTCATTCTGGTCCTTTTCAACGATCCACACATGTACGAGTCATCAAACTACAAGAGAAGACGAAAGATTTGCTTCAAATGCTGATGGAGATTCAAGTAAGTCAACTGCAAATGGCTAGAGAACAAGATAGGCAAGGCAGAATCTTTAAGAATTTACAAAAATTCCTTATGGATAACCATGCCAATCCCATTGTTATCGAAGAATCATCACAAGCCATGGATTCTAAAGAAGAAGAGCCTCTAGAAGAACCACAAGGGGATCAAGAAGAAGAACATCCTCTGCCGAATCCGGATTTCATATGGACGAAGACGATGGCATAATTTGCGTTGGAGTGGTCCTTTTTGACGCTAATCCGAACTTGGTCGAACAACGTGGAAACTTTTGTCTCCACTATCCAAATTGTTCGGTCCATAAATCACCAATAGTTAAGGGTCCTCATTAAGCATTTTTTTCGTTTTCTTGATTGTATATTGGTTTGTTAATTTGTATGTAAGTGTTATCTTAATTAATTTACTTCTAGAAATAATCTTTTGTGTATAAAATCTTGAATTCCATTTAACTTAGGATGCTATATTTCACTCATACATAGATATTATTCTTATGTCATATGTTTGTTTATCTCATTTTTCTATTAAGTTCAAGGTTTATAGGTTGTTATTTTTTTGATGACAAAGGGGGAGAAAATTATACAAAATAGTAGGCTTGGAGTAAGGGGAGTTGTTGGTGTGAGGGGGAGTCATGGTATGGTCGAAGTGGTAAGCATATTTTATAAGGTTGTCATCATCAAAAAAGGGGAGATTGTTAGGAACTGGAGATTGTGGTTTTGACGACAATAACCTTTGTAACTTATTTTATTATAACTTATATACTAATACTATTGTCTAGATATATGTGAACGTTATTACGCAGGATATATAAGGCAGGTACTGATTACTGAAGACTGTATAGTATAAAGATCAAGAACGAAGAAATCAAGTTTGAAGACACATGAGTATCAAGATCAAGATTTCAAGATATGTGTCTAGTTTTTGTTAGAACTTCATAATAGCATGGAAATTTTCATTCCAAATTTCATTTGGCATGAAACCCATTTCTATCTTCTTAATGGCTTACAAAGCCACGTCAAGTAGCTTACAAACCTACGACAAGTGACTTACAAACCCTCGAACATCCTGGTTTTGTACAAGTTTTCGAGTCCTGATGTGATGAGATATTCTGCCGGAAGAAGCTTGCAAAACTACTTCAAAATGATTTTCCAAGCTGCCTTTCAAAATATTTTAGTCTTAAAATTATCTTTTCAAATGATTTTCAAAAAGATGTTTTAGCCTTAAAATATTATTTGTTTTTGTTTTAAAATAAACTCTTGTTTTAAATTTAATTTTCAAAGAAATTTTACATTGTCTTTTTAACTAGGGATGTGGACATCATGGGATACCCCATGACGATATGGTGGCGGTTGAACTCAAAAGTTTCAATTTTTAAAAGAAGTGTCTATTCGTTTAAATCTCTTCATGAATGGTTATGACCGTTGGTGCTATATAAATAGCCTTCACAAATGAATTTTTCAACTAACTAATTTCTTATTTTCTTCACTCCTTCTTCTCTACAAATCCATATTCTAAAATTTTCATATTTTTAAGATCGTGTAGAAATTCTGCCGAATTCTTAAGTGAATCAAATTAGAATTTCATTCTTGTTTGATTCTCTGCCCTCTCTCGAAGATCAAAGTGCTATTCAGAGTTATAAGATCAATTTGTAATCAAAAGTTTATCGAGTCTCTCCATAAGGTGTGGTTGTGCCTGAAAATCAATTGGGTAATTTTGGGTCCCGTAAATCAAGAGAGTTTGCCCCGGACTCGTGAGACAGGAGGGTACCTCAAGGCCTTTAGAAATCGAGGATTGTAATCTCGACATTGGTATAATAAAGATCTGTATGAGATGGTTTGCCTTGGTACAGGACTGAATGTAGGGTAACTCCGAACCAGTATAAAATCCAGTGTGTTCTTTCCCTTTACTGCCTCTTATTTACTTTCTGCATCTGTGTTTGATTCTGTGGTTGTTTTGTGATTAAGTTCTGCATCTGTTTATGTCATATTTTTAAATTAGTCCATATAAATCTTAGAATCCATTAAACACTATTCACCCCCCCTCTAGTGTTAAATTATCCTTAAGATCCTTAACCGCACTCTCTTTCAAGTACATGATAATGATATGATTTATACAGTCTTCCATCCTAAATTCATAATACGCCTTTTCATTCTATCCTCTTTTCCCAAGTGCAATCCTTAGAATCTCCACTCCATCGAACTTTGACTAACCTTACTACCTTCCTCCTTAATTGCTTCTCATCATAATCAACGATTCGGACATACCGCCTAATAACCGCCAAATTCAGTTCCACCTCCAAGTCTTCTTGAGCATATGTTTCTATGATTTTCTCTAGGTCATGAGCATGTTTCCTTAAATGAGATACATGAAAGACATTGTGCACTCCCGCCAACTTTTCTGGCAATTGCACTCAATAAGCTAGTGGGCCGATAATTTCAAGAATGAAAAATGGTCTAATATATCGAGCTGCTAACTTCCCGGTTCTCCTAAACCTCACCACTCCTCTCGTTAGAGAGAATTTCAAAACGACTGAACCTCCAACTGAGAATTCTAGATTTTTACACCTTTGGTTTGCATAACTTTTCTGTCTGCTTTGGGCTTCCTTTAGCTTCTTTCTAATCATATCGACCTTCTCTGAAGCTTCTCGTGTCATATCAGGAACTGATCTCCAGTTTTGATCCAACATGCCGGTGACCTGCATGGACTATCATATAGAGCTTCATACAGTGCCGTACCAATACTAGCTTGATAACTGTTGTTATAGGAGAATTCTACTATATGCAAATGATTTTCCCAAGAGCCTCCAAAGTCCAGAGTACATACCATTAGAAGATCTTCCAAAACACGGTTGACTCTTCCTATCTGTCCATCAGTTTAGAGATGATAGGCAGTGCTTATATTAAACCTTGTTCCTAAAGCTGTCTGTAATGCTTCTCAAAACTGACTAGTAAAGATTGGATCCCGATCACTTACTATAATGCTTGAAACTCCATACAATTGTACAATCTCTTTCATACATACATACATACATACATACATACATATATATCCACAAGGTTTGCGGCTGTCCTTGTTAGCTTAACTGGAATGAAGTGTGCGCTTTTAGTTAATTGGTCTATGATAGCCCAAATGCCTTCGTTCCCCTTCCTTGTTCGAGGTAAGCATGAAATCCATTGATATTTGATCCCACTTTCAAACTGCAATCTCTAGCGGTTTAAGTAACCTTACAATTTTCTATTGGTTGCTTTTGACTTGTTGACAATTTACGCATCGGCTAACATAAATGGATATGTCCCTTTTCATACTTCTTCACCAAAGTGTGCGCTTCATATCTCTATACATTTTTTTAATTCCCGGACGAATGTTGAGTTTGGATTTGTGACATTCATCTAACACCTCCCGCATAAGATTTTCCACATTCGAAACACAAATTTTCCCATTCAATCGTAATATTCCACAACTATCGATTTCAAAGCTTGAATTCTGCCCTTTGTATTTATCTTTAAAATCTTCTTGAGGAATTGATCTTCTTTTTGCTTGTTAGTTCTTTCCAAAAGAGTTGGATTTACTACCAAACAAGAAATAACAACATACTTTCTAATCAACGCATCTGCTACTTCATTGGCTTTCTCGGGTGTGTATAAAATATCTAGATCATAAGATGCGAGAAATTCCAACCAATGTTGCTGCCTCATGTTTAAATATTTCTAAGTGAAAAGATACTTTAAATATTTATGATCTGAAAAGTGCTTAAATTTTTTATCTAATTAAAAGAGGGAATTTTATTTACTAAGGTCAATTGAAAGTTTTAATTGAAAAAGCTATGAAAACTTCTTACCCAGCAAATAGTTCCTCTATATTTTTAATGCGAACACCACGGCTAACAATTCTAAGCCATGCGTTGCATAATTCTTCTCATGAATCTTCAGTTGTCTACCCACATAAACAATCACCTTCCCTTCCTACATCAGAACTGCACCAACTCCTTCTCCACAAGCATCTGTATAAACGGTTAGTCCACTATTTCCATTTATAACTACTAGAACGGGAGCAGTTGAGTTCTTGGAATGCTGCTTCACATTTACGAGTCTAGATAAATTTAGCACCCATTATGGTCAACTTTGCTAGGTGGTAGTCAATCTTTGAGAAGTCTTGAATGAATCTTCTGTAATACCCTGCTAGACATAAGAAGCTACGAATTATTTAGGAGTTTGTGGTTGCTTTCAATTTAGAACAGCTACAACCTCTACAGGATCTTCTGAAATCCCGTCCCTTAATACTATATGTCCAAAGAATCTTACCTCCTTTTCCCCTAAATGGCATTTTAAGAATTTGGCTTTAAGCATGTTATTTATCAATATCTCCAACAAAATTTCCAGATGTCTTTTGTGTTCTTCTTCTATCTTAGAATAGATAAGGATATCATCTTTAAAGACTAACATGAATTTAGTGAGCACATCTCTAAATACTCTATTCGTAAGGTCTACAAAATAAGCAGGTGCATTGGTTAGACCAAAAGGCATAACCAACCACTTGAAGGAAGTGTTTGGACCTTTAAATGCAATTAGATAGATGCATTCTTCTACGATTCTCAGTTGAACGAATCCTATATTAGATCCATTTTCGAGTATACCCGAGCACCATGTAACCGATCAAACAAGTCATCTATTCGAGTTAGTGGATACTTATTCTTACTTTTTTGTTTATTCTGATCTCAGTAATATATACATAACCTTTGAGATCCATCCGACTTGGTAATAAAAAATACCGCCAACCCCCAACTTGAACGACTCAGTCTTATCAACCCTTTCTTTAATAGCTCCTGGGTTTGGTTATTTAACTCCTTCCTCTCCTTCGGAGCCATCCTTCAGTCACATTGTTAAATTGGCCTTGCACCATATATCAATTCAATACGGAATTTGATTTCTCGATATAAGGGTAGTCTCTTTACTTCTTTAAAGATGCCTAGGAATTCTTTAACAACAAGTATGGTTTCTAATCCTTCCTGGGATAAGTCTAATACATATAGGAAACTTCCCCTCCTTGGACTAGGATTTTCATAAGATATTTCTATAAACTTCCCTAACTTTGTTTTTACCAAAACCGTCCTTTTAGACAATTTAGAATAGCTTCGTGCTTAGTCAACCAATCCATACCAAGTAAAATTTCAAACCCAGTAAAATCTATGACAAATAGGTCAAAAGGAAATTTATGGAAAGAGTGGGAAATTTGGACTTTTTCCACAATTCATACAATGGTTAGTAGTACCACCTATAGGATTCATTACGCAAATAGGGTTATCAACTAACTTAAGGTCAAGTTTTAATCATTTTATGGTTTTTAGCAACAAAACTATAAGAAACTCCTATATCAAACAATACCCTTACTAAAATATCTTCGATAAAAATATTACCTTCTAAAACTCCCTTGCCCTTCACATCCTGAGAGGTTGGAGGTACTTCATTTATTGCATAAACTATGGCTTGCTCTCCCTTCTTCATAATTAGACAACCCTTTATCAGATGTCCTGGTTGATGATATAATAGTTTGGTAGTGGAATATGAACCTTGGGGTTCTTGCAATTAGTCACTAGCTGTCCCTTTTGTTGGTAATAATAACACATAGCATCCTTCAAATAGTTACCATGGGCTCCCCCTCCAGATTTGCCTTGACTTGGCTTTTTCCCGTTTTGATTAAACTTTCGCTTCTTCCAATTGTTGGTGTTTTTGTTGTTGGTCTAAGCTATCGCCGGATTCTTCTTATCCAATGTTTCGTAATGGAATCCCATATCCAGCAAGTCTAAAAATGATCCTTTAACATGTCAGTCATCCTGCTTTGGTACTTATCGTTCATCCCGTAAATAAATTTCTCCTTTTTCTTCAAAGGCATGTCAATTAGACCTGGCCCAAAACAAGATAATTCGTTGAACTTATTTGCATACTTCTGAATAGTCTTTTCACCCCGCTTTAGATCCATAAAGCTTCTGTAAAGATGAGATTTCTCGGATGCTGGCATGTACTTCTCCTTCAAGACCTTCTTAAACCTTTCCCAAGAGAAATTGTCCTCTGATTCACTTAGGGTAATGTATTCTAACCAAGCCAGAGCCCCTTCCTGCAGTTTCCACGAGGCCAAAAACCTCCTTTTCTCCTCACCGATGTTCAAAGCCTTAAATATTCTTTCGCATGATTTAATCCAAGCTTGTAATTCAATGATAGCTTCTGTACCCTTGAATGGTTTTCCCCTAAGCTGGTGAAATTCTTGCACATAGTGGCAAAATTAACCCGGGGTTGTACGAGAACTATTTCTTTTACGGTAGCGATTGGAGTTCGACCGTTAGTTGTTATGGTGCTGCTATTTCCCCGTCTTCTTCCTCTATAAGTAATCATGTCTTACTACCTAATTTAATAAGATAACTTTAGAATACAAAGACGAAATTATCTTGAGGAATGTGAATTAAGCATATCACAACTTGAGTTTATTCAGATAAGGAATCTAAATGCGCACTCTCAAATATTAAACTCATTCTAGGGTATTACTTACCCTATCTCTAATGATTTATACCCCATCAAAGCCACGGTTCTTGCTTAACCTTCAGCTCTGATACCAAATATGAAGACCTATCTCCTCGACTCTCGAAAATCAATACTAATACATCCACGGTATTCACGTGCCGTAAATCCAAGTGCTAGGGAGGCAGATTTTCTAGGGTAATGTAAAGTAAAAGATAGAAATACAAATTCTCACATTACATTAAAATCGATAGACGGTACATACAACCACTCTCACTAGGTAAACCAGAGTTTTGGAATGAACTAACCCAACTAGGAACAGTTATAACTGCCTGCTCTCGCTTTTGCTGGTATTAACTAACTTAGAGATAATGGAAAAATAAAATAAACAGATAGATAGATAACCACATCGGGTGCTCAACTCCATGCTCCAAAAACTCTTCTAGCATGCTTTTCCCAAAATACTCCAAACAGGATCCTAACTACTTGGCTGCCTGGAAAAATAGGGCACCCAGAGTTTAAAGGAAAAACAAAATAAACTTCGGGTCAGTCAAGGGACTGGTGTGAGAACTCAAAATATGATGTTTGAAAACAAAAAGGTATCTCATAAGACCACACCGCACGTAAACATGGACGGATTTTTACCTTATGATAACCAAAACAATTTTTTCGTAAAGATATGGGATATTATTTTTAATGGCATTCTTTAAAAATATTTGCAAGTAAACTTATTAATCTTAGTCAAAATTGTTACATTGATTAAATTTCAGCATACTGGCCACAAACGTGGGTGCTACAAACAAAATGGCAGGCGCTCATTGGAGAATGGTTTTCCACGCAAATGACTAGGTGAAGGGACTATCTTCCAATTGTACATCTCTAGATGAATGTACCGAGGCCCAACTTATGGTCCTCTACCAACACGAGACTGGCCTAGCTCTTTCTAGATAGCATCGAATATGTCATCACCCCGATTGTGACTGACCTATCTGAGATGTCTCTTAGCATACATCACAATAATTTAATCCCGAACGTCATAGCGTGTAGAAATATATCTAGAAGGATATGATCACACCCTAATGGTTGCGAAACACATAGCCTTGATGCGTCTACCCTATTTCGTCCATTTCCGAGTGTGAGGCCTAAGGGAATGATTACCTTTCACACAACTCATCATCTTTCTTTGAATGCCACACTCCTTCCATGGTCACACAACTGATTTCTGCAAACTTATGACTCCTTAGCTCATATATCTCAAGAAAGGGGGTTAAGCTAAGAGAAGTTGCCTTCTTCGTCACCAAGTAGATAATACGTTCGTGGAGATCACTTATGCAACCAGAAATGCAACGTCAAACATCCGTCCATACAAGTTCGTTTTGGGACTGAACGAAACCGAAGGCACTCTTCTACCACATCCCGTTGGGAATTAACCCTAGAATTAGCAGCGAGAAGTCCTTGCATCGAAGATCTTAAACAAAGAACTACTGCCACATAATATGATATGGGAAATTTCCCTTGAGGGCCGGTGATAAGTAGTCCTACACTCCATCTTCCACAATTATTTTCATGTCTTCACTTCGAATACGTAAATTGGTTCGAAGAGGTCTTTAGACAGGAATCGTCCAAATCCAACCCCGGTTCCTCTAAACCAATCGTCGATAAAAGAGGTCAAGTGAATAGGGAATCATTCTTTAATTTATTAAGTTCTTTTTATTAAAATCTCTTCTTGAGATGTACATTTATAAAACATGCTTCCCGTTATTAAACCTCTCTAATAAAATCCTTTGTTAACTTTTAATCTTCTATTAAACTAGGGATAAATTCGAAATCAGTTCATTTTTCATTTTAGGAAGATATTTACCCAAGTAAACCATATTCACTATCCCCTCCATCGGGCCAATTCAGATAGCTAGGGAGAGCAGGAAACTGGTTTTCCAAATCAAGCCTAAACACTATCTCTCTAACACCCATAAGGCGATCAAGTTATTTGATCGACTCTAAACCATTAATACATTCTTCAAATCATCTTTAAAAAACTTTATTAATAATATAAAAACATTTATAAAAGATTTGAAAAAGAATTGTTAAGTTTACACGTATCTTTTAAAAGTTATAGAAAAGTGTCGAGGAAAGCGCTTTTTTAGCTATATTGATCAAAAGACTTTTATTATTTGAAAATTCATTTTTATTACTCAAATCACTTTTAAAACATTTTAAAAGATTTATTTAACATTTTAAACATTTCTAAAAAATCATTTTCGAAGAAATCTAGTTTTGGATTCTGAACTACAAAACCACGATTTTTTCAAAAACTTGTTTTACTCATATTTTAAAATATACTTATTGAAGTCTCGATTTTATTTCTTTATTGGAAAACTATGGATATAATAGTTCGAAAAAATTTTATCTCGAAGAATTCCGAGCTATATTCCATTCTATTCACTCGTTTGACTTTTATGGTATGAAATCGTAAACTACCGTTATGCGACACGTCTATTTTTGACTAAATTTTCATTTCTTATTCAAACTTCACAAAAGCACTCTTAAATTTTTACAAAACATTTCAAACTCATTTTAAAACATTTTAAAGTTTTAATCTTCCATGTATACCATTCATTAAATAAAGGAAAGTGATTTCCTTTGTGCTTGTCGACGTGTATTTCAGTGACTTGCATATATATTCAACATTCATATTTAACAACCTTCATCGACATTCATAATCAAACATATATAACATCCAATAGCATATAATACTATTGTTTTATGAGTTCTCACCTTAAGTTTTAAAAGATTAATTAAAAATTCACTATAGCTCCGCTATTCGGTTTCCAAAGCTCAACATTCTTCGGACTTTAGCTCCTAGGTGCCTTGACCAAAGCTTAGGATGGCTTGGGTGGCTCACAACCTAAGGTGGAGCAAGGAAGTGCTCGACCTACAATGAAGTGGGGTGGATGCCATGAAGAACAAAGAGAAAAGGTGGAGTTTCGGGATTGTTTTGAGATGTTTAAGTATATATAACTATATATTATAAATTTAAATTCTCTATGAAATAAATTTGGCCTTTATTTCTCTTTGGGTAGAAGCCATTAAAGAGGAGGACAAAGCTTAGAAATGTGAAGAATGAGATGAATGAAAATGAAGATAAGAAGGTAGGTTATTTATAAGAAAAGAATAAAAATATCTATGTACACATCATCTTTTGCATCACCATCACATGGCTCCATCATCATCGCTTCCCCCCATATGCATGGCAAAAGTTCTCCCTCCACATTCCCATCACTTCCATCATCTCAAGGTATGCATATGTTGACTTATGTATGCTTAAGAAGTAGGGAAACTTAAAATATCTTATATATTTTATATTATACTTTTATACTTAGTATTATTTGTATATGTGTGTTTATGTTCATGTTCTCATGTATGCACATGTACATGTGTATGTGTATGTTACATATCTCTACAACGTTGCACAACTTTCACACATTGTATCGTTACAAATCCCAATCCCGATTTCCGGTCATACTTTCTCTTTCTAGTTAATATGCAAAAAAATTTAAACAAATTTTGAAAATAAATTTTCTTATCATTCTGAACTAATTAAAATGATCATATTACATTTATGAAACCATATAAATTAATATTTGTAATTATTTTAATTTTTTTGTTATATCAACAAAGCGAAACGAACATTTATTTAAAATGATATGCTTACGGGTCGTTACAGTGTGGCTCGTATTATTCTCGCTGCATTTCTCTTGAAGACTCATTTGTAGTTAATGGATCATATCTCTTCAATTACAACTATCAAAATTATATTTTGATAATGTACTTCGAATCCATTCTGGATTTTTGTATTATACTGCACCGTAAAGTAAATACTCTTAATGGTTTAGTTGACACTGATGAATGTCTATTCTTGACATTGATAAGAAACTGGTAGTTTATCTTCAATGTGCAAGAATATTTACTAGAAATTATAATAAGTTGTGTTAATTTAGGTTTGGTTAGTTTTATTTCATCCCTTATAATCGGTTTTATCCTTGGATCGTATCTAAATCTATTTTACTACCAATAATTTTTAAAAGAAATTCTTTCACTCATCAGTATTTCTAGAACAATAAATTGCTTCTCGGTGCAACTGAATGGGTATTCATAAACATTTTATAAATTTGTTATACGTAAAACTGATTTAGTTTTAGCTTACAGTACTTATGTTAAAAACATAAATTGGTCATCCAATGACTATAATTTCCAAACTTATTTTGGAGCGATTCATTCAAGATCACTAAATACAATTATTATGTGCAGTCTTTTGACTCGACAACTTGCTAACCCTTTAGCCTAGGATACATTGTTGTTTCTTATAAAACCTTATTTTGTATGATTTGTAAACTATTATTTAGACGAAATTAATTTTAACCTTGTGCACACTCTTAAGTATATGACCCTATAGAAAGAAGTTAACTCAATTTCACTCACCATTAATCATACTTTGCTCAATAAAGTTTGATTACTCCTTACTGATACATCATTATGTATCATAAAGAGGACTGACTTTTAACATTGAATCTTTGTTCATTTTTAGGTAAGTTCGGAGCTATTTTCAATACACTTACATATTCGATTAAGTCGAATGAATTTTATATTCTATTGCACATTATTTTATTTACTTTTGTTTTATATTCCATGAGATTATCATATACGTACTACATATGTATCAAATACAGATGTCCATGTTTGTGATTACTCATCATGAATACAAAAAAATACATGGAACGATTTTTTTTATTAATAGATTTCAGATTGCACATAAACATACATACATATCAATCTGAAAAGTTCATCAACTCTTATGACGCTATCACTAAATTGGTGCTTTGCCCTAATGGTTTGAGACATAATTCACTAGTACCATATGATTCTTCATCATATAATCAAAAGAATCATTTCTCAAAGCCGTGGCTTAATTTATAATTCCAAAATAGTTGCAACTAAATTTCATACACTTCTGTATTTTCCAATGCATCATTTTTGTTGTGAAAAGAAATACAACTAATATAGCTCTATTTTATAACGAATATTCATCATTGAAATAACACTATAGCTATTTTCAGTCAGTATTGGGAAACATTTTGTTAGTTCATAAATAATGTTTGGTACATTTTACAAAAACAATTTTCATTACTTGATATAGCCAATAAGTGCTATATGACATCTTCCCACTATTATCGCCATTACTATAATACCGTATGGAATACAAAGCTCCATTCAATCATTAATATAAGATATTTATTCCATCCAATGTAACCAGTTTATAGTCAAGAGTTTTTAAATTAAATATCTTAAGCTCATAGAAATAAATCTCATAGAAAACAATTTTCTATCTAAAGATACTTTTGGAATAGAAATTATATTTTCCATTCCAATGTTAATTATATACTATTATTTAGAATTCTCATTTTTTATGTTTTTATGAAGCAAAAGTGATCATATACTTTCTTCATCCCAACTATGCCTTAAATCACATCCACTCTCGTATGTTCGCTTTCCTTTCCAAATGATTAAACCATTCGAAAGGAAACCCTTTATACAATATCATAACGACTCTTTACATAAGTTCATTTACTCATCCTTCACATTTAAGCATATCAAATATAATGTCCCACCTTTTCGACCCCTAATATTGACACTAGTACGTCTACAAGATTCACATGTCGAGCACTCAACTATCGGAAAGATAGATTATTAGGGTAAATAAAAAGGAAAGGAGACTGAACAAGAAAGAAAGAACACAATATTGGAATCTCATATTGGAATGATAAAATATAATACGAAAAGGATAATACAAAGTGTTACTCTAAGATACACTGCGTTTCAAAGTCACATTCCTAAGTACTATCATCAGCCTGGACAGTTATAACAGTCTGCCTCACAATTGCTGATATATACATACTAGTGGTGCACTGGAAATAAGAATATTACGGTAGGTCAAGCATTCATCTCATCTCCTTGAGCTCTAAAAAATATCCAACTAAAACCTGCCTTTCTCAAACCGTTGGAGAGAGCACTCGAGGAATTAAAGGAAAATCTAAACCATGAGTCAGAAAAAGTTTGGCAAGACAAACTTAAGAAACATGTGCCCAAATAGCAACACCTTTTGAGAATAATTAAATCATCAGAACGGCTTTCCCCTCAAAAAGAGCTAAACCATCTAATAAGTACATGTAGCGATATAATAAATAATGTCTAGGGTATAGAGTACAAATTCGAAAACAGCTATGCTGCTCTAATAATATAAGAATATTAAGTATACAATCAAAACCGCTAAGTTCGTTCGCATATGGATTTCCGCTGAAGGTTCCCTTAGTATGTTGAAAACGGTCTGCCGATAAGGATCAAAAATATCCTTTTGAGCAGTGTATATCTCTGGATAGAATGTACTATAGGTAAACAGAGTTGATCCATAACACGTGGCACCTAGTATCATCGCTCTTGCTAGTAATCCAAAAGAATCTCTAGAATAAAGCTGATATACCTTTGGGTTAGCTAAATCCTTTGGCTATGCATCCTACTTTGGTTTCTGTCATTTCTGATAGTGAATCATGTTCAGCATCTCAACGCATGAGTCTTCATCACTTGAATAGATCTTTAATCGCTCACTGGATTCCAACATCTCAAACAAATTTCGAATCTCTATAAGTTCCCACCATCTCTAATAGTTCATGAATCGCTCCATGGATTCTAGCATATGTCCTCAAACGATTGCTACCTCTCTTGAGATCACTCTTAAGATAGACAGTACCACATGATATCATCGTTCGATATATTAAGGTTGACCTCTCCCTTGGACTTAACCTTAGGATAGACGGTGCAATTCTATAACATTTCACTTCATAACCCCTTCCAAACATAGCATTGTAACTGGACGAGCCCACAGTGGAAGAAATATGTGAATTTCAATATTTTTAATTAATGTTATATAATACATATACGTGTATCATATATATATATATATTTGTGTGTGTGCACATGTAACATATAATTCCATGCAAGGTATAACATGTCCGTGTATAGGTGTTAGGATTTACACCGCAACAGATACGTAACTCAACAAATATACAAATATATTACCTAAATGTATGTTATATACTTCCATTATATATATACATGAAATGTTACATATACATATATATAAACTATATTTTTATTTAAATAATTTTGTATGCGTATATATATAAACATAAGAATGAATGTATTTATAGCATATGAATATATTTAAGCCATTTATAAAATATATTAAATGTAATAATAATTTTTTTGCTACAAAGTAGAAAACAATATATATGTAATTATTAAAACACACGCACACACACACACACACATATATATGCATTTACATATTTATATGTATACAAATAATATAATTATATATATATTGATATTTTAGAATATACAAAATACATATTTTAAATGCACATGCATATCAAGTCATGTACATGGCATAAATTTAATTTTTTTTTTTAAATTTTAAAATATAATTTAGTAAATAACTATACGAAAATTATTAAAAATTAGTCAAAAAATATTTTTCAAAAATAAATTTGAATTTTGATTTTTTAGTAAAATTCTAAATGATAATTTTCTATTTTGAAAATTTATTATACAATTTTATGATTTGAAAAAAATTAAAAATATATTTTTTAATTTTTGGCTTATATTTAAATGTTTTAAATTTTTTAAAAATTGATTATTTTTCAAGAATATAATGTGTATTAATCTCATTTTGTAAAATAGGAAATAAAATTTACAATACATATACGTTTTTGATATAATTATTTATATGATTATTTGATTTAAAATAGTATATTAATATATAAAAATTTCTTTTTGCCAAAAATATTATACCTATCAAAATTTATGTACAAAGCTATATTTCCATATTTTACAAAAGTACGATGTAGTTTTTAAATAATAAACCATAAACATATATATGTATATGTACATATATATGTTATATTAAATTATTTAAAATAAAAATTGATTCTTTGATGTTGTGCCGTGCTGCATAAAGGTATATATATTTAAAAAATTAGTATAAAACACACACACAAACATACAACTAATTAAAATTGCGATAATATATATAAATGCTAGAATCGTTAGCAAACAAATAATATAATATGTATGAATTGAACATTATATGTGTAGATTAATATTTATAAACATGTTAGAAATATACCTTCTAGCCAAAGCCCATAAGTACACCTTGAAACGATGAGATCTGACCCTTGAACTGATTTCCAATCTAGAAGAGTGATAGTCTTTGAACCCTTGACCACCAACATCGAATAACACTATTTGATTTGAACTTAGAAAATTAGAGACATGGATGGAGGGAGTTTGGCCAGAAGTAGAGGGTATATGGAGGTTCCAAAAGTTCAAAAACAAATGTAGATAGAGATGCTTATATTGAGGAGAATTGAGAAATATTTTGCGATCACGATCCTACCTTATCTCTTACCAATTCTCTTCTATCTTAGCCCTCCGTTTCAAAGACTCTTTAGAACCATCATATGGCCGCATCAGGCCCTTATCACATCCGAATATGATCAGCCTCTATATGTGCTTAAATCCATTTAAAATCCAAATAAATATTTTGCATTTAAATCTAATTTAAATGTGTACTGATATCGTATATTGATTAATATATTTATAACTATTATAAATACATTTAATGATTTTTTATTAAATCAAAATCAAAATTACAATTAATGTTTCACAAATGCTAATTATTTTAATTAATTTATAACAATTAAAAATTAATTAAATCATCTGGTCAAAGGAGTATTCATCGTTTGGTTGTGTGACTCGTTAGGTGTAAATTTGGTCAGCAATTAATATCGAACTATTTGAATATTAACGTTCACACATTGCTTAGCAGGTGATGTGAAATTTGGCCTAAATTTATTGCTTACTTGGTTTTGGTAAAATCCAATTTTACTTTGTTAAGCATTACCCTGTTGTGACTATTATTTACACCAATTCTCTTCATCAAAACCATATCACTTTGAACTTATGGAATTTGGTAATGGTCAAAATTTCAGTGTCGTCCATATTCAACTCTATAGCCCAAGCATAAAGTCCTTAGTGCAATAATAATAATAATTATTAACCAAAATGCTTAAGCCAGGGACTTTGACTTTGAGTTGACTTCAGTTATCCGTGATACTAACCTTATATAACCGAGGGAGACGAATCCTCTCTTGATTTGTGTTCCACTCTCAAAGCTACCACTTGACTCAACTATAGTCATTCGATGGACGTTGTGCCACAAACTAACTATAATCAAAGCGGAGCTTTCATATTGAAGATCGACAATATTCTTAGGACAAGAGAATAGTGTAGTTTTGTCACATCAATATTTTATATTTGACCTTAGTTATATTAACTAATAGAAAACTATTAAATGAGTCAATCCATAGTTATAAACCATGTTTTATAGACCATACTTTTTTTAAAAACCACTTTCTTGTATAAAATATTTTCACAAATATTTACTCACAAAATATCCTATCTTTACTTTAGATTATAGTAAATATCTTTTACTAATTTTAACTTCTAACCCAATATTATCAACAAATTCCTTATAGTCAATATGACGACTTCTCTAAACCTTCGGTACCCGATATATATGTATAATGTGCTGTGGAGATACCCAACCGATGTAGGACGATAGCAAAGAGTGAAAAATAGAGAATATCCAAACACAGAACCTATAGAGCATCTCACATTGCACAGACAAAATATAATACAATGATATAGATGTAAAATAGGTGAGATAGTGATATAATCAAATAAAACATAAATGATAATATCAAAGTGAATCAGGTTCACAAACTATACGAAAACTGAAATAAAGAGTTTATATATCCCAAATTTCAAAAATAAACTCTATAACGATCTCTCAAAATACAAGTAGTAAAATAGCCCCACACTACTATATAATGGAATATAAGTGATAGGAAGCTCCAAAGTATAGATATATGAAAGCATAGCATCCTACTCATACTCCATACAGCTTCATGTGGTATCTAGACCTATTTTATGTAATTTACTCAATCAAGAGTACTCGAGATAATATGAAGCAAAACATAAAACCTCGAGTCAGACAATAGTCGGGTGTGAGCGATACATCATCTCAAAATACTATAAAAACCATATATAGTAAATAAGGCATATAATATGAATAGACATACCTGACATGTCCTTGCATCCAAAGAGTTAACATATAAATAGAATATATGTTAAACTACCATCACAAGAGAAAAATATAGAGTATAAGGGTATCACACAACATCTCAAGCACACAACAAACATTGCATCCATTAAATGGCCTCGTATCTTTTACTCAAGTGCTTCAAATGTATGATAACTCTTACAGGTGCCCAACAATGAGCATTACAACCACAGAGATATCCATCGATCACTTAGCACACTTACCAACAACAGAACTTCCTCATAGGTGCTCAACTCATGCCGACGCAGATGGCTAACGATGGGACACATGCAGACGTCTAAACCCATGGACACACAGACTACCCTAGGTTCATGTAGTTTAACCTATCTGTAATACCACATGATTTGTATGATAATTAATTCAAAATAAATTAATTAATAACTAGTAAACCAAAAAAATAGAATTTCTACAAACGTTAGAATTGACTACAAAACTAGCACCATTGGGTTCGTGGCGATTTTCTGATCAATTTTTATATATAAAGTTTTCTGGTTAAAGTTCAAACCAAAAAGGTATCGACATTTGAAGTTTTGGAGGTAGAAATAATTATATATGTAATGAGGAAACAAATAAAAGTTAACTAACACTAAATACAAACGGTTAAATTTAATGGTAGCTTAGACGTTAAGTAATGTTTAATAGGAAAAAAATTACAAGAATCGATTAGACAATGTATAAAACCAAACAAATCAAAAAAGCAGATCAATTTAGCATAAACCAATAGAAATGGTCGACCCAAGATGTTCCACAATTGATCGGTAATGGTCGACCTAAGGGCTTGGGCGGTCGACCGTTACCAATGTTGAATCGACAGTAAGCAAAGAACTAAACAACACGGATTTAAAATAGTTTAATCGAATGGCTTTCATTAATTTGAACCCATATTAATATTGATTTAGACTCCTACTTACAAACTCATATTTTTTGATGGACACGGAAGCTCTACCACTTTCTCTTCTCCACCAATTTCTTAATTCTTAAATTAGATCTAGCTATACATGCACATACCACTGGAGAATTGTATAAGATGATAGAGAAGAGGGATATCATCGAATTAAAGATTTAAAAAAGAGAACATCGAGACGAAATCAGAATGAATTGAAATTTGGCAAGAGCACATAGAAAAGGCAAAAGGACTTGAAAAAGTTTCAAAATGATTAGGCAAAGCACCTAAATTCATCCCGAATTAAGGACCTTAATTCGGTACCGAATGTAGATGCTAAGCCTTGGCATATTCACATTTGGCACAAGTTATCCCCTAGTCCTCCTATGCATATTCATGAAGTTTCGTCGATTACCAAGTGCCTATCATCAAGAATGAATACATGACGGTCCAAACGGTAGGATAATCTAAGTCATTGAATAACGATGATCAAAACTCATCAACAATTTACCAAATTGCATTGAAGACATCTAAATGAAGCAAGGAACTTGACCCAAAAGGACTTAGCCATGATATAGCTAAGGATTAGATTTGATACCCAATTAATGACCTTAATCCAACATAGAATTTAGCCCTTAACTCGGGTAGTCACAATATTTCTTGTGTTGTCTTGGACTGGTTTCTGGACTTCATTGATATTGGGCCTCTGACTTTATGCTGCCCAATTCCTCTTTGAATACCAAGCTACTAGCTACCAAAAAAGAATCTTCTCACTGTTGAATCTCCATTGACACTGTTGGACTTGGAGCTTCATTAACACCTTCTTTACTCCTCGTCTCTTCTAAACTTATTCAAACTTTATTGTAACTTAGATCTAGGAAAAAACTTGTTGTAATCCAAAGAGATAACAACTAACAACCAATAATAAATAGATTAAAGTGGACATAGTCTGGAGATTATGTCGAACTACTATAAAAATTTATATGTGTTCTTAGCTATTTTCTACAATTTATTTTACTTTTACCTGAACTGGAGCTTTTAACTGATTTCTAGGTGTTGACCCTTTTTTGGTTTGGTGCTTTCACTGGGAATTGAGAGCTAGAAGCTTGAATCTGAGATTTGAAGCAGATGAAGAGGCCTGAAACTAGATCTAAAATCGGAGCAAATCAACCGGAGCCTGGGGGCAACCAAACTATCTACATGACTAGGAAGAGATGGAGAAAATAATAAAGGAGATGCAGGATGGATGAATGACTAAACAACAGGAACTACATATGGACTTTTACAAAGGATTGGACAACAATGAACACCCGAGCAGCTAGAATTCAGAGGAACAAAAATCAATGTAGGAGCATCATAGATAGAGAAAAGCAAACTGAAACAATGCCCCTAAGACTTAGCGGCATGATTGATTTGTATCTAGGATGAGATTTAATGCCTGGAATGGGCAATGTTCGAGCTAGAGTTGCAAACCGGAATAAGAATGCATGACAGCGGGAGTAAGAACCAGAAGTCCACCATTGGGACATCGGGTAGAATGAAGTTATGGATCAGAGACATCCATTAGAAGACAACCCCATGTCGTGATGGATTGGGGTCATGTTTCATTCCTTTACCCTAAATTTAAATAAATGATGCAATATAACCTCTGTCCGCTTACACGTGTAAGGAATCTTGATCGATCCCTAGGCATTCTCTAAGTCGGATGACTGGATGACTATTTAGGACAATAATAACCCCATACCATTTAAATGTGCACAGAACCTAGATTTCTCTTTAGTCGTGCTCAATGTTAGGGATGACTACTTAGGATTATGGTAACGTCGGACAGCTTACACAAGTACGGGATTTGGATTGGACCCCAGGCATGCTCTGAGTCGGATATCCGGGATGACTATTTATTATTTCTACTTATTTTTTAGTTTGAATTTGAATTTTGAAAAATCCACAGGAACACGGCGACTGATATTTATTGTTTTATGTCTCATCCGAAGAAACGGGACTGGAGTGCAGGGTGCAAGTCCCCTTGTTAGAGAACAAGCGGACTTGCTTGTATGGATTTGGATCGCTTTAGGGCTTCCATCTAGAGAGATTGAGATAGAGTGCATGGTGCAAGTCCCCGTGTTGGAGAGCAAGCTGATGAGCTTGTATGGATTTGGATCGTCTTAGAGCTACTATCCTAAGAGATGGGGTTGGAGTGTAAGGAATGAGCCATCTCACCAGAGAGTGAAAGGACGGGATTCTTTGGTCGCCATAAAGCTACTGCTTCGAGAGGCAGGCCGGAGTGCAAGTAGTAAGTCCCATTACTAGAAAGTGAGCATACAGGCTTGCTTGGTCATTGAGTCCCTTTGCCGAATAGAGAATAGACTCAACAAGGATCTAGAGAAATCGAAACACTAGATTGGAACACTAAATGATCCGAAGAGATCATCTCCCTTAAATTAAACATTAAAATATTTAGAGAGATTGTTCTCTTAACTTAAATGATCTGAAGAGATTACACGTTAAATTAAATGGAGAATGATCCGATAAGATCAAAGCCTATAATGGAAGCGAACTTAATAAAAGGATTTGAACACCTTGTAATTAGAATAAAGCTAATAAATTCTAGATGAACACGGGACGAAATCAGATATGTCATGTAATAAAAGATATGTAATAAGTCTAAATGAAATCGGAATGATTGTGATGAATAGATTACAATTGGACTTAGAAGATTCGAATGAGGAAAAAATAACTGGAAAACTTGAGGCACACCTAAAAGGACTAGAGAATTGAGCTCAAAAAATTTGGTTGAAAAATTGGCTATGTCCCTAATCCACCCTTGAATTAAGGCCTTAGATCAACCCCCTGAATTAAGGCCTAGATCGACTCTGAATCAAGGCCTTTGGTCAGAATGGCTTGAAACTCGACATGCATACTTAGGAAAACACAATGAAAGATTTAAAAAAGATTTGGAGTGGTTTGGCTCCACCAATTAAATTCATTATCGAATTAAGGATCATAATTCATCTCAATTAAGGAGAACATCGAGACGGAATCAGTTAGACTTGAAATTTGGCAAGAGCACTTAAAAAAGGCAATGAAGGACTTGGGAAAGTTTCAAGCACCTAAATTCATCCCCAAATTATGGACATAATTCAATACCGAATATATGTGCTAAGCCTTGGCACATTCATACTTGGAACAAGTGATCCCCTAGTCCTACTATGTATATTCATGAAGTTTCATAGATTTCCAAAGAGGCTATCATCAAGAATGAAGACATGACAGTCCAAACTGCAGGATAATCTAAGTCATGGAAGAACGATGATCAAAACTCATCAACAATCTACCAAATTGCATGGAAGGTATCTAAATGAAGCAAGGAACGTAACCCAAAAGGACTTGGCCATGACTTGGCCAAAAGGACTTTTATCTAAACTAGAGCTTTCATCTGATTTCTGTAGATAAAAAGAATCAAAGAATCCAAAATCTGAAAACTTTGAATTCAACAAAATTTTAAATCGAGAAGTTAACAAATGAGAACCTTTTTTCAACTTTTCGAGTAATTAAAAATTATCCACCATGTTGTATTTAAAATGTTTCACCACTTCTTTCTAAACTTTTTACATGTGGCGGTATATTTTCAAAGTTGCCAAAAATCACTTTCTATCAAAAATACATAATATTTTCTCTTACTAATCTTTTAAAAAGCTCTTTCAAAAATTTCAAGGAGTTTTCAAAATCTTTTTTCCATTTCCTTTCTAAAGGGGCAGTGTATAAAAATTGACTTTAATTGTACTCCCCTTTGAACTCCTTAATCACCTAATCTATTTATCTTCTTATGGTGATTAATGTTCAACTTCTTACTGAAGCTTGTTTCACTATTGTATTCCTTACTTTCATATGAATACTATGCCTTTTAATATCGCACTATTACCTAGAATTCTTACTAGTATTCTCATAAATGTCACTTTATCCTTATTAAATGGTTATTGCCTTAACGGATGATTCTACATTTATTTGCTTATCCAATTTCACCTATTTAACTTCTTCCTTATCTTCCCATAATTACTTTAGTGGTCTCGTTAATTTATTTAATGTCTTGTAACTCCTCTCTTATAGCCCATTTATTACCTATTAAATTTTGAAGAATCTACCTTTCATTCTATGATTTCTATCCCTATTACCTTAACACTTGTAAGGGTCTACAATGATAAGGAAGTCTAGGTCCAACATAGAATTATAAATTTAACTTTATTTATTTCTCCAACTCATAGTTTCTTCGCCCACCCTTTTGGAATAGGTAGCAACTATTTCTATAGTCGAAATTTATAGAGTTAAACGTAAATTCAAAGTAAATACATATATATAGTATGAATTTTAGAAAAACCTTTTGAAAAATAACAAGTACGCCACTCATACGTATAATTTTTTCACGTTGATCGGGTAGCCTAAACTTTGATGCCAAATGTAACCATCCACCTTGGAATAGGCCTAAATTTGGACCCAAAAGAGATCCAACGAAACTTAGATCCATTCTAAGGTTAGCTGTTGGTTGGAAAAAGAGATAACAATATAGAGCAATAACTATTCTTTTAGAACTCACAGCGGATGGAATCAAATATAATATCAAATTGTACCTATTTATTTCAAAATCATTAAACTATCATAATACAAAATATCATAAAATCCATTACATCATTTGTCTAAATACATAGGTACAATATAAAAACATCATAAAGAATAATAGCTTCCACAAGCTAAGCTACTCCACCTTCAAGGATCGTCAACACCGTCGCTCTGTCCTTAACCTGTGTTGTAATGAGAAAGGAGTCAAAACAACAAATGTCTGGTGAATAAAAACCTCTAGTCTTAGGTTTCCAATATGTGGGCAGTATACTTCAAAATAAGAATATGTCTACGTACTTAAAAATATTTAGTACTTCTTATAAGGAAAGGAGGCAGGTCCTTAATCAACCACTTAATACTTTCCATTCCTAAAGCAGGTTTTTAAAATCCCACGACCCAAATCCCACGTCATAAATAGCTAATAATGCAAGAGATAGTACACAAGCCATTTAATACCTTTTATTGGAAAATAGGAAGACTCTAGTCATTTAAGACCTCAATTAAGGCAGGCCCCATCATTTAATACATATTTCCAAGGCGGACCCCTCAATGATAACTATTTGGTTGACATCATATGGAATCTCTCAAGCCACTTGATACTTCTTCATGGAAAGGCAGACCCTCAATCAGCCACTTAATACTTTATCCTGAAGTGGACCCCTGTTGAGATACCACCTATCATGCCAAATAACTAGCCCATTTGCCATATAATACTTAGTTTGGGGAAAAGAGGCGGGTTCTCAAACAACTACTTAATACCTCAAGACCCCGACATAGGCCCTTCGTATTATGGCCCAAACTCATAATGACGTATCACATTAGTCCGACCATTCATAGGAACTGGTAGTCGGTTTTTGGGCAGGTTTACCCTACAGAATTTACGACAACCTCACATCATCAAAAATATTTATCATAGAGGATATCTCACATAAATAGGAGGTGTACACAACTGCTGGTAGCCTCAAAGTGATGGGGAGACTTCTGTCGTGTAACTCTATTGACCTCATATCCCTATGACTTAGCCATAAATTAAATACTCTTTATATATACAATACTCATGTCACCGTTTCATAATTATGACCTATAAGGAATCTTCCTTATCACTCCTTAAATAATAATTACCCTCCTAATGGGTAATTTAATGATAATTAATGCATAATTAACTATGTAATATATGCCATAATTATACGTTAATTATTATAATAGAAATAAATATATATACCTGTGCCTAATAAATTCTAAGCGTGCGATTAATAAGCCCTAAATTAGCATTAAATGTCAGTTCTTTAACCAAAAGACTAATACAAGTCCTTTTCCCTCGTATTCCCAAAATTTCAATACCAATAACAAGGGATTCTAATGTCCAAACAAGGATTAAATATTAATATCCAAAATTGCAATAATTAGGCTTGTAAATTGTGACGACTCATATTTCGAAAAGTTTAAATCGACAATAATCCACACATGTCAAATTTAAACAATTCGGAACAAAGATAATCAATGGGGTTAATTAAGAAAAATAAGAAAAGAAGAAGAAAACAAACAAAGAATATCGTAGTGGAATGACAAAATATATAATAATAAGATAAATAGTTCATGAAGCTGTTTATATTATACATTTGATTATAATCTATACAACATTTATCAGAGTTACATAAACAACAGAACAAGATATAATCCAGTAGAACAATATGATGCAAGATAGTAATATAATATACCAAATCTTCGTCCTTGTCCTCTAGAGAATGATCTTCAATGCACTGAAATACTCAGGGCTAACCCGAGTGTAATAAAAGGACAAAACATTCGAGTCAAGACTAAAATATCCTTATGTGAGTCAAATCGATATCACATAAGATAAGTGTAATTGCGTCAAAGATGTTTTTAGGATTTCACATCTCCTATCTAGTGTATAACATGCATGCAATAAATCAACAGATGTTGCGGAATTTTCCATCTCCTAAGGATCCATCAAAATATTATATAGTAGCATGCACTATATATATAATGGCTAATTAATAAAATAAATGTTTTTCTTAGCGTTAAGGCTTTACATCGATCCTCCTTAATACGTTTTTAAGCATTGTCATATAGTTTGCATATAAAGCCACAGTAGCACGTCGGGGAATAAGGATACGCCGTGACACGACAACACTAAACGGAAATCGTAAGGGTTTCGTATAGGGATAAGTATGACAAGGCACATGAAACAATGCCAGAGGTAGGATACTACTAGTTCGGATCGCAGGGCTGGTGATAACGCATTGTAGCCACGACCGCCCACCACGTCCATCCATCCCATACGAGCCAAAGGGAGGTAATCCCAAATCAGGAAACCAACAAAAAGAGGAATAATATGGACCGAGTCCAAGAAAATGGAAGAATGGATTTCCGCTAAGGGTAGATAGACCGCTTGGCCATGTCAAACCGTCCGGTTTTAGTCATTTCGAATTGGAACAAGTGTCGGGGTCTATCCATCATCGTTATCTTTCTTCAAATCCAGCAAACGACGCCAAATAAAACCACTTCATTCCGAAGTCTCCTCCACGTACACAGTTGTTAAAGTGGTTCCAATATTGACAGAGAGTATGCCAATAAGAGGCCCCGGTCTCTTTAACAACCAAACATCGTTTTACACACCGGTTAGTACTTTTATATTCCGAAAATGATTCATACTTGATATTAAAATTTCATTTTTTCTTCAAAATCAAATTCATTTCAAAATTATCATATTCATTAAAAATCATATTCAGCTCGATATGTCATTTTCCCTTGAAAGTATCATTTCACTCCAATATCTCGGTTTCCCTTTCAAAAGTCGTTTCGAATTCAATTTAGGTTATAGCTTTATTTTAACCAGATTCATATTTAAATCAACGATTTAAATATAAATAATTCCCAGTCTGACCAGTTTGAATTTTTAGAAAATAGTTTGAATTTTTTAAATAGTTTAAAAAAGGTTAAACTAGTTGATATAAAATAGTTTAATAAAACAGTTTATGTATTAAAAATGGTTTATATAGGAAATAGTTTAGAAAATTGAAATAATTTGAAATTTAAAAAGATAGGTTTTAACAGTTTATATTAAAATAATTTATTTGAAAATAGTTTTAAAGTCAAACTTGTTCAATTCCAAATCTTTCAACTTCAATTCAGTTCAAACTGACTCCATTTCGATCTCAATTCGAATTAACTTCGATTTCAATTTCAATTCAAACCAATTTTGAATTTGATTTTCGTATTAATTCAATTTGATTTCAAACTAATTAATTCCAGTTTCAAATTAATCAATTTCAACTCCAATTTTAATTAATTTCAATTCAATTCACACATTTAAACAATTTAATTTATACCAATTCCAAGTTCAATTTCAAAATATCGATTTAACTCATTTAAATCAAATTAAACTTCAATGTTCGAATTTACATTCGAATCTTTAGAATAATTCAATTCTGAGCTCAAATTTGAAATATCAATTTAAATTACCTTTACTTAAATAACTTCGAAGTTCAAGAAAAATTCAAATCTTTTTAAACAACTTGATAATTCAAATCATATTTCCATCATGACTTCAAATTCCACTTAAATTATTTAAACAATTTCTTTTAACCAAATTTAATCCGAACATTTCAAACTCGAACTATTAATTAATTTAAACCTCAAAAATTCGATATTCATTTCTTTAAATCAACATTACTTAAATAATTTCAAAACCAAGCATTTTAAAATTATTTAATTTAACCAATCTAGTGTCCGTATATAATTTTCTATCATTTGGCCAAGTGATCAATTATTTCAATATAATTCTAGGGACGGATATATATTAATTCAATCCAAACAAATGACATATGTATATATCATTTAAACCTATTTCTTAATTTATTTAAAATAATTCAATTTATTATTTAATATACTGTAAACAATTTGTAGGGTGATAACAGGATATATATAAAAATAAATAAACATTCAATATCCAAATATTAACCAATTGGCATCCATCAAAATCAATCATCCAACTGCCAATAAATCATGATAGTTAACTAATTATTAATAATCGAGAATTTCCACAAGCAATTTAATTCAAATTCCAAATTTTAACTACTGATTTAAATTTCTACCAGTTCAAATTATGTCAGTTTAAATGTCGATTAAACTACCAAAGAACAATCAATAAAATTAAATTACTTCATGGTTTAAATTTAACTAACATAAAAATATTTAGTTCGTCGTGAGCGTTTAAAACACTCACATTTTATTTGAAACTGAAAATTTTCCAGCTTCAAATTAATTCCAAATCGACCCCATATCATGGACGACGTCGATCCGGCCGTATCGTGACTCATTTCACTTGAAACGGACCTCGTATGCAAAAATTAAGAGTATTAACATCGAGATAATTTAAATTTAAATTAATATAAATAAAATAATTAACAAAATAAGTAACAACCGTTACCCCCTATCATTCCTCTCGTACGCACGCTCCAGCTCAAGAAACCCAAAACGCGCGAACGATCGTGCTTCAGGCAACTCGAACCCCTCATCGCGACTCCGCAACCCATCCGCGACAAACATCATTTCGCGCGCCAGAGATGATGGCAGCCACTCTTGCTTTCTCCACTGTCACCGCCGCCCATGTTCGCCGATCGAAGCATGAAACGCTAGAACGTGCCCCCAATCGCCTCTCGCACGCACTCAGTCACGCCTTCACCGTCGACGGACTCACCTCAAGGCCGTGACCAATCCTTCCATCGTGCATGATTCATTTGATTTTTTTCTTCTCTTAGTTCAATTGGCTAAGTTTGAAATGAAGGAGGGGATGGATGAGGTGCGGTGAGAAACAAAATGGTGACTAAATTTTGAAAATCAAAGAAAAAGGGGTTTACGGGAGACAAAAGGTAGGCGGAAATGTACGAATGGTTAAGAGGAAGAAAATATATATATATTATAGTTGGTAAATATCTCGCCCGATTGACCCGCTCAAACTCCAAATGTATAACGACGAGTTTTCTAGTGGATTAGAAAATCGCTAAAAAATTGAAATTAAAAATTAATCCCAAGCGCACGTCATACAATTTTAATACGGGTAAATCTGCAGGGAATGTTTTAGATTTTAAAAACAATTCAATCAAATTAGACCAAAGTGAGAGGAAATTGTTAACTACAAGCAAAATGAAGCTAAAACAATAAATAAAATGAGATTTAAACTATTAGATTAGAGAACAATTTAGAGGCAAATCCACTCCCATATTTTTGTAAATCAACAAAAAATAATTTGTGATCTCTAGTTATGATATTAAGTGAAATAATCGTTGCATTGATCATAAGTATGGTTTTTTATGTTATTAATTAACATAAGTTAAACCATCAAACTATAATACAACAATTATATCACTTATAAATTTTCATGAAAATGAAGCGAAAGCAAAAGCTATTCTAAGTATGATCTATTTACCATGTAGTTAGGAAGAGAGATCATCAAATTTTGTTTTTTAGTTTCTTTTCAAAATCAAAAATCAATTAGCAAATGATGATGAATAAGAATAGCTCATTTACAAAAGCAACATAAGCTATCAAACCCACTTGTATAAACTTATATCAAAATTCACTCTCATGAAGCACAGACCAAAAGAGTTCATAAATCATTAAAATATTGAAATTACATAAAGTTAGAGAGCTTCATTACCCCTAAATTGAAGGGGTTTAGCTACTCATTTGTGTTATCAAATCAACACTTGTAAATTTCAACATTAAAAAGCAAAGAAATGGAAACTAAGCATAGGAAGAAAAAGAGATTAACTACTAACTACTTGCATAAGAAAACAAAGCTACACTATTTATATTAACGTAAATTTAATCTACTAACAAATAAAAGAGAAGAGCATAGAAATACGAACAAGCATAAAAGTAAAAAAAAACAAGTAGAAAAGAGAAGATAAAGAGGCAAGGAAGCCATTTTTATTTCATGAAACGTAGAGCATACTACTTTTATTTTGATTTCCTAACAAATTTAAGAGTGCAGAAGATATTTACATGAACATAAGAGGGTTATCTATACACGCATAAAACCCTAATTCAATTTTTAGGGAGCTTTCCAAAATGCCCTTTAGGAAGTGTGGTCATTAAGTAACCATTAGCCACTAATTAATTCATCATTAAAAGTGCATGAAGTTTTAACCTCCACTTAGTTGTCCATTAGCTTCTAATTGTAGATCTAGGTGAGTGGGTGGGGTTCTCCATGATCATGAGCTTGAATTATTTTCCTCTTCTTTCCTTTGTATTCATTTGTGCATGCATGTATCTTCATAAAAGCCTCTTCCATATGCCTTCAAATTCTTATAAAAATCATCAAAGAATATCCAAGTAAAAATTCTCAAATTGACACATGCACAAAAATGACTATTTTGCCTCTGTATGTAGATGAGTATATGATGATTTGAAAATGGTTGAATTTTCGCTTTAAAAATGTTAAAATGCCCAAATATTACATTTATTTGAATAAAAATAGATAAAATATGGATGTAAATATATGGACATTTACGTGCACATCAATTACCTTCACACTTATCTTTTTATTCATCCTCAAATAAAGGAAAACTAAGATAAATCCGTTTTTGTAGGGAGCACGATTGCATTAAGCGTTTGTATAACGACCCTAACTCGACCTTTGAAAATCGGCACCGAATACGACACTCGTATTCAAATGCCGCAGATCCAAACGTCGAACCTGGTTCGCCGGAGCTTATAACACATTAAGTAAATAACACAACGGAAGAAATAAATAGTACATTTGATATACAACATTTTATACAATAACTGATACAATATGAATGGTACAGTGAACATCAATATACATCAGAGTAATGATACAAGATAATAGCAGCGGAAATAAAAGATGACACTAGCAGCGGAATAAAATCTCCAGTATAGTCTTCAAGAAAGAACTCCAATATCAGTAATCTCCATCTCCAAGGCACCAATCCAGAATAGCTCGAACTCCCAAATCAAGATGAAGAGAAGCAACTCAATCCAAATGCGATTGCCAAATCCTAAGGCTGAAAGCTATCGAATCTATACCTACTATAGATTTCCTGAAAATCCCAACTCTAGACTGCCCGTGCGGGAAAATAATGGGCACCCAGAGTTTAGGAAAGGAACAATAAACTCCAGGTCAGTCATGGGACTGGTATGAGCAAACAAAAACATTTGGTCTTTAAAAACAAGCAACAAGGAATTTAAAATAAATCCGTAATGCTTTTTGGAAAATGAAACTACCATAAGGCCTCCCGCCACACACACGATGCAAACGCAGAATTGGAGGAGATTTCTCCTTATGATAGTCAAATATGCTTGATACGAGAAAATTCTTTGATATTATTACTAGTGCATAGTACAGAAAACAATTTCGAAAGTATAATATAAATCCTAGCCAACATACGACCAGTATCGTATGCCTACTATAGCTACCATCCAAACAGTGGGGCGCCACCATAAGTGAATGGCAGGTAATACAACTAAAACCGTACAAGGCACGTATTGGATGAATGGATTTCCAACAAATGGTCAGGCTAAGGAACTTCCTACTTCCACATGGGATCGCCTCTGGCGGGACGTCCCGAGAACTAACGTTACGGTTAGATCTCTGCCAACACAAGGCCGGGTTACCTCCGTAACTAGGTAACTACTACACGAATATGCCATCCCCCGGTCCTTTGGGACCTTTATCCGAGCGCGCGCAACAACAACCACAAAGTATCACAAAGTAATAGATCTGCAGTATCCACATGAGCAAGTATCTGGGCTCCATACCATGATACCACCCTTTTCCAGAAGGGAATGACACACCCTAAAGGGCGCGACCCTCATAACCTTGCCGCATCTTCCTGTTTCGACCATTTTCGAGGTGTGAGGTCCTGATGCAGTCTCGTCCACTAAGCTACGCTTTATACAAAAGCCATGCTTTGATCACAAATGATCAAAAATGATCATCATCACACAGCAGCACTCAGCATGTCACATTACCAAATTGGGAATACATCACTGATAAATATCAACTACATAACCTCTGAGCTCGTACGTCTCAGAGAAGGGTGTTAAGCTAAGAGAATAAATTCTCCGCCACCAAGCAGAAATGTATTTGATAGAGATCAGTTAACATCTCAAAGTGTAATGTCGGACATACAACCATACAAGTCTGTTCCGGGTTCGAACAGAACCGAAGGCACTTCCGAAGAAGCCCTTGCAAATCCGGGTATCCACAATCCCGATCGGACTTCCCATCACTTAGGGAATCTCTATACCGTAGCTACTCGGTGCAGAGACAATCAATAGTTATCCTATCGTTCTCACAAATACCCGGTCTTCACCACCGGTCTTCAATTGCAATCCATAACGTCGTATCACTATTCGCAATGGGTTATATGACACAAGGTCCTCTCCCGGCTAAACCGAATAGTAAGCGCCATATTTAAAAACATATGGATATGGGATTTCGGTTAAGTCACAACTTAAAAATCCAAAGCTTTTCTTTCAAATGGTTAAACAAATTACCATTTTTAAATCTTTACACAAAAAGCTTTTATTTCACAAAGTTTCACCCAATTTCACAAATATCTATCCATAGATTTCAAAAACAATTCCCATTCAATTTGGATTAACCAAATTAAATCCTTAAAATTAAAGATTTATAGCTTTCAAACCCATTTCCAAAGATTTATCTATAACTTGGAAAACAATTTTCCTTTTAGACTTGAAAATCCTTTTAACACAACTTGGAAGTCCATTTCTTATGGGAAAGCAAATCTAATTTATACAAGTTGAAATCTTGAGTTGAATTTAAATTCCAAAACGTCACCTTTAAAATGGTTTAAAACCCATATAACCCATTTGTAAGTTGAATAACTTTTTAAACCCTAGTTCTCAAATTATAGGATTCAATTTCAAGTATTGAATTCAAATTTATATCAATTCATTTAAATTCCAAGATTCAATCAGGTTATTTAAAATAACTTTTATTTTTGAAAACTCATTTTCAAAAGCTTCAATTCCAATTCCAAAGCTAATTTGGATTCAAAAATCAAATTTTAAAACAATTTCAAATCTGTGACTTAACCCATTTTCACGTGCAATCCATATTTGTGTGTGCATAAGTGTGGTCCAGGGTTCAACACAATAGTGCACAACATCATCATCACAGATTCAACCATATCGATAAGCGGTATAACCCATAACGCTTATCTATATTCACAGATTCATAGATAAAGTAAATTATCAATCACAAAGATTCATCATTATCATTCGATGTGGGTTTCGGATAACCAACAGGAATCCGACTCCCTGTCGCATCGAAATTAAAATGTCGTTCTACAGGTCAAGGGTTTGCATATCAATATATACATCACCGATATAATAGATCGGCACAAAGCATCACATAGAATCACATCACATATCAAATATATCAATCCATCACATAGCATTCAACAACAATCAAACACCTTTAATTAAGGTGAATAAATCGTGTGGTTATAGATTTATTACTCACATAATTACCTTCATTAGTGATCTTAAATCAATGATTTATTATCATTAATTACATTTGATTAAGTCTTAACCACTTTCATTAATCATTTCTTTAATTAATTACCTTAATTAATTAACCCTTAATTGTAATTAATTAAACCTTAATTACTTTTATTAATCAACCTCTAATTAATTACATTAATTAATAAATCCTTAATTATCTATTAATTAATCTCTAATTATCTAATAAATCAAGTGTTAACTATCACTTACTTAATCCTTAACAACTTGATTAATTAATCCTTAATCATTGATTAAAATCTAATTAATAATTCTTAATTACAGATTAATTAACCTAAATTAATTAATCTCAATCATTAATTAATTTAAAAACTCTTAATTATTTAATTAATCATCCATATTATTGATTTATTAAATAATTAATTATCCAACTTAATAATTTCATGAACCCAAATGATTTATCTTTAAGATAACATTTCTTACTTGATTAAGCATTTAAAATCAATTTGTTTTTAAATTTACTTTAAGTTCCATTTAAACTCATCTTAAATTTAAGATACAAATTTAACTTAAACAAGGGTTTTAAGACAATTCAAAACCTCTTATCTCATATGTCAAAAGAATAACCATTTTATAAAATAAGTCTAAAAGAATATAAAGTTCAAATCAGTTTAAACCTGCACTTTAAACATTCTAAGTTATTTAAAAATAAATTCAAATTCAAAAATTTCCTTAATTTCAAAACTGAAATACAGATTGAATCTTTTATTCCAGATTTAAACTTAAAACTTTAAAGCTTTACTTACATTTTTCATCTTTATTTTAAAATTCAAATTATTCAACCATTTCTAAAATAGTTAAAAACAAATTAAATTCAGAAACTTATTTTATTTAAAAACTGAAATTCAAATCAAATTTTAGATTTTTAAATCTCAGATTCAAACTTATTTTAAAGCTTATATTTTATAATTTAAACTTCTAGTTTAAATTTAAAACCAATATACTTTTATACTTAAAAGTTTTTAAAACTAAATTTAAATTTCAAATTTCAAATTATTTCAAAAACCATGATTCAAACTATTGAATTTAGATTCAATTCAAGTTTAAACCCTAATTTAAATTCCAGTTTATATTCAAACTTTGCTTTTAATTTTAAAAACAGAAACAGGTTTCTGTTTTTTTTAAAAACCTGAAACAAAGTGATATGCCCGAGACCTTAATATTACTTCGAGTAAAATCATCACCCACTTCGAGTTTTGTGCCAGAACGACCCGAGTTATTACTGAATTCCCTCCGAGACCAATTTCGTGTAACTCACCTTTTCAACTGCTTCGAGCCATTACTGCAATTCTTCGAGCCATCCCCGAGAATACTTTATCTTCTTCCTCGAATAAACCACACCCCAAAAATACTGATACCCAGATATCACTGTGCATATGCACCACCACCTGAAGTAACGCCGAACATCGCCACACCTTCCGGCACATCACCTACGACCATCTCAACTCCATCAATTACCCACATCAACGATTCGAGCCAAAAACAATGATCGAGCTACTCGACTTGGCCTTGAACAAAACAGTTCATCAGAAACTCCCTTCAACCCATCGCCTCAGGTCACCGAAGACCTCGCAACTCCGTCCCTAGCCCCGCCACATCACCACGCTCCAATTCCCCACCTTGCGATCCAGTCCGGCCTACCCACGTTGACGCAGTTTCCCCAATTCCGACATCGCCCAAAGTAACACCTTGAACCCTAATTTGCCCACGCCAGGCAACTCCGGTCATCAGAATTTTTTTTGTACTTTTTGTTTCAAGTGACCCATCCCACCATCCTCCTCTAGGCCTAATCACGAGTCCCAACTCTCCACTGATCATCGGAATTCGACAAGAAACCAAATCCAGTTCAACTTCAAGTACCAATTGAAATACTGACTTACAAATTATGATATCAGTTTCAAAAATCAACATTTTCAAGCTCGAACTAGATTATAAAGTTAAAACGTGTAATTATGACAATTGATTTCCTGACTTAATATGATTATTCCCTGTAAAATTTTATTTTAAACCACTTACTCTATATTTTCACTTGGATTGATTCTTAAAAATGAAGTTGTACTCACATCAATATTTTTCATTCAGCAATCAAACCTAAAATTTGCTTGGGTTGAGGAAATTTAAAATTTTCTAATAGGTTTTTAAAATTGGAATGTATTCAGAGGAAAATTCTACTTATCTCCAGACAGGCATTACATATATGTACACACAAATTTACATTCCATCATACCATCTATCAGAGAAGAAAATCCATTCAAGCATTCATCTCAAATATTAAAACGTATAAATGGGTTCGAGTGTGTTGCTCACCTGAAGTTTGATGAAAACAGAGCCCAGACCCTATATTTTTCTACTGATGCTTTTTAAACTTGCATGTTTGCATTGCCTTCTGATTTTCTTTTTATAAAATAAACCTGCAGTTTATTACAACTTAACTAATTTTTTTTCTTCTCTCCCAGGCAATTGCCAGAGACACTTCACTAATCTTAACTTGAGTATGATTTCAATCTGAAATTTTTAAGATGAAACAACCAAGTTCTGTTTATATCTTAAGTTTAAACAGAGAGTAGCTCAAGAGTTTGGAATTTAAATTAAAACAGGAACCTGGAAACAATGGACAGGGGAACTCAGAGAAACAACACATGCAAACATATCACTACAAAATTCTCTTAAGTATCATCAAACTATAACAGATTCTAGTTTTTAAGTTTAAAAGTTCTATTCACATTTATATTTAGATATCATAAATTCCTGAGGTAAATTCTTAATATAAATTCTAGAGGTTATTTTTAAAAGTGATGTTGCACAATTTCAATCATCTTTGTTTTGTTAATCAAAATCAAATATTGATTATAGGATGAGATATTGAATTTCTTTTGATTTTGCAGCCCTGCTATACCCAACAGAGCTCCATATATATCCATATAAGATCATGCACACCACTCCCATATGTAAACACATACATCCAAAAATAATTCACTTCCATATAACACATGCAGATCAAAAAATTAAACCAAGATTCAGGACTTTTAAAATATAGTTTGCTCACCTGGGTATTTGTACCAGAGAAGAACAGAGAGGAAACAAGCCTGCATTTTTTCTTTCTTCTTTCTTTCTTTGATTGCTTTGCATTTCCCTTTTGATTTGTTCAAGTGCTTTGAAAACATTGAATTTGTTTGATTTGTTTCCTGAACTGGTTTACAAAGTTGTTCAAATCTTTGTTGTACTTAATTTATTATATACAAACAATTTTATTTACTTACAGGTTTGAAATATTGTTATACACAAGAAGCTTCCTTTTTTTTTTTCCTCTGCCACTTGAAATCCAGGAATGAATTTAATCTTTGAACCTAGTTTCTTCCTGCAACTGTTAAATAAGGTTGCTTTAAATGTTTGTTTTATTTACTGATTATCAACATAAAATTCAAATTTTTCTAAAAAAAAAATTTCACTTGCCTTTATTTATTTTCCAGAGAGCTTGCACTGCTCTGGCCAAAACTGTAGCATCCATTTTCTTTATTGCTTTACATTCAGGTTGATTTCCCACAATTTGGTTTCTAGATCTGATTTTTTTTTTCCAGTTTGAATTTGTTGAAACTTCCAGATTTTGACAAGAAGATGGAGTTTGCATTTTTGCTTTCCAGGTTTGAAAATGCTGATGCTTTTTGAAAACAGATTTGCTTCAAATTTGTTTTAGGCTTGAAAACTTGAAGACTGGAAAGCTTGGTACTTGATTTCTTAATTCTTCAGGTGGCTTTGAACTCAACTTGATTTTGTACTTTATATTTTTTTTCTAACTGAAAATAACTCGGTTTACACCTCTTCTTCCTATTTCGGGAGTTGAGATATGAGATTCTCAAATCTTTGGCTACTGATTTTTTTCAGTTTTTGCTAAGTTGTTTTATGATGGTGTATGGGAAAATGAAGAGTTTGTGTAATTTTTTAATCTTATTATTTTATTTTATTAGATATGGTGAATGCCATTTGTATAAAATCATTATAACTTTTAGATTTTGTTAACTCCTACACTCCATTCTCACATGTGCATGTTTGTATATGTTTTACTTTTAAAATTTTAAAGACAAAAGAATTTTTTTTCTTATAAACTTAATTTTTTTTAAATGCTACTTACTTTTTAAAAACATCTATTAAAAAAAAAATTCAATCTCAACTTGAAAGAAAAAAATTATGTATATGTACTTACATTAAATTTTTGTTCAACATGTTTATGCACTAATATATTTATACAATTTACATTCTTACATTTATTTATTTATTTATTTATTCTTGTACAACTTTTAAAAGTTTTTAATTTCTAATTTACTTTTTCTTTTACATTTTATTTTGAAATCTTATAAATCTCAAATTTCTATTTTGTAATTCATTTATATAAATATACATCTTATTTTTCCTAAATCCAATATTTATTTTTAAGCTACTTATCGTTAAATTTCTTATATAAATTTCTATTTATAATCAAAATTATTTATTTATTTATCCTAGAAAATTTTCTAATTAATTCACAATTAATTTTCAAAAATTAATTTAATTGCCAAATTAAACTTAATGAATTTCAGGAATGTTATAGTTTGTAACAAGTCGTTAAACCTCTGGGTGTCCCCAGTAGGGCTAGTGTTGTCTCGTGAGGGTTTTCAGCGGATACTACCCACAAAATCCGAATGCAAAGTGAAAATATTTATAAAATACAAGATTAATTTACAGTGGGATGAATGCATGTTTTTGAAAGTATTTACAAATAAAGGATTCACTTTCAAATTGAAACTAATAAGTTAAATATAAGTTCTAGTCATTATCAAAAAATTTAAGTCCTTTTACTTGTCAAAATTTTCAGTAAAAATTAAGTTGTCATAACAGATAGACTATAGTTTGGCTAGTTGTTTCGGTTGATAACACGATGTAATTATGAAATGGAACCTTAGTTGTAATGACCAGGTATTCCGTGCCATTCGCATCCACACATGTCGGAATTGAATTGCTCAAAATATCAGATTGTTAATTTATATTCGACAAAACTCAACATATACAGTAAATAAATCAATCACAGAATCACAGACACAGAGTAACATAATAATAAGCAGTGAAAACAAATGAATAATAGTTCATGAAGCTACTATATATATATATATATATATATATAATGGAGTTAAAACAAGATACAACAGAAGTCTCGAATACATGGTAGTCTCAATACATTAGTAAAATAATAAAAAATCTGAATATATCACTGGAGTCAACTGAATAACTGAAAGCTGAATAGATACAGATGGATCTCCAAGCGAAGCTCCAACTCCAAAGGTGAGTCTCAAATGTTGTGACACTCAGTCTGACTCGAGCATAAAACAAAACACAAGACACTCAAGTGAGGATTAACATTCTTATATCAATAAATCCAACTCAAGTGAAATATCAACCGAAATACAAGTAACTCAAAGGATGTTTGGGATAACCATCCTCTAAGGATCCATGGAACTATCTACTATGTAGAAATATATGCTATTATAATAACGTCTATAGTAAGATAAACTCATAAAATAGCATTAAGGCTTTACTCATATCCCTCTTAACACATTTTTATATATTCCCATAGTCTATACAGTACCGTAAAGCCTCCATAAACTGGAGGCTATCAGAGGGCACTCCATAAGTATGGTACAAAAAAAATTCGCAGTAGGCCCGATATGGTAGGTGACACGACACAACTAGGCAATGCTAGGGTAGCTATACCAATTACACTTCCGGGCTGTTGGTAACGCATAGCCGCAGCTACCGCCCAACTCATCCAACACTCCCATAAAAATCCGAGGGTGCATCAATCAATCTCAATGTAAAGAATGGTATCAAAGAAGTGTGTCCGATCAAAGGAGCCGCCTCACTTGGCCCGACAATTGCTCCTGTTTTAGCCACCTTAAGCTAACTCACGGGAGTCAGGTCCACGTATATACCTGAAATAGAATCATCGCCAACCATCCTACTTCATTCTGGAATATCCACCACATAGACGGTTGTTAAAGTGGATTTCGGTATTGGCAGAGAGTATGACAATAACTGATCCTGGTCTCTTTAACAACCAAATGTTGTTATAACACCACGGTTATTTTAATTCAAATAGTTTGTAATTCATATCAAAATATCATATCATTTCAAAACCATATCAATACGATATCATTATTCACTTAAATATATCCATTTTCAAAATTATAGCACTTTCAAAGTATCACACTTTCAAAATTATAAACTTAGCAATTATAACACTTTGGAAATCATAACACTTTGATATTATAACACTTTGGAAATCAGAAAAGTTTAGATATTAATAATAGTATATAGAATAAAATAGTTTATTTAATAAAATAGTTTGTATAATAAAACTATTAGTATATTGAAATAGTTATAAATAAAAATAGTTCATATTAAAAAAATTAGTATATTAAAATAATTTTATATAAAATAGTTTATATATTGAAATAATTTATAAAATAAAATATTTATATATATGTATATATATATTAAAATATTTTACATAATAAAAATAATTTCCTTAAAGTTCACAAATCGATTCAAATCAATTCGAATTCTAAAATTCAATTTAATTCCGCATTAATTCACAAATTTCAATTTAATTCAACATCTTAATAAACTAATTTGTTTCGGTTTTAAACATAGATTTGAACTACATTCAACCATTTCAATTTCAATGGTTTCAAAGCTTTAAATATTCAAATACTTACAAAAACTAAATTTGATAATTCCATTTATCTCAAATCCAACTTTTCTATTATTTAGTTTTGGAAATATTCACTTAATCAATACAATAGTATTAAATGATGTTTCAAGATACAAATTTACACAAAAACTAAATATATATTTAAATTAATTTAAATTTGAAAATATTCATTTGATCATCTTTAATCAAAATCAAGTTATAAAAAAATATCCTTAAAATATTAAATTTAATAAGTTTCAAATCAATCTTAGTTAAGTAAAATTCTTAAATAAATACAATTGCAAATCTATTTCAAATTTATCTTTCCAACCTCAATTTATTAAGATTATTATAAAAATCTACTTTTAAAGATATAAATTTAAATAAATACTTAAAACATATTATATACAAATTTAATTAATTAAAGCTTATTATTATATTTATTTTTATATTAAAGCATATTTTTTATATATTTTTAAAAGTAGTAAAATTATAAGTAAAATCTTAAAATTTATAATTTCAAAAACCAACTTATAAATTTAAATTTCCCAAACATAAGGTTATAAAAATCAAAAATTTAAACCTTTATAAAATAACACACAGATATAATATCTTAAAATCAATATTTATTAAAATCATATATTTCCTTTCAAAACCTTGGAAATCATTTGCAAAATATATATAGACCAATGGTGTCTGTATATAAATTTCTATCATATGGTCAAGTGATACAGATATTTATCAGTTCATTCCGCAATTTAATTATCTACGGGTATATCTCATTTTCACCGTAATCCCAAAATTCAATTAAATGGAATTCACTTTGATTTATCATTTCAACCCATAACGATTTTCTTTTATTCTACATGATCGTTCAGGTATGTATCATTTCAACCCATAGGGAATTCTATACTAACAGGGAACTTGCAGAGTGAGAATAGTGATGATAATAATATAACATATCAACAACAGGCATATATCATCAGTGATAAATTAAATATAAACAACATGGTATGATGTCATATCTCATAGGTGAACAGATACAGATAATGGCATACAATATATAGCAGTTAAATAATTAACAATTCAATTTAGCAACATATTTCAATTGTCGTTTTAAATGAAATCAAATTTAATAAATATAAGAATGTTAATCATGAGTGATTGCTCACCTTTCGAGGCTAGAGATGAACGAGAATGAGATGAGTTTCGAATCCAAGCAAAAATTCCAAAATATAGCACGATGAACACGAATTTGACGAAGAAAGCAGGCACGAAAGACTAGAATTGATGAAACAAAACATAAATTAAAATTTCTATAACATATCATATATATGCAATTATTAAAAAATTCATAAAATAACTTCAATAAATATTTAAACATATATTTATATAAAATTTGTTGCCAAAATAAATTTTAAATAAATACATCTCCTACCAAAACATATATATGAACTTCTTTAAACTTATTATTTAAAAACAAGATGGCTTACATTCATATAATACTTTAAGATCCACGTTTATTATAAAATAAATATTGAAATAAATTAACGTAAAATATATATATATATATGCCAAAATCATTATTTCTTAAACCTATCCAATAAAATCAATATATATATATATATATATATATATATCTTCCAAAATTTCAGTTGAATTTTTTAAACATAATATATTTTAATATATATACAGACCCTCAAAATATGCCTATGAGCTACCCAAATCTTATACACATGCGTAAAAAAATATACATGCCACTCAAAGTATGTACAGACCGTATATATTAAGATATATTAATGCAGATTTTTTGGTAACTATATATATACACATTCATCTTCTTCATTTAAACAAGGTAACTGATATCATATATAAATCTTACTTCACTATTCTATGTCAACAGCATCAAATGCAAAATCACTTATATATATATTTATGTATGTATAAACTTACTTAATTACAAACTCAGGTCATATATAAATTTTGTATACGAACAACATGCTATATATATGACTCACATAAATTTTGTAAACATATATATAAACCCTAAACAGATCATAGTATGTAAACTATTATATATATAGACACCATATATATATATATATTACTACTATATATATATTTATATTTAAACTGATATATAAACAAATCTATAACTCATATATAATATGTTAAAAAAATCTCAGAACAGGAAAGCATAGAACTATATAATATATAAAGTTATATATGCAACTTAACAGTGAGACTTGAAAATACAACCTATATTTGCTAACCCATACTCACATATATCATGCGGCATGATGGTAGGTGGAGGAGTTGGTGGCTCGGCTGGGCTGCGCGAGCTAGGTTGGGCAGAGTGAGTTCGGAGTTGGAGGCGGAGGGGAATTGCGCGACAGCTTTAGCATGGAGGTGGCATCCGTGTGGGTTTGTTTGCATGGAGAGGAGATCAGGGAATTTGACTCGGCATGAGAGAGAAAGCAGTGGGAAGGTCGGTGCTTTGGTGGTAGGCGGAAGGGGAAGGTTGTGATGAAGTTCGGTGGGAGGAAGGTGGATACGGCTGATATTTGGCTTTTGTGGGATGAAGTGGAGATGGAGGCTGGGGCAGACAAGTTCACGACGGAGGAGGAGGGAGTTGAGCTGAAGGGTGGTCATGCGAGCTCAGCAAAGAGGTAGAAGATGAGTGCTTGGCTTTGAAGCAAGAAGGAGGGGTGGCTTCGGGCAAACAAAAAGGAGAGCAAGAAAATGAAGGGGCTTGGTTTTGTGGAAGAAATACAAACTTTGCTTAAGCGTTAAAATATAAATTTTCAGAACGATGAAAATATGTTGGAATATTGAATGCCAGAGGTCATCAATTAAATTCAAAATAATAAAATCACAGACTGTTAGTATTACACGATTGGCAATTGAAAAGACAAAGGAAGCAAAAAGGTCCAATACGGAACCGATATGAAAATCGTTCCGTAAATTTTTGCCGTCTCCCGGACTTCAACACACAGAAATGAATATACTGCGGAGATCAGCACGACGAGATGATCAAAATGGTATACAGATATAGTGATACGATCATCCTATCAAAAGTCGATATTTGGTACCAAAAATGCTGCTAAAACGCCGAAAATAAGATAAAAGGAGCAATAGCAGTCCAAATTTGACGAAACGAAATATGACTTCTCACTCAGAAGATGATTTACAAATTTATTATATAAAAATATTCAGGTTTGAGAAATATTTTATTATCATTAATTGATTTAAATTTAAATAAAATTACACAAGAAAATAAAATTGCATATTTTTTTATGAAAATTAACCATTTGCTATGTTTATATAAACGTATTTCGAATATCAATTTTTTATTTCAAAATTCAATTATTTAAAATTTCATAAAATTCAATTAATTATGTTATTTAAAATCGTTAAAATATCTGGGTTGTCACATTAGTTGATTATCAAAGTTTGCCAAAGTGGTATTTTAATTTATTTTCAATAACTAGTTAAATCAAACAAGTCAAAATAGCGTTTGGATTTCAATTGCTTACTCTCTCTTATTTGAAAATTTTAACAATATTTACATATGCCTAACTCGTATAAACTGAAGCCAGATGTATCACACATGCATTGCCTTTCAGACTGATGTGAGGGAAATACAGAGCGTGGAGAGTGTACACACAAGTGCGAACACTTATCGACTGTAGGTGATATTAAAAATAATTTTTATATACATACACCTAACTCAGATAAATTGAGGCCAGATATACCGATCGTGCACTGCCTTTCGAGCTTACGTGAGAAGGGTACAGAGCATGGCGAGTGAGTTGTTTTTTAATATTTTTTGTGTTTCTTTTCTATTTTTTTTAGAAAGAGAGAGTTTTGCAAAATTTTCTTAGCACCATTTAACTTTGAAGATAAAAATGTTATATCCTTTACTTTAAATTTACCACTTTTTTAAACAAAGATTTTCAATTAGAATATACTTCATAATTAACATATGCGAACCTTCCTATATACTAGTTAAACCATTTTTATTTGTAATCAAACTTCATTTTTATTTTTGTTAAGACAAATAAATTTTCAAAAATATCATTTTATTAACCAAAACTTATACTTGTCCTTTAGTGTTCTTTCAAAAATAAATCAAAATGCTAAAAAGAAAATGTTTTTGAAATTAAAAATTTTGAGATTTTTTTAAGTTAAAAGAAGATGAAATTTCAAAAATGCCATGAAACTTAAAAGAAAATGAAAACGAGACCCTCCCTCCACACTTAATTTTGACTGTGTCCCTACAGTCAATGCACGATATAATGAGGTAACGGGAAAAAATATGTACAAATTTACAAAAGAGGGTTAAAATTCTTATTAGACGTAGCTTGGCTCATGAAGGATCACGAGCTCCTCCTCTTGGTTACTTGGCAATTCCAAGAAAGGTTTCAAACCATAACCGTTGACTTTGAAAATCGATCCATCCCTGGAGTTTTCTATTTCTACGGTACCATGTGGGAAAATAGTTCGTACCATAATGGTCCGGTCCATATCAATTTAAGTTTCCTAGGGAATAAATGAAGTCTCGAGTCATACAAATGAACTTTCTGGTTAGGCGTAAATATTTTTTCTTAGGATTGACTTTTCATGAAAAACTTTTGTTTTTTCTTTGTAAATTTCTTGTTTTCATACGCGTTGTTCCTAAGTTCTTCTAGTTCGTTGAGTTGTAGTTTTTGGTTTTCGCCAGCTTTCTCAAGATCAAAGTTTAAGTTCTTTATTGCCCACAACGCATGTAATGTCCCGCCTTTTCGCATGCTTTAAATCGACACACGTGCCAGTTCAAACCATACGGAAGGGCAGATTGTTATGGGGTAAATAAGAAAAACAAGAAAGAAATAAAACAAAATAGAATCTCACAGCGGAAGGATAAAATATAATAATCAAATATACAGTTCATGAAACTGTTTACAAAATATTTACTTTTACTTATACAATATATATGAGAGTTGCACATACCAACGAATAAAAATCGATGTAGCAGAATATAGTGTGTAGTGGAACAATATAATATAATAATAATAATGAAATCTTCGTCTTCGCCCTCCAGAAATAAAGTCTTCAAATCCTGAAACGCTCGGACTGACCCGAGCGAATTGAAAAAACAAAACACTCGAGTCAGAACTAAAAGATCTTATGTAAGTTAAATCAACAGGAATAAATATGAGTGCAATAACTCAAGAGATGCTCGGGATTTACATCTCCTAAGGATCCGTTAAACTACTTACTATGTAGTATATTTCCGCTATTATAATAGTGCCTAATTGTAAAATAAACTTACTTTTTTCATAGCATTAAGGGGTTGCCTATATAGCCCTTAACACGTAATAGTCGCAGCAGTCCATCCAATATCATGGTCCCTCCTGAACCGGAAGCCACCAGAAAATACCACACGGGCTACGGGAGAAATCCAAACTTGTACAAGGCGCGATAGGGTAGGTGACACGGCACAACTAGGTAATGCCAGGGTAGATATACCAATTACGCATCCGGGCTGGTGGTAACGCGTAGCAGTTACTACCGCCCACATCGGACAACACCCCCAAAATCAAAAATCAAAAGTGGCCACCGAATCAACCCAAAAGTCAAAGTATAATATCGAAGGAGTGCGTCCGATCAGAGGAATGGCCTCATTGGCCCGAGAATTGCTCATGTTTTAGCCACCTTATGCCAACTCACTGGAGTCGGGTCCACGTATTTACCTCAAAGGAAACGCCGCCACCATCCCACTTCATTCTGGAATCTCCACCGCATGCATGGTTGTTAAAGTGGTTTTCAGAGTTGGCAGAGAGTATGACAACTTCCGATCCCGGTCTCTTCAACGACCAATCGTTATTATAACACCGCGGTTTTTTCAAAATAGTTTATACTTTAAAACCAGAATATAATATCCCTTTTCAAAACCATATAAATACGATATCATTTTCCTCTTTTAAACCAAATCAATATGATATCATTTCAAATATATCCCTTTTTCTAAAACCATACCACTTTAAAATTTATAATATCTTGAAACCATACATTTGAATTATAACTCTTCAAAACATAATACTTCGAAATCCATAGCTTTAAAACCATAACTTCCAACTTAAATGGTTTGGATATTCAACAGTATATAAAATAAAAATGATTTGAATTTAAAATTACTTTATAAAGTAAATAATTTCCACGACTTTAGAATTTTATTTTCTTTAAACTAAGTCTAAAACCATAAATTTTTAATTCACTTTCAGTTTCAATAAACCACTTAAGTTTCAATATATTTCAAACTTTGAATATTAAACAATTAGAACTAAGGTTGGAAGTTTTTGTTCAACAATTAAATGTCCTATTATTTAGTTTGAAATATTTGCATAATAAATCCATAATCATTTAAATAAACTCAAATTACCTATAACTAAATATTTTCTTCAGTTTATTTATACTAGAAATATTCATTTAATTCATCTTGAATAAAAATTCAGTTGTAAATATTATACCTTTTAAATTTCAAGTTAATAAATTCTCCATCAACCTATGAAGTTTAATTCTTAAATAAGCTCAATTCCAAATAAATTTCCCCTTTAACTTCCAATTTTAATTAATTTAAATCATTAAAACTCTATATATATTCAATATCTTAACATGTACTTAACCATATAATATAAAATAATCAAACTCCATTATTCAACTTATCTATTTTATTTAACAAATTTATACATAGCTTAAATTCAATAATTTAACTATATATGTATATATAAAAAAATATTTATATAATATCAAAAATTAATATTTATTTAACCGTATCCTATCCAAACCATAGAAATCATTTTCAAAATATTTATATATATAGACAGACGGTGTCTATATAAAATTTTCTATCCTATGATCAAGTGATACAGATATTCATCATTTCAATCTGCAATTTAAAAATAAAAATTTACGGTTGTATATCATTTCAAACCGCAATCCCGAATGAAATGAAATGCATAACAACTTGCAGATTTTAACCATATTAAATACAACAACCATTCATCCATTATCTATCATCAAACATTTATCAAATCATCATCCAATTCAAACAATCACATCAATAAATAACAATTAATTACTGACAGTTTAATTTTCAATAATGAATTAAATAACTGTTTAACTGGCAATTTTAAATGCAATAAATAAATAACAAATTTAACTGGCAGTTTTATATGCAATAAATAATTGATATAACAACATAACTGACAGTTTCATTTGCAATGAGTAATTAATATAACAACTTAACTGGCAGTTTCCTATGCAATGAATAATTAATTAACAATTTAATTAATAATTTATCTGGGAATGGTGATAAAAAATATGCCAAACAACCATACATAAATTTCAAATCACATAATATATCAATTTAACAAACATAAGAAATTTTAGAAGTTGTGAGTGTGTTAAAACACTCGTCTTTTGAATTTAAATTGAATTTAAATCCAATTTAAATTCAAAATTTTGACCGTCTCAGAATTCGCCTTAACCAGCGTCATCAAATCCGGAATTTCAATACGATCCTAACAAAAGAAACCACGTGTAAAATGGTGCTCATATGTGAAAGATATTGCGAAAATTGAAATTGAATTTCAATATTAAAAAAAGAGAGGACACATTTAACTCACCCTCCATGTCATCATCTTCCCATACTCACGCAATAGTGACAAAACACGCAAGCTACAGGATACGCGACCCAACTTCACGCATTCTCTTCTGCTCGACCCACACCCTCCACGCCGACGTCGGCCAACGCCGCACCCTCCCTGGCCGAGGCCTCCCATCGCGACGACTTCTTGCTCGCCCAAATCAGTAGCTGCCGCCCAATGTTTCGAAACCTAATCCAATTTTTGCACGCAATCGGACCGTTAACTTTACGAACGGACGCCGTAGATCGGCTCCTCTCGGTCCCCTCTACAATACCCAGAATTGGTTTGTCGATCCGACAACTTTCACTGACGCATGATGGACGGCTGAGACTACTTTGATTTTTACCGGTCAAACGACAATCCAAAATGAAAAACGAATCACACCAGAAGATTATGCTCTTTGAAAGCTTCAATATATATTTTTTTCGAATTTTTCTGAGGAGTTTGAATTTTCAGCTTTGGATTTGATTTGGGATTGGATCTGGAAATATAGAATTTCGTCTGCCATTGGGGAAGAGGAGGAATAGAATGAATTTACGTACAAACCAATGAGAATTAGGGAGGCTAGGGTTTATAGCTGGATATTTATAGAGAAAGTTGAAATAGAATAAATGGATCGGGTTGAATACGCCCTAACGACAAAGTGGCCCAAAAAGCCCGTTCTGACCCCGGAACGAAATTGGATAAACCCATATATCAAAATAGGTGTTTTAAAATATTTTAAACGCAATGTAAAAGATTTCAAGTTCACATTGCATCGTATGAAGAAGTTATGCTAAAATCAATATTTTTCAAATTGATTTTAGTTTCATTTATTTCAAGGCGTTTCGAGTCCGTACGATCAAACGACCAGTCCGATCGTTATGAAACTTGAAATCCTACAATAATTCACCGTTACGGATCCGATGAAACTTGTTTCATCGAAATTCGAGTCAGTGGCCAAAATGGCTATTTCTCCATTAATTTAAATAAATTTATAATTAATTAATTAAAGCAATTCTTACACTTCAATTCTATAATTTACAAATTTTTACCCTTTAAATTTTCTTAATCAATTACACTAATTTAAAAAAGTTTAGATGTCAATTTAAAGCTGATAAATCTATCCATCGTGGTGTTAAATTTTAAATTTCATTATATTCACATTAATAAATTAAATCCCCAATAATTCTATTAAATTTTATTTTCATTCTAACTATTCAATTCCTTATTATCCGACGGATGAAATCAACATTGGATTCATGGTTTATTACATTATTATCCTCAAATTTCATCTAAATTTTAATAACGTAATATTTAAACATTTAATTTAATTTATTTTGCAATAACTTCAATTATTGAATTTTATACTTCAATCAAATTAATAAATATTGCTTCCAAATCTTTAAATCAATAAATTTTCATAAAATAAATAGGCTTAGCATAAATTACATCTTATAAAATTAACTCTCTTCAATGACAAATCAAATCTACCCTAACTTCATAATTTAAGTCAATTAATTGTAATTGATTCCACATTAAATGTTATTAATTATAAATTGAAACCTCAATAAATTCGTTTATTGATTTAAAAATCTAGCTATTCAATAAATAGACATCTTATGGGTATAAATAACATTGAATTATAATACATTTCATTAATGTATTTACTAAATTTATTTTCAATTAACGTACTACCTAATTTCCTTAAATTGCAAATTTGATTTCCAAATTTTATGCAACATACTAAGGAAATAAAACATATATTAATTGATTCATTTTAATCCAAATCTTTTTATTAAGTTCAATACTACTATATAAACTTAGTTACCTAGTTTTTCCCATTCATTACTTTAATATACCCATTCTAACAACTCCTAACCATTGTATTACAATTCACACAAATGTAACATTTATTTATATTTATTACAATTTATCTCCAATTCTAATTATCCATCTAAATGAATAGGTGACCTACAATAACATTATCGTTACTCTTTAGTCACATAAGTAAGCCTCTATTACTTACAAATCCATGTTGGCATTTATTTCCATACTACTAATTTCATTCACTTATATTCTATCCTTTTACTTTACATTTTACTTCTTACAACCTTTTTCTTTTACTCATTGGTTCAATGTTTATTTTATTTATTCCTTTATTACTTACAAATCTTATTTCATTCATTAATGCCATCATTTATCAATTATTACATAATTTCATTTATTAATATTCATGATATTCATGCTTAATTCAATTCCTTTGCACATTAATTCATTTACTAAAGTTTACAATCATTTATTTATATTACTTACCTTCTTATTATATTAAATTAGTAGCATTTCAATTATACTCAAGTTTATATTTCCAACTAATTACTAAAATATCTTACATAATATTGAATTCATTCAACTACCTCTGATTATAACATTTCATTAGTTAATTCAATATTCCCGTTTGTTTCTTATATTAAACTTATAACCAAGTATGACAATTTTCATAATTTTAATTAATTGCAATTACATTTTGAATTTGTAAATCTTAATTTCAATTGCTACATTTAAATTTCTAACATTTGCTTCATTATAACTTCTAAAATTTTATTTCTTCCTAAATTTAATTGTAAAATTTAAATTAAACTAACAAATTTATTAATCAAAATTTACGGATCGTTACAACGCTTTATGTTCGATTTCAACAGGTAAATGGCAAGATTTTCCATAAATTAAGCGAAATGGGGACATCCCAAGGTTAGTTTTAAAAGCGGTATAGTAAGCCCAAAGCGCGTCTGTCAATTTCTAAGACCAATCTTTTTTATTTTTATTGACAGTTTTCTCCAAGAGAGAAGGATATACAAGTTTCCAAAAGAGTTGGGAAAAGGTCCCATAAATTCGATACCTCAAACATCAAAGATTTTGATAGTAAGAATGGGGTTTAGAGGCATCATATCTCTTCGACAAATTCATTCAAGCATTTGACATCGATTGCAAGTTTTTGAAAATTCGAACGAGTCTTTAAAAAGAGAAGGCCAACAGAAACCACACCGAAGCACCTTTTCCGCCATTTTTTGAGGCCTGAAATGTCCATTGCACGCTTGATCGTGGCAAAATGAAAGAACATTCTTGATCTCATTATCTGGAATGCAACGTCGGATGATTTGGTCGGGACAATATTTGAACAAGTATGGATCGTCCCAATAGAAATATTTCACTTGGGACATGAATTTGCATTTGTCCTGTTTAGACTAAGATGAGGGGTTTCTTTAGCGACTAAGTTGTTCACTATATCAGCATACCATGGATCGATAGAAATTGAAAGAAGTTGTTCATCGGGGGAGATTTCGTTGATTGGCAAAGAAGATGGTGTGTTCGGAAGACGAGACAAGTAATCGACTATAACATTATTGGATCCTTTTTTGTCTTTGATTGTAAGGTCAAATTCTCGAAGTAAAAGATCTAACGAATCAAACGAGATTTAGCATTCTATTTGGCAAAAAGGTATCGAAGAGTAGTATGGTCAGTGTAGACCGTGATGTGTGAACCTATTAAGTAAGGTTGAAACTTTTCGAGCGCAAAAACGATAGCTAGAAACTCTTTTTCGGTTGTTGTGTATTTAAGTTGAGCGTCTACTCACGTAGTAAATGACATGAAGGATTTTTTTGATTTGTTGTCCTAAGACAGCACCAACCGTAAAGTTAGAAGCGTCACACATTATTTCAAATGGGAGATCCCAATTGGGTGCACAGACGATTGGAGCAGAAATGAGTTCGTTTTTGAGACGTTCAAAAGAAGAGATGCACCCAGAGCTGAAATCGAATGAAACATCTTTTTCGAGAAGAGTCGTCAAAGGACGAGCGATTTTGCTAAATTCTTTCACAAAGCACCGGTAAAATCCAGCATGTCATAGAAATGATCGAATGTCCTTAACAGATTTGGAAATGGGTAGATTAGAAATTACGTCGAATTTCGCTTTATCTATCTCAATGCCTTTATTTGAGAAGATATGTCCAAGGGCTATGCCTTGTTTGACCATAAAGTGGCATTTTTTCAATTCAAAGTCAAATGTTTTACTTTACATCGATTTAAAACCAACTCGAAATGATGTAAACATTGGGAAAAAAGATTCACCAAAGATAGAGATATCGTCCATAAAAACTTCTAGAAAGCGTTCAATCATGTTAGATAAAATGCCAACCATGCATCATTAGAAAGTAGCAGGAACATTACAAATTTTGAATGGCATATGTCTATAAGCGAAGGTACCGATTGGATACGTGAAAGTCGTTTTCTCTTGATCTTCGGGAGCGATTGGAATTTGGTTATAGCCGGAATAACCATCAAGAAAGCAGTAGAATTCATGGCTGGCCTACCATTCGAGCATTTGGTCAATGAAAGGAAGAGGGAAGTGGTCTTTACGTGTTGCGGCATTTAGTTTTTGATAGTCAATGCAAACACATCAACTCGTTTGAGTATGAGTTGGAATAATTTTTGAATCGTTATTGACAACAGTTAGCCCAGATTTTTTCGTTACAACGTGAATTGGGCTAGCCCATGAACTATCAGAGATTGGGTAAATTATTCCGTTGTCGAGAAGTTTAAGAATTTCATCATTCACCACAACTTTCATTTTTAGATTAAGCCTTCATTGCATGTCACGAAAAGGGTTGGCATCGTCGATTAAATGGATGTGATGTTGAACAAGAGCGGGACTAATTCCTTATATATTGGAGATTGACCATCCCATCGCTTCCTTGTACTTGGACAAGATTGAAAGTAAAGAAGTTTCTTGATTGAGAGAGATGGAGTCACAGAAATTATGATGGGAAATGTTTCGTTATCACCTAAGCATGCGTACTTAAGGTGATCGGTGTTAGTCCTTGAGACGATGGTTTTGATGACAACAACCTTAGAATAGATTATAAAATATAAATACAAACAGTATAAGTTTATATATATATATATGTATGTATATGTAGGATTTAACCATGCAGGTACCAAGAATGAAGAGTGTACAGTATAGAGATTCAAAATATCAAGATTGAAGACTCATGAGTATCAAGAATATCAAGATTATCAAGAGTTCAAGTAATTTATCTTTTAATTTATTAGGAATTTTGTTAAAACTCCTAGAAAAGCACCGACATCTTAAAATCCAATTTATTCGTGGAATGGAATCCACTTCGAGCCTGTTAAAGGGATGGAACCCTAAGTAGGATGGAACCTACGAAAAATCTAGTAGAACATTGTTTTGTATCTGCTAATCTTTTATTCAATTGTTTTTACAAAATTATCTTGTTTTCAAAATGATTTCAAAATCTTCCTTTTAAAAGCATCAAAAACATCTATCCTGATTTCAAATACTTTTAGCCTCAAAATAATCTTTAATTTCAAAATCAAATTATCCGTAATTTTAAACTATCTTTAATAATAATATATTTAACTTTTAAATATTTATACTTAGATTTAAATATAAAATTATAGTAAAATTTTGTATACATTTTTCTATATATTTACTTATGTAATTTAACTATAGACAAGTATATTTATAAAGTTTAAAATAATTTCAATGTAAGATTGAAGTTATTTTCAAAAAAAAATAAACCACCAAAAATTCCTTTGGGATGTCGACATGCTCAACCTACCCATGTCGACATAGTGTCTGTTGGTTTCAAAATTTAAATTTTAAAAGAAGTGTCTATTCGTTATATCTCTTCACGAATGGACATGGTTGTTGTTCTTCTATAAATAAGAGCTGACGAATTTCAATACATATTTTCTGGTTTTTCGCTCCTCTTCCACATTTCTACATACATATTCTTACCATTACTCTACCGAAATCAACATTGAATCTAACTAGATCATTTTTGGTTTGATTCTCTATCACTATCTCAACAAGATTCTCAGTTCTATTCAGAGCTATAAGCTTCTTTGTAATCAATTAAACGAGAAAAGGTGTGATTGTGGCCTTGGAAATCAATCAAGCGAGATAAGGTGTGATTGTGCCTTGGAAATCAATTGGGTGAACTTGTTGCCCGGGAAATCAAGTATCTCTACCCAGAGAATTGTGAATCTGGAGGGTGTACCTCGTTGCCTTAAAATCGAGGGTATGAAAGGAAATCCGTACTTGTGTGCGGGACTGGATGTAAGGTAACTCCGAACCATTTTAAAATCCGATGTGTTCTTTCCTTTACTAATTTTACTTTATATTTGCATCTGTGTTTGATTCTGTGATCATATCTGTGTCTGAATATTGCATACATTTGTGTTCAAATTAACAAAAACTCAAAAAGATTTAATAATTCTCTAAAATACTATTTACCTCCTCTAGTGTTTATCCTAGCATTAAGATCCTTAATCCGCATTTCTCACATTTGGTACCAGAGCCAGGTTTTCAAAGTTTCATAATCTGATTGTTGAAAAAGTTTTAAAATGGCTATGTTTGTTAATACTAGTTCATAAATATTCAGATCGTCATTGTCTCTTGAGTCTGCATATGATCAATGTTCAAATTCAAGTTGTCTACCATAATTGTTTGATGTGTAGGAAACATGCTTTATGGGAATTGAGGAATCAATCCACAATGGACAAATTGTGCAGATCAAAAAGAACAAATGGATACTCGATAGTGGATGTTCTAGACACATGACTGGCAATCCAGATATGTTGAATGATATAATATACAAAGACGGAGGACTAGTTAACTTTGGAGACAATTCAAAAGGATATGTGATTAGCATCGGCAAAGTCGGTAACTCTGAAACTCCTATTATTACTAATGTTTTGCTAGTTAAGAATCTAAAACATAATCTGCTAAGTATAAGTCAACTCTGCGATAAAGGATATAAAATTAACTTTGAAAAAGATAAGTATCACATTGGAGATAATAATTAAACCGTAATATTTGAAGGAATTAGGAAAAAGAATATTTATATTCTTAGTAAGAAAGTTTCAAATGATAACCTGTGTCTTTTGGCAAATACAAGTGACCCTTGGATTGGGCATAAGAGATTTGGACATTTGAATTTCAAACTCTTATTTAGACCGTCAAAACATGATCTAGTAAGAGGTCTCCCTAAAATGAATTTTAAAGTAGATAGTCTATGTTATGCACGTCAATTAGGAAAATTTAGAAAAAGTTCTTTTAAATTAAAAGATATGATTTCAACTTCAAAACCTCTTGAATTACTTCACCTTGATTTATTTGGTCCATCTCAAAGTCTGTCAATAAATCATAGTAAATATGTTTTCGTAATTGTAGATGATTATTCTAGATTTACATGGACAATATTTTTGAAACATAAAAGTGATACTTTTGAATGTTTTAAGAACTTTACAAAAAGGATTCAAAATCAACTTTCTCTAGAAATTATAACCATTCGTAGTGATCAAGGTGGTGAATTTGAAAATGAAAAGTTTGAGGAATTCTACAATAAAAATGGAACAACTCACAATTTTTCATTTCCAAGAACTCCACAACAAAACGGAGTAGTAGAACGTAAAAATAGAACGATTCAAGAGAGTACAAGAACTATGCTTTCAGATAGTAAATTACCAAAGAATTTTTGGGCAGAAGCAGTTGCTACCGCCTATTATATTTTATATAGAAGTTTGGTTAGACCTTTAACTGATAAGACATCCTATGAACTTCTTCATAGAAAGAAACCTAAAGTATCTTATTTTAGAATTTTTGGAAGTAAATATTTTATTTTAAATACTAAAGATAACTTAGACAAATTTTATCCTAAATCCGACAAAGGTATCTTTATCGGATATTCTAATAAAAGTAAAGCATACAGAGTATTTAATTTAAGAACTAACACCATCGAAAAAACAATGCATGTTTCGTTCGATGAAAATCTCAAAATTTTTGAAGATACAAACGATGAAGAGGATTTAATCACTCAAAATCAAGGGTCAACTGAAACTTATAATGAAATTAATCATCCTAATAAAAGGACTAAACTTTAAAAAGATCGCCCTATTGAAAATATACTTGGAGATATGCAATCTGTTGTTAAAACTAGAAATCAACTAAGTCAAATGAGTAATGTAGCTTTTATATCAACTATTGAACCCTAAAATCCAAAAGAAGCATCAATTGATGATTCATGGATTTTGGCTATGCAAGAAGAATTAAATCTGTTCACTAGAAATAATGTTTGGAAACTTGTTCCTAGACCTGAAAATAAAACTATAATTGGAACTAAATGGGTTTATAAAAATAAAATTAATGAACAAGGAGAGGTAGTAAGAAATAAAGCCCGATTAGTCGCTCAAGGTTTTTATCAGGAAGAAGGAATAGATTTTGATTAAACCTTTACTCCCGTAGTAAGATTAGAGGCCATTAGGATTCTACTTGCTTTCGCAAATCATAATGATTTCAAACTATTTCAAATGGATGTTAAAAGTGCCTTTTTAAATGGATTTGTAAAAGAGGAAGTATATGTTGAACAACCACCACTTTTTGAAAATGAAAAATTACCAAATCATGTTTACAAACTTAAGAAAGCTTTATATGGTCTAAAACAAGCTCCTAGAGCCTGGTATGATAGACTAAGATCTTTCTTATTATAATTAAATTTTGAAACTGGTAAAGTAGATAATACTCTTTTTATTAAAAGAAATGAAAATGGTATTCAACTAGTACAAATTTACGTAGATGATATCATTTTTTGATCAACTAATTTTGAAATGAATAAAGAATTTTTTGAAATAATGACAAAAGAGTTTGAGATGAGTCATATGGGTGAATTAAACTTCTTTTTAGGATTACGAATAAAACAATTAGATAATGGTATCTTTATTAGTCAAGAAAAATATGCTAAAGACCTAATTAATAAATTTGGTTTGACTGATGCGAGTGGAAAATCCACTCCCATGGCAACCAATGAGTACCGTAGTAAAGAAGATCTCTCGAAAGATGTAGATGAAAAATTATATAAAGGAATGATTGGATCACTACTCTATATTGCTGCTAGTAGACTTGATATCATGCATAATGTTTGTCTCTGTGCAAGATATCAATCCCAACCTAAAGAGACCCACTTAAAAGCCGTAAAACGTATCATAAGATATGTTAAACACACTTCTGATTATGGCTTATTTTATCCTAAAAATGACTCTTTTGACTTAATATCTTACTGTGATGCTGATTATGCTGGTTGTAAATCAGACCGAAAAAGTACAAGTGGAACTTGTCACTTTTTTGGGCATTCTCTGATTTCCTGGTTTAGTAAAAAGCAAAACACGGTTTCTTTATCAACAACTGAAGCAGAATATATTTATGCTGCTTTAGCTTGTTCTCAAGTAATATATATGCAACAAACTTTAAAAGATTATGGTTTAAATTTCTCAAAATCACCAATTTATTGTGATAATACCAGAGCGATAAATTTATCCAAAAATACCACTCAACATGCTCGAACTAAACATATTGATATAAGACATCATTTTCTTAGAGATAATATAAATAAGGAAGTAATTACTCTAGATTATATTAATTCCGAGAATCAAATTGCTGATATATTAACAAAACCATTAAATGAATCTATATTTACTAAATTAAGAAGAGAATTAGGTTTTTGTTCAATAACTGAAATATAAAATATAAATAACAAAGCATAATCAAAAATTAAATCAAAATAAATCAATTAATAAAAATTTAAAGCACCATGTCGGCATCCCCCTATACCTATGTCGACATATAATGTTCTTTATTTTTAAAAAAATTCCCACCAAAATTCAAAATAATTGGTTATATATTCTTCTTATTTTCGAAATTTTATTCATTCTGTTATTTCTCTATTCTATCTTCTGAAATCAAATAATCAATGGCGTCCTCTTCCAAATCAAACAAAAATTCTACCTTTTCATTCCCTTCTCCCACTTCTGGTCCATTTCAATGTACTACTCTCGCTCCTGTGACAAAAATGGAGGATTCTCTGAAGGATGCACTTCAGTTAATGACTGAAATTCAAGTGATGCAACTTCGAATGGCCAAGGAACAAGAGAGGCAAGGGAAAATCCTTAGGAATTTGCAAAAATTTATAATGGACAATCATGCTAACCCAATCTTGATTGACGAAGACTCTTCAGGAGATCAAATACAAGAGGCCAGCGAGGAAGAAGAAGAAGAAGTCCCCATGAAAGAAGTGCACATAGAAGATGATGACAAAGTTGTTTGTGTTGGTGAAGTGTGCTTTGATAAAGATGGAAATCTTGTCGAACAACGTGGAAATTTCTGTTTCCACTATCTGAATTATTCGATTCATAGATCTCTCATTTTCAAAGACACTCATTAGTTTGTTTTCTCTTTTTTATTTTGGTGTATGTTCTTACTTACGTTTCCCACGTAAATGTAAATATAACTATCTAATTAATGAATAATTTGTGTTCTTATATGTGTTATTATATGGATAGTTAGTAGTTTAGGACTGAGTTTTAGTTTTAAATCTAAGTGTTGATTATTTATGATAACACTATCATTATCATCACATGTCATAGAGTATTAGATTTGGGGGAGTTATATAGTTTGAAGTTATATATTTAGAGTTAGTTTTTTGTTAATGACAAAGGGGGAGAAATATAAAATAGGGTAGTTAGGTATAAATTAAGGGGAAGTTATAAGGATAGAAGTAACATTTTATAAACAATGGTTGTCATCATCAAAAAAGGGGGAGATTGTTAGTCCTTGAGATGATGGTTTTAATGACAAAAACCTTAGAATAGATTATAAAATATAAATACTAACAGTATAAGTTTAGATATATATGTATATGTAGGATTTAACCATGTAGGTACCAAGAATGAAGACTGTACAGTATAGAGATTCAAGATATCAAGATTAAAGACACATGAGTATCAAGAATATCAAGATTATCAAGAGTTCAAGAGTTTAAGTAATTTATCTTTTAATTTATTAGGAATTTTGTTAAAACTCCTAGAAAAGCACTGGCATCTTAAAATCCAATTTATTCGTGGAATAGAATCCACTTCGAGCCTGTTAAAGGGATGGAATCCTAAGTAGGATGGAACCTACGAAAAATCTAGTGGAACATTGTTTTGTATCCGCTAATCTTTTATTCAAATTTTTTACAAAATTATCTTGTTTTCAAAATGATTTCAAAATCTTCCTTTTAAAAGCATCAAAAACATCTATCCTGATTTCAAATACTTTTAGCCTCAAAATAATCTTTAATTTCAAAATCAAATTATCCGTAGTTTTAAACTATCTTTAATAATATATTTAACTTTTAAATATTTATACTTAGATTTAAATATAAAATTATAGTAAAATTTTGTATACGTTATTCTATATATTTACTTATGTAATTTAACTATAGGCAATTATATTTTTAAAGTTTAAAATAATTTTAATATAAGATAAAAGTTATTTTCAAAGAAAAACAAACCACCAAAACTTCCTTTGGGATGTCGACATGCTCAACCTACCCATGTCGACATAGTGTCAGTTGGTTTAAAATTTTAAATTTCAAAAGAAGTGTCTATTCGTCATATCTCTTCACGAATGGAAATGGTTGTTGTTTTTCTATAAATAGGGGTTGTTTTCAACGAATTTCAATATAGATTTTCTGGTTTTTCACTCCTCTTCTTCTTCCACATTTCTATATACATATTCTTACCATTACTCTACCGAAATCAACATTGAATCTAACTAGATCATTTGTGATTTGATTCTCTATCACTATCTCAACAAGATTCTTAGTGCTATTCAGAGTTATAGGCTTCTTTATTATCAATTAAATAAGACAAGGTGTGATTGTGGCCTTGGAAATCAATCAAGCGAGATAAGGTGTGATTGTAGCCTTGGAAATCAATTGGATGAACTTGTTGCCTGGAAAATCAAGTATCTCTAACCAGAGGATTGTGAATCTGGAGGGTGTACCTCGTTGCCTTGAAATCGAGGGTGTAATTGTAAAGATTGCTTTTGAAAGGAAATCCGTACTTGTGTGCGGGACTGGATGTAGGGTAACTCCGAACCAGTATAAAATCCGGTGTGTTCTTTCTTTTATTGCTTTTACTTTATATTTGCATCTGTGTTTGGTTCTGTGATCATATATGTGTCTGAATATTGCATACATTTGTGTTCAAATTAAAAAAAATCAAAAAGATTTAATAATTCCCTAAAACACTATTCACCCCCCTCTAGTATTTATCCTAGCCTTAAGATCCTTAATCCACATTTTTCACAATTGGGAAGTGGTTTGAGGTCCAACTTCGAGAGTTTCTCGATCGAAGAATTAGTTTGAGATTCGAACTCAACTGGAAGCGATTCAAAAGGAGGAGTGTATTCAACCTCATAGGAAATTTCATGAAATAATTTTTGTACTCAGCCTCACGTTCATCGTTAATATCAAGTGTCTCGTTTTCAAAGTTTTCGTGGATAACACTAACTTCCAACGTTTGGTCACGAGGTTCATTCAATTGACTTTCAAGATTGAAAATGTTGGGATCCAAATTCATGTTTTCGAAAGAGGTTTTCATCGATCCGTTACGATAATTGATTAAGGCATTTGAGGTGGCTAAGAATGGTCGGTCTAAAATCAATGGAATTTCACTCGTGGGATTTTTCACGGGTTATGTCTCGAGAACGATAAAATCAATAGGGAATACGAATTGCCCTACTCGAATGAGCATGTCCTCGATTTCTCCCACGGGCTTCTTAAAGGAGCGATCGGCGAATTGAAGCGTAACTTTTGTGGGTTTGAGCTCACCTAAGCCTAATTGTTCGTAAACGGAGTATGAAATCAAGTTGACACTCGTGCCTGAATCAATCAAACATTTGTTAATCGTCTTGTCTCCAATTGTACACGAAATCGTAGGGCGGCCATGATCTTTGTATTTAACGGGCATGGATTAGGACAAGACGTCGCTCAAAATGGCGGCTAAGAAGACTTCTTTTAGGCACTTGAGTGTGTCACTTTTGGGTACACGTCTCTAAGAAATTTTGTGTATGTTGGGACTTGCTGAACGATGTCAAGAAGTGGAATGTTAACTTTCACTTGTTTAAAAAATTTCGACATCTTTTCCATTTGGTCCGAGTGTTTCTTGGGTCGAAGACGATGTGGAAATGGAACACGATACTCGGTAGGCAGGTCTACTCGAGTAGAAGAAGAAGAATTTTGATTGGCACTCGATTCAATCTTTGGCTCCACATTCTGTTCTGATTTGTTTGTTGTTTTAGAAGTGTCGAGAGTGGTTTTCGGTAAATCATTTGGATTAGCGACTTGATTATCGATTTGTTTACCAGAACGTAGAGTTGTGATAGCATTTAATTGGGTGACATTGCTATCTTAGACAACAAGGGCTTTATTTGAATTTGCGTTTTGATTTTTGGGATTTGGAATGGGCTGGTTTGGGAATGTGCCTCGTTCACGTTCGCTCACAGACGTGGCTAATTTACTCATTTGCATTTCAAGTTTTGTACTTGATCGGTTTGTGTTTTGCATATGTGAGGTCAATAAATTTTGCAAATTGCTGCTTGACTGAAGGCTTTTAGTAGTTGATTTAGCCAACGTTTCAAGAGTTTTGTCAAGTGAACTTAAACATTTATCGTCTTGGTGAGGGTGAGCAGAAATTGATTAAAAATTTGATTGTTGCGGTTGATTATGAGATAGACCAGCAAAGTTTGGTTGAAAATGGTTAGGTTGAAAGGAAGGATTCAAAGCATTATTCGAAAATGCATAAAAATTGAAACGAACCGTATTCGTGTTGGGATTGTTTTGGTTCCAAGCAAAATTTGGATAATTTCTCCAACCAGGATTGTATGTTGAAGAAAACAGGACAATTTGGCTTTATTGAAAGCATTGATTTGTTCGACAGAATTGGGACACTGGTCGACTATATGATTAGGATCGTTGCATTCATAGCATATCGGTTGGGAAGCTTGGTTCATTTTATTCGATAAGAAAAAGTTATTGAATTTTTTAATCATTGCGTCGATCTTATCTTCCAAAGCAAAAGAAGATCCTATCGAGTGTGCATTCGATCGTGAGCAAATAGATTTTTCGTTTGAACGTTCCCATTAGGACAACTTTTCGACGAGGTTTTCAAAAAATTGCCAAGCATCGTCGTGATGTTGGGCAAGAAAGTTGCCTTGACATATTGATCCGAGCATGGTTCATGAGCTGTTTTCGAGTCCATCATACAAGATTTGGCAAATCGTCCATTTTTCGAAGTTATGGTGTGGACATTTTATCGAAAGCGCTTTGAATCTTTCAAAATATTTCTCAAATGGTTCCCTTGAATTGATGAAAATTTATAATTTCCTTTCAGATTCTACTCGTTTTTTCCAAGGAGTAGAAATTTTTTAAGAAATTTTTTACGAATTCTTCCAAAGTTTTAATCGAGTTCGATGATAAGCTGTACAACCAATTTTCAGCATAATCCATAAGAGCGAATGGGATTAATCAAAGTTTGATTCCGTCATCGGAAAGTCGTTGAAGTTTTATGGTTGTGCAAACCTTTTCGAATTTCGTCAAAAAGATGTATGGATCATTGTGTTCAAAATTGCCAAATTTTAGAAGCGTTGCAATATGGTTTGAGTGAATTTAGAAATGGTTACTGTAGGGTCGGGTAACGTGATGCAAGATGGAATAGAAACTCTATCGGGAAAGATTCTATCCATAAGAGTTCGAGGGGCGTTCTTATTTTTTGGCTTTTCATGAGTCCAAGCACTCTTGCACAAGTGAAAGTCGAGAAGAGAAAAAAGTTAAAATCGAGTTTAGAGAATGAAACAAGATATGGAAAATGAAGTGAAAAATTGTTTTTTTTAAGGAAGAAAAATATTTATCATGTGAAATTTATTTTCAAAAGAGAAGTTTGATTTTCGTTTTGTTTTTGGCTTTTCAAATTTTTTATATGTTTTTGTTTTTGTATTTTTTTTAATGTTTTCAGATTTAAATATTCACCAAAAGGAAATTCATTTTTGTTTTTACAAAATAGGAATTTGATTTTTTCTTTTTGAATTTTAAATTTTTTTTGAAAAGATTTTATATACTTTTTTGGATTTTTGTTTTTGATTGAAAATTTTCAAAGGAAAGGAAAAGAGATTTTTGATTTTTTTTTTAAAAAAACTAAGTAAAATTACAATTTCTTTTTTATTTTTGATTTTGGGGTTTTTTTGTTTTTTTAAAATATGCATGAACTAATGCAACTAAATGAATGCAAATGACTTAATTACAGTTTTATGTCCTTAGTAACTCCTAACCCTAAATTGTATAATCACGCTTTGTCTTAAATCAACAAAAATATTTCCCAACCAGGTAACGTGCAAGGGTTATCGGTGCACCACAAATCACTGTAACAATGCAACCGAAGGTTTAAGTACCTTCAGAGCAACAACCACTATAATATTTACGAATCACCGTAATATTTATAAATGGTTATTACTCTGCCGTAGCATAGACACCAAGAAATAAAATTGTTCAAAGAAAACAATTGTGAAGATACAATTAAGGCCTAAATGAACTTGTGACACTCTTAAATCGAATCTCTAGCCTTTATTATTAGTCAAATTCGACGATGAAATGCGTTTGTGGGCTAAGAAAAGGGTGATGAAATCCCTCACCTTATGTGGATTGGGGTATTGCCCTTAGAAAATAAAACAAGATGAGATGCATGCAAAACAAAAATAAAATGTGAATTTAGAATGCAATTAAAATGAAGTTTTTTTTTTTGGATTTTGAATTTTTTTATAGAATGCAAATGCAAGTAACCAACAATGCAATTCAAATAAGAACAAGAATGAGAACACGATACTAAAGCGTGCAGAATTATTAGCTAATATTTCAAAGCAGCAACTTTTTTTGTAAGCAAGCAAGTGATTTATTTTGGACAGTAGAGCGAAGTAAGCAACTTTCCTATCTATTTGGGCAACCTGAAAATAAAAACAGGATATATATACAATTTTTTTTGAATATGTATGTTAAAGAAGAAACTGAAATAAATGAAAAATAAAACAAATAAAACATTTGTTGCACCTTTTTTTTATTCTTTTCTTTGGGTGTAAAATGAAAACAAAAAGCAAATGAAATCAAGGATGGAAATAAATCGAAGCCAAAAGAGAACAATCCTTTTTTTGGGTATAGCAACAAATGAGGTTGCACTCACCAATATCTGGCCTACTACCCTCGGCCCAAATCATTTTTTAAAAAAAAGAATAAAAATAAAAACTCACGCAACTTCGAACAGAAAACTCACAAGTAATAACAAAATAAATTCCAAATTCCACTAATTTCTTTCAACCAGATTAACTCAAATTTGCTAATCAACTACGAATTCACGAATTCCACAAACCACAGTTTGTAATAAATTCCCATAATTTCCACACCCTATTCGACTTTCTTGGTGGCGATTGGTGAGGGATGTTGACGAGTTCTCGATTTTGAGGAGGTGGATGTTTGCGATTATTGCAGGCAATGTGTTTGGTTGAAGTTGAATTGGTGGTCGATTGGAGGCGTTGGGTTGTTGCGAGTTAGCATTCGAGGCAATTGATGATAAGGTTGTTCGATTTGCTGTGAGGTGGAGATGTTCGTGGAATTTTGGTGATCGAGTTCGCGCTGCCTAGGTGGTAGGCGATATAGTTGCTGTTGGATTGGGTTGCGGTGGAAGGAGAGGTAGTCGCGTTTGTGGTTGCTGGTGTTTCAGTGAATTGATGGTGAGGGTTTGCGTGATAGTTAGTGATGTGTAAGTGAGTTTGATTTTTTGGTTTGAGTTGATGAGGTAACAGTGTAGTTACAAGGAGGTTTGGATTGAAATGGCAGTGGTGGGCTGGTGACTGCTGTTCGAAGTTGGCTGTTCTAGAATGTAAAACACAGTGGGCTGGAGGAAGAACTGTTGGTAGTTGAAGTTGTTCGCGATGCAATTAAGGGTGATGCAATTGAACTTTGCAGTTGCTTGCTGCAGGCACAGTGAACTGGAAGGAGGTTGTGGGAAGATATTGGTAATGATGGTGAAGGCTGTGAGCAGAGGGGTGCAGAAGTTGATAACGGCTGCAGAATTGTGAAGTGAAGTATGTAGGCGGTGTAGTTGAGGAAGATGATGGTTGTTTGGGTGTGTTTGGCCGAGGATGGTTGTTGCAATAGTCTTTATGTAGGATGGTGGTGGGTTGAGGGGATTGCTGAGACAGTTCAGGGTGATGGTTTTGGTTTATTTGTTGTTGGTTGGTATAGCAGGGGAAATGTAAACTGAAGTTGATGAAGGCAGTGAGCAAATTGGTCAGAGAGTGTGATGGAAGTAGTTAGAAGAGATAAAGGAAGGAAGTGGTGGTTGTCTTGTTGTTGTATGGCTGTTGTAGGCGGCAATGGAAGTAAAAACAGTGTGATGGTGAGGGCTGAGTTTGAGTATATTTGCTGTCGTGGCTGCTGTTTATTGAGGTAATTGCAGTGGTGAATATGTAGATGTGGTTGGTGGCTGAATTGTGGCAATGGATGTTACTGTAATATGGAGGAAAAAGGCAGTGCACAATTATGTGCACACAGCAGTGATGTTGTGTTCAGGTGCAATTATGTGCACACAGCAGTGATGTTGTGTTCAGGTGGTGGTTTTGTAACGCTCTTACAGCTATGATGTGATAATGTTTCAGGAGGAGGTGATTAGAGAGGAAATGAAGGCAGCGTTGAAGTGAGGAGTGAAATTGCAATGCATTCAGTCGTGAGGCAATGTTGTGAAGAGTGAATGTTTGAGATGTTAAGTGGTGAATGTGACCTGTAGAGGTGACGGGGAATTGCAACTGTGAATGGGTGGAGCTTGTTTATGGTGGAGGAGCAAGCAGTTTGGAGGGTAGGTAGAGGATGGTCTGCAGCAGAGGTAGTAAATTATGTGCACATGCACAGATTTGATTATGTAGGATAGTAGAAGAACGGGGAGTTTTGTAGTGTGACGGTTGGATGAAGTATTGATGTGTATGGTAACAGAGTTATGGTGTAGAGGATTTGAATGAACTGTGAAGGAAGGTGATGATATGTGATATAAGGTACTGGTATGTGATGATGGTTATGTAATGAAGATTGGTATGGTTGTGAGGCAGGCAAAGCAGGAGGAGTAGTTGAAGAGTGGGAAGTGGCTGATGTAAAGGAGGAAAGGAAGGTGGGCAGTGGAAGATGCAGGGGTGTGCACAGTGAAAATGCACACTGACCGATGTAATTTTTTTTTTATTAAAAGCAATGTATATAAAAAAATGGAAATGAAAAGAATGTAAATGAAAACTGAAACGCAATAAAAACAATTGTTTTTTAAACAAATTATGTGTAATTTTTTTTTTAAATAGAAATAGAAATGCAAATGAAAAATGAAAAGGAAACTAGCAAACTACAAACAACAAAATCAAATGCTAATAAAAATCACACACAAACACATAATTTTTTTTAAAATGCAATACATACACAAAATAAAACACACAAAAATCAAAGTAAAATAATTCGAAGAAAAGAAAATCAAAATCAAAACTATTTTCCAGCAACGACACCAAAAACTTGTTTAACAACGAGTTTTCTATCGGCTTAGAAAATCGCCGGAAAATTTCAAATTAAAATTTAACCGCAAGCACACGTACGTAGCCAGTACGAGTCGATCTGCAGGGAATTGTTTTAGATTTTAAAAATCAATTCAATCAAATTAGACCAAAGTGAGAGGAAATTGTTAACTACAAGCAAAATGAAGCTAAAACTATAAATAAAATGAGATTTAAACTATTAGATTAGAGAACAATTTAGAGACAAATCCACTTTTATATTTTTGTAAATCAACAAACAAATAATTTGTGATTTCTAGTTATAATATTAAGTGAAATAATTATTGCATTCATCATAGGCATGGTTTTTTATGTTATTAATTAACATAACTTAAACCATCAAACTATAATACAACAATTATACCACTTATAAATTCTTGTGAAAATGAAGCCAAAGCAAAAGCTATTTTAAGTATGATCTATTTACTATTGTAATTAGTAAGATAGATCATCAAATTTTGTTTTTACTTTATTTTCAGAATCAAAAATCAATTAGCAAATAATGATGTAAATTGTGTTTATGTTGAATAAGAATAGCTCATTTGCAAAAACAACATAAGCTATCAAACCCACTTGTATAACCTTGCATCAAAATTCACTCTCATGAAGCACAAACCAAGAGAGATCATAAATCATAAAAATGTTGAAATTACATAAATTTAGAGAGCTTCATTACCCCTAAATTGAAGGGGTTTAACTACTCATTTGTGTTATCAAATCAACACTTGTGAGCTTCAATATTAAAAAGCAAAGAAATGGAAACTAAGCAAAGGAAGAAAGAGAGATTAACTACCAACTACTTGCATAAAAAAAAGCTACACTACTTACATGAATGTAAATTTAATCTACTAATAAAGAAACGAGAGAAGCATAGAAATAAGTATAAGCATAAAAGTAAATAAAACAAGTAGAAAAGAGAAGGGAACGAGGCTAGGAAGCCCTTTTTATTTCATGAAACATAGAGCTTACAACTTTCATTTTGACTTCCTAACTAATTTAAGAGAGTAGAAGATATTTACATGTACATAAGAGGGATATTTATACATGCATAAAACCCTAATTCAATTTTTAGGATGCTTTCCAAAATGTCCTTTAGGAAGTGTGGCCACCAAGTAGCATTAGTCACTAATTAATCCATCATTAAAATGCATGAGGTTTTAACCTCCACTAGTTGTCCATTAGCTTCTAATTGTAGATTTAGGTAAGTGGGTGGGGTTCTCCATGATCATGGGCTTGAATTATTTTCCTCTTCTTTCCTTTGTATTGATTTGTGCATGCATGTATCTTCATAAAAGCCTCTTCCATATGCATCCAAATTCCTATAAAAATCATCAAAAAATGTCCAAGTAAAAATTCTCAAATTGACACATGCACAAAAATGACTATTTTGCCTTTGTATGTAGATGAGTATATGATGATTTGAAAATGACTGAATTTTGATTTTAAACATGTTAAAATACCCAAATATGACATTTATTTAAATATAAATAGATAAAATATGAATGTAAATATATGCGCATTTACGTGCACATCACCAAACGAAGCGTGCCGCCTGACATTCTATATGTTATACATCTATTTCGAACGCAATGGAACACGTTTCAAGGCCTAATTCGATCGTATGTAGAATTAGCTTTTCAAAATCAAATAATTTTAATTAAATTTCTTAAATTAATTTCTACGCATTTCAAGCTCGCACGACCAAATGATAAGTCTGATCGCTACAAAACTTGAAATCCTACTGTAAATCACTATTATGGATCCGATGAAACTAGTTTCGTCAAAATCCAAGACAGTGGCCAGAATGACTATTTTTACTCGTTAATTAAAAATATAAAATCTTCAATTTCTATTTATTCACTTTAAATTCAATTTTAAAAGTAAACAGTCTTCATTCTTGTTTAAAAAAAAATTATATCAACTTTTGAAATCATTTTCATTCATATTAAATTCAGGATTCAATTATTTAAATAATTTTCAATATTAAATTTAAACAATTTAATTATCCAATAAATCACCATATTTTTATATAAGTTATTTAACTTATAGAATTTAATTTTAAAATGAATTCAAATAATAAAACAACTAGTTTCATTTTACAGTAATTCAATATTCATTATCAATTCCAACTATTGATTATAAACACATTCAATATATAGAATTTCGTTTCAATACTTGTTATTGCCAAAATCTTCAAAATTAGTTATTTCAAAATTTTATTCGAGTTCGTATTAAATAACTACATTAAGAAACCATTAATTTTTTTATTTTTAACCATTTTCATTCAATAATCATATTTAATTCAATAATTCAAAATAGTTAGAAATACGGATCGTACGTAAGTAAAATAGAGAACCAATTTAGTACGTCAATTCAGTGGAACGTCCTAAACAATAGGAATTGCAAAACCACATATTATATTTAACTTCTCTTTTACAAAGAAATGGATGAAGGGATAGGAATAAGTTGTGTAAATTACAAATAATATTCGTAATCTAAACCCTTATTTTGTTGAAGAATCACAATCTGGATCAAAGAAGAAGGAGAAGTAAAGTAGACTACGAAATTAACATAAATAATTGAGAATCTCCTCATAGAATTGACATTTCGAAATAAAAAGGAATTATCGAGGATTTTATCTATCGTATTTTTGTAATTCCAAAATCTCTAAGGCATATTCAGTTCCATAAAGATATACTAAACAATTACTGAAAAAGAAATACTAAAGTTTCCACTCACATAATAGCCTTAGTTTTGCCTTCCTTGGATTTGAACGCCTTAAAATCTCTTCTAGAATCTGTCTTTTGATATATAGACACACAACTAGGGAGAGGTATATATATTTATTAGATTTAGAATAGTTGGAGGAGAAAAGAATAAGAATAGGTTGGAGGGAGAAGAAACAAATAGAAAATATATTGAATTCTTACCTGAATTCTCTACAAAGTTTCTGAATCTGATTTGAAGAGATAACAATAGCAGAGTTTCACTGAATTCCCCAAATAATATGAATAAAAATTAGAGACAATAGGGTTCTATTTATAGTGGTTGAAACCCACCAAAATCGCAAGATGAAGGTAGGTGAAAAACGGATAAATTTGGAGCGTACAACTCAATACAATAGGAAAAAAATCCTAGCCACCAATTGCTAGGAGCTGTAGGCTGCCCCTGTAGAACTGGTCGAGCGGTAGAGGCCCACGGGTCGACCACTTCATTTAATTTGGGGAATGTTTGATTTTTCCATTGCATTATTTATTTTATTCCCTAATTAACTTTAACATTTATTAATTAGCTTAACGTTTACTTAACCCCACGTAAACATATAATTAATTTTTGAAATTCAAACCCTAAATTTAAATACTCATTTGATTTGAATTCAAACTAAATTTATTTAAGTCTAAAAACTTCAAACGCTCATAACTTCTTCATTTGAGCTCCATTTCAGTATATTATATACGAAAACTGACTAGAATTTCACTAAGAATGCAACATAATAACTTTCATAGTAAAATTTTGATTATAAAATTTCCATTTTCTACCTATCGCATTTAATTTAATTTACTCCATTTATTTATGGTGAATTTTACGGAGTGTTACATTTACCATTTTCTTTCTCATGTCATGCACTACAAAAGAAATGACAAATTTCCAATGGTCATCAAGCATGGATGGCATGCTAGTATGCATAGTTTCTGATGCACTACCAACATCATGGATGCATCGATGTTGTTAACGTCATTTTTTACAACTAACAAAAGAAATCCTAGCATCCCTATGCACAGCCTACTCCCTAGTAGTTTTAATTAGAAAAAGAATCAAGAAAAACAAAAGGGGCATTGAGAAAGCATGGAGATTTCATTCTCTTCCAACACTATCATATTATATTAAATAATAGTAATGTAGAAGAATTTTTATGCTTCTTATTAATTGTATGAATTTACAAAGCTCTTCTTAATTCTGTCACAATGATTTGAATTCAAAAAATCCCCATAATGTATCATTTTTACCGTTATTCATATTGTTTTATTTCATCAACTACTACATTCAAGAGCTTACAGTTTATGATTTGTATGGTTATATACTAGGTTCTCTCTGATTCTCTCATACTACTCTATAATTCAAGTCCACATAATTAAATGAATTAATTAAATAAATTCAAGCAACTAATATTTAACAAATATGAAACCATAAAAGGCGACAATTGCTATATATATACTAGATTCATATCAACACAGGAAAAGAAGAAAATGTTAAATCACTAAAATCAAAGTTTCTACACATACACACATATGTATATATGTATATGTGCATGTGTATATATGTGTGTATACATATATACATACATATACATGTATATATGTACATATACATGTGTATATGTATGTATGTGTGCACATGCATGCATGCAGGTATGCACACACACGTATGCATGCATGCACGTATACACACACCCTACATTCATATTAACGAAAATAACAACAATAATTTTTCAACTCAAATAGAAAAAAATATAAATCAAATGATCAAACTTACATATTTTTACAATAATAAAAAGATAAATTGATAGTTCATTTACCTCTGTCAAGTTTATCACAAACTAAATAAAAATTATATATCTAATAATATGTTTAAAATATAAATATTTTACAGTATTTATGGGTGCATACAAGTTTCAACAGTAAAAAAAATATGAAGTAAAAAGCTTAAACGGTAACTGAAAGGCACAAGTTTTTCTTATGCTTTCTCGATGTCCTGCAAAAAAGTTATTTTTGAATATTCTCGTTTAGCATATAAGATGATTAGAACATTCAATAATAGAAAGGGTGCGACCAACATATTTCTCAAAATTGATTTTCATAAGTTTGGATAATGAAAAGACGGCTTAGTACTGATTTTGGTGTTTACTGCACTACGATAAAAGTTTCAAACTGGAAGAAGCATGATTAGTATATACATGTATGTTAAGTATGCAAAAATGCACACCTTTGGCTCTGATATGTGCATCATTAAGTTGTTAATAAACCATCGAATGGTCTTTGACGGATAACTTCCTAAAGCATCGATAACACAATCAAAATATAAAAGAATTTTTTCCTGATTAATTTATCTATGAAGAGGGATTATAGCATCTACATTTCTACATACCCCTTCTAAATTAAGAGGAGGACACATACTTTACCTTAATCATGGAACTGTTAAATGAAATGTTATTTCGTTGTAAGAGATCGCAGTTCAAAGTCTACATGCACCTTCCTTTCTTAACTTGGCTGTAAGCAAAAGAAGGGAAAACAATGCGAGGAAATATGAAAATTAAAATTTCTTTAAGCATAAACTAAACATATTTCATCAGCTACAACTGTAGTATATCTCAAACTTTAGTCCTAGAATCATTTATGTATAAGTTTACTTACTTGCGATCATCTTGATCCTCCTAATCATGCCAACCATCTAAAATAATACTAAGTTGAATCACCTGCCAATAAATTAGCATTCAATGAAATATAACAAATATTTTGATTCATCCAATTGGGCAAACATGAAGCTTACCATTTACTTATTAGCATGACTCACATATGACAATACCTATTTAGTTACACAAGTCTTATATATAATATACATAACACACACATAACATTATTTCTTAATACAAGTCTAACATTACACAAACACACACACATATATAGAAGATGACTATAAGATTATTATTGGAATTTTGGTCTTAGAAACCAAATTCTCCACCATGGTTATCAGCAAATCTGAAACATCTCGTCTATTGGAACTTTGTATTTCAACCAATTTTAGGTGAGGGCAATTAAATGGAAGGAACAGGTATTTTGGAGCATTTTCTATATCATACGACTCACGGAGATCACAGCTGCAATGCATATCATCTTGAACAGGATGGAAATAAAAGTACAGAAAAAAATTTAAAAAATCATCTCTGATGCCTAGGTCATACTGAATAATATTATTTCATTTGTTTGGAATCTCACCAATATAAGGGTCCAATACTCCAAATTTGGTGCATGTTGCAAAATACGACCAATGGCTAGGAAATTATACACACAGATCTTTGCAATTGTTAACCTTTTTGAGTTTGCGAATGCTGGGAATTTCGATAACTCTTCCTCGGAGATGCACTAGACATTTTACATGAAAATATTATTGGAAATACTTTAATCAAATCCATACTTTGGTAATTAGCATTGATGTTTGGAAACATAAATGTTAAGATTTTCACACAAAATTATATAAATAATTTACAAGTTAACACCTAGCCTATTCTGAAAGAGAAATGCTAATTCTCCTTTAATAAGATTTGCCACACTCTCCACCTTGTGTATAACAATAACTATTTTTCAAGTATTTGCAATCATTGGTGGACCAATGTCATCATTCTAGAAATAAAGTGGTGATAGCATTTATAGTTTTAGAAATAAAGTGTCACTATGTCAGTATTAATGTTACACATGTCAAACTAGAGAATGTAATGTAAACAAAATAAATGAAAATTAGCAAACCTCTATCCAAGCCCCCCAAAGACTGAGGCTTTTTGTCTTTGCAACTGGTTTTATAAGCGCAACAATGCTAACTTTAACTGGGCATTCTCTAACTCCATCAGAAATGGTTGCATCATCTAGAATTTGCATATCAATAAAACATGCTCCATCCATCGACTCATGATACAAACGAACAATATTTGGAGTGCAAAACCAAATAGTATCCATCAAACTATGCTCTATCGTCAAATACTTCAATGATGTAGAACAAATGTCAACTTCACATTCACCTGAGTTTGAAATTGAACATAACCCCATATGCAAAGTTTCTATCACTGGACAACCGATAATCATGTTCTTTAGATCCACATTAGAGAACTTGAGGTAATACAACTGCAATTTCTTAAGCCTATTTAAACTTATCTTCATAGGGAAATCGATAGTCCCATCACAACTAGCAACATGTAGTTCTTCCAAAGATGAGCAAGTAAAAAGACGTTTGGTGTAACAACCCATATTTTGGACCACTCAAATTGACAATAATCCACACATGTCAGACTTGAATAATTCAAAATAACAGATTGTAATAAAATTTGGAGTAAATGAAATCATTCACAGAATCACAAACACAGAAATATCAGAATAACTCGCAGCAGAAATAAAAATACTATAGTAGTTGAAGCTACTATAACCAAGTCTCAAAACAAAATACATAATATCAGTCTGAAAACAAAAACAATAGATATCCCAAATACACAGAAGTCCACTAATATAAGAGCTGAAATAGAATAACTGAAACTGAAATGGATAGATAAATAGATAAGCAGAATCTCCAACGATTCCTACCTCCAGAAAGAGAAATCCAAAGCTGTGAATACTCAGGCTGACCCGAGCGTAAAATAAAACACAAAACACTCGAGTCAGGACATACGTACTTATACAATGTAAACCAACTCAAGTGAACTGTAGTAGTAAAGCACAATAACCCAAAGGATGCTTGATATCGCTCATCCTCTAAGGATCCATTAAACCATCAATTAAATAGTAATAAACGCTATCATAGAAATGCCTATATTAAAGTAAACTATGCAAATAACAGTGCTAATGTGGCTAAGGTAGCGCAGAGCTGCAGCAATCGCTCACCTGTAGTCACACTCTCAAATTGAATGTGTACATCCAAAATCACAAGGCATTCAGAGAAGTGTACCCGTGATTAAAATTCCAAAAAGGTTTATAATTTCGAATTAAAATCATTCATTTAAACTATAAAATGGTGGAGTCATTATACATTTAAATCAAATATTAAATTTCCAAAATATTAACCTTTTCATAGTTCATTTATTCACTTAAATACATTAAAATAGTGGAATTTCAGCTTTCGCAGCATTTAGAAAATGCTACGGTAAGTTACATTTGAAAACAATTCAATTCAGCAAAGACATCATTTAAAAATTGCTGTAATGGTTCAGTTATATTCAAAAATCTCATTTCAGCCAACTACAGCACTTATCAAGTGCTACAATATCCCTTTTATTAATTTCAGATTCAAGTTTTAGTTCTGCAACTACAACACTTACCAAGTGCTGTAATAGCCCTTAGTTAATTTTAGCCTTTTATTACCCTTGCATCAACTACAGCACTTACAAAGTGTTGTAATATCCTTTACAACAGATTTTAAGTTAACTCCAGAAATGATAGCATTTCTGAATGTTGTTAATTCAATTTCCAGCTTTTCAATACAATTTCAGCAATAATAAAATTCCAATTTAAACCATTTTAACTTATAAAATTTCATATTTTTCCACTTTAAAATGGTCGTTTAAAATACCCTTTAATTTATGATTTTTATAAAGTAAAATTCATACATAAAATCAAAATTTTAAATAATTCACTTATTAAGTTCAAGCATAAAAATTTCCATTCTTTGCATTTTAAAAATTAACTTAATAATTAAGTTTTAATTACCATTTCAAAATATAAACTTAATTTCCATTTTATTTTCTTAATTTAACTTTTATTTTAAACCAAATTCACATTTCCAAGTCAAGTTATATTTCAAATTACATTTTTAAGTATTCATTTATTTAACCATGTTAATTCGTAGAAAAATCAATAACACTTTATGAAGTCATTTTAAATTCAATTTTAAATTAAATTATCATATTTTATTTACTTAACTTAAACTCCATTTTTAAACAAAAATCACAACTTCCAAATTAATACATATTTCAAATTTCAACTTAATCATTTATTTATTTCACATATTTAACTTGTAGAAAAAATCATTAATACTTTAACAATCATTTTAAATTCAATTTAAATCAAAATATCATAAACTAGAATTTTGAAAATATACTTTTAAAATTTTCAGAAAATAATATATAATAACCACGGGTCTGTATAATATATTCTAACATAGGTCAAGTGATACGGATAATATATCATTTCAATCCGTAATTTACAAAGAAAAATCCGGGTTCTATCATTTTAAACCCGCAATCCCAAGTTCAATAAAATAAATAAAAATTGCTCAGGGCTATCATTTCAGCCCATAACGTTTTTTCCCTATTCTAAAGTCCATTCGGGTATGTATCATTTCAACCCATAGTGATTCTATTCTATAGGGAACTTGCAGTGTGAGAACAGAATAAAATATACAATATAACATCATATAGCAGTATTAGATGATATGACATGTTTATAAACAGGGTTAACATCATATGATTCATATCACAGGCAGGTGTAACATGAAATAATAATTCTACACATTCACTTGTAGTCAATTCACAGTTATATAAGTATAAATGTCGTGAGTGAATACTCACCTTTTACGCTAGAGTTAGCAAATCAAAACACACCGAATAAATTCCAAAAAGCACGATATGACACGACATAATATAACACAGCACGACATTGATTCAAGCAGGAAGAGAGAGCCAAGATAATGATCTTGTAAACAACCAAAACAAGACAATATAACACATGAATATATTTAACACAAAACACATGAAACAAATTGAAATACAAAGCAACAAAGACAAGACCTTGCCATTACCATTCAAATGCTTGGCTTAGGTGGAACATATGCTTGGCCATCATGTGTTAAAGCTCGGGTTTGGGTCATATGGCACGGCTAGAAGTGGAGATGTGAAGGGGTAGGTGATGCAACATGAAGAATATCAAAGGAACAAGGCTAAAAGAAAGGGTTTGGATGCATTTTTGGTTCGGCCTAGGTCACATATGGGGCTCGGCCTTGGTCTGGTCAGTAGTAAAGAGGCGGCCAGAGGTGAAGTAGTAGCTAGTGGTGGTGGCTATGGGGTGACCGAAGTGATTGATGAAGGGATAGGTGAAGTATGTGGCTCGGCTAGGCAATATTGGTGGAGTTTGCAATGTTTTTGTGGTGCTAACATCATAAAGTGGTCACGGCCTGCCTTTGGTCAGAGGAGAGGCTGATGGTGCTGCTGTAGATGGTGGAGGTGATGGTGGAGCTGATGGAGTAGGGTTAGGCTGAGCAAAGCTAGGTAGATGAGGAAGGCAAAAACCTTGAAAAATAGTGAAAATAAGAAGGAGATGAAGCCATTAGCACATACAATATTTTTCAAAAGAATAGAATTGCATGAGTTTTGTGAGTGAGAAAGATTTCTCACGTGAAAATGAGAAATAATACACGACAATGCGAAAGAGAATGGACGACCAAAAGATGAAAGGGCAAAAGCAAATGAAAAGGCAAAGGTAAATGAAAAGTCATTAGAAAATGAAAGGTCTTTTGTCGCTTTGTATTTCCATTTCTTTTAAATCAAAATAAACTAAATAAATTTCAGTAAAAAAAAAAAGAAAAAAAATAAAGTAGGAAGAAAATAAATAATTATTCTTAAGAAAAATAAAAAGTAAATAAAGAAAATAGTTATTATATTGAAACTAGAATAAAAAAGAAACAATATACAATTAACATTTGAAAATTATAACAACACCTATAAAATGTTTTAAAAATAAATTATATGCATAACATGTCATATTACACATATATACAAAAATAGAACATGATATGACAACAAAAATATTATTTATATAAATTAAAATAAATAATTTTGTTAAATAAAACAATTTACACATAATATTGTAAAAAGCATAACTTTGACAATATAAATCATTTCAACGAAATGAAAAGTAGTATTCTTGAAATTTTGTTTATTTTCATAATAAAAGATAAAATTCAAAAATTCAAAAATTTAAATTTTAAATTTAAAAGTCAAAGTTTGATCATATTGACCAAAATCCATATTTTTGGAAATATTTTATTTATTCATGTTTGAAATTATAATTCACTTAAAATCAAATTTATATTTAAAATAACAAAATTTATTCATTTTAATGAATAAAATAAAGTTTTAAAATAAAAAATTCAAATAAAATAATAAAATAATCACAAAATACAGGGCTGTTACACTCTCCTCCACTCAAAACTTTTCGTCCGCGAAAAGGAATGAGGTACGGGAAAACACAGAAAAAGATAGAATGAAATAGGATTAAGACAAGATGATAAGTAGATTGAAATTATACCTAATAATTGTCGTTATAGGTAAAGTTTCACAAGGTGGAGATGATCTTCCCCAAGATCCTCCAAAATCAAACGCACAATCACGAAGAAGATCCTCGAAAATTTGATCCACTCTTTCCGTTTGACCGTCGGTCTGTCGATGGTAAGCAATGCTCAGATTCAGATGAGAACCCAAAGATTCCTAAAAAACTTACAAAACTGACTGATAAAGATAGGATCCCGATCACAAACAATACCGAGAAGAACACCATGGAGACGAACAATCTCTCTCATGTAGATCTCAGGCAAGCTAGAAGTAGAATGGGTAGACTTGACCGGAGCGGACTTGATCAGTCTATCCATAATAACCCAGATAAACTAAGAATTCTTACAAGTCAAAGCAACGAGAGGTGCAGCAATCCGAGCAAAATTCTCAATGAAACTTCGGTAATAACCGGCAAGGCCTAGAAAACTACGAATCTCAGAAAGAGTCTTAGGAATTTCCCAATCCTGTAACAGAATAGGGAGACATAAGAACAACAGAAAAGATAGAATAATCAAAGGTACAATCCCGATCATCAGTACTCCACTGTACTTTGACCAAACTAACAGATTTTCTTCTTAGCTGCTTCGTACCTTTGTTGACAATACGAAGTGGCTTCCTCTCGACGGTCAGATTAGGCTCAATATCGAAACTATCAAGAGCAGAAGGCTGAACAAAAAGAGATAGGTCATGAAGATACCAACGAAGATGTGAGACGTGGAATACATCATGCACTCCAGAAACTTCTCGGGCAAATCCAAACGATAAGCCAAAGAACCAACTCTTTCCACAAATGTGGAAAAGACCCTCGAAGAGGAAGAAGGTAGGAGAATAGGAATAGCTAGAAGGAAAAATAGGTTAAAAGACAAGGATGAACCATTATTTTAAAATCATAGAAATTTCAATTTGAAATTTTTTTATATAACATTTTAAACATTTTATAATATGATGAATAGTCATTCGATTCAAATTTGTTGGTTCGAAGAAAACAATATTTTAAATATTTTAAATTATTTAGAAAGGAAAAATAAATGATCAAAATATCCTTTATATAATACTTTATCAAAATACTTTTGTAACTCGATGTCTTAACAAGTTTATTCTCGTTCCTGCAGACTCTGCCCATGCGTTGATCAGGCGTAAAGCTAGAATTCTCCAGGTACTTAGTAGACTTGTTTCAACACCCAGTGAAAATACTGGAAAACTTTTAAAACCAGATATGGAAAGTACAATCCAAACAAAACAACCAAACCAAAACATTATCTAACCATGGATCGCAGATACACAATGGTTATGCTTGGATCCCCCAGGAAACATCCATATCCGTAAGCTATCTCAGCCCTGCGAATTACGCCATGATGACTAGTAGACCGCAGATACACAATGGTTACGCCTGGATCCCCTAGGAAACATCCGTACCTGTAAGCTATCTCAGCCTATGGATTTCGCTACTTAAAACGACCTACATAGATCGCAGATACACAATGGTTACGCCTGAATCCCCCAGGAAACATCCTTACCCGTAAGCCATCTCGGCCAGGTAAACTACGCTTTGCAGTCACGCTCGTAAGACCATGGAGATCGCTATGGAGTTCGATGGACACTCGAGTATCATATCTGAAAAACCCAAATCAGAGAGAATAATATCGATAGAATGAATCCACAATTTGGGCACAAAGCGAATATCAAGCAGAAGGCACTTCCATATCTTTACTTCGAAAATATATATCATATAGTACCTTTCAAATCACTTTCAATTATCATACTTATACAAAGTCCATCATATATAAGATTTTATTTTCAAATCGAATACTTTCCAAAATCAATATCACACTTATATAGACTTCCATTATATAAGATTTCACCTTACAAATTGAGTACTTTTCCAAATAAATAGTTTTCAAATCAACTTCATGCTTATACAAATCAATTTTATATAAGTTCGGTAACTCCCAAATCAAGTATTTAATAAAACAAGGTTCTCAATTTCAATTCCTTTCAATAACGTTTCAGTTTCAAAATCATATATGATTTCGCCAAATCATTTCTTCCAAATTACATATATTCAGTTTCAAAGTTTCTCATAACAATAGGTTTAGAAAATAATCCCAGATTTCCAAATAAACAAAATTTAAGTCAAACAAATTCATTTCAAAACCATCATGTAAATACTAGGTTTTACTATCCAATCAATTTCCAAAACCAAATATTTTTCTCAAAATCAAATTATACCCAAAATGATTTCCAAGTTTATAACCATCCCTTTAAAACCTTTAAAATATTTATTCCATATATGGAAGATCCAACTTACGTTTTGAAAATTACTTAGCTTTAAAAAATTAAACCTTGATTGGAAGTGTTCGAACATTCAAATAGTCATAGAAACCAAATTCTTCAATCCAAGAGTTGGAAATCAGCAACAAATCCGTAAATCAATTCCAATAGATAAGATTATACCAAAACAAATCTGAAACTCGAGGATTAAACACCGGCTTACTTTAAATCATTTCAAATACACACACACACACACACACACACACACATCTTTTGAAAATCAAACCATACTTCGAAATCTGAAAATAAAATTTATTTCACAAAATCACTACATAGAAATGCTACTAAAGTGGCCTTTCCCCCACTCTGAAACTCGAAAATCAATGTCGATGATGCGTGCACTCATCATCGAAATTATTTTCCGGCGACACAAGTGAGTTCTGGACTTCTATTTTCTTAAAACTTCTTTGAAATCTCTTCGAAATCATTGGAATTCATTCGAATACATTTGAAATATTTCTTATTCGAAAAATAACTTTAAATCATATTATTATTATATATTTTCCAAAATCTTAAAATCGATTTCAAAACACCGGAGTTCGATTCCTCGAAATTCAAATTCAAAACCCTTCAGTTATAAATCATTTTTTTATAAATCAAGTTTCTTATTAATTTTCAAAATTTCAAATCCTTACAAAGCTTCAAATTTTCATTTTTTAAAAGGTATATAATCCTTATCGAAAACATTTCACTCTTATATAAAATGTGGTCATCCTTATCAAAATAATAATAATTTCGATGTATGCACAATTTCAAAATACAACCAAACACAAATTTCCAAGGGATGATTCAAGGATGGATTTCAAAACAAACAGAGATTCGAATTTAGAGGAACTCTAATCAAATAGAATTCTGGTTCGAAGATAAGCTCGAACGAAGATGAGATAATTTAATTACCAAATAGAAGATGGATAGCCTATATAAGTCGCATGCGACCTCAACCGATCAACCGTGACTTTGGGAATATAATCAATGCGGAAATCTAAGGCAAATCGACATTCGATCACCAGAGATAGAGTCCAAGTAGAGCAGGAGATAGATAGCATCGAAATCCGAGGATACAGAAATCTCCGGTGAATCAATGCCAATTGTAAAGGGGTTTCACCCCTTTACAAATCATTCAAATATTTGCGGAATCATCGATCTTTATAGAGGTCATTCAAAGTGGAGTTATGGAATGCCCCAAAATCAAAAGGATAAATTAGGGAAGACAAGACTGGATTTCAGAACAAGTGGGAGCGTTCCAAAGTTCATAGGAAACCAAATCGATAAGAATCCTAACCAAAGAGATTACTAACAGGGTGGATACATAAGGGATGAAGTTTAGAAAATCTTAATAAAAATTTATACCAATATAAATTTTGAAAATCCTTTAAAATCATTTGGAAATCATTTTATACTTCGAAAATACGTTCTCTCACAAAGAAATGATTCTGAGATTGATTTCACTCATTCTAGGGTATTTCTACCCTATCCCTAATGAGTTTTTGCTCCGCAGGCTAAGGTTTGCCTAAAACCAAAGCTCTGATACCAAATGTAACAACCCCTATTTTGGACCATTCAAATCGACAATAATCCACACATGTCAGACTTGAATAATTCAAAATAACAGATTGCAATAAAATTTGAAGCAAATAAAATCATTCACAGAATCACAAACACAGAAATATTAGAATAACTCGCAGCAGAAATAAAAATACCATAGTAGTTCATGAAGCTACTATAACCAAGTCTCAAAACAAATTACATAATATCAGTATGAAAACAAACACAATAGAGATCCCAAATACACAGAAGTCTACTAATACAAGAGCTGAAATAGAACAACTGAAACTGAAACTGATAGATAACTAGATAAGCAGAATCCCCGGCTATTCCTAGCTCCAGAAAGAGAAATCATAAGCTGTGAATACTCAGGCTGACCCGAGCGTAAAGTAAAACATAAAACACTCGAGTCAGGACATACATACTTATACAATGTAAACTAACTCAAGTGAACTGTTGTAGCAATGCACAATAACTTAAAGGATGCTTGGGATCGCCCATCCTCCAAGGTTCCGTTAAACCATCAATTAAACAGTAATAAACACTATCATAGAAATGCCTATATTGAAGTAAACTATGCAAATAATAGTGCTAATGTGGCTAAGGTACCGCAGAGCTGCAGCAATCGCTCACCTCTAGTCACACTCTCTAATTGAAGGTGTACATCCAAAATCACAAGGCATTCAGAGAAGTGTACCCGTGGTTAAAATTTCAAAAAGGCTTATATTTTTGAATTAAAATCATTCATTTAAACCATAAAAAGGTGGAGTCATTATACCTTCAAATCAAATATTGAATTTTCAAAATTTTAACCTTTCATAATTCATTTATTCACTTAAATACATTAAAACAATGGAATTTCAGCTTTCGCAGCACTTAGAAAATGCTACGGTAAGTTACAATTTAAAACAATTCAATTCAGCAAAGACAGCATTTAAAAATTGCTGTAATAGTTCAGTTATATTCAAAAATCCTATTTCAGCCAACTGCTGTACTTATCAAGTGCTACAATAGCCCTTTTATTAATTTCAAATTCAAGTTTTAGTTCTGCAACTACAGCACTTACCAAGTGCTGCCGCAATAGCCCTTAGTTAATTTTAGCCTTTTAGTTCACTTGCATCAGCTACAACACTTACAAAGTGCTATAATATCCTTCACAACAGATTTTAAGTTAACTTCAGAAGAAATACCATTTCTGAATGCTATCAATTCAATTTCCAACTTTTCAATAAAATTTCAGCAATAATAAAATTCTAATTTAAACCATTTTAACTTAAAAAATTACATATTTTTCCACTTTAAAATGGTCATTTATACCCTTTAATTTATGATTTTTATAAAGTAAAATTTATACATAAAATCAAAATTTTAAATAATTCACTTATTAAGTTCAAGCAGACAAATTTCCATTCTTTTCATTTTAAAAATTAACTTAATAATTAAGTTTTAATTACCATTTCAAAATATAAACTTAATTTCCATTTTATTTTCTTAACTTAACTTTTATTTTAACCAAATTCACATTTCCAAGTCAAGTTATGTTTCAAATTACATTTTTAAATATTCATTTATATAACCACGTTAATTCATAGAAGAATCAATAACACTTTATTAAGTCATTTTAAATTCAAATTTAAATCAAATTATCATATTTTATTTACTTAATTAAACTCCATTTTTAAACAAAAATCAAACTTTCCAAATTAATACATATTTCAAATTTCAACTTAGCCATTCATTTATTTCACATATTTAGCTTGTAGAAAAAAATCATTAATACTTTAAAAATCATTTTAAATTCAATTTAAATCAAAATATCATAAATTACAATTTTAAAAATTACTTTTAAAATTTTCAGAAAATAATAAATGATAACCACGGGTCTGTATAATATTTTCTAACCTAGGTCAAGTGATACAGATAATATATCATTTCAATCCGTAATTTACAAAGAAAAATACAGGTTCTATCATTTCAAACCCGCAATCCCAAGTTAAATAAAATAAATAAAAATCACTCAGGCCTATCATTGCAGCCCATAACAATTTTTCCCTATTCTAAAGTCCGTTCGGGTATGTATCATTTCAACCCATAGTGATTTTATTCTACAGGAAACTTGCAGTGTGAGAACGAAATAAATTAACAATATAGCATCATATAGCAGTATCAAATGATATGACATGTTTATAAACAGGGTTAACATCATATGATTCATATCACAGGCAGGTATAACATGAAATAATAATTCTACACATTCACTTGTGGTCAATTCACAGTTATATAAGTATAAATGTCGTGAGTGAATACTCACCTTTTACGCTGGAGTTAGCAAATCAAAACACACCGAAAAAATTCCAGAAAGCACGATACGGCGCAACACAGCATAACACAACACAACATTGATTCAAGCGGGATGAGAGAGCCAAGATAATGATCTTGTAAACAACCAAAACAAGACAATATAACACATGAATATATTTAACACAAAACACATGAAACAAATTGAAATACAAAGCAACAAAGACAAGACCTTGCCTTTACCATTCAAATGCTTGGCCTAGGTGGAACATATGCTCGGCCATAATGTGTTAAAGCTCGGGTTTGGGTCATATGGCACGGCTAGAAGTGGAGATGTGAAGGGGTAGGTGATGCAACATGAAGAATATCAGAGGAACAAGGCTAAAAGAAAGGGTTTGGATGCATTTTTGGTTCGGAGTAGGTCACATATGGGGCTCGACCTTGATCAGGTCAGGTCTGGTCAGTGGTGAAGAGGCGGCCAGAGGTGAAGTAGCAGTTGGTGGTGGTGGCTGTGGGGTGGCCGAAGTGATTGATGAAGGGATGGGTGAAGTATGTGGCTCGGTTAGGCAATATTGGTGGAGTTTGCAATGTTTTTGTGGTGCTAACATCATCAAGTGGCCACGGCCTGTCTTTGGTCAGAGGAGAGGCTGATGGTGCTGCTGTAGATGGTGGAGGTGATGGTGGAGCTGATGGAGTAGGGTTAGGCCTTGCAAAACTAGGTAGAAGAGGAGGCAAAAACCTTGAAAAAATAGTGAAAAGAAGAAGGAGATGAAGCCATTAGCACATACAATATTTTTCAGAAGAATAGAATTGCGTGAGTTTTGTGAGTGAGAAAGATTTCTCACGTGAAAATGAGAAATAATACATGGCAATGCGAAAGAGAATGGACGGCCAAAAGATGAAAGGGCAAAAGCAAATGAAAAGGCAAAGGTAAATAAAAAGTCATTAGAAAATGAAAGGTCTTTTGTCTCTTTGTATTTCCATTTCTTTTAAGTCAAAATAAACTAAATAAATTTCAGTAAAAAAAAAAGAAAAAAAAAGTAGGAAGAAAATAAATAATTATTCTTAAGAAAAATAAAAAGTAAATAAAGAAAATAGTTATTATATTGAAACTAGAATAAAAAAATAAACAATATACAATTAACATTTGAAAATTATAACAAAACCTGTAAAATGTTTTAAAAATAAATTATATGCATGACATGTCATATCACACATATACACAAATAGAACATGATATGACAACAAAAATATTATTTATATAAATTAAAATAAACAATTTTGTTAAATAAAACAATTTACACACAATATTGTAAAAAATTTAATTTTCACAATATGAATCGGATTTCAATGAAACGAAAAGCAGTATTCTTGAAATTTTATTTATTTTCATAATAAAATATAAAATTCAAAAATTCAAAATTTTAAATTTTAAACTTAAAAGTCAAAGTTTGATCATATTGACCAAAATCCACATTTCTGGAAAATATTTTATTTATTCATGTTTGAAATTATAATTCACATAAAAATCAAAATTTATATTTAAAATAACAAAATTTATTCATTTTAATAAATAAAACAAAGTTTTAAAATCAAAAATTCAAATATACAATTAAAATAATCATAAAATACAAGGTTGTTACATTTAGGCAGCTCATATTCATTAGCAAACCAAACGAATTCTAAGTCGAGAACCCTAACATTATGATTTATAGCATAGATGATCCACACATTTACTTGGTCGCAATCGAAATTCCAAGGCAGTTCCAAGGGCAGTGTATCGATATCCCATGGCTTGTGATGTACAAATACCGAGTCAACAAACTGTTCAAAGCATATACCATTACCAAGATCGCAAAATTCTGAGCACTGAAGGGAAGTCCATGGGGTTTTCCATCTTTTAGATAGGACACAAGTTTGCACAATGTTTTTTATAGGTACGAATTTAAAGATCTGGTGAATTAAACAGTCTGGGAGCTGGCTAATTCTATCTTCGTCCATGGTACTAATGAGTTGTGGCCTTTTGCCTATATCCATGATAGTGTTATCAATCTTGTGAGGCTCATTTATATGACCTGGGAAATATATAGTTCTTTAGTCCAAAACAGCTGGTAAATAAATTACTAGGAAAATATAAGCAAACGTGAAATCAAAAATAATAAAAGCCAAAATATCAGTTTGACGGTAATAAAAACCCCATTGATTATCAAATAACTGATTGATAATGTAAAGAGAAATATATACAAGATCCATTTTCTTAATTGTTCGTTGTGGGACTATCCTTGACTTATTTCATGTAAAAGAATGGAGAATCCATGCTAATAGGTTGTTAATGGGACAACATCAGAAAATGAATCAATCGGATTTTTTTAATGCTTATAATTTCTTAAAATTAACAAACAAAAATTCCCTCTTAAAGGAAAAGAGAATCTTCAAGACTTATGGTATCTTGAAATATTTCTTAAATTGCATCAAGCTAAATAAATAGTAACATATTATGTCTAAACCTAGAGACCATCTTGGCACTCGGTGTAAAAGCAAACTAATGTGCTTATTCACCATTGCAGTTTCAAGCCTCAAGCATTTCTTCGTGCACTATAATTTATTGTAGGTAGGCTACGATCCTACCCAAACTCATGTACATCAGCGAAAGTTGTACAACATTTTTTGGGTTTCCATGTGTTAAACGAATTGAAATGAAAAATGTGACAAAAATGAAAATTAATGACGGTATAATATGATAAATCACTTTGATAGTGAAAACTTTAAAAGTGGTGAAAAGGTTGGAATGATAATATAACAAGTTTAGAATGTTACTGCAATAAATTTTCTTTAATGTGTGTGTATGTCATCTAATGTTTTTCTTTGTACGAATCACTTGTAAAATAGCCTCACGATAATTAAAATTTACTGCATAGCATTGAATGTTTATTTATTTCCAACATTAAGTGTGGAAGTTTTGAGGGAGAAATTTAATAACATTAATATAGGGGGGTTATTTAATATGTCATAATCTTGAGAGAAATATTTTGAAGTAAAACCATAACAAATTAAGTTATAAAAAAATCGATATGGTATAATAGTATCTTAATAAAGATATAAGCATAAAGCTCATATTCCCCTTTCCTCATCCAAAAGATGCTTAATCATAAATGAAAATTTATTTATCTCAAAAAGAGCTAATGTATAAGGATCTATGTTATATGAGAGTTTGAAAGAATCATAAATAAAACATAGCCTTAAATTAAAACCAATATGATGAGTAGAAATGACCATGTCTTGAAGGAAATATAACATCCCACAGTGCATAATATCGATAAAGCCATTTCCAAGCGATTTGAAGTACATGCGTTGATGGATGCATATTTTAGGACCAAGTAATCTTGGCAAAATTGACTTATATGAAAAATAGATATAGAAACCCCAAAATTGATGGTCTGAATTGGCTCTGAAATTAACATAAATTTTCGTCAATTTACATAAAGATTGGACTGAATCCAGTCACATAGCTCCAGAGTCGAGATCGGAATAAATGCAATCAAATAGTTTCAAATCCTAAGTTCATTCATGTACTACAACCTACAAGTGTAAGATCACAATCTGTCTAATACATTATTTATTATGATATATTCTAGTTAAGTTTTCATTGGGAAATAATACTAAAAACTAGAAATTTTTAAAAATTCAAATCGATTAATATAAAAGACTTACTTGTTGAATGAATATTGCAAAAGGCTACCACTCCACAATCGAAAAGTATTCATTTGTTGGTGCTTCCACTGATTTTGTATTAGGGTCCCTTCTTTCCTTTTAGAAATCATTTAACCGCTTCCAAAATTAGTGTTAATGTGCTTTTCGACAAAAAAAGGTTGGTGGATACACCACATATAGATATTGTACATGACGCGTGGTCGCTTTACGTGATGCATGGATATTCTATATATACGTGTAAGAAATTCCTGCTGATGCAATTTCATCTGCTTGAAGAAAATATACAAAGCAATTTAAGGCTTATGGTAAATTTGTTTTGCAATGGAGTTGTGTAAATCGACATACAACAACTTTTCCATAGTTTCCCTATTATGGCACAATAATTGAACAAACGAACACATTCACACACATACTCTTACTTTAATAAAGCACCAGGTAATAAAAACAAATGTTAAAAAACTTAGTTTAAATAGAATTTAACAAATCATCATACTAATAAGGCAAATTCAAACATACAATATTGCAAGGAAATATGTTATACGAGTTGTTTTTATTGGACCGAGTTGGCAAGATATTGTTGTAGGCCGAGCCGTAGAAATTACTGCGAGACAACCAAAATAGAAGGAAAAATAAAAGACAACTTATTGCTTAGTCTAGCTTTTATGTAAGTTTTAACCATATATGAGCTCGTTGTGGCATTAACACTTTTATTTGCAAATCATTTTGTTTAATTAACATGTATGAACTAGTACCATATCCTCATTAATATATGTCCAAGATTCTAATGGTGATTTTATTTAATTGTTAACGATGATTGTCAACCAGAGTGATTGATCACAAGTTTTCGATCAAAATTCACAGTTATCTGCCAAGGAATGCATCAAAATAGTATAGCTACAAGGGAAGTGGCATAATGTATTATGTTATTTATAATGTTAGCATCAGTACAAAAATTACATATTATCGATACGATTATATTATATCAACAAACGATTTCCATGGAAAAATGATCATGTTTTACTATTCGAAGGAATGCCATATTTCAATAATCAAAACATATTAATTTGGCCTAGCAGCTATTTTTATTATTATTTTGTTATATGCAAGTTTATTGGACTTTCAGAAGTTATATACCACAAGTGCACTACATGACATGTAGTTGGTGTGATCAGATTAATAGCAGCATTCAGATAACACTCAAAATCACAAACAACAAATAAAACCCTACTTATCTAATGAACGGAAGATAAGCCTATTTTCCACTTATCACATATATTGATTCTTTAACAAATATGTCAAATTTTTCACCAAGTCCTTAAAAATTGAATGCAATTTGACTAAATCAAATACAACAATTGTTTAACATATCACCTTGCCTGACCATATGTTATCCCTTTTAAAAGAAAAAAAAAGGAAGATCGTAGAACTAGTTAAACATTTGGTCATAAGCTCATGATTTATTACAAAGATTAAGAAGGCTATCCACATTTCAGTGCCTTAAGGTGAAACCCTATTTTTTTTGACATCGCTTTCATTTGACTTTGAACTTCCTACAAAATGTAAGATTTCAGTTGACCCTGTATTCATTGGCATAATATCTCTGAAATCAAAATTTATAAGACATTTTCTAAATGATATTATTGTTGAGTTTCGTCATTCTCGCGTTCCATGCGCGTTCGCTTCACCGTATCTAGTGCCATCAACGTCGAAGTCTTCCATGTCGGCGTCTCGATTGAACATCCCTTCATCGCCTCCCATCAGGCATATAATCTGGTCTTGGCAACACATTGTAACGAAAGGAATCACCGATGTTACGTGCCACCAATCGCATATATATATACCACAATTATTCCAAATATCCTGCGATGTCGGACTTTTAACCCGTCAATCCACGCATCCACTCGATTTACAATGCGAGCCGCACCTAACAATTATATATATATATATATATATATATATATATATATATCATAATTCATAACAAACCACTACGAATATGCATTCCTTCCCACTGTACGGGAACTACTTGATAACTGTCAAAATTTGCTTTAAATAAAAGCATTCAAATACTAACAACGATTGAATAAATAAACTTGAAAGTTCAAACCCTTCTTCCTTTGAACTACTATTTGATCCGAAATTGTGTACCGTGCTCTAATATTTCCCTTCACAAATCAATAGCTGGAAACTTCTCATCTTTGTCCTTATCTCGTCGGGAAATTTGAGAGAGTGATATGTGAAACTGGTTATTATTTGGTTTGAAATTGAGTTTTGCATATTTTTGATGGCTAAATCTATTAATATCAATTTCTTTTCTGCTCATTGGTTGGAAAATCTTCACATCCCATATATTTTCATTGTCGCTCGCATTTTATGTCATACTTATCCTTACATACCATTTAATTCATTTTTAGTGTTAATTAATTCCACATTCATCTTCAGTGTTATCTTATCTTTCTCTTCATCAATTCCTAATTTTTTTAAACATTTTATACAAGTCTTGTTATCAACGATCAGCACAATGATAGATTTCATAAATTCTCAATGCAAGTTGTAACATATTTTGACCAATTCCTGCTGCATGATGCACAAGGTATTGATTGAATCCTAGTGCATGGTGCACTAGGTACTGAGTAAATCGTAGTGCATAGTACCCTAGGTTTTAATGAATCCTAGTGTATGGTACACTTGGTTTTGATCGAATTCTAGGAGATGGTAAACTTGGTTTTGATTGAACCATAGGGCATGCCAAACTAAGTTTCAGGAGAATCCCCTGACACACTTGGTTTTTCTATTCTTATTATTGTAAAAAATACGTTTGTTATAAAACTAACAACAACAACTTGCTAGATTAATATGTCGACCATCATTTTCATAGCCGTAAGAATAAGAGTGGTGATTATATTTGTCTTAAACAAGAGATAAAAGAAGATACATACTTAATTCTATAAAAGGGTACAATTATAACTAAAGTTATTAGTTTGAATGGGACGTGTAAAGGAAATAATGGGATGTTAAAAGAAATAGTCATTTCCCAAAAGCAAAATATAAGGAAAAGTTAATTCCAGATTTATAAAGGCATTTTTCAAGTATACCGCTTTCCATCCCTTTTGCTTTTAGGTGACTTTTCCTATTATTACATGCATACACAAAATGCAATGCTAATACTACAATAATTCCACATAAAAAAAGTGGATAACATTACACCCAAACTCTGAAGCCCAGGCAACAACCTCTTCCGTAATTTTCGGTTAAGTGCTTTTGCAACATCGCATGCGGTCCTTCCCACTCTCAGTAAAACTGCCTTTTGCAGTTGCCATATCGACATCTTCTCTCTCCGAGCAGTTACCAGCCGGCGCGTTCGTTTTCATCGCTTGTCACCACCACCCCGAATCTGGAAATGTTAACTCAAAAAATGCCTCCTTCTCATGCTTGTTAGCTCTTGGAATTCAGATCCAATTTTGCAATATCAGTCGAGATCGGGTTGCTTTGATCTCACCCGTTAGCCCGTTAGCTTGAACGCCTTCTTCTCGTAATGTTAAGTCTTGAAATCGCTGCCTAAAACGGGTCTAGATCTGGATTCGGCTTTCTTTGATGTCACTCAGAGCCTAACTATCTGACGATTTTCTCCCCTTTGTACTATCGGCTCCAAATAAATCTGTTATTTCTTTCAGAATCCACAAAAAGGTGGATACATGTAGATTTGGAAGATGCAGACACAAATAGTTGAATCAAATATTCCACGTTCTCCAAAACGTAGGGTATCTAAACTCAATTTTTTTACAATTCATCGTTGTATTTGAATGGATCTTCGAAAGTTATCCGTTTACAGGTAGGAACCAAAGTCGAAAAGATTATCCTAGCCTTCCACAGCAGGAACCAAAATTGAAAGCATTATCCCAACCTCTAATCCTTGTTTCTTGGAGTTCCCCTCTAGAAGGGTGTTCCTCCTGTAACTTAGAATAAACAATTTAACTTGGAGTAAACATTTTTGTTTATGCTGACGTAAGACATGATAAATTTAGTGCCTTATTTGTTTTTAAGTTAAAGAAAATAGAAAATGAGCAATTATTTATTTTGAAGAAGGGTGATAATTTAAGTTGGTTGATATACTTTGAATGTGACGGACTTCCATATAAAATACAATTCGAATAGGTAATCACCTAACAATTTTGCAGTGCCTTGAACAATACCCATAAGAAATGCAAGCATAAATAGAAAGCTTGGTTGAGAAAATATTTCAAAGGCAAAACCCATCAAAGGGATCGAGGACACTAAACTCACCAAAAAAAAAAGAAAAAAAAAAAGAAAAAAAAAGAATTTTTCAAAAGCCATCCCTCTTTTCACTATCTTTTACACTAAACTTAATATCAAACCACATCATTTTTGTATGAATTTACTTTATATACTTACATCCAAACCAGCCCCCCCTTCCCCCACCCACAAACACACGCATATTCTAGCAATGTTCAAGGTATAAATGTTAAGTTAATAATGTAATCTAAGGTTCCATTATTAAAATTAAAATTAACTAGGCACTTCAATTTAATATTTTGTAAATAACAACATAGTTAATTGTTAGTACTTTGTCTAGATGCAAGTACATATTTAGTGAATGACTTGCCTAAATTATAGATGATCAATGATTGACTATCAATGAGTAATGCATAGAGGTACTGTCATTTAAGAGATTTTTCAGGAAACGAAAATGAATTTTTTTTTATATGCTGTTTTTGTTATCCCAATTTTTGGACAAAACTGGAATATCGATGTTGTGTGCGTTTCCACCACGACCGGAGCAAGAAGAAGCCAGCGAGCGTGCATAAGTCAGGGATTTCACTCAAGTATGAAACAAGATCTCATTCGGCATTCGAAACTCCAAAGAGCTCATTCGGCATTCCTAGCTCCAACCCACCATTCGGCACCGGACCATTCGGTGCCGGACCACCATCTCAACCTCCAACATCTCCACTTCCATCCCCCTGCCGAACCAGACTTCTTCGCTAATCGCCGAACCAACCTCCGCCGAACCAACACCAACATGCCTCCATGCTCCGCCAAACCAACATAACAGAACCAGCCACCTTCCATCCACTACCGAATATCGACACCGGACCAGAAGCAAGGAAGCCACCACCGGACCAACCTACCACCGGTCCAACCATCCCAGCTACGACCGAACCAAAGCTTCGCCGAATCAGAACGCTGACAGGCCAGATTGCTTCAGCCCAAGCCCACCAGCAGCTATAAACATCCAAGACCCCTGCCCCCCGTCTCACTCTATAAATAGAGGGGCAGGGGTACAACAATGGAGGACAAGTTTGAGAGCTCAAGCCTGGAAGGAACTCTCAAACAACTTTAGATACTTGTAATCAAAGCTTTGTACTTGTAATCTAAAGAAAAAAGGAGAATAACATATAAAGTGGACGTAGGCACGTTCTGGCCGAACCACTATAAATCTGTGTGTCTTTTACAGTTTAGTCCCTGCTTTTTATATATTTGCATAAATCATCCAAATCACTAGATACAACATAAAATCAACCAACTCATATGACTTTGGGTGTTTGCGGCCATTTTTTACGCAAACATTTTGGTGCTTTCACTGAGAAGAACCAGCTCCCACTACATCGGATAGAAGTTGAATTTGAAAATCTAAGAGTTCAGATCTAAGAGTTATGACGAGACAAACAAGTAGAAGGCAAAGGCCAGAGAGAAGTGAACACCAAGGAAGTCAAGAGGCTTCCTCAGGAGGGAATCAAGCGTCGATCTTCATCACTAGGGATGAGATGGAGGCCATGATGAGAAGACAAGAAGAGATGATCCAGAACTTACTTCAACAAATTGGGCAAATTGGAGCACAAATCCAAGGAGCAACTGGGGTTCAGAACGGGGCAGGACCATCTGGCGCAGCACCAGAGCTAGGGGGCACTCACGCAGAGCATGTTGATCCGACCCCAGGAAGTGAGATGGGGGCATCCGAACCACCTGGTAGCAATAGAGGAATGAACGTTCAGCCAGGGAGGCATACACATGAAAACTCCCGCGGACTTGGGGGGCAGGTCGAAGACAGTGAACGAGAACTACAGCTTGGAGACAATGACAGATTAGCAGCGATGGTTAGAAGAGTTATGAGAGGCGGTTTAGTAAACAGAGACTTGGAAGATGTAAACAGGAGTCCTTTTTCTTCTGCGATTAGGATGGCTAGGAACCCACCAGAATTCAAGCTACCATCATTGGACATGTACAACGGGAAAACGGACCCCACGGTCCATCTAACGAAGTATATGAGACATATGGAAGTGCTGGGGGCATCAGAGGAGGTTATGGCCCGGTGCTTTCCACTGTATTTGATGGACATTGCAGCGTTATGGTTTAGGCAACTGGAGAGAGACTCCATAGGAACATGGGCAGATTTAACTGAGAGATTCATGAGGCAATTCAGGGTTCATATTGCGAGACCCAAGAATGTGATGACTTTGGCAACCTTGAAACAGAAAACTGGAGAGACTTTGAGGAGCTTTCTAACGCGATTTAATGCGGCGGCAGCATCAGTGGATCGACCAGATCCATCTATGGTCATGATGGCGGCTGTATCTGGAATAGCTGGTAATACAGAGTTCAAGAATTAACTAAGGACCCGCCTATGAATCTGGGAGAGTTCTATCATGAGGCTGAAAAGTTTCTGCGTTTGGAAGATGCTAGTGCAGAAAGAGAGGAAGAAGATGACGTTTACGTAATCAAGAGCGGAAACCCACCTGGAAAGGGTGCGGAGACTAGCAAAGGAAAAAGAAAGGCTGAGGATAATGATGACAGGACAAAGTGGCTACGAAGAGAACCACGCTTCACCACCTATTCAGAGCTGAATGAGAGTTTGGAACGGATTTATCAGGATACCAAGGGGCAGGTTCCGTACCGTAGACCAATGCGAAGGGATCCAACCTCTGACGAAAGAAAATCAGATAAGTTTTGTGTATTTCATGAATTGAATGGTCATAACACTAATGATTGTAGGCATTTGAAGGACAAGGTGGAAGGGCATATCAGGAACGGTATGCTCCTTCAGTATGTGAGGAGGCGAACTCCAGCAGTGGAGCCAGAGCGACCACCGTCTACCTCGGCTAGAGGTGACCCTAGATCGGGGCACCATCTGATTATCCCTTGATTGCTTGATTAAAATAACGATGAACAGGTCGTAAGCTTCCACTAACGCAATTAAATCGTTTACACATGTACGAGATCGCGAACGATCTCCAGGCATGCTCTGAATGATCATTGACTGCTTCGGAGTGGGAACTTACACTTTGACATCCTTGCTTTGCTTTTGTTTCGATTTGAACATTTGAATTCTTCCTGTTTGGACATTTCTGCTGTAAGGTACTATTGCTTTAACATTTACAATTCTATGAAAAAAATATTTACTTGTATGCCCGTTGGATCGCGAACGATCCACGAGCACCTATTGCATGGCAACGAACTGCCGAAGTCTTTGATTCGAAAAATTCCCCCAAACAATGACTCCGACACTGATAATATTAAGTCCCCCCCGGGCACACTCATTCGCCTCGAACGGCACCCGACTTCGAACAGTCACAATTCGCCTCGAACGGCACTCGACTTCGAACAGTCACAATTCGCCTCGAACGGCACCCGACTTCGAACAGTCACAACTCGCCTCGAACGGCACCCGACCGCGAACGGTCACAAACTCGCCTCGAACGGCACGACTCGCCTCGAACGGCACAACTCGCCTCAAACGGCACGACTCGCCTCGAACGGCACAACTCGCCTCGAACGGCACAACTCACCTTACCTCAAATGGCTCGATCGCGAACGGTCGTCATTTGAGGACCGCCACCTGATCACTGATTGTTACGCCTTACCTCAAATGGCTTGATCGCGTACGGTCGTCATTTGAGGACCACCACTTGACCGCGCACTGTCGCACTTTACCTCGAATGACTCGATCACGAACGATCGTCATTTGAAGTTAAGCGCTTGACCTTGAACGGTCCCCACTCGACCGCACACTGTCGCACTTTACCTCGAATGACTCGATCCCGAACGGTCGTCATTTGAAGTAAAGCGCTTGACCTTGAACGGTCACATTTCACTGCAGATGACTCGATCCCGAACGATCGATGCACGGATTTATGCGCTTGACCTCGCACGGTCGCACTTCACCTCAAATGGCTTGATCACGAACGATCGTCATTTGAAGTTAGGCGCTTGACCATGAACGGCCGTGCTTCATCCCAAATAGCTCGATCCCGAACGGTCGTCATTTGGGGCCATATAAAACATCAAGCTCTTTACAGGTTGTCAACAGGATATGAACATCCAGCTCATGGCATTACAAAACACGCCTTCCTACCGCAAGGCATATTTTGGGGGGCAAAGTGTTATCCCAATTTTTGGACAAAACTGGAATATCGATGTTGTGTGCGTTTCCACCACGACCGGAGCAAGAAGAAGCCAGCGAGCGTGCATAAGTCAGGGATTTCACTCAAGTATGAAACAAGATCTCATTCGGCATTCGAAACTCCAAAGAGCTCATTCGGCATTCCTAGCTCCAACCCACCATTCGGCATCGGACCATTCGGTGCCGGACCACCATCTCAACCTCCAACATCTCCACTTCCATCCCCCTGCCGAACCAGACTCTTCGCCAATCGCCGAACCAACCTCCGCCGAACCAACACCAACATGCCTCCATGCTCCGCCAAACCAACATAACAGAACCAGCCACCTTCCATCCACTACCGAATATCGACACCGGACCAGAAGCAAGGAAGCCACCACCGGACCAACCTACCACCGGTCCAACCATCCCAGCTATGACCGAACCAAAGCTTCGCCGAACCAGAACGCTGCCAGGCCAGATTGCTTCAGCCCAAGCCCACCAGCAGCTATAAACATCCAAGACCCCTGCCCCCAGTCTCACTCTATAAATAGAGGGGCAGGGGTACAACAATGGAGGACAAGTTTGAGAGCTCAAGCCTGGAAGGAACTCTCAAACAACTTTAGATACTTGTAATCAAAGCTTTGTACTTGTAATCTAAAGAAAAAAGGAGAATAACATATAAAGTGGACGTAGGCACGTTCTGGCCGAACCACTATAAATCTGTGTGTCTTTTACAGTTTAGTCCCTGCTTTTTATATATTTGCATAAATCATCCAAATCACTAGATACAACATAAAATCAACCAACTCATACGACTTTGGGTGTTTGCGGCCATTTTTTACGCAAACATTTTTTTATTCAAAATACAATTAAAATGAATTGATCTAAAAAAATAAATAAATAAATATTCACTAAAACACCAATACTGAGTTAAAATACAATCAACATTATGTTAATATGTTTATCGAATATAAAAAATAATTAATTATTTGAAAATAATTAGTTCTTGGACATCAGATTTAATTTTCAACATTATGCTCTAAAAAGCGAAAGAAGTCAAGCCTAAACTTTTTTAGAACCGGTAGATCGGAAGCGAATGAAATGTGTAGATTTCAAAAAATATATATTCATATTTTGTATTATATTAGACCTACGAAGTCTAAAGGTTTTTATTGTATCCAATCTAATTAATTTAAAAAAAATCATATTTTATTTAATTTTTATTTATATAATTAATGAATTTAATACAAGGATTTTATATAATACTCATTTGTGTATAACGTGCACGTGCAATGTAGCATAGCATGTACATCTTTAAATATATGCATACACAGATGTTGAGATCTACATATACTATAACTCACTATATATATACATATACATACACACGCACACACACATGTGTGTGTGCGCATATGTTATTTACAAAAATTAATTTTTTTTATAAAGTGTGTGTGGTGTTATTTACCAAAATTAATATTTTTTTATAAAGTATATGTGTGTATGGATAGATCAAAATTATGAATTACGATACATAAAATATCATTTAGAAAATCCAAATTATGACATATAAAATTTCATCTAGAAAGTATCTTATAAATTCATTAATGAATTTAACTTCAAATTTTCAAACAAATATATAGTTTAAACATTATGTTTAAATTAAATATGTGATCCAAATTTATAGGTTTAAATATCTTAAATTGGACGTTGTTTATTTTAATAACAATATAAAATACCTATAATCAAAATATATACATACATATGTACATAAATCTCGAAAATTACTGTAATAATAAGCAAATATTATATTTAATATTTAAATCATTATACGTATGTATGTATAATGAATTATTTCAGTAGGAAGTTTTTTTTTAAATCCAAACATTTAATTGATATATACAATTATAATTATATTTAAATACGAAACTAGTTTTATAATATTATTCAAATATTTAAAAATCAGTTGTAAAATTAACACGATAAAATTTTAAAAAATTTATTATGAAAATAAAATACATATGAAATGTATATTTATATTAATTAATTCGAATTCAAAATATGTATTTAAAAGAGTTAATTAATAATTATCATTTTGAAATATATTTTCCAATTTAAAACACATACACAGTGTGATATAGTAACCAAAATATATTTTATACATCTTTATGTAAGTTTTAATTTTCATTAAGACTGTTATAATAGATTCAACGATCATAATCAATTAATAATTCATAGATAAGCAACATATGATTTTATATGGCAATGACATACATATATAAGTGACGATAATCAAACATACACATACTATCAACATCGTACACAAAATATCTCTCTCTCACACACACACATTAATTGCAAACAAGCGATGTACCCATTGAGATATAACTTGCAATTCACACTTTGATCAAAATAGTTTCCTTTGATATCTCAAATTTACACTCAACATTGCTAGGGAATGGCGTGCAAACACTGAATCTATATAATATATACTGATTGGACTTAAATAAAGTAGAAAGGATATGAGATTTTATTTTCGACCAAGGCCTGTAGAGGAGCAAGGAAAAGAAAATGAAAAGCGGATCCTCTGATTTGAATATATATTGGAATTTGGAGACAATATCACATATTTTTGTCTTACCAATTCAAATCCCCAAGATTTCTTCTTGTCCCTCTTTATGCCAACGAAAATTAAGACCTAGATGGATCAAAACAAACATAAAATGCATTAGCAATTTATGTCATTTAAATCCAACTTAAATCTATATTTATAGCATATGTCGAAACATATATACATAAATTTTATATATGCACCCAATAAATTACTAATAGCAGGTCGAACAATTCAAGTGGCTGCTCTATTTTACTAAATACACCTATATAATAATGTGACGATCGCCCTACACCTCCGGCACTCAAGGTATTTGTTAAGAGGGTTGTAGTGGTGCTCGATCTAATGGTAGTCAAAGGGTCAAATAACCAAAACAATCATAAAACCTATTATGTACCTCACAGCGCAAGGATAAAATATAATACCAATCCTAGATATAAAACAAGCGAGACATAAATATAACTAAATGAACCATCACAGATCAAAGCATATGCAACGACCCAGAATTTCACTCTTTGATTTACGAATATTTAATTAATTTTAAATATTCAAATAAATGATTTTATAATGAAAATAAAACTCTTTTTAATAGTAAGTAATAGTGTTAAATGGTTTTCAATTTTTTTTACAAAAATATACAGTTCGAAGAAAAATAGAAAATGTGACCGAAAATCGTTTTATGAATTTTCGACGTTTCATCGCATTAAAGTTGTTTGAAATGTTGTGTACACATTTGTGTATATATATTCAAATATATGAAATGTTATAAACATAGATTAGTAATTTAATTAGGGTTAAGTGTAATTAATTAAGTTAAGAAAATGATGATGTGACACTTTGACAACTATAATAAATAAATAAAAGAAAATGTCACATCGAAGGGACATGAACTAATATATTGGAAATTTGAGTACAAGCATTAAATGGCATGGCGGCTTGATATAATGGGAGGGGGAGGACATGTTGACGTGGCATTCATGGAATGGAGGGTAAAGGGCGAGGGGTACTTTGGTAATTCAACATGTTAACATAATATATAAATTAATTTACCTAATTATTATTTCACTTTCTTATTCTCTTTTCCATTTTCAAAACTTTTGTGAACATGGAAAAAAACTTCCATGGCTTCTCTACTTAGTTTTTAGGTTTTAAAATTTTTAAAAATCAAATTCATACTTTAAAAACTTGGTTTTAATTCACTTGTTTTCATTTCCACTTCCTTCATTTTTCCTCCTACTTCATTTGGTCATAACTTTCTCCACACTAAACCAAATTAGGATTTTCTTTATATCAAACCATGTATATTTTCAGTGGCTACAATTTTGTAGTTTCCACTTTTTCTTATTTCGAACCTACATGCTCCAATTTTTTTTTTCAAGAGTGTTTTTGAACCTAGATTTTGATGTTCCAAAATACCCCACTTTTTTGGCTATAACTTCCTTAAATTTAATTTTATTGGGTATTTTTTTTAAATGATAGAGGAAAGAATTATTTAAAACTTTAATTATGACCACTTTTCCAAAATCTGTAAGGGAAGGGACCAAAAGTCGAGTGCAAAATGACCTACTTTCGAGAAGAATTTGTGGTTTTTCAAGCTTCTTGAATTTCAAAGTGTATCAAGTTTTCAAAGGATTTCTTGTGAGTTTTGTTGAGACTTGGTTTTGAATCATGACACAAAGCTATCACTGCGACATACAGATTTGATGACTGCTACGACAAAAGGAGAATATATATTACAAGGAGACAAGACATCAAAATCGGTGCATCAATCGTATTATCTTATTTTTGATTCTTAGGTCAATTTTGTTAAAATCTCTCCTCGTTTAACGTATATATTAGCTTACATATAATTTTAATGATTTATACATATAAGCATAGAATATATATATATATATATATTATCAAAGTTTTTCTTTAAATCATATATATATATATATTTAAAACATGTGAAAACTGTGCAAATTGCACAGAAATCACCAGGTCAGTCGACTGACCTGGTAGGTCATTCGACTGAGCTGTAAATTTCTGTGCAACATGCACAGGTGCATAAATAAAAAAATAACACGTTTTGAGTATTCCGTTGACTGACCCAGAGGCTCAGTTGACTGACCTAGAGGCTCAGTTGACTGAATCTCTACAACAACTATTTTTTGAAAAGACACGACTATTTGTGAAGTGTTACGAATCTCTACGAAAAGATTTGGACGCAACACTTTAATCGGAACTATTTGTCAACAGTCGCTACTTTTTAATATCTATAAATACGTACTCTAACTTGATTCTGAACTACCGAATTTTCTTATCTTTCTTATCTAAATCTTTGGAATCTATTTGCAATTATACTTTTAAATGTTCTGCACTAAAGCAATATTATACCTTTCTATTCTTCATAAACTTCAAATATATATTTACACTCGAGGAGAAGATTATAGGAAGGGTGTACTACAAGTAAAAAATCCGAGTTATTAGAACACACAAAGTCAAAACAATATTTTGTATTTGTCGAAGTCCTGTTCTACTGCTCAGACGTGTGAAGTCCTCTTCGGTTGCTGAGGCGAAATCATGTTCTGCTGTTCAGGTCCTTGTTTGTGTCACGACCCGCCCTTCTTGACCTTTGAAAATTGACACAAAATACACCACAGAATAATATGCCGACCCTCGAGTGCCGAAAAAGATAAATTGTTGAGGGAAAAGAAAGAAGATGGAATAAAGAAGGAACCAAACAATAACAGAATCTCACAATCGCAGCGGAACAAAATATAATACATAATATCAGATCTTTACACAAAATGAAAACTATATCTATTTTATACAATATATCATCAGAGTATATCTCAAACAAACAACGATTACCAGCCTGACAATTTCAAACAATCACATCAGCGGATATAAATAAATACGGTAATACGTCTCAAACTCCAGCTCCTCTCCTGAGCTCCACAACATCCTTCCCTGTAATCTATAATACTCGGTCTGATCCGAGCATTATAATAAAATAACACCCGAGTCTGTCTAGAATACCAACGTGAGAGAAATACCCCCAAATTGATTATCAAAGTTTCAAAATCCTTTGAAATCAAAAGCATCTCGTAAGACCACGCCACAAATAAACATGTCGGGTTTTTACCTTACGATAGCCAAAACACTTTTTATCATATTCGTCTAATATTATAATAGTGTCTATAGAAAATAAAATAAAATCTAGCTGAAATGCTTGCATCTCACATTTCAGCAATAGTTGTGCACAATCAAAACCGTACAGGCGCGTAGGGAGAATGGATTTCCAACTAATGACTAGGCACTGGGGCACCACCTATCATAGTACCTGGTCTAGATCAACGTACCGAGGATTACTCCTAATCCCCTACAACACAAGACCGGGACTACCCTTACAGGATAATCCCGAGTAAGATCACCCCATGGTTAGGATCAGCAACCGTACAATTAAGCCGAATAAAAGGGACATCTAGACAGGGATGACCTCATCCTAATGGGTGCTACCCACTTAGCCTTGCTGCCTATCCCCTGATTTTCAGTCATTATCGGTTGATGAGGCTTGAGGCTAAGCATTACCTTTTTAGAAAATATCACTTAGAATGCCCACCGTCCACCTGACGATGTTTTGAAAGCATTCATCCATACAAGTCCGCCCTGGGTCCGAACGGAACCGAAGGCACTACTCCCACCACATCCATTTTGGAATCATCCTCAGAATTAGTAGCGACTAGCCCTTACACTTCACTGCTCCATCTTCGAATCCAAACTCTTGTTTTCCACACGAAAACGTTCAAACCGGATCGAAGTGGTTTTCGAGAAATAAATCCCGATCCCAGTCTCTTCAAAACGATCAGCGCATTGGCCAGTATTGATGGTCGGTTATTTAACTATCAATTAACATTCACAAACAACCATCAAACATAAATAATTTTCCAAATTATTTATTAACCTCAAATATCTTCGCAAGATATATTTCCACCTCAAATCTTTTTCTGAAAACAATTTTCAACCACACTCTTCTCATGTAATAAATTCCCAAATATTTATCCCCACTGAAAACAACCAAGTCCAAATATTTTAGATTTAAAACAATTTAAATCACTTTTCTCAAAAATATACAATTAAAGCATTTTAAAATAAAACTACTCTAAATCACTTTACTCAACATAACAGTTATGAATTTTTATAATAAATTTCCAAGTAAAATTTCAGCCACAAAACTATTTTAAAATTAAATTTTTATACGCAGTATAAATATTAGAAAATTCCTTTTAAAAACATAATGTCAATTTAACCTTTAAAAGAATAACCATTAAAATTATTTTGGATAGATTTACTTTAATATTCTAAAAAAATTAAAAATAATAAATTCCTCTAAAACGTTCTTTTTAAAACAATTTTCAAAATTTAAACTTATACTAATAAAATTCCTCTGAAAAATATACTTGGCTTTCGGTCAATACACTTCCATTTCTGAATAAACCAAAGAACCATTTTATAAATCCTACTCGGTTTATCTCAATTCAAATTTACGTTTCAATCCCTTAAATTTCTTCAACACTTTAAAAATAAACTCCCTTTTATTTTTAAACACATTTCCCATTTCCTGGAAATCACTTCCAAAATATATACTTAAATTATTTAAAATAAGGTACCAGATTCTTTATTCAAAATATACTTTTAAAAATCTGTAAAAGTTTTCTTGGGTAACTTAAATCAAAAATTTCCTTTTTGTATAAAGTTATTATATTAAGTACTTATAATAAAATTTCCTTTAGAAATCATAATACTAATTTATCTTTAAAATAATTAAATACCATAATTGCTTTAATAACTATTTACTTTCCACTTGAAATAATTAAAAGTAGTATTTCCTTCTAAAACATTCTGAAAACACATTTTAAACTTCTAGTTTATACTTCGAAAGCTTTTCTTTGAAAACATACTTAGTTTTCAAGGAAAATACACTTTCCATCTTTTAAAAGTAATCCCACTATTACCTTTAAAACAATTTGTACCTTCTTATAGACGTTCCCATCGGAAATCTATGCTTTCAATTTATCCCTTGATAAATATCCCATTCCATTTATAATCCCAGTTTATAAGTTTCCATTCCTCATTTCTTTTTAAATCACAATTTCAAAAACACTTCAAATTCCAAACCAATTTTCTGAATTTAATTTCCTTAAATTCATTGCTCAAAAATCCCTCTTCATTTCCTTTTAATCCCGATTTACTTTATTTATACTTTAAAATCCCAGATTTTATTTATCCAATCATAAAACAGCACAATTAAATTTTCAAAATTAATCTATCACAATATATAAATAAAATACATCATCAATTGCGAAAATAATTTCTATATTGTGAGGAATCCAGTTGGATCCCTCAAACCTGTTTCCCTGCATCCACAAATGTTAGCACAACAAATAAATATCGATCCAATCTAATAACCATTATCACATTCAACCAATCAAGCAATCATTTAAATATTAACTATTTAAATTAAACGACATCCAGATGTGAGTGAGATTAACTCACCTTGAATCCGTCGAGCGTTTCAATTTTAAATTAAATCAAGCCCGTTCGATTTAATTCAAAATTTCCACTTGCTCTTATCACCTCCAGATCTGTTGCATCGTGTAAAGCTCGTCGCTGTGATTACGGCGCTTCTTGTTTCGTCGGAATCTGGTCACGCATGCAAAAGTTATGGTATTTTAAACTTTTGAATATAATTTCTATAAACAATTTCTTTTTTTTATTATATCGAAATGAAATCAGGCCGTCGATAACGCTACTCAATCCTGACTGCGATCTTCATCTTCTCAAACACGATCGACTCCAGATAATAAAACAAACCCATCGTTCCTTGATTAGGGTTACGAACCGCACCACCTACCATTGCCGAGAACAAGATCAACCTAGCCCACGTCAAAGCCCATCGTGCCACCATCCTTTTTCCCAAAGTTCGTCGTGCTCAGCCTCCCCGATGCACAGAAAATTGTGCATGAAACCCTCACGAACGCGGTCCTCAAAATCTTCCTCTGGTCGACGAAACGAAATCTCAGCCGTCCACTTCGTAGAGCTCGACTAGCTCTATGATATTCTCATTGAATTTTTTTAATAAAAGCTGATGGATTAGAAGAAAAACAAGAGGAATCGAGGAGAAGTATCGATCATTAATTGTATAAGTGGCGGCCGAGAAAGAAAAATAGGGTTTTATGCCCTAAACGTGTTTATATAGACGTTTATATAATTATTTTTATTAATATTCTCAAATTTTACAAGCTTTTTCGAACGAACTCCAAACAACACTTGTCGCCTGGCGTTTATAAGGTTTTACCCATATTCCGAACACAATGGAATGTGTTTTGGAGGCTAATTTGATCATATGTGAAAGATAGCTTTTTGAATTGAGTTTAAATATTAAATTATAGATTTTAATTTCAACGCGTTTCTCACCCGTACGAGCAAACGGTAAATCCAAACGCTACGAAATTTAAAATCCAACAATAATTAACTATTACGGATCCAATGGAACTGGTTTCGTTGAATTCCGAGACTGTGCCCCGGAAGGCAATTTTAACTCGTCGATTAATTCAAGCGATTTCCAAAATCGTCGAAATCACTTAAAATTTCAATTTTAAAATTTTACTAACTCTATTATAAATCATGTAGAATTTATAATCACATTAGAAATCATTTTGATTCATTTCAAACCAAAATCCGATGATTTGCATTATTATATTATTAAATTCCATTATTAAATTAATATAAAAATTCCAAATTTCAACTTATCGCCTTTTGATTTTATCCAAAAGTCCAATATTAAAATTCAAATCAAACTAGATTTAAAATAATCTTAGAAACCATTTTCATATCTATTTACATCCAGATTCACAAATTATCCTGATCGCAAATATTTAATTATTATTATTCAAATCCAATTGAATTGCCATACTCGATATTGTAACTAATTATATTGATTTGACCAAAATCTTCTTATTCAAAATCAAATTATAATTCACATTCAACATTTAAAATGAATTAAATGTTCAAAATCTAACGACCAAAATTCCGGGTCGTTACATTCCCCCCTATAAGAATTTCGTCCCCGAAATTTGCTAAGGTAGAAAAATACTTCCAAACTCATTTACTTTCCCAAAACTTACTTAGTTAAAATTCACGTTCACTTCTCAAAACCCTTTTGCTTAATCCAAAACTAATAACTTTATTTTTAACTCAAGAGCTTATGTTTCAACATCATTTCAAAAATCGACCTTTTCTTGTTAACTCAAAATTTTCAAAATCCTTTTCTATCTCCCAAAATTTTAGAAAAATTTTGACAGCGTCTCCTTTGTACGGAGAGCGTTTCACAATATCATAATAGATATAAATATATATACATTGACCCAACGGTCAGAAAACAAAATATACCACAATATATATCATTTTTCAAATTCTATTGCGTAGGCGTACCTTTGATTAGCATTTTTTTTAAGCAAGCGGCTAATATATTATGCATTTACATGCTCCAACTCTATCGATTGCCTTCCGTACCTGTACTTACTCAAACAAGCACATAAATTTTCAATAATATGAAATTTAAAAATATTCCATTCATTAATCTTAGCCAAACATATCAATTACAAAGCCCAATCAACACATTTCCATAATCCTACATGTTAACCATCTTTATGAACAATCCACAAGTTTCAACACTATTTTAGTTCCCCTAACAAATCCAAACTTCATTTTTATCTCACTAGAATGATTTACATTCAAGTTTACTATTCTTAATTCATATTTACTTCAATATGATTAACATGTGCTTTACTTACTTCAATTTACTTCAATTCCATTCCAAATTGATTCACAATCAATTTTTTATTTCAATTTGATCTATTTGCATTTCTTTTATGATCCACATTCATTTATATGCAAATCCACTTGATTAGATCCCAACCCATTCCAATTTATTCAAAAACCAACTTTATTTGCTTTCCTTAATTTATTAGCTTTGTGTACAACAAAACGACTCATCTCAATGCAAATTTGATGTCATTCAAGCAAACAACAATTACTGAAGTTTATAACCATTTTAAATTAATTCCAACTCAAACTATATTAATTTTACTCCATTCGAAATTATTTACAACCCAAACATCCTCATTTTTATTCCATTATCAAATTAAATTCCTATTCTTACACTTCCAATTCATTATCCATATAGGTTTATTCAAAACCATCTCTTAAAACTCGACAACAACCCTTACACAATTTCTTAAGTTATTTCAACTCCAAAATAACTCCATTTCTTCTTACATCAGTTTTATTTTCGTTTTAATTTGATTCTTACCCAATCAACTTCCAATCCATTTACAAATTTTAATTCAATTTGTTTACTTGCTCGGTCCATTTTAAAATTTAATTCGCCTTCTAAATTCATTCTGAATTTATTTATAACATGATCATCCCAATTATTCTAAACCAGAACTGTGTTTTATTTTTCTTTTTCACATTTTTACAAGCTACCAAAATTTTTATTCGTCCCAATACAAATTCATTTAATTTAGCTTACACTAAATTCATCCTCAAACAATTCCCTTGGATTTAGTTGAGTGAGCGTTTACTTCATTCAATATCATTTCAACTAAATTAAATTTTCTTTTCATTTAATCCTTTACCAATTTAATTCAAGTTCAACTAAATTTTATTTAGCTGACTTAAATTCATACCATTTCCTTTACCAATTTAAATAAGAATTTAATTCTATTCAAGATTATTTATAACACAACTGAGTTTTGATTTCAACTCAATCCAAATTCAACTCAATTCCTTTTAATTTAAGTTAAATCCAATTTTTATTTCTCCATTCAATTAAAATTTTTACCTTCTAATATATAAGTTCAAAAACTTATTACTAACCTAAGCCCATCCACCATTTATATTTCACTTTGCCTTACCTCACTTTACATTTCATTTAGGATTTAAATTTTGAATTTCCCATAAAAGGCCAACCATATTATTTTGGTTTTACAATCTCATTTCCTATTCTTAAGTTCACCAACTTACTTACTTAAAAACTTATATTGCTCATCTGAGTCCATTTTCATCTTAAAATCACAATTCCGAATTATATATCTATGTATCACTGAATTCTTAAGGATATAAATTTTCATTACACAAATTTTAATCCACAATTTCAGATTATAAGTATAACATTTAATAGCTTATGGGTACAAATTCATTACGCAATTATAACTCACAATTACAATGTCATTTTACATTTCAAATTTATCCACTTTAATTCGATCTCAATTTCAATTTTATTTAACTTATCTCCAGTTAAATTTAAATATATTTTATTCACTTTCATTCACTCAAATTAAATTTTAATTCCAGGATTAAAATTTCATTTTTTCTTCTTATTTAAATTAACTTCACTTAATAGTTTCAATAGTTGATTTATCTTAACTTTTCACATTATTTAAATAGAGTTCCTAGAATTTAATTACTCGGTTTTATTTCAAAACCATTTTGAAATCATAAATAACACATACTCACTTGTTATATCAAATCAAATCTCCAAATTCCAAAACACTTGGTTTTACCAAAACAAATTTCCCTTTTGAAATTTCTAAAACCACTTGTATGCCCAACAAGCCTAAACAAATATCATAACCAATCACCACGGTAGCAATCCATCACTTAAGAAACTCGATAATGAATTTTGATGACGCTGCCATCAGCATCAGGGTTATTTTCCAGCGACTGAAGTGAGTTCAGTGCTTCCTTACTTCCACAAATTCCTTTCAAAACAATTTCCATTCAAAGATATTTCCTAAAATAATACTCCATTATTTCCTTCAAATTTGTGGAAAACATTTCCACCTGTCCCAAGATTTCCAAACCTTTGTTTAAATACACTTTAATGCTTTTCAAAATTTCTGGGATTTAAATTCTGGTTTAAATCAAATTTTAGTTATACTTATAGAATTCTATTTAGTTATAAACCATTTTAAATTTTAGATCTAATTTTAGATTCTTATTTGATTATAGTATTAACACCCAAACATCCACTTATATATATATATAATTTCAAAAAATTATTTCTTTTATATCAAAATATAATTTTGAGTAAAATTATTTCATTTACCCACTTTAAGAACAATACTATGTCAGTTTATCTTGTATAAGAGTTTAGAAACCCCTATCGATATGGTTGTACTTCCCGTACCGACCAGAATTCATAAACACTCAACCGCTAAGTCAACACAGTATAAAAACAGTTTTTATATTCACTAACAAGTACGCTCTCATATCTATTATTACATTTAACTCATTATAGAGTACCTCTGACTCTATTTCTAATGAGTAATTTTCCCTACCAAAGCCTAGGTTATCGCTAACCTAAGCTCTGATACCACTGTCACGACCCGTCCTTCTCGACCTTCAAAAATCGACACAAAATACACCAAATAAAAATATGCTGACCCTCGAGTATCGAAAAAGATAGATTGTTGAGGGAAAAGAAAGAAGATAGAAGAAAGAAGGAACTAAACAATAACAAAATCTCACAATCGCAGCAGAACAAAATATAATACATAATATCAGATCTTTACACAAAATGAAAACTATATCTGTTTTATACAATATATCATCAAAGTATATCTCAAACAAACAACGATTACCAGCCTGACAATTTCAAACAATCACAGCAGCGGATATAAACAAATACGGTAATACGTCTCGGACTCCAGCTCCTCTCCTGAGCTCCACAACATCCTTTCCTGTAATCTATAATACTCGGTCTGACCCGAGCATTATAATAAAATAACACCTGGGTCAGTCTGGAATACCAGCGTGAGAGAAATACCCCCAAATTGATTATTAAAGTTTCAAAATCCTTTGAAATCAAAAAGCATCTCGTAGGACCACGCCACAAATAAACATGTCAGGTTTTTACCTTACGATAGCCAAAACACTTTTTATCAAATCCATCTGATATTATAATAGTGTCTATAGAAAGTAAAATAGAATCTAGCTGAAATGCTTACATCTCACGTTTGAGCAGTAGTTGGGCACAATCAAAACCGCACAGGCGCGTAGGGGGGATGGATTTCCAACTAATGACTAGGCACTGGGGTACTACCTATCATTGTACCTGGTCTAGATCAGCGTACCGAGGATTACTCCCAATTCCCTGTAGCACAAGACCGGGAGTACCCCTTACTGGATAATCCCGAGTAAGATCACCCCACGGTTGGGATTAACAACCGTACCACTAAGCCGAATAAAAGGGACATCGAGACAGGGATGACCTCACCCTAATGGATGCTACCCACTTAGCCTTGCTGCATATCCCCTGATTTTCAGTCATTCCTGGTTGATGAGGCTTGAGGCTAAGCGTTAGATTTTTAGAACATATCACTTAGAATGCTCACCATCCACCTAACGATGTTCTGAAAGCATTCATCCATCAAGTCCGTCCCGGATCCGAATGGAACCGAAGGCACTACTCCTACTACATCCATTTTGGAATCATCCTCAGGATTAGTAGTGACTAGCCCTTGCACTTCACTGCTCCATCTTCAAATCCAAACTCTTGTTTTCCACACGAAAACGTTCAAATCGGATCGAAGTGGTTTTCGAGAAATAAATCCCGTTCTCTGTCTCTTCGAAACGATCGGCGCATTGGCCAGTATTAAATAACTATCAATTAACATTCACAAACAACCATCAAACATAAATAATTTCCCAAATTATTTATTAACCTCAAATATCTTTGCAAGATATATTTTCACATCAAATCTTTTTCTGAAAACAGTTTCCAACCACACTCTTCTCATGGAATAAATTCCCAAATATTCATACCCACTGAAAACAACCAAGTCCAAATATTTTAGATTTAAAACAATTTAAATCAATTTTCTCAAAAATATATACTTGAAACATTTTAAAATAAAACTACTCTAAATCATTTTACTCAAAATAACAGTTATGAATTTTTATAATAAATTTCCAAGCAAAATTTCAGCCACAAAACTATTTTAAAATAAAAGTTTTATACGAAGTATAATGTGACGACCCAGAATTTTTAAGCATTTAAAAGTGGAATATTTAAATTAATTTTAAATATTTAATGGTAAAATATTAACTTGAATTCAAATATCACAATTTATTTGATAATTAAATTATTGAATTAAATAATTTGAAGTTGAGTAAAATGTTGAATCTGGAGTTTTAAGCCTGTCGAAAATAATTTGAAGGCCTATAAAATTTATATTAATAACATTAAAGATAATAGAAGTGTTGAAATCAAATTTAAGAATGGTCTGTTAAATTTTGAAATTTAATATCGTTTAAATTGAATTTAAAAATAGCCTTCCGAGGCACAGTCTCGGAATTCGACGAAACCAGTTCCATTGGATCTGCAATATTGAATTATTATCGGATTTCAAATTTCGTATTGATCGGAGTTGTTGTGTGAGCATACGAGATATAAACGCGTTGAAATTTTTATCGAAAATTTTGTAAAATAACTGGTCCAAAGGCTATCTTCTCCATACGATCGAATTTGACCTCGGAACCTTTTCCATTGCGTTCAGAATAGGGGTTTAATATTATAAACGCCTAGTGGCATGTCAAGATAGGAGATTAAAATTCTAAGTTGTTAGAACGTGATATTTTGAAAATTAAAACAAAACTTTATTCGATCAGATCACCGTTCCCTTCTTAAACACGCTTTTCATTTTTTTTAATATATTCTCAGCCGAAGCCTTATTTTTTCCCCCTCTCTCATCTTCTTTGTTTCGCCCTTTCCAAATCGAAATTGTTCGATTCTTAAAAAAAAAATTGAAATGAAAATCGAATCATTCGTAGCATCTTGTGATAAATCGCGATGGCACTCGAGCGATGCGCAGCATCGTGGCTGAGGAAACAGGTTCGATCGAAGTTAAGGGAGGATCGATAGTAGTTCAGTCGCATGTGCGAGCGGACGAGGTGCAAGGAGGAATTGGCGTTCGATGTTTCGAGTTTTAGGGTTGTGTGAAGCTGAGATCTTCATTGATATCCATTTTGGGAGATGCGACTCCATATTTGCAGTCGCGGCCTGATGCTCATTGACTTGGTGATGTCGCGGCTGGTTAGGGGTTACGGCGTCAGCGAGGACATGCTCACGCGAGGTGGGTTCGAGCGATGAGGGTCCCGAAGTTGGAAAGGGCAAGTAGGTGTCGTGCTCAGGGAATCTAGTGTTAAGCATCGACAGAAGGTGAAGTTGCATGGGCATTGGGTGTTCGCGCTCGATCCATCCACGTGATGATAGGCAACCCGTTCACGATGGTTGAGGAGTGTTTTGGCAGTGAGGTATTTCTATTAACAACTTATTTTTCCAACTTTATATCTAATCTAAGTGTATATATATATATATATATATATATATATATATATATATATATATATATAGCTTAGCAATTTTGATATTGTCGCAGAAAGAAATTTTATTTTTACTGTAGGATTTATAAAACTAATTAAATAAATGTATGTATGTACAAATAGTAGATTGTTGTTGTTTACAGAAGCTTTATATTTCAGTAAAGTATAAAATAAACCTGTTTTTAATTCAGTATATGGGTTTTGTTTGTTTCGGTAGCATTCAGCTGCTGGTTCCCTGTTAACAGCAGTTTTTTCTACCATTGGGATTGGCATAGGTCCCTCTATGGTGCCATCTCTGATTGGTCGATCCTATCAGCTAGACTGGCTTGGCTTGTTGGTTGTAGTTCCTCTCGTCGGTTTGTTGTCGTTGGCCTTATCACTTTCGGAAGGATTTGTGATTACATCACCTTAATTAATAAGTTTCATGTAATCAAACATGGCCTTCATTACCCTTTTGTTTTGCGCTTGGGTAGCTCTGTTTTGATTTTTGGATCGAGTGTGATTCCGAGTTTGGTGGATAGTGTAGGGACTCAGTGTATAGATAGCTCTGTGTCATCTATCTATACACGGTTTTCTTGCCCCTCTAGCAAGGAAACCGTTGTTCTTTCTATTCGTGATATCTTGACTTGTTTTTTCTCGCTTTCGTCCCTTCGTATTAGATATTCCTCCACTATATTGCACTGTCAACTCCATGACTATGCGATCGTGAGTAATATCATACAGCATATCGTGTCTCTGACTCTTAGAGACACAACATCTCTCTCCGTCTCTTGTTGTATTTCTCGTCTACTTTCTACCCCTTCTGATGCGTCTGCGCATTCGTTTTCCATTCCTTTTCTTAGCAGTGATGAGATAGAGCTCATTAACGAGCGTTTAGCTCGTCTTACTAAGAACTCAGGGCCTTGCTCGACCTTTTCCTCCTTTCCATCCGTCACTGATGATTCAGAGGTTGTTTTTTCTCGTTCATCTCCTAAGAGGAGATTCCGTCGCTCTTCTACCCGTCTCTCCTCCCAGCCTCGCACTCCTAGGACTATCCGTACTCGCTCTATAGCAGCGGCTGAGCAGATCATCCGATCCACTCGGCATACCCTTTACCTCGTCTGAGGGGCTCTGAGGTGTTTCTTTTTTCTTTCGTCTCAGCTTTGGTTATGGCGAATTTCCTCTTCTGGAACATTCGTGGTGTTGGCAACGATGAGTCTAGAGATCGCCTTAAGCGGTTAGTTAGGAAACATTCCCTTTGCTTGATTGCTCTTTTAGAACCTTTGATTGATGCCACTGAAGTTTCTGATTTGGTCATCTTTCTCGGATTTGAAGGGGCCATATCTAACCTTTCAGGTAAAATTTGGATTTTGTGGAACATGTCTGCTAATATTAGTCCTATTTTTGACTCTGACCAACTCTTATCTGTCTCTTGCACCTTACCTTCTTTTCCCTCTTCATTTCTCTTTTCGGCTGTCTATGCTAAGTGTGATAGGATCGCTAGGCTAACCCTTTGGTCTGATATTATTGCGTTAGGTAACCTTAATATCTCTGCCTCTGTTCTTGGTGGCGATTTCAATGTTGTTGCTTCTCATGCTGAGAAAAGAGGCGGCAATTCTGTCAATCGGTTAGCGATCGCTGATTTCAATTCCTACATTCTGTCCTCTAGCTTGTCTGAGGTTTCTTTTGTAGGCTCTGCCTTTACTTGGTGTAATAACCAAGAAGGTCCAAACCGTATTCTCTCTAGACTAGACAGAGTCTTTGGCTCGATTGATTGGTTTAGTCTTCCTTTCACCTTTTCTGTGACTCGTCTTTACCGTACCTTTTCTGACCATTCCCCTTTGATTCTCTCCTGTTCCCCCTTAGATTTATCTGGCCCTTCTTCGTTCCGCTTTCTAAATATGTGGGTCTCTCATCATTCCTTTCTTTCTGTAGTTGCGGATTCTTGGAACTTACCCTGTTCTGGTTCACCTTGTGGCGTGTTCTCTCGAAAATTAAAACGTCTCAAGGTTTGCCTTAAGGAATGGAACATTCTTGTTTTCAAGAATGTGTTTGACCGGGTTAGGGCTACCGAAGAGACTCTTGTGTTAGCGGAAGCGACCTTCGATGAGGTTCCTTCTCCTGACAACAAGGAATCCTAGGCGCTAGCCCATCGTGCGTTTTCCTCTGAACTTCGTGTTGAGCACGATTATCTGCATCAAAAGGCTAGGATTAAATGGATAGTGGAAGGCGATACGAATTCCAAGTTTTTTCACTCCTCTATCCGTAAGAATAACGCGCGTCTTACCATTTCCAGTATTCAGCGTGATGATCTTTCTTTGGCCACTTCTCCGGTGGACGTCCAAGATACCATCATTTCCTATTTCCAATCATTCCTTGGCTCGCCTTCTGTTAACTTTTCTGATCCTAACTTGCTATCCTTCATTCCTCATCTTCTTCTCCTCGCTGAAGTTTCTGATTTAGCTGCTCCTCCCTCTGTGGAAGTCATTAGATCGTGTGTCTTTGCCCTTAGTAAGGAAAGCGCCAGCGGTCCTGATGGGTTCAATCGAGCATTCTTTCGTAGTGCCTGGCCGATTATCCAATCTGACTTCTGTCTTCCTATCCAGTATTTCTTCTCTGGAGGTGAACTTCCTACGGGTTGGACATCTACCAATCTAATTCTTATCCCGAAATGTGAGAATCCCAAGACTTGTGCAGATTTTCGGCCTATTAGTCTGTGCAACTTTTCCAATAAGGTGATTTCGAAGATTATGACCTCTAGATTAGCTCCCTTCCTGGAGCGTATCATTTCTTCTTCTCAGACTGGCTTCGTTAAAGGACGTCTTATCACTGACAACGTCCTTTTAGCGCAGGAACTTATTTCTCAACTTGATAGGAAAATTAGAGGTTCTAATGTGGTCCTTAAATTAGATATGGCGAAAGCATACGACTGTATGTCTTGGTTCTTTATCATCAAGGTCCAAAGAGCCTTTGGTTTCCCTGAACCTTTTATGGATATCATCTGGAGATTGATCTCCAATGTTTGGTTTTCGGTCCTCATCAATGGCTCTTCCCGTGGTTTCTTCAGGGCAGGAAGGGGTCTTCGTCAGGGAGATCCTCTCTCTCCTTCTCTTTTTGTCATTGCGGCCGAAGTTCTTGTCCGAGGTCTTCACTCAATGATGATTGCGGGCCAAATTCAGAGATTTGGCATTCCCCGGGGATGCCCCCTGATTTCGTCCCTGTCCTTTGCCGACGATATCATTATTTTCTTCAACGGTTGTCGGAGATCCATCCGTGCCTTTCTTGTTTTTGTGAGTCTTTATGAGCGTTCCTCTAGGCAGCTGGTTAACTCTTCTAAGAGTTGCTTTGTTCCAGCTAAGGATATTGCTCCTGCCCGCTCGCTTTGGATTGAATCATTTTCGGGATTCAAGAAAGCTTCCCTTCCCTTACCTTACCTTGGCATTCTTCTCTACCGTGGGAGGAAAGCTAATGCGATTTTTGATCCCATTTTAGATAAGGCAAAAAGCAAGATCACTCGCTGGAATGCTTCCCTTCTTTCGCAAGCTGGCAGACTTGTTCTCATTAACTCTGTTCTGCATTCTTTAGGCTCGCACATTTTTGCGGCCATGACACCTACCTCTGCTTTTTTCCGTTCATTTCGATCTTTGACCTCATCCTTCTTCTGGGGAAACAAAGATTCTCCTCGCCATCACTGGATTTCTTGGAAAATCATATGCCGTCCTAGGTGTGAGGGTGGCCTTGGCATTCGTAACCCTAAAGACGTCTGTTCTGCTTTTGCGTGTAAGCTTTGGGCCAGGTTTGGGGCTAACAACTCCCTGTGGGCCTCATTCCTACATGCCAAATACCGTCGTCTTGAGGCAGCAAACTTCTCGAGGTCCCCTTCTTACGCTAGTGAAACATGGAAACGGATGTAATCTGTTAAAGTGTTATGGGACAGCAATGGTAGTGGCTCTTATTGGTGCGGGCAACCCTTCTCTTTGTCAGCTGCTTGGTATTCTATCAGAAGTCCTGCCCCTTCGCTTCCTTTATTTTCCTGTATTTGGGATACCAGAATTCCTCCTAAGGTCTCTGTATTTATGTGGAAAATCCTTCACGGAGGAATTTCAGTAGATGAGAACCTTAGGAAAATTGGTATTCCTATCACTTCTCGGTGTAGATGCTGCCAAGCTGGTAGCTCCGAAACTCTCTTTCACCTTTTTTTCCAAGGCAATTGTGCCAATGCTGTTTGGTCTTTCTTTGGTAACCTTGTTGGCTGCAGTGGTCCTGTCAACTCCATACCTGAGCTCTTGCAACTCTGGTGGACTGGTATTGTTGGGAAGACTGTTCGCTCGATTATTTTTCGTCTTATCCCTTCTCTTATTTGTTGGCACACTTGGTGCGCCCGTAACAAGATGATTTTTGAAGAGGCGCCTATGGATTCTTCTGCTATCATCCGGAGAGTGCGCAATGACATCTATCTTGCTTTTAGAGGTCGTCCTTTCAGGAAGTCTATTGGTTCCAGATCAGCTTTTCTTGCTAGGTATTTCGACGTTGCGTTCGAGATTGCTGCTCCTAGGTCAAGTATTGGCTGAGGTTTCTCTTGTTTTACATAGTTCTGAGGGTAGTGACATTTCTTTGTGCTTGTGTCTTTCTTTTTTATTTTTTGCATACATATTTCCTTACCTCCCACGGGAGGTTGCGACTATTTTTTATTATTCTTCCAGTTATGCAGGTGATATAGTAGATTTACAGGGAGTAGCTGTTTCACCCTGTTATCCTACACCGGTGCTTTCTCCTTTAGGTTGCGGTTTTTTAGATCTTTTGAACTGATTGATAGGCTTTCATTTCTGAGTCTTTTTACCCCTTCTGGGCGGTGGCCTTGCCGGAGCTCAGTTTGGGCGTATGAAGGGTGGTGGCCTTGCCGGAGCTCTTCTAGATCTCAGTTGTTCCCTTAGCTTCGTTGCTTTTGTTTTTCTTGTTTTCAGTCATTTCCGATATGTACTTATTCTGTAAAAAAATTTCTTAATATATATACATGTTGTTAATATATATATATATATATATATATATATATATATATATATGGATACATACATATTTGATTTAAAACAATAAATACATATTGTCAGGACTTTGAAAAAATATATATATAGAAATCTTAAAGGGGAAATTAATGTAAAGATAGATTCTTTGAAAACCATTATTTATAAGTAGTTCCAAAAGGAAAATTTCTAGTTTAAAATTAAATCATTAATTTAGTTAATAAATGGAAATTTACTGTTTGCTTGTTTCAAATATTAATAAATTAATGTTTATTCAAGGTCAAATCGTAGAAATAAGCCGGATGGGAAGTGAGTTGCAACATAAAAGCAAAGATGAGTTAATCTCACTCAGTTTAAATTTAAATTTAAATGAGTAAATTTAAATAATTGTTTGAATGGTTAAATTGATTGATGTGTTATAGTATGGTATTTTTTGAAATTGGTATTTTATATTGTGCTAACGTCTGTGGATGCAGGGAAAACAGGTTGGAGGGATCCAACTGGACCCCTCAACATTTATTTAAATTATTTAATATTCTCTGTGCGATTAATTGATATTCTATGATGAATTATATTAGAATATTGAATGTTATGGTTTGATTGACTATGTTTGGGTATAATGGGTTACCAAAAATATATAAACTGGATTTCGGAAGAAAATAAAAGAAGTAAATTTGTAAGCGAAATAATTATAGAAAATTTGAATAAATTAAGAATGAATTGAAAAGAAATAGAAGTAATATGAAAATAATAATAAATAATTTCAAGTATGAAAGAAAAAGAATTTTGAATAAAACGAAATTAATGAATTGTAAACTTAAGTTATATCAATTAAAGGAATAAAGAATTATTTTAAAATTCAAAGTAAATTTATTTAAAAGGATAAAGAAGTAATTGAGAAATCTAAAATTGAAATTTTCAGTTGAAAGTATTTTAAATCATAATTAAGGATTTAAATATGAAATTAATGGATTTTGGAAAAAAGGGAGTAAATTGGAAATCAATTTGAAAATTGATTCAAGTATTTGAAATTGGTAATTTAAAGAAGAATGTGAAGAGAAGTATATTTCTCTGGATAGCCAAGTACGTTGTCAAAGTAAGTTTTTAAATATAAGATAAAAGTTTAATGTTGTTTTTAAAAAAAAGGCATGTTTTAGAAAATTTATTATTTCTAAATGTTTAAATCTTAAAGTAATTATTTTTCAAACCTATTATCGTAGTAATTATTTAAGGTAACTTGGTATTTTGTTTTAAAAAGAGAATTTAGTTCTATATTCTAAAAATAGCTTTACTTTAATTATTTTTAATATATATATATATATATATATTTAATAAAGCATTAAAGTAGTTTTTAATTTGAATATTTAAAAGGATATTTTATAATAAGGTGTTTTAAATCATTTTAAAATCTAAGTGTTGTACTTGATGGTTTCAGAAGAAATAGAAATATTTGAGAATTTATTCAGAAAAAGGAAGATAGTTTTGTAAACTATTTTTCAAGAGGGTTTGAAAAGTGAAAATATACCTTGTGAAGATATTTTGAGGTTAATAAATAATTTGGGAAATTATTTATTGTTGGATGGTTGTTTGTGAATATTAATTGATAGATAAATCACCGACTATCAATATTTGGCCAAATGCGCTGATCGTTTCGAAGAGACCGGGATCGAGATTTATTTCTCGAAAACTACTTCGATCCGGTTTGTACGTTTCGTGGGAAAAGAGTATGGATTCGAAGATGGAGCAGTGAAGTGCAAGGGCTAGTCGCTACTAATCCTGAGGATATTTCCAAAATGGATGTAGTAGGAGTAGTGCCTTCGGTTCCGTTCGAATTCGGGACGGACTTGTATGGATGAATGCTTTCGGAACATCATCAGGTGGGCGATGTGCATTCTAAGGGATATGTTCTGAAAAGGTAACGCTTAGCCTCAAGCCTCATCAAATGGGAATGACTGAAAATCAGGGTTTATGTAGCAAGGCTAGGTGGGTAGCACCCAAGCAGGGTGAGGTCATCTCTGCCTAGATGTCCCTTTTTATTTCGGCTTAGTAGTCGGTTGCTGATCCCAACCGCGGGGTGATCTCACTTGGGATTATCCAGTAAGGGGTAGTCCCGGTCTTGTGTTGCAGCGGAGCGGGCGTACTCCTCGGTACCGTGATCTAGGCCACGTACTGTGACAGGTGGTACCCCAGTGCCTAGTCATTAGTTGGAAATCCATTCTCCCTATGAGCCTTGTACGAGTTTTGTTTGTATTACCCATTCTGTGGCTAGTAGCTGGAATTTAATGAATGTAACAATTTTGGCTATTTTATAAGTATTTGTATATAGACCCTATTATAATATCAGAGGATTTCTATAAAAATTGTTTTAGCTATCGTAAGGTAAAAACCCGACATGTTTATTTGTGGCGTGGTCTTACGAGATGCTTTTGTTTTCAAAAGGATTTTTGGAACTTTAATAATAAATTGAGTGTGATTTTCTCACGCTGGTATTCCACACTGACTCGGGTGTTATTTAACTGTAATGCTCGGGTCAGACCGAGTATTATAGGATACAGGATATGATGTTGTGGAGCTCAGGAGACGAGCTGGATGACGATACGTACTCTCGTATATGTTTATATATATTCCGCTGTGTTGATTAGTTGTGTATCCAGTTGTATGTTATGGCCGTTGTTGAACTCTGATGATGACGTATGTATAAAATAGATATATATTTGTTTTGTGTAAAGATTATTTATTATCTATTATATTTTATTCCGCTGCGATGGTTAGATTCTGTAGTTGTTTTCTGTTTTCTCTTCTTCTACCTCTTCTTATTTAACCCAAATGGTTCGTATTTCTGTACAACTTGAGTTGATTTAGGTAGAATAGTGTTGACTCAGGAGGTACGGGTTTGCGGGTCGTTACAATTGGTATCAGAGCTTAGGTTGGTGATAACCTTGGCTCTGGCGGGAATTACTCATAAAATAAAGTCCATAGTACTCTAGAATGAGTTTGAGAGTATTAATAGACATGAGCGTGTATTTGTTAGTGAATATAAAATTGTTTTTATATTGCGTTGATTTATCGGTTGAGTGTTTATGGATTCCGATCGATATGTGGGACGCCATATTATCGATAGGGATTTCTAAACTCTTAAATAAGATAAACCGACACAGTATTGTTTTAAATAGGGTAAATGGAATAATTTTACCCAAAATTATTTTGTATATAAGGAAAATAATTTTCGTAAATTATTATAGTTATATATGGATGTTTGGTTGTTGGAAAGTGGTAATATTTAAATTATTATCATTGTATGATAATTGAATAAGAAATTGAAATAACAACCAAGATTAAGGGATAAATTAATAAATTAATGAAATTTGTAAATGTGATTATAATTGATTAAGGAATTGAGACCATAATTAAAAAAAACTAAGAAACCAAATTGTATACAAATGAAATTTGTAAAGATAAACTAAATGTGAATTATAGTGTGATTAATAATTAAAATAAGATAAAATTTCAAAGAAATGTTTGAATATGAATTTAAAGGATTTGGAATTTGTAATTTAAATTCCTTCGAATTTGGAAATGATTCCCAAGGGTTGGGAAAATAATATATCTGAGTGAAATATTTTGAATCGGATTTGAAATCTAGAGAGAGATTTGAAATTTAAAAATATTTGAAGGGTTTTAAAAAGAGAAAAGCGTTGAACTTTTTTGGTCGCTAGAAAATAACTTCAGTGACGACTGCACCATCATCGATGTTCATTTTCGAGTTTCCAGAAGAGAAATCGCTACCAAATTGTTTTGAATCGAAATTGTTTGCAAAGGATAAATTTGGTTTAGAAATGCAAGGAATTTTGGATATATGTGATTTCAAAGGGAATTTTGAAACGTTAAAAGACTGTTTAAACTATGGAATTTTAACTAAGAATGTTTATAGCATATAATAAATTTGATAACTTGTAAATTTGGAATTTGTTGAAATAAAATTCAACTTGAAAGAGTTAAATTAAAGGAAGTAGGAAACAAAATAAGTTAGAAAACCAATTCAATTTACCAAATTAAAAAGGATTGTGAATGGAATGTAGATAAGTTGGAAACTTAAAGAAATTTTTTAAAAAATATATTTATTCAAATTTGTAAGTAAAATGAAAACTGAATACTGGAATTTAAAATTGAATTTGTGTAAAGTTATGTGGAATGGGAAAATTAGTCAGGGCGGACTAAATTAAACAAAGTATTGGAATTAAAATTTATAAGTACTAATTGATTCGTGTGAGCAAGGACATGAGTTGAAAATTTGTATATTGGATTGATATTAAATGGAATTACGTCCTTGCTTAACAAAATTTAAAAGGATGGGGAGTACCTAAATTTAACAGGAATTAAGCAAAAATGAATTGGATTGAAATAAATTCAGCTGGGTATAGATAATATTGAATGGAATAAAATTTTACTTAAATAAATAAATATAAACTAAGTAAGTATTGAATTGGAATAAATAAGCTTCGGTGGCTTATAAAAGAATTGAAGAGCATTGAATAATATATATATATATATATATATATATATATATATATATCCAAACTTGGGATATAAAGTAAGATTGAACTCAAGGAAATCATATAAAATGATTTTCAAGATAAATGAAAAAGAAAGTCAAGTATGGAATTATAAATTGGATGTGTTGAATGAAATTGAATTGGATTAAAATGGATATGGTGTGAGATGTAAACAAATCCAATTCAAGCATAAATTGAACGACCTTATTATTAATAAATTCAACAATGAACTGTTAATGTAAGTTAAAATTTAAAATGGATAAAAGAATAAACTAATTGAATAAAATAGTGAAATGGTTGGGATTTGATTAAAGGAAAAATCAAATCAAAGATTGTGAATAGGTAATAGAGTTTGGAAATAAAGTTTGAGTTGTATGGAATTGGATTAAAAAAAATGATTTGAGATGAAAATAAATCCAATTCGAGTATGAATAAATTAAAAATGAGAATGAACTTAAGTTATGAAATGGGAATGAATTGAAGTAAATTGACTTAAGTTTAAAGTTAAATTAAGCATGGGATGATGGCGAGTATAATAAAATAGTTTGGAATCAAACTCTTTGGATATGAAAGAAATACAATGGAAGTTTGTGAATAAATTTAAAATGGGATGGGATTAAGTGTAAATTGAGTGGGAATCAATTTAATTGGTTATAAAGCTTATGTAATTATTTATTCACATTAATATTGTCGAATTGCAATAGAAAATTGGTCGTTCGACGTAAACGGAAGTAAACAAAATTATATGAATCAATAGCAGTTTAATAAATTGATTTATGCATCAATTAGAATGAATATGAGTTCGTTTCATTTAAAAATGAATTGAATGGAATGGTATGTAATTTGGATGCAAACAATTTAAAACTAGCGTCGAAACCTTGCATATGTACTTATGAATGTATATCACATGCATTACTTATAAAATCTATGTGTTAGCTATTTGAATATAAGTGAAATGTTATTAAATTGCATATATTTAGTACCTACATATTTAAATTGAGTAAGTACAGGTACCTGGAAGCCGTGTGGCTGGATTTGGTCGCGCTAAATGCTTAAATAAATAAGCCGCTTGCTTAAAAATGTTAAATAAGGTACGCCTACGCAATAAAAATAGGAAATATGAACTGTTTTTGGTTTTTCCGACCATGTGGGTCGATATATATATATATTTATATCTTTTATCAAATTACAAAAGCTCCTCCGTACAAAGGAGACTCTGCCAAAAAATTTCAGAAATTTTGGGAGTTAGAAAAATTTTTGAAAATTTTTGGGAAATTTTTTTGTTAACGACAAAACGATTTCAAACTGGAAATCGAAATAAATTAGTGAATGAAACTACTATAAAATTATAATATGAATCAGATAAATGGAAGATAAAATTTAATATACAGAGTTGAAGATAAATTGAATTCGGATGGAAATGAAAGAATCAATTTGAATAGAAATAGATATAAACTAAAGTGGTGAAGTGAAAATAAATGAGGAAGCATATTAAACGCTTATACTAAACTTAAGAAAAGAATGGTGAATTCTAAATGGGAAATTGATATTACAAATATATTCTAAGTTAATATTTGGAATGAATAAATATTGACATTTCATAAGGAAGTCAATAAAATATTTTGAATGTTGTGATTGGATATTATTGCTAGGTGGAATATACATGTATCATAAAGGAAAAGAAATTGGGTTTGATTTCAGAAGATAAATTTGAATTGCTCGACAAAAAGGTCTGTGTTTAAATTTCTGTGAAATTTGATTGGGTTTTTGGATCTAGCCACTTGGCATTTTGTTTTCTTCTGGAATTTGGAAGCCTGTAGAGGCCTTTTGTAGTTGTACCGAGCTAGCCGCGCAAAGGAGACGCTGATGAAATTTTTCGAAAATTTAGAGAGTTAGAAATTTTTGAGAAATTTTGATAATTCAAATTTTGGTTTTAAATTGAAAGTTGAATGGTTAAACAAATAGTATAGTTTGAAACTATAGGAGGATTTGGAAAGTTAGTAAGAGCGATAAGGGGTCTTCTATAAAAAGATAGTTGGAAGAATGTTGAATTGTTGGTTTTGAGAAAAGTAAACGGGTATTGGACCATTCTTCCTAACTAGTAATTTCGGGGACGAAATTCTTTTAAGGTGGGAGGAATGTGACGACCCAAAATTTTTAAGCATTTAAAATTGGAATATTTAAGTTAATTTTAAATTTTTAATGGTTAAATATTAACTTGAATTCAAATATCACAATTTATTTGATAATTAAATATTGAATTAAATAATTTGAAGTTGAGTAAAATGTTGAATCTGGAGTTTTAAGCCTGTCGAAAATAATTTGAAGGCCTATAAAATTTATATTGATAACATTAAAGATAATAGAAGTGTTGAAATCAAATTTAAGAATGGTCTGTTAAATTTCGAAATTTAGTATCGTTTAAATTGAATTTAAAAATAGCCTTCCGAGGCACAGTCTCGGAATTCGACGAAACCAGTTCCATTGGATCCGTAATATTGAATTATTAATTTAAAAGGATATTTTATAATAAGGTGTTTTAAATCATTTTAAAATCTAAGTGTTGTACTTGGTGGTTTAAGAAGAAATAGAAATATTTGGGTATTTATTCAGAAAAAGGAAGATAGTTTTGTAAACTGTTTTTCAAGGGGGTTTGAAAAGTGAAAATATATCTTGTGAAGATATTTTGAGGTTAATGAATAATTTGAGAAATTATTTATTGTTGGATGGTTGTTTGTGAATATTAATTGATAGTTAAATCACCGACTATCAATATTTGGCCAAATGCGCTGATCGTTTCGAAGAGACCGGGATCGAGATTTATTTCTCGAAAACCACTTCGATTCGGTTTGTACGTTTCGTGGGAAACGAGTATAGATTCGAAGATGGAGCAGTGAAGTGCAAGGGATAGTAGCTACTAATCCTGAGGATATTTCCAAAATGGATGTAGTAAGAGTAATGCCTTCGGTTCCATTCGAACCTGGGACGGACTTGTATGTATGAATGCTTTCGGAACATCGTCAGGTGGGCGATGGGCATTCTAAGTGATATGTTCTGAAAAGGTAACGCTTAGCCTCAAGCCTCATCAAATGGGAATGACTGAAAATCAGGGTTTATGCAGCAAGGCTAGGTGGGTAGCACCCAAGCAGGGTGAGGTCATCCCTGCCTAGATGTCCCTTTTTATTTCGGCTTAGTGGGCGGTTGCTGATCCCAACTGTGGGGTGATCTCATTCGGGATTATCCAGTAAGGGGTAGTCCCGGTCTTTTGTTGTAGGGGGCGGGCGTACTCCTCGGTACTGTGATCTAGGCCACGTACTGTGACAGGTGGTACCCCAGTGCCTAGTCATTAGTTGGAAATCCATTCTCCCTACGAGCCTTGTACGAGTTTTGTTTGTATTACCCACTCTGTGGCTAGTAGCTGGAATTTAATGAATGTAACAATTTCAGCTATTTTATAAGTATTTGTATATAGACCCTATTATAATATCAGAGGATTTCTATAAAAATTGTTTTAGCAATCGTAAGGTAAAAACCCGACATGTTTATTTGTGGCGTGGTCTTACGAGATGCTTTTGTTTTCAAAAGGATTTTTGGAACTTTAATAATAATTGAGTGTGATTTTCTCACGCTGGTATTCCAGACTGACTCGGGTGTTATTTAACTGTAATGCTCGGGTCAGACCGAGTATTATAGGATACAGGATATGATGCTGTGGAGCTCAGGAGACGAGCTGGATGACGATACGTACTCTCGTACTTGTTTATATATTTTCCGCTGTGTTGATTAGTTGTGTATCCAGTTGTATGTTATGGCCGTTGTTGAACTCTGATGATGTACTCTGATAATGATGTATGTATAAAACAGATATAAATTTGTTTTATCTAAAGATTATTTATTATCTATTATATTTTATTCCGCTGCGATGGTTAGATTCTATTGTTCTTTTCTGTTTTCTCTTCTTCTATCTCTTCTTCTTTAACCCAAATGTTTCGTATTTCTGTACAGCTTGAGTTGATTTAGGTAGAATAGTGTTGACTCAAGGGGTACGGATTTGCGGGTCGTTACATATAAATACTAGAAAATTCCTCTTAAAAACATAATGTCAATTTAACCTTTAAAAGAATTACTACTAAAATTCTTTTGGATAGATTTACTTTAATATTCTAAAACAATTAAAAATAATAAATTCCTCTAAAATGTTCTTTTTAAAACAATTTTCAAAATTTAAACTTATACTAGTAAAATTCCTCTGAAAAATATACTTGGCTTTCAATCAATACACTTCCATTTCTGAATAAACCAAAGAACCATTTTATAAATCCTACTCGGTTTATCTCAATTCTAATTTACGTTTCAATCCCGTAAATTTCTTCCAACACTTTAAAAATAGACCAAAAATTTTTAACTTAAACCAAAAATTTCCTTTTTGTATAATGTTTTATATCAATTACTTATAATAAAATTTCCAACACTTTAAAAATCTATAAAAGTTTTCTTGGTTAACTTAAACCAAAAATTTCCTTTTTGTATAATGTTTTATATCAATTACTTATAATAAAATTTCCTTTAGAAATCATAATACTAATTTATCTTTAAAATAATTAAATGCCATAATTACTTTAATAAATATTTACTTTCCATTGAAATAATTAAAAATAGTATTTCCTTCTAAAACATTCTGAAAACACATTTTAAATTTCTAGTTTATACTTCGAAAGCTTTTCTTTGAAAACATACTTAGTTTTCCAGGAAAATACACTTTCCATCTTTTAAAAGTAATCCCACTATTACCTTTAAAACAATTTGCACCTTCTTCTAGAAGTTCCCAACGGAAATCTATGCTTTCAAATTTATCCCTTGATAAATATCCCATTCCATTTATAATCCCAGTTTATAAATTTCCGTTCCTCGTTTCTTTTTAAATCACAATTTCAAAAACACTTCAAATTCCAAACCAATTTCCTGAATTTAATTTCCTTAAATTCATTGCTCAAAAATCCCTCTTCATTTCCTTTTAATCCCGATTTACTTTATTATACTTTAAAATCCTAGATTTTATTTATCCAATCATAACACAGCGCAATTAAATTTTCAAAATTAATCTATCACAATATATAAATAAAATACATCATCAATTGCGAAAATAATTTCTATGTTGTGAGGAATCCAGTTGGATCCCTCCAATATGTTTTCCTGCATCCACAGATGTTAGCACAACAAATAAATATCGATCCAATCTGATAACCATTACCACATTCAACCAATCAAGCAATCATTTAAATATTAACTATTTAAATTAAATGGCATCCAGATGTGAGTAAGATTAACTCACCTTGAATTCGTCGAGCATTTCAATTTTAAATTAAATCAAGCCCGTTCAATTTAATTCAAAATTTCCACTTGCTCTTATCGCCTCCAGATCTATTGCATCGTGTAAAGCTCGTCGCTGTGATTCCGGCGCTTCTTGTTTCGTCGGAATCTGGTCACGCATGGAAAAGTTATGGTATTTTAAACTTTTGAATATAATTTCTATAAACAATTTCTTTTTTTTATTATGCCGAAATGAAATAAGGCCGTCGATAACGCTACTCCATCCAGGCCGCAACCTTCATCTTCTCAAACACGATCGACTCCGGATAATAAAACAAACCCATCGTTCCTCGATTAGGGTTACGAACCGCACCACCTACCATCGCCGAGAACAAGATCAACCTAGCCCACGTCAAAGCCCATCGTGCCACCATCCTTCGGCCCAAAGTTCGCCGTGCTCGGCCTCCCCGATGCACATAAAATCGTGCATGAAACCCTCACGAACGCTGCCCTCAAAATCTTCCTCTGGTCGACGAAACGAAATCTCAGCCGTCCACTTCGTAGAGCTCGACGAGCTCTACGATATTCTAGTTGAAATTTTTTGATAAAAGCTGATGGATTAGATGAAAAACAAGAGGAAATGAGGAGGAGTATCGGCCATTAATTGTATAAGTGGCGGTCGAGAAAGAAGAATAGGGTTTTCTGCCCTAAACGTGTTTATATATACGTTTATATATTTATTATTTTATTAATATTCTCAAATTTTACAAGCTTTTTCGAACGAACTCCAAACAACATGTGCCGCCTGGCGTTTATAAGGTTTTACCCGCATTCCGAACACAATGGAATGTGTTTCGGAGGCTAATTTGATCATATGTGAAAGATAGCTTTTTGAATTGAGTTTAAATATTAAATTATCGATTTTAATTTCAACACGTTTCTCACCCGTACGAGCAAACGGTAAATCCAAACGCTACAAAATTTGAAATCCGATAATAATTAACTATTACGGATCTAATGGAACCAATTTCGTCGAATTCCAAGATTTTGCCCGGAAGGCTATTTTAACTCGTCAATTAATCGAGCGATTTTCAAAATCGTCGAAATCACTTAAAATTTCACTTTTAAAATTTTACTAACTCTATTATAAATCATATAGAGTTTATAATCACCTTAGAAATTATTCTGATTCATTTCGAACCAAAATATAATTATTTGCATTATTATATTATTAAATTCCATTATTAAATTAATATAAAAATTCCATGTTTTAACTTATCGCCTTTAGATTTCATCCAAATCCAATATTAAAATTCAAATCAAACTAGATTTAAAATAATCTTAGAAACCATTTTCATATCTATTTACATCCGGATTCACAAATTATCCTAATCCCAAATATTTAATTATTATTATTCAAATCCAATTGAATTGCCATACTCGATATTGTAACTAATTATATTGATTTAACCAAAATATTCTTATTCAAAATCAAATTATAATTCACATTCAACATTTGAAATGAATTAAATGTTCAAAATCTAACGGCCAAAATTCTGGGTCGTTATAGTTTGGCCACTCAAGGGTTGTATAGACTTGTTTCCCCGGGTTAAGTGAGGGTTATTGTTTTTAGTGGAATTCTAGAAGGAGTCTGGGACTGGATGTAGGACTGAGCTCCGAACCAGTATAAAAATCTCTGGTGTCATTTTTATTATACTGCTTTTATATTCCACACTATTTACTGTTTATCTATCATCACTATACTCTGTATTATCATATATCCATATTAGACGATCCATAGCACACTTACAATTGGTATCAAAGCCTGGAATTCTATCGGTCGTCACAATATCATAGAATAATGACCAGAAAACGATCCAGTCGAAATACAACAAGCAAAATCCCTGTCAAAGTCACCAGTGAGGACTAAAAGGTACTTTCTGATTTACAAATTTCAGTAAAAGATAATAATGAATTAGTTAGTATAAGTAATAAGATTTCAAAGCTTAATTTTATTATTTTAGAAAAGATGAAATCTGTTGAACTTGAAAATGAGAAATTAGAAAATGAGAAATTAGATTTAGAAAATCAACAGGGTGTTTTGAAAAATAATTTTGAGGCTCTTAACGATTTCTTAGACGAACAAAATACTATGTTTGAAAAAGAAAAAGAAATTTTTTCAAAAGAAACTACGGATTTGAAAAGACAAAATGATTTATTAAAATCCTCTTTAGATAGTTCAGAATCTCAAAATTTCAATCTCAAAAATGAGAACCGTACGTTAAAACGCGAGAATTTTGAATTAAATAAGAAAATTGATATTTTGAATAATAGTAATATTTCTTTTGAAAATAATAATTGTGACCTTAAAGCTAAATTTGATAAACTTAACACCGAAGTCATAAAATTTAATAATGGTCAAAACGATTTAAACATGATTTTATCTAGTTCTAGACCATTAAATGATAAAAGTGGTTTAGGATATAATAAAACAAATCGTAGAAATAACACTAGATACGCTTTCATGTATGGTAAATATGTTAGTGCTAGTACTAGATTACAAGTAAAGTCTAAATCCAATTTTTTATAGAAATTCAAATTTGCTATGACCAATAATATTTATACTTTCTTTAGAAGTACAAAATCATTGTCGGGAAATATGAATAAAAATTATCTAAGGTTGCTGTTAGTTGAAAAATAGAGAAAAATACATTGATGATTATTTTGATATGGTAGTTAATAATGAAAATTATATTTGTAAACGTTCAACCACACCCAAATAGGCATGGTTTCCTAAAAATTAGGAAATTATAAGAACCTTGGGCATCACATGCTTTAAATGTTAATTTTTTTCTTCTGATACCTTACATTATAAGTAGTAGTTGTTTTGTTCTATATTGTTCTATATTAAACATTTATGTGGAATATAATATTTGTCATCATATAAACTCTCCTTTTTTGTCGATGACAAAGGGGGAGAAATATTTTGCTCTAACACTATTTGCAGGAATAAACAATGCAAACACATATTAAGGGGTAAGCATATAATGGAATAAATTGTTACTTTTCTTATATTATAAAAACATTAGTCCTTAATTAACAACATTATGGCTTGTATTAAATAGCCACTCTTTTCGTATTATTTCAAGACTCTTGTTTGAAATATTTGTAATGTATGAATGTTCGGTTTCTTCATATCATATCTATCAATGCTTCACACTTTTATTCTGTATTCCTTTTTGTCGATGACAAAGAGGGAGAAATATTATCAGTAACATTTAGAATGCAGGATATACATCGTCAAAGATTCAGGGGGAGTAGGTATTTATATTATATATACAGTCAAAATCTATATCTATTTACAGGTTGTCATCAATCAAAAAGGGGAGAATGTTGAGACTTGGTTTTGTGTCATGACACAAAGCTATCACTACACATATAGATTTGACGACTTCTACGACAAAAAAGAATATATACTACATGGAGACAAGACATCAAAATAGGTGCATCAATTATATTTTCTTGTTTTGAGTCTTAGGTCAATTTTGTTAAAATCTCTCCTCGTTTAACGTATATATTAGCTTACATATAATCTTAATGATTTATACATATAAGAATAGAATATGTGTGTGTGTGTGTGTGTATATATATTATCAAAGTTTTTCTTTAAAAATCATATATATATATAAAACCTGTGAAAACTGTGCAAATTGCATAGAAATCACCAAGTCAGTCGACTGACCTGTAAATTTCTGTGCAACATGCACAGGTGCACAAATAAACAAATAATACGTTTCGAATATTCAGTCGACTGACCTAGAGGCTCAGTTGACTAAATTTCTACAATAGTTTTTTTGAAAAGACACGACTATTTGTGAAGAGTTACGAATCTCTACGAAAAGATTTGGACAAAACACTTCAACCGGAACTCTTCGTCAACGGTTGCTACTTTCCAACATCTATAAATACATACTCTAACTTGATTCCAAACTACCGAATTTCTTATCTTTCTTATCTAACTCTCTGGAATCTACTTGCAACTATACTTTCAAATATTCTGCGTTAAAGCAATATTATACCTTTCTATTCTTCATAAACTTCAAATACACACACACACACACACACACACACACACACACCCTCAAGGAGAAGATTTTCGGAAGGGTGTACTGCAAGTGACAAATCCGTGTTATTAGAACACACAAAGTCAAAATAATATTTTGTATTTGTTGAAGTCCTGATCTGCTGCTCAGGCGTGTGAAGTCCTCTTCGGCTGCTGAGACAAAATCCTGTTCTGCTGCTCAGGTCCTTATTCGGCTGCTCAAGGGTTGTATATACCAGTTCCTCCAGGTTAAATGAAGGTTATTGTTTTTAGTGAAATTCTAGAAGGAGTCTGAGACTGGACGTAGGACGGAGCTCTGAACTAGTATAAAAATCTCTGGTGTCATTTTTATCATACTGCTTTTATATTCCGCACTATTTACTGTATATCAATCATCACTATACTCTGTATTTTCATATATCCATATTACATGAAACGACCCTGACTCGACCTTTGAAAATCGACACCGAATATACCACCTATATTAAAATGCGGCAAATTCAAACGTCGAATCTGGTTCACCGAAGCTTATAACACATTAATTATAACAACATAGCAGAAGAAAATGAATATTAATATATACAACATTGATACAATATCTGATACAATATGATACAATAATATCAGAGACAAATATCAAAGACAAGATACAACAGCGGAAAGACATAACATAAACTTGAACTCCAAAGAAAGAACTCCAATATCTACAACTCCATCTCCAATCCAACAATTCGAAGGCTCCAATCCAATAAGAGAGAACCACAAATCAAGTTGGACTTAAGAAAATGCGATCTCAAATGCTATCGCCAAAATCCAAAGGCTGAAAGCTATCGACTCTACTCCTACCACTCGACTATGTGAAAAACCCAACTCTAGACTGCCCTTGTGGGAAATTGTGGGCATCCAGAGTTTACGAAGGGAACAATAAACTTCAGGTCGGTCATGAGACAGGTGTGAGTAAAAAAAAACAGTTTATCTTTATCAAAAACAAATAAAAAGATTTTTAAAGAAATTCGCAATGCTTTTTGGAAAATGAAACCGCCATAAGGCCTCCTGCCACACACACAATGCAAGCGCAAACTTGAAGGAGATTTCTCCTTGTGACAGTCAAAAATGCTTACTACGCAAAATCTTTTTGATATTATTATTATTAGTGCATAGTGAAAAACCTTTCGAAAGTATAATATTAATCTTAGCCAGCATACTTACCATTATAGTATGCCTACTATAGCTGCCATGTTAAATGGCGGGTTCTACAACTAAAACCGTACAAGGCTCGTATTGGATGATTGGATTTCCAACATAGTTAGGCTAAGGAACTTCCTACTGCCATATGGGTACGCCTTTGGAGGGACGTCCCGAGAACCTACCCGGCTCTCTGCCAACACAAGGCCGACTTACCTTTGTAACTAGGTAACTACTACTCGAGCATGCCATCCCCCAGTCGTTTGCGACCTTTATCCGAGGCGCCTCTTAACCAACAACCACAAAGCAATCATAAAGTAATAGATTTGCAGTGACCACGTGAGTTAAGTATCTGGGCTCCATACCATGATACTACCCTTTTCCAGAAAGGAATAACACACCCTAAAGGGCGCGACCCTCATAACCTTGCCGCATCTTTCCTGTTTTGACCATTTCCGGGGTGTAAGGTCCTGATGCAGTCTCGTCCACAAAGCTACGCTTTACACAAAAGCCATGCTTTGATCAATAAACGATCAACAACACACAACAGCACTCAGCATGCCACACTACCAAATTGGGAGTATATCAATGGTAACTATCAACTATATAACCTCTGAGCTCGTACGTCTCAGAGAAGGGTGTTAAGCCAAGAGAACAAATTCTCCGCCACCAAACAGAAATGTATTTGATAGAGATCAATTTTATATCTCAAAGTGTAATGTCAGACATGCAACCATACAAGTCTTTTTCGGGTTCGAATAGAACCGAAGGCACTTCAAAAGAAGCCCTTGCAAATTCGGGATCCACAATTTTGATCGGACTCCCCATCACATATGGAGATCTCTATACCGGAGAAACTCGGTGCAGAGACATTCAACAGGTTATCCTATCGTTCTCGAAGACACCTGGTCTTCACTACAGGTCCTCAATTTCAATCCATAACGTCGTATCACTATTCGGAATGGGTTATATGACACAAGGACCTCCCCGGCTAAACCGAATAATGAGCGCAATATTTTAAAAACATATGGATATTGGGATTTCAGTTAAGTCACAACTTTAGAACCCAAAACCTTTCTTTCAAATGGTTTAAACAAATTACCATTTCAAATCTTTAAACGAAAAGATTCATTTCACAAAGTTCACCCATTTGTCACGAAGATTCATATACCGAAAACAATTCCCATTTCAAATTGGATTAACTCATCCAATCTTTAAATCAAAGATTTAATTCATAGCTTTCAAATCTGTTTCCAAAAATTCATTCATTACTTGGAAAACCATTTCATTTCAAACTTGAAATCCCTTTAACACAAATTGGAAATTCTTTCCCTATATTAAAGCTTTTATTATTTGAAAACAAAAAGTTTTTTTTTCCAGAAAAATACGATTACAATTGCACAAGTTAAAGTCCTTCAAGTATAAAATTTGGTTTAAATTCAAATTCCCGAAACAATACTTTTAAAATGGTTTAAAACCCATATAAACACAGTTATAACTTGTATCACCCTTTAAACCATAATTTTCGAACATAGAATTCAATTTCAAATTTTGAATTCAAATTCAAATCAAATTATCTAAATTTCAAAATTTTATCAAGTTATTTGTAATAACTTTTATCTTTGAAAATTCTTTCCAAAATTTTCAATTCCATTTCCAAAACTATTTTGGATTCAAAAATTCAATTTTTAAAATCATTAAACATCTGTGACTTAACCAATTTTCTCGTGCAATCCATATTTGTGTGTGTATGGTGTAGTCCAGGGGTTTTATACAATAGTGCAACAACATTCAATCATCACAATTCAAACACAGCAATATCGATAAGCGGTATAATCTATAACACTTATCTATATACACAGAATCACCGATAAATAATATACAATTATCACAGATAAAATAAATTACATTCATCACCGCTTGAATTAAAACAATTCGTATCACAAAGCATCACACAGCAAACAATTCACAACATTCAATAGAATACAATCATCCATAAGGAAGTTTAATTGATTATCTGATTAATTGAAACCAGATTACTCACTAACCCAGGTTAATTAACCAATTATAAATTAATTAACTTTAAATTATTAATTGATCAATCTTAATTAATAAATAGAAATTTTATTTATTTATTAAATAATTAGCCCTTAATTATGTAATTATTCTTTAATTAATTATCCTTAATTAATTATACAAATTAATTAACCATTAATTAATTACCTTAATTAATTAACCCTTAATTAATTATTATTTAATTAACTACAATAAGTGATTATCCTTAATCACTTAATCAACTTTGACCATTAATTAATTACTTTTAATTAAGTAATTATCTTTAAGTAATTAATTACCTTTAATTAATTAAGTAAATATCTTTTAATTATAAATTAATGAGCCTTTAATCAATTTAATTAATTAACCTTTAACAAATTAATAAGTTATTAGTTAATCAATATTAATAAATAAAACAACCTTTAATCATTAAATAATTAAGCTGTAATTATTTAGTTATTCTCTAATTAATTATTCTTAATTACATTAATTAATTAACCCTTAATTAATTATTATTTAATTAATTATTCTTAATTAATTATAATAAGTGATAATCCGTAATCAAAATAATTAACCTCAATTTCTTTTATTTAGTAATTATCTTTAAGTAATTAATTACCTTTAATTATTTATCATTAATTAACTTGTTAATTAACTATCCTTAAATATAATTACACAAAGTGAATATAACTTAATTACATTAAGTAATAATCTTTAAAAATTAAACATATGAATACAACTCAAAATACTTAAGTTAATCAAAACTGTTATCTTTAACTACTTAAATATACCATTTAAATTTATTTTAAAATAAACTTAAGAATCCCTTTAAAATAAACAATTTAAAACACTTGAACTTAATTAAAATATAATTTAGTTTAAAACTTTAACTAATCCCAAAACTAGTATAAAATCCTTTAATTAAGAAAGTGATTAAAACTTGATTAAAATTAGAATTTGAGTTTTAATACAAACCCGAGATGACTTCGGGTTTAATCCTTAGTCAAATGCCAATTTCCTTGGGTAACCACCTGAGTTTTTTTTCTTCTTCTTAAAACTTTGTTCTATATATTTTTTTTTTAAAATCTAAAACCTGGTATAACTTGCAAATGTTCCGGCGCCATTACGATAGATTCCTCGACCCAAAACACATTTCCTCGAGATACCACCCGAGCTTCACTTCATCTTCCCTACGCTTACAACTACCAGACATTCCACTATACTCGTGCACGTGCATGATTAAATTGGCGATCTCCGATCAAGTCTCTGGTCGTCAATAAGTTGATGATCATCTAAACGAATACTCCAACTCTCAATTCCCACGAATTCGTGAAGAAGCAAAATTGAGCAACCTCACCCTTCAAACCTGCTTCGAGTCGAACTGCCAATCACCAGAAAAACATCACGTGTAGCCACCACCGACTACCGGAAGATCTGAGATTTGGACCCCATCCTCGCCACGACACTATGCCTCCTTCAGCCTTGGTCCGATCACCCCCGATGCCTCCTTTACGACGCATGAGTTCAAACGATAATGTCAACCAAAATTGAGGCTTAAACCCTACTAGAGCTTCGCCTCGCCACCACGGCGACTTTTAATTTTTTCGAACATTTTTCTGATGAACGTCATCACCCCAACTTCCTTTACCCATGATCACGACATTGGATTTGTTGCCGATCGACAAGGATCAACCATAACGAGTTTTCCATTCAACTTATAATTTCTAACTCAATTCAAAGCTAAAAATCTTAATTCAACTATTAAAATTCATGATTTTCAAAGAGGGTTTCGATTACATAGGTGAAATCGAGAATTAAGAGGTTCGAATTTATCATATTTCAGAGTTCCTACTGTAACATTCTATTTTTCAACATATTTTCGAAACATTTTTTCTTGGAATTATTTTTAAAAATAATTTCATATCCAAACAATCATTTTATCTTTAATAATCTTACTCTAAGATTGATTGTATAAAGAGCAATTAATTTTTTTGTTTTAGTGGGTTTAAGTCTGTAGAACAATAGAGATGTATAAACATATATACACACAGACATAAACAGAAGTACATATGCAAGCAGATTCTTCGTCAAATCCCAAAGATGATCACATGCATTAAGGTTTAGAATAAAAGTCTGCTCACCTGTATGGGAAGAATAGAGAACCAGGTTTTAAACTTTCGGAAATTTGTTTTACTTTGATTAATCTGGAATTTAATTTGCATCCACTTCTCAGGCTTCCAGGTTTTGAATTCTTTTTTGATTTTAAAGACTGGATTTTGATCTAAGCTTGTTGTTTGAATTAAATCTCCATTGATCTCAGGTTTTAAATCTTGATCTAGATTGTTGAGTTGCTTCAGATCTCTGTTTCTTTTGCATTTCCTGTTTTGATTTTTTTTCTAGTTTCAGGTTGAAGATGAAACTCTGGATTGCTTGGTTGTTCTCTGGTTTTTGATTTGGATTTATAATCTCAGTTTGCTTTCAGCTGAAGTTGTTTGAGCTACTTCACCATTTTGCTTTGAATTGTTTTCTGGTTTTTAATTTTGTTTGAGATGATCTGGAATTCTAATTTGGACTAAAGCTTATTTACTTGATTTGCTTTTTTTTCTTTTGTTCTTTTGGTTTTTCAGTTTTGATGAAGGGAAAATAGATGAAGAATTTTTTTCTTTGATATCAGATTTCAAATTTCAAAATGAAGATGAAGTGAAAACTGATGTTTTAATATGGTTTCTTTCTTTCTCTAATAAATTTTTATTCTGCCACTTGTTGTTTTATGTTAACACTCGTTAGTTTATATTTTCCCTTAATCTGCACTTGTAAGAAGGAAGCATTTTTATGTCTAAATCATTTTCTTTATTTTATTGAAAATTATATTTTAACCCTATCATTTTAAAATTTGTGAATTGACTTTGTTTCTTATGTTTTAAACCCTCTTGTTTATAAATTATGTTTCAAACCTTTTTCTTTTTTATAAATTACTAAATTCTTATATATGTTTATTTTCAAATTATACTTATTATAGAATGTTATACACTTTTAAAATCTTATTTTGAATTTACAAACCAATCTTACATATGTATGTTTTCTTATTTATTTCTAAAAGATATGTATATTATAGAATTTAACTTTAAACAATTGTTTTGAAAATCATTTGTATTTAATTCAAAATATAACTTTATAAATATATTACATATGTCTCTTAAAATTAGAAAACACATTTCTATAAAATTATATAGTTTTCAAATCCAAATTTTATTTATTTATAAGATATTAAATTAAGAATTTTAAAGCCACAATTAAATATAAAATCAATACCTAAATAAACAAACATCTTATTAAATTTTGGAGAAATTAAATTAATTTACAATTTAAATTCACAAATCTATATCAATTACTAAATTTAATTTTACTCAAAAATCGGGGTCGTTACATTACACGATCCATAGCACACTTTCAAGTTTAACTCATAGTAAATTTTATTATATCATATCTATGATGTTATAAATGTTTATTGATTGTTTGGATGTTAGTTAAATTGTTTGATTGCTTGTTTGGTTGCATTTTCGATTGGAAAATGGATGACATATTAATCTGATCGTTATAAACCAATATGATTATCTATATGTTACCCATAACATTGTTTTGCAGAAAAAATATGTAGTGAGATCCAAAGGGGGTTTCTCATCCATAAATTATTTACTTACATCCATATGTTGTTATTGATGGTTAATTGAAATTAATTTCTGATATTTCATTTAATAGTTTAAATATCGTTATAGCGATTTTCGCTGTACCGTTGTTTATTAAATTTCATCCCCAAACCCCGTCATATGCACTTGAGCTTGTGTTTCCACTAAAAAGAATATTGAAAATTTATTAATCATTTTTATAAATGGTAATTTAAATTAATTAACTTAGGACTAATTAACCAATTTAATAAATGATGATTAAAATTGGTTATCTTTAGATTTAATTAATAATTTTTGCTAATGATATTTTTATACTTAATTAATCATTTCAGTTAATGATTATTTGAGTTTAATTAATTATTTTAATTAATGGTAATGGAGTTTAATTAATTATTTTAATTAATGATGATGAGATTAAATTAATTATTTCAATTAATGATAATTGAAATTAATAATCATTTTAATTATTGAAATTGAAAAGAAATTAGTCATTTTAAATAATGATATTTGAATTTAATTAATCATTTTAATTAATGATTGTTTTAAAATTAAATTAATTGTTTTATTAATGATTTTCATAATTTAGTTAAATCAACTTAAATAATGATGTTTTAAATTTAAATAAATCATTTTGACAAATGATGTTTTAATTAATGGTTTAGCTAATGGAGTTTGAATTTAATTAATTCTGTTAATTTAGATTATTTTAAACTTCATTAATTGTTGTAATTTATGGAATTTAAAATTACTTATCATTTTAATCAATGATGTTTGAGATTAATTATTCATTTAATTAATGACTACTTGAATTTAATAAATCTTTCTAATTAATTAATGTAATAAAGGCGATTAAAGTAAATTAACAAAAATAATAAAAAATGCTTTAATAAACTGATTTAAAATTAACTAACTGATTTAATAAAGATTTTTAAAGTTGATTTTTACCAATGTTATAAAAATGTTTAGAAATAATTATCTATTTTACTATAGATAATGAATTGTTTATTTAAGAGATTTTAAATGTGATTAATTATCATTTGGGATAATTAATATTGTTTTTAAAGTTATAAAAAGGAATTGGAACCTGAATATTGGGATGTTAAGTTGGATGATCTTCTAGGTGCTTGGTCTGATGTTGGTTTAGGCCTTCAGGATCGCGCACTTGGAAAAATTATTCTCTTAACGTTTCAACAATCTGGAACTAATTCTAAAAGTGTTTTACCAATATAGAAATGTAGCCAAAAAGTTCTGTTCATTTTTTAAAAGAAAACGTTTGATTCGTTTATGGAAATGAATTATTTCTATAAAGCGAATCACTTACATGGAAACGATTTAGTTGTATAATTAGCATTAAACATCGAAGGAGCAGGCTTGTCGCTATTTTGAAAGTTAAGAATAGTCGTGTGACATGACTTTGAGGTAACACTACCTTGACTTGTTCGATATAATTGTTAACTAAGAAATAGCCCAAGTTTGAATTCAATGAGTGGTGATAAGTATACAAGACTTAATTTCCATATACGATCATTTTATATCCTCGATAGGTGGTACCTCAGCTATCGGTTACTTCAGCTACTTTATTATCGTTATTCTAAGATGATTTATTTCTCCATTGAGCGATTCTATCCTTTGTCAGAAATGACTAAATCAAAAGCAGGAAAGGAAGCCAAGCCATGTAGGGTTGCTCCCATTAGGGAATTTTCACATCACATTTTTATTTTTGTGTACTGTCACGTGAAAAACTATGATAACCCGGATTTTTAGGCATCTAATGATTGGTAATTTTGGATTTTAACTATTGAAGCACTAATGTATATGTTAAACAAATAAAATATGTGTTGTTTATATTTGTATATTTATGTGAGTTGATTTTGAATAGAATTTGAATTTGAATTTGAAATTCAATTAGATAAATATCTTAAAATAAATTGGATTTAAAAATAATATATATTTGATTTTTATTAGTATATAATTTGTTTTATATTATTTCCTTTAAATGATTTTATAAATTTAAATTAAGAAAATTTATTAAACTAAATAGAAAATAAATATAAAGATTTATAAAAAACATATAAAAATAATAAACACATACTTATTACAAATGTAAGTTAATTAACTCATGCAAATGAAAAATGTAAGATAATTTAAACAAGTGTCATAATTTCTTTTATTTTCTTTTATTTTTAAAATAATTAAAACAAGGCTATAAATATATATATATCTCCTCTTCTCTATTCTTTTTCTATCTTCATTTTTCAAACTAAGAATCAAAAGCCTATAAACATACTTACAACCAGAAGATTAAAACTCTTTCAACAACTATAGAAAAATCATCTCAGTTTTTAAAACAAGATTCCAACTTCAAACTAAATCAAAGCTTAGATCATCTCAAACCAAGAATCCAGTTTACAAGTTTTCAAAGATCATCAAGCATTTTCCAGTTCAAAGATCAAAGCATTCCTGTTCAAGCCTCCTCTATTCAACATCCTTTTATAGTGAGTAAACATTTGCTTTTAGAGCTTAAACTTGTTTTGATCCGGATGCATGTGATAGATTGCAGAGGTGATATTGTGAACTATTTTGCATGGTTGAATTAAGAAGTTGTATATATACAAATAAGAGACAAACCTGTCCATGTCTGGATATAAGTATATTCAAGCCCTGTTTGATTTTAACAGATCAAATCCAATTGAAAAATCCAATTCCCTTTCTCCAATCTATTTCTGGTTATAATCTCTAAATGAAAAACATTTGTATGACTGAAACATCAATTTCAAAAATAATTTCTAGCATTTATATTTAGTAATTATTTCGAAATGAAAATTAACAGTAAACAAAATCGTTTCAAGTCAAAAATCGATTATGATAATTTCAGTTTTGAATTTTAGAAATTGATTCGAACTAGAAAATGGTTATTTTTGATATAGAATTTAAGATTTTTAGTGTGCTGGTTATCGAGTATTTTGCGAGTTGATCGGGAGATGATCTTTCGTCGATTTACGGCGATTGACGGCGAGTGAAGTGTCGTGTTTGATGATAAAGGAAGCTGAGGTAATGGAGATCATCGGAAAAATGACTGGAGTATTTTTAGGTCATCGGTGGGGTTGGTCAGCGACGAAGTAGGGTTTAGCGTGCAGTTTTGGGTCGTCATAGTTCTCGAGATAATGTGGCGTCGTGAGCGAACCGGAGGTGATCGGTGGTGGGGAAATTGATGTGTGAAGTTGCAGCGGTGGTTTGGGTGCGATGGCGAAGTTCCTGGTAGACGTAGCCGGTGGCGCTAGGCATTTTTCACTGATCTGCTTTGGGTTGCAGGTGCTCGAATGGGTTCGAAGTCGTTTGGCTGTGACGATCGTCGATTTAGGAGTTACTAGCGATTGAGGGGAGGGATGGAAACTTGATGGGGTCGGAGCTTTGATCGGAGGGTCGGCGGTGATATGTGCATGTGCACGAGATTTTTTTTGTATCTGCGTTTTCCGGGTGGTGTTGAGCTCGGGAAAAAGAAGCAGGGTGCTCAGGTTCGTGCGCGAGTCCATTGGGGTTTGGCTCGAGTGAGTGTTCGGGGGCTTTGTCATGGGCTCAGGTTGTTTATAAGATAATGGGGTTTTAAAATTTGTAAGTAAACTATTACTAGTTTTTAAACTTAAACTAAAGTAAGTAAAAAAAGAGAAAATGGAAGATTTTCTCGGGTGGGAATTGGGTTGGATATCAGGGAAGACTCAGGTATATTCATAACAGCTTTAAAGTTTTAAATAAGCAAGTATTAAAATTTAAAATAAATCAAGTTTTAACTATTTCTTAAATCAAAGTCTTTTAATAATAAAATGTTTTAAAATATTTGGTTTTAAAAAAAGTGGCATGATTTATTTAGCTTAAATTTATTTAGTTAATTCTTAAGTTTATTTTAAACTTAAATTTAATGTGTAATTAAGTAGTTAATTATAAGGGTAAAATGATTTTAATTTATATATTGATGATAATTATTTCCAAGATTTATTAAATAAGATCTTAATGATGATCAAGTAATAAATACAGATAAATGTTTTATCTTAAAATTAATTAAGGTCTTGAGTAATTATGGATTAATTAAATTAGTAATTAACGATTAATCAATTTGTAATTAGAGATTGATTAATTAGTAATTAAAAAATAATTACTTAATGGAAGTAATTAAATGATTAATTACTTAAAGTAATCAATTAAAGGTTAATTAATTTAAGGGTTAATGAAAGTAATTGAAGGATAGTTAATTACTTAATGTAATTAATTAAAAGGTAATTACTCAATGTGATTAATTATGGTATAATTAATTATGAGAGTCATTAAAGGTTAATTAATTATAGTATAATTAATTAATGATAAGAATTAAAGGTTGATGAGTTAATTTCATTAATTAATTAAAATGATGATAAAAGGTTTGTAATTAATCAATGTTAAGTAAGCAGGATTTAAAGTTAATTAATTTAATTTATTTGGAGATTAAATTAAATTAATCAGGAATTGAACAACAAATTAATATTGCTTGTGGATGATTAATTATATTGAATGCCTTGGATTATTTGATATCTCTGATATGTGATTTGTAATGCTTCGTGATATGATATGTTTGGGTTGGATTGTGATAATACGGATTATCTATCTGTAATGGAATCGTTGTGTGAATATGTTATTCTGAATATAAATTGAATTGTATTCACTTAAACAACTTGGTTTAAAGATGACATTGGATTCAAAGAGACCGAAGTCGGATATCAGAAATATCCGAAACCACTTCGATTATTAATCTAAAATCCTTTATAGATTTGATATGTGCAATCATAGGCTGGTATGGAATAATTTAAGTAAACTGGACCTTTTAAACTAAGTAACGGTACTTAGATACTGTTCGCGAAATAAGTGTTGGCTTTAGCAAGTTAAGAACTTGTAGTGAGGTACGAGTTACCCGGGTTTTCAAAGAAGTTTTATATCTTAGTTTTTTCAAGTTATAAGGGTTTACTCACGCTAGTTTCCAGGCTGACCCGGGTGTTACTTGATTATAATGCTTGGGTCAGACCGAGTATTACAGATTTTCAGGTTAGGATGTTCTAGAGCTCAGATAACGAGCTGGATGGCAGGAACGTATGGAGTTTATTCAGCTATGTATTATTGATATATTGTTTTGTATTCTGGGACAAGTTGTTACAACTGTCCAGTTTATGTTGTGAATGAATGTACTCTGATGTATTGAATGTAATCTAACAATAACAGCTTTTCTAAGTATAAATGCCATTATTTGATATTATATTTAATCCCTGCGAATGTGAGATGCTGTTGTCTTCTGTTCTTCTTCAACCTCTTTCTTCTTTACCCTAACAATCTAGAATTTCTGATGTTCGATTGCTCAACACTTTTACAGTGGACGTATTAGTGTTGAATTTTCGAGGTCAAAATTTTTGGGTTGTCACAAAAACGGTTAAGATTTAGATGTGAAATATTTGAATACTCGGTAAGGTTTGGCGTTGTCCAGCTTGGTATTGTCCGAGAAGTATCACAGAGTATATGAGCATCTTAGAAGTATATTACTAGAGGTATACTTCAAGGGGGGTGCACCTTCCTAGTCCTTTGTTGGATAATTTCCTTTCCTTATTTGATTCGTATCCCTGAATCTATTTTAGCTTTAAATTGCTACAGTAGAGCCAACTCCTTATCACGACATTTAAGTGTGTATTTAGCCCATTCTATCGAGTTTGGACTGTTACCTTATATGGTCCATTCTATCAAGTTGGATTGTTTCCTTGTTCTATCCATTTTGTCTAGTTTGGATTTTACTTGGTTTATTTCCATTCTTTCAAGTCTGGTTTAATATTGTTTATACTCGTTCATATTTGGGTTTGTTTTCCTGATATTTCATTCTGCTCTTGCCTGCATGGATGTTATTCTTGCGAGATAAAAACTCGTTCCGCTGTAGCAGCATGGTCTCACAGAACTTATATATGATCTTCGTTATCCGAGTTATCTCGTGTTGGTATTTCTAGACTGATCCGGGTGTTATTTATTTATATAACTCAGGTCGGACCGAGTATTTTCTTTAGGTTGTCTTTGGAGTTTTGGAGATCATGGAGGGGAGCTGAAGATTCACCTATCGTGGTATTTTATTTTCTGCTGTATTATATAGTATACCTATTGCCATTTTTATGGTCGGGATTTATAACTGTTCAGCAGATAAGGTTTGTTTAACTTTGATATACTTTGTATTTTTAAAGTGACAGTTTCTACATTCTTTGTTATACTATCTATTGTCAATTTCGTTGTGAGATTCTATTTTTCTTTATTCTTTTTTTTTAATTTACCCTAACAATCCACCCTTTTGTCGATTGGATGCACCATATTGAAACACAATGGTAGTGTTCGGTTTCGATTTTCGATGGCCAAAATGCCAGCTCGTCATAAGTGGTATCAGAGCGCAAGGTTAGGCGAGAACCTTGGCTTTGGTTGGGTTTGACTCATTAGAGATAGGGTAAGTGACACCCTAGAATGAGTTTGAGAGTATTATTTATACGAGAGCGTATTTGTTAGTGTTATAAAAAATTATTATGTTAACTGGTCTATTGAGTTTTTATGAATTCTAGTCGGGACGTGGGACGCTAGGGTATTGACAAGGGTTTCTACGCCCTTGACCAAGGGCAACGAACATGGTATTGAAATTTTGAAATTTTTGGCAAATTAAATATTTTGCCTAGGATTATATTTCATATATACAAAGGAATGATTTTTAGAACTCTATACAGTTATGCAGTGTATTGGTTTAAATGTGATAATATGTATTTATAATCACTATTGTTTGTTCGATTATGCTTATGCTTAACTTAAATAAGAAGCATTAACAGTTGTTTGATGATTGCTAAATTGTGCTCGGTCTGATTACAAGAATTTATAGCTTTGATTTAAATGAACCCTTTGTGAATAAATTTTCAGAATCTGACTATAAAGTGTTTGGAGAAAATGTTAATTTGAAAATTCAGCTTTTTATAATGGTGGTTTAAGAATTAAACTTTATAAAAAGTTGTTAATATAATCTAAATAGTGGGATAAGATATTTAGAGAATGAATATTTGATATAATTTTATTATAATAAAGAAGGATTATTATAATATCAAACAATTTTTATATTGTGGTAACCCAGATTTTCGGGTATCTGACAGGATTAAAATTATTTAAATATTGATTTGTATGTTAAACAGATAAATTCTGATAATAAAAGATATTTGGATGTGTAAATGGATTAGAAAATATAAAAAAATAGTAAATAATTATAATAAAGGATATCTGTGATATCCCAGAAATTTCAACCAAATTCAATTATGATAATCTCATTTATAAATTATTTAAAATTTGTAAAAATTGTTATTTATTTCAAAACGAATAATAATTGATTATTTATATGTATATAAATATGAATATATAGAATTATTGTTATAAGTTGGGTTTTAAAATTTAAATTTAAAAGTTTGATCTAAATTTGAAATTTAAAAGATTGATATCTTAAAAATATTTTGGATTTAAGGGTATATTATATATGATTTTTATTTAGAATATAATTGATTTATATTATTTTCTTCAAAAGATCTTATTTATATAAATTAAGAAAAGAATTTATTAATTAGGAGATTTAATATAAAAAGTTTTATGAATTATTTTAAAATTAATTTATACATGCATATTTACAAGTGCATGAGTTCTAGCATAATTGAACAAGTGTTAAGATATTATCATGCCTTCAAAACCATTTGTAACAATTTTATTATGAGATAAAACAAGTGGCACTAGCTCTTTTATTTTCAAATTTAGGAATAAATTTAAGAATAAAACTAAATATGTACATATCTCCACCCTTACTTATTTTCTTTTTCATATTCAAATAAAAGTAATAAAGCCATAAACAAAGATCTGTAAGTTAAAACGTGAATTGAAATAAAAAAGAGACAACAGTCAGATCATCTCTGTAACAACCCGATATTTTTAGCCATTCGCATCCACATATGCCGGACTTGAATTGCTCAAAAATACCGCATTGTAAATAAATTTGGAGCAAATGAAATACAACCACAGAATCACAGACACAGAAATATCAGAATAACTCACAGCGGAAATTAAAATACCATAGTAGTTCATGAAGCTACTATAACAAACTCTCAAAACATAATACATAATATCAGTCTGAAACATATACAATAGAAATCTCAAATATATAGAAGTTTATAAATACCAGAACTGAAATAGAACAACTGAAACTGAAAGGGAACAGATAACTAGACAAGCAGAATCTCCAGCGATTCCTAGCTCCAGAAAAGAAATCAAAAGCTAAGATGTAAATACTCAGGCTGACCCGAGCGTAAAGTAAAATGCAAAACACTCGAGTCAGAACATATATACTTATATAATGTAAACCAACTCAAGTGAACTGTAGTAGTAATGTACAATAACTTAAAGGATACTTGGGATCGCCCATCCTCTAAGGATCAGTCAAACTATTAATTTAAATACATCCCGTTGTTAAAATTTCAAAATGGTATTTTATACTTCTAAATCAAATATCATTTAAAAATTCAATATCATTTCAAATTCATTTAAAATATTAAAATATCATATTCTTCCAAAACCTCATTCATTTTTATTTAATTTAAATACCATTTCAAATCACATTTCAAAATGGTTTATATTTCAAATCAGAATACCCCATTTAAACCAATTAAATATTCCAATTAAACCAATTAAATATTCCATTTAAATCATTTAAAAATGAAGTTATTATATTTAATAATCAAATATTCAATTCTTAAAATTTTACCATTTTCAGTATTCATTTTTCAACTTCAATTTATTAAAACAATGAAATTTCAACTTTCGCAGCATTTAGAAAATGCTACAGTAAATTTACATTTGAAAACAATTCATTTTAACAAAGATAACATTTACAAAATGCTGTAATAGGTTTTAGTTTCAAATAAAAGCTTTAGTTCAATTCTGCAACTACACCACTTACGAAGTGCTATAATAGCCCCTAGTTCATTTTTTTCCTTATAGTTCATTGTATCAACTACAATATTTACAAATGTTGTAATATCCTTTACTTAAGAAATGATAGCATTTTAGAAATGCTGCTAATTAAGATTCAGGGTTTTCAACACAGTTTCATAAACAATTATATTTTAATTTAAATCATTTTTAACTTATAAAAATCATAATTTCTCACTTTAAAACAATCATTTAAATACCCTTATATTCATGATTTTATAAAGTTAAATTTCCATTCAAAAGTTAATATTTAATAATAATTCACATATTAAATTCAAACATTAATTTTCAATTCTTTATAATTAAATTTTTACTTAACACTTAAGTTTAAATCTCCAAATATAACTTATTTTCATTTTATTTACTTAACTTGTAAACAAAATTTATAAATTCCAATTTAAGTTATATTTCAAAATTCAACTTAAATATTCATTCATTTCACATTTTAACTTTATTCAAAAATCATTAATATATTATAAAATCATTTTAAATTCATTTTAATTCAAAATATCATAAATTTATCATATTTCATATTTAATTTAAATTCCATTAATCACCAAATTATAATTTCCAAAATAACTTACATTTTAAATTTTCTAACTTTACCATTAATTTATTTCACTTATAAATTTCAGAAAATCAATAACACTTTACAAAAATCATTTTTAATTAAGTTTAAATCAAAATATTATAATATTTACATTTCTTAAATATTTTAAAAATTTTAGAAAAATATATCTTAACCACGGGTCTGTATATCATTTTCTAGCCTAGGTAAAGTGATACAGATAATATATCATTTCAATCCGCAATTTACAAAGAAAATACGGGTTCTATCATTTCAAACCCGCAATCCCAAGTAAAAATGAAATAAATAAAAATCGTTCAGGCCTATCATTCCAGCCCATAACGATTTTTCTCTATTCTAAAGGCCGTTCGGGTATGTATCATTTCAACCCATATTGATTCTAATCTAAAGGGAACTTGCAGTGTGATAAACTGATATAAATAAACAGAATAACATTATATAACAGTAACAGATGGTATAATAGGTAAATAAACATGGGTGAAGAACATATGATCATAACATAACAAATGTAGCATGGTGATATGTTTTACAGATTCAATTGTGATCAGTTTACTAGTCATTTAAGTACAAATTTGTCTGGTGAGAATTACTCACCTGTTTACGCTGGAGATAGCAAATCAAAACACAATGAATAAATCCAGAAATCATGATAGCATGACACAGCATGACAATGGTTTCAAGTGAGTGGAGAGAGTCAAGACGATCATCTTGTATTCAACCCAAAACATGACAATATAACATAAATATACAACACAAAGCAAATCTAAAAACACTTGGAAATTGAAATTAACAAAGGACAAAATGATTTGACCTTTCTTTAACCATTCTGGAGCTCGACCAAGGGAACCATATGCTCAGCCATGACTAGACATAGGCTCGGGTTTTGGCATCAAAAAATGCATGGCAACATGGATATGAAGGATAGTGGTTGCAACATGAAGCATACATAGGTTCAAGGCAAAAGACAAGGGTTTGTTCAACTTTTTGGCTCGGCCTATGGGTCCATTGGCTTGACCAAGGCATGGTATAGGTCTGGACATGTCAGGTAGTGGCTGGAGATGTGGCCAGAGGTGGTGGAGCTGCTGGAGGTGGTGGCTAAGGGGGTGGCCAAGATGATAGATGAAGGGGATGGTGATTTCTAGGCATGTTTGGAAGGGTTTTGTGCAAAATTGGTGGTGCTAGCTTCAACAAATGGCACGGCCTGATCATGGTCAGTGGAAAGAGTGATGGAGCTGCTGTAGATGGAGGAGGTGGTGGTCGGTGGTGATGGTGGAGAGTGGGGACGAATAAAACTTGAAGAGGAGCAAAGGGAAAAACAAGGAAAAAGAGGAGAAAACGTGGAAAAAAATGGAAGATGCCATTACCATTTTGGTTCCTTTAGCCTTGATTTTTTGATGTGAGAAGTTTCTCACATGAAAAGATGAGTGAAAGTCACGGCTAACATCCAGAAATGGATGGCCAAAAGATAGAAATGAGGAGACAGAAGGAAAATGAAGAGGCAAGCACATGAAAAGCCACAAGGAAAATGAAAGGTTTTGTCTCTTTGTTTTCTATTTTCTTTTATTCAAATAAACTAATAAAATTTCAGTAAATAAAATAAAAATCTGAAAACAAAATAAAGTGAAAAAGAAATAAATAATTATTTTAACGAAAAATAGAAAATAAATAAAGAAAATAGCTTAAATTGAAACTAGAATTTAAAAATCGAAAACAATATACAATAAACATTTAAAATTTATAACTATACTTTAAAAATGTTTTTTTAAAAAAAATATATACCTAACATGTCTTATAACACATATTAGAACATGATATGACAAATAAAAATATTATTTATATAAATAAAATAGACAATATAGTTAAATAAATTAATGTACGCACAATATTGTGAAATGCATAACTTTCACAATATAAATCAGATTCAATGAAACGAAAAGCAGTATTCTCAAAATTTAATATATTTTCATAATAAAAGATAAATTTCAAATACTTAAATTTTAAATTTAAAAGTCAAAGTTTGACCAGATTGACCAAAAATCCACTTTTTTGGAAATATTCAATTTATTCAGGTTTGAAATTATAATTCACACAAGAATCAAAATTTATAATTAAAATAACAAAATTTATCCATATAATAAAGTTTTTAAATCAACCATTTAATTTAAAATAATTAAAATAAACAAATAGAAATAATCACAAAATACTGGGTTGTTACAATCTCAGTTTCAAAGAAAAATCCAGATTAGTAAGCAAGATCAGAGGCAAATTGAAGCAAAACAAAGATCAACTCGGTTTATTTTTAAATTAAGGCAGCAGTTTAAAATCTACATTAGGAAGCAAATTCATATTTCCAAAGAAGATCCAGGCTTATCTAATTCTACCAGAGGTGAGCAAATATTCCTTTAAAAGTTAAACTTGTTTTTATCATGATGAAGGTAATAGATTGTAGATTTAATGTTATGGAACAGTTTTGCATGGATGAATTAAGATGTTCATATCTATATAAATATGAGAAAAACTATGCATGTCTGGATTTAAGAAGATTCCAGCCTCTGTTTAATTTTTTTAGACCAAATCAAATTTAAAAACTCAATCCTCTGTCTTCATTCTATTTCTGGATAAGATCTCTGAATAAAAGGTGTTTGAATATATGAAACATCATTTTTAAAAATAGATTTGAGTAAAACTATTTTGTAAATATTTCAAAAATTGGATATTCAGTGAAGAATCAACCAATGCCAGAAATTTGGTTGTTAAATTTTCATGCTTTGATTATATAACCTAACTCGTTATCGAAAATGATGAATTTTAAGATTAATATAGAGATTTTTAAGTTAATGATTGATAAGAATTTCTAGGTTGAACACATATTGATTTTTGGTCAAATTCTGACAAACGGTGAAAGGGAATCGTGGTTGGTCTTTCCTGAAGCTTGTTAGATGGTCGTAGACCATGGGAATAATGGTATTTGACTTTTCTTATGTATGGATCATCGGAATGAGTTGATTTTAGGGTTTTGGTTGCCCGTTTCATTTGGGCTAATTCGAGGGTAAGACTGGAGGATGGACGGCGATAGAGCGGTGCGCACCAGAGGGAAATGACAGGGTAGGTTGCGGCGGTGCTCTAGGCAAGGTTTGGCGAAGGCTGGAGGCGCATGGTGGCATTGATGGCAGGAACCGTGGTTCGTCTCCGATCATGGTTTGGGTCTCAGTTCAAGATTTCGATTTGGGTTCAAGCGTAGTGTCTTTAATGGGTCATCGGGACGCGGAGGTGTTAGGCGATGGTTGCGGATGCTCAGGGGTAAGGAGGCGATCGTGGGTCATGGGGACACGTGCACATTTTCTGATGTATGTGCACGAGTGTATGGTAAAGAAGAGGATTAAGGTAACAGAAGAAGGAGAAGAAGGATGGCTTCGTGATAATGGTATTTTTTCTTGGGTTGAACTCAAATCTGATCGAGTAGAATTGGAATTGTATGGCTCGGGTAGAAGATGGGATATGCACAGGTCTGAACCGAAGTTTTTGAGTATAATTGTTAGTAGATGGTTTTACAAGTTTAAAAGCAAAGAATGATGGGTTTCAAAGTAAAGGAATGTTAGCGAGGTTTCAAGGTTAAATATTTGAACAAGTATCAAATATAAAACTACAAGTCAAATAGTTTGAATATAAATTATTTGGTTTAAATTAATTGTGTAATAAGTTAATTATTTTATTATAATTCTATGTGATTTCCAAATGAAATTTAATATTGATTATGAAGTTAATTAAGATAAATGGATTATCTTAAAATCAATTAAGGATAATTAATCAATGAATAAGATTAATAAAGTTTAATTAATTAATGAATACGATTAATTAAGGATAATTGATTTAAGATTATTTGTTAAGTGAAATTAATTAAAGGATAATTAATTAAGGAAAGAGATTAGAGGGTCATTAATTTATAGAGATTAATTAAAAGTTAATTAATGAGAATGGTCAAGGTTAATTTACCTATGTGGTAATTTAAGGTTAAATTAATTAATGATCAAGGTTAATTAATTGAGGATAATTAACCAATGGAATAATTACTTAATGAAAGTAATTAAAGGTAAAGTACTTAAGTAAAGTAATTAAGGATTAATTAATTAAGTGTAATTAATTAAAGGATTGATAAATTAAGAAAATTAAATTTATGATTAGTGAAATAATGAGTATGATTAATTAAGGGATAATTGATCAATGAAGTAATTATGAGATAATTAATTTGAGTGATTAATTAAGGATCAATGTAATTAGTATGGATGGGTAAAGTATAATTAATTTGTGTAATTAATTAAGAGTTAATTACTTATTGTAATTCAAGAATGATTAATCAAGGTGATTAATCAAGATGAATAATTAAGGGTTGATTGATTAATTGAATATAATTAATTAATGTTAAATAAGTAAGATTTATAAGTAATAAAGTAACTAATTTAATTCATTGGTAGTTAATTAAATTAATTAGAAATGGTATGACTAATTTATCTTGCTTATGAATGATTGAATGCCTTGGATTATTTGTTATCCCTGATATGTGATTGTGATGTTTTGTGAAATGAAATGTTATAGTAATATGATAAGTTGGGTAGAACAGAGATAACGTGGTTATCTATGATGAATTGCTATGTAAAAGTGACATCCAGTATTTAAAATTTAATCACTTGAATAACTTGGGTTAAGATGACATTGGATTCGAAGAGACCGGAGTCGGGTATTAATTAATACCCGAAACCACTTCGATTCATTGTAGATTGATATGTGAAATCAATAGGCTGGAATGGAATGATTTAAGTGAATTGGACCAATTAATCTAAGTTTTGATACTTAGAAATTGATGTGTGAAATAAGTGATGTCTATAACAAATTGTGAATTTGTAAATTGAAACGAGTTACCCCGGGTTTTATGTAAGCTTTATGCTATTGTATTCCATGTTAGATGGGTTTACTCATGCTGGTTTCCAGCCTGACCCGGGTGTTACTTTGATGTAATGCTCAGGTCAGACCGAGTACTACAGATTTTCCGGTAAGGACGTTCTGGAGCTCAGGAGGCGAACAGGATGGCAGGAACGCATGGAGTGTATTCCACTGTGATATGTTGTTATTTATCTGGGAAAAGTTATTTTAACTGTCCAGTGATTGTGTAAATGTTGTAACTCTGATATATTAAAATGTAATTGACCGATACAGTTTTCCTTTGTAAATTGTTATTTTATGTGATATTATTTTTTGATCCGCTACGAATGTGAGGTTTCAATGACTTGTTTCTGTTTCTTCTTCTTTCTCTTCTCTTCTCTTCCTAACTATTTGGAACTTTCGGGATCGAAATTTCCGGGTCGTTACTTTTGGTATTAAAGCTGAAGGTTAAGCGAGAACCTTGGCTCTGGTGGGATACTCATTAAGGAAAGGGTCAATGGTACCCTAGAATGAGTTGAGAGTGTGTGTGTGTGTGTGTGTCTATATATATATATGAGAGCGTACTTGTTATTTTCTTATATAATGATTTTAAATGGTTTTGAAAATAAATGATATTTTTTTATAAGATTATATTTTGATATATAAAGCATTTCTAAATAAATATTAAGGTGATTGGTTGTTAAATTAATTGAATTAGAAGTAATAATAAGAATTAAGTGGTAATAGAAATACAACCAAATTTAAATTGAATAAAGATAAGTTTGAAATAGATTCAAACTGGAATTGAAATCTTGAATTTGGGAAAGAGTTTCAGAATAAGATAATAATGAATTGATTTCCAGATATGATAATCTTGGTTATTAAATGATTGTTGTGTTTAATAAGAAAAAGTGTATTAATGAGTAAGTAAAATGAAATGTTTTAGGGAAGTAAAACATTTTGGTGAGTATGACTTATAAATTGAAAACTGAAGATGATCTGAATTGTAAAGTTTTAAATCTAGGTCCAGAAAAATTTGAAAATTGTTTCAAAGTGATAAAGAAATAATAAATAATATTATTTAATGTATTTGAATGATACCATCCTGTTGTTATTAATAATCTTTAAGCTGAAATTGGATTTGTTTAAATGAATAAAGAAATGGTGTGTGGTAATATATCCATTACTAAAATAAAATGGAATCATTTTGGACTTAAGATTTGAATGTTTAAGATAAAACTTCAAAGGTTTGGTTTCAATAGTTGAAATTTGGTGATAAATTGAATTTCAAAGATTTAGTTGTTTAAAAAGGATTTGAATTATTTTTGAACTTTGAAATAGGTTAAAAATGGAATTTGGATTCAGAATTAAATGGTTTAATGATATAAGTTGATTTGATTTAAAGGATTAAATCAACGTTTAAAAATTGAACTCGAATTTATATAATTCGGGATGGTTTAAGTTTGAAAATTGAAATGAATTAGTTCAAATTGAATTTGATTTGAACAAATAGGAATTGTGATTGATGATGGACAAACGGAAATTAGGATCAATTCGAACAGAAATTAAACTGATTTGAAATTGAAGTGGATTCAATTTGAAATTAGTTCAAACTGATTTGAATAATTTAGAATTGTAATTAAAGTTGAATAGGTTTAAAATCAAATGGAATTTGGTTTGAATTTGGAAAGAAATTGAGATTAATTCAACTTGAATTGGAATTAATTCAAGTTCAATGGAAATTGAAGTTATTTAAATTGGATTTGAGTCAATTTAAATGGAAGTGGAAATTTGAATTGAATTGATGGGGATGGATATTAGGAATTGAACAGTTTGGCTCTGGACTATTTTCAAAATAAATTGTTTTAATACAAATCTATTTTTCCAAGCTATTTATATATACAATCCTTCTTTTAAACCTCAAACTATCTTATCCTTTTTTATAAATATTTTTGTAACCATTTAACTATTTTACAACTGTTTTATAAACTAATTACTATTTTTAACTACTTTATAACCGCTTACTATTTTAAAACTATTTTGCAATTATCTAATTATTTTATAACCATTTCACTATATTTTAAATATTTTGCAACTACTTAACTATTTTATAAACTAATAATTATTTTTCAGCTATGTACCTTTTCTAACTTTTCAAGCTATTTTCTAAATTTAAGCTGGACAGAGTTCAAACTGTTTATGATTAAATATCCATTTGAGATAAGAATTGAGGTGATAATCCAAATGAGGATTTAAGCAATTGTGAGTAAGTGAACGGAAATCAAAGTGAAGGTGAACAGAAAGAGAATTGACTTGGCTAATAACCAATAAAGATAAATACTTAGGATGTACGTATACTATTCTATTTGCACAATGATTAGATCCAGATTCAAGCACAGAATTCCGAGATGGTACATCGATCCGATTTGGGATTTTTCACTCGATTTTCGACGGCGAACCTGGATGTGGATTGTTGATTGGTTCTGGATATTCTCTATCATAGTTATGGCTATGTAAGGAGAATGATGATTTCTGATCAAGAAACTAGATCTGAGTCCGCACTAGGAAGTCGGGTGGACGATACTAGTTCGGAAGTTGTGTGATCAAGTGAGAGATCAAATTGATATAGCATACAGATGATATGTGTACATCGTACGGGTTTGAATGAAACTGATATTGGGAATTTGTGGATAAGAATGTGAAATGGTTTTTTTAAATGAAAGGTATAATTTGAGAAATATATGATGACGCAAAGTGGAAATTGGATATTTGTATGGTAAAAATTTACTTTATGGAAATAAGTAATATGATGAGTGACTTTATAGAATAATCAAGTTTGAATATTGACTTGGAATAAAAAAAGTTATGTATCTTTGTTTTATATGTGATAAAACTCCCCTTGTTGAATCTATAGCCAGAAGAAAAGGTTTTTGAAAGTATTTGAAGTATAAAAAGGGAATTTTTACAAGTTCGAAGTGATCCAAAGATTTTTTAAAGTTATATATATATATATATATATATATATATATATGTATGTATGTATATAAAGGATCTTATGAGAATGATTTTGAGAAAAGGTTTGGAACCTTTGAATTTGGAAAGGCTTTTAATTTTTGGGTAAAATCAATATTGGAGTTGGAAAGCGTAGCTTGAGAATTATTGATTTTGGGATAATCGATTTTGAGAAAGGAGATTTATATGGGATTCATACTAGGTGTATGATTTGAAAATACTATATGTGTATAGTATAAAGTGTTTTGAGATTGGCTATAGGGAAAAAGGCGCTCCCTTGAAATGAACTTCGCAGGAGTGCCACGGGGTGGTATTGCCTTGAACCTTAAGGGGGGTTCTAAAGTTGATCCTGTGAGGAGTTCGGACAAAACTAGTTCCTGACGATTACGTGTAATGTGTAGCGAAAGTCAAGGACGCTGAGGCCTACAAAGGCATTTGAGTTATGCTGCGACGACAACTTAACTCGATGTCACTGCGATCTACTACAGACCAAAGCGAAAGTCGTGTGTGCCGCTGAGAGCCAACACTCTACGTTTGATTTTATATCGGTAGACTGTGACCTATGGTAACATAGCAAAAGTCGAGAGGCCGTGAGAGCCTAAGGCTACATTAGGATTTGACTGATGTAGTCTGCGACCTATGTGGGAGTGGTGAAGTTTCATTTGGCAGCGAAAATCAAGGGTGTTGATGCCTACAGTACATGGACTTTTGCTGTGACGACAACGTAACCCTGGAATGTAACTGCGATCGGTGATGGGTTCCATAGCGTAATCGAGGGGCGCGGAGTGCCTAAAGTTACATGGACTTTGCTGCGATGGCCACGTAACGCAGAATGTAACTATGACCATGGATGGGGGTGATGATTTCCAGAGCATTTTCACCAAAGTTATTTCCTCTATTTTCCAAATGTTTCCTATATTTTCAATAAAATTATTTTCCAAGTATTTTCACTGGGTGTTGAAATGGGTTTACCAAGTACTTACAGAGTTTCAGTCGTACGCCTGATCAACGTATGATCGAATTTCTGTGAGAACGAGGACGGACTTATTGAGACATCGAGTTATAATTTTTTTATAAAACTATTTTTATAATATTATATAGATTTTTAAAAGGTGTTATAAAAATGATAAAATAAAATTTATCTGATTTTAAGTGTTGAATTAATTCTGGCTTCATTCCTTTTTTAGGACAAAAAGATTCAAAGGGGGGAGGAATGTGATTACCCGAATTTTCGGGTATCTGACAGGATTAAAATTATTAAAATATTGATTTGTGTGTTAAACAAATAAATTCTGATAATAAAAGATATTTGGATGTGTAAATGGATTAGAAAATAAAATAATAATAATAGTAAAATATAATAAAGGATATCTGTGATATCCCAGAAATTTCAAGAAAATTCAATTATGATAATCTCTTTTATAAATTATTTAAAATTGGTAAAAATTGTTATTTATTTCAAAATTAATAATAATGGATTGTTTATATGTATATAAATATGAATAGATAGAATTATTATTACAAGTTGGATTTTAAAATTTAAAATTAAAGTTTTGATCTAAATTTGAAATTTAAAAGATTGATATCTTAAAAATATTTTGGATAGGGTATATTATATATGATTTTTATTTAGAATATAATTGATTTATATTATTTTCTTCAAAAGATCTTATTTATATAAATTAAGAAAAGAATTTATTAATTAGGATATTTAATATAAAAAGTTTATTAATTATTTTAAAATTAATTTTTACATGCATATTTACAAGTGCATGAGTTCTAGCATAATTGAACAAGTGTCAAGATATTATCATGCCTTCAAAACCGTTTGTAACAATTTTATTATGAGATAAAACAAGCTGCACTAGCTCTTTTATTTTCAAATTTAGGAATAAATTTAGAAATAAATTTAAGAATAAAACTAAATATATAAATATCTCCACCCATACTTATTTTCTTTTTCATATTCAAACAAAAGTAGCAAAGCCATAAACAAAGATCTGTAAGTTAAAACTTGAATTGAAACAAAAAAGAGACAACAGTCGGATCATCTCAGTTTCAAAGAAAAATCTAGACCAGTAAGCAAGATCAGGGGCCAATTGAAGCAAAAAAAAGATCAACTCAGTTTTTTTTTTAAATTAAGGCAGCAGTTTAAAATCTAGATTAGGAAGCAAATTTAGATTTCCAGAGAAGATCCAGGCTTCTCTGATTCCTCCAGAGGTGAATAAATATTCCTTTAAAAGCTTAAACTTGTTTTTATCATAATGAAGGTGATAGATTGTAGATTTAATGTTATGGAACAGTTTTGCATGGATAAACTAAGAAGTTCATATGTATATAAATATGAGAAAAACTATGCATGTCTAGATATAAGAAGATTCCAGCCTCTGTTTAATTTTTTTTAAGACCAAATCAAATTTAAAAACTCAAACCTCTGTCTTCATTCTATTTCTGGACATGATCTCTGAATAAAAGGTGTTAAATATGTGAAACATCATTTTTAAAAATAGATTTGAGTAAAACTATTTTGTAAATATTTCAAACATTGGATATTCAGTGAAAAATCAACCAATGCCAGAAATTTGATTTTTAAATTTTCATACTTTGGTTATATAATCTAACTCGTTATCGAAAATGACGAATTTTAAGATTAACATAGAGATTTTTAAGTTAATGATTGATAAGAATTTCTGGGTTGAACGCATATCGGTTTTTGATCAAATTCTGACAAACAGTGGAAGGGAATCGTGGTCGGTCTTTGCCGAAGCTTGTTAGATGGTCGTAGATCGTAGGAATAATGATATTTGATTTTTCTTATGTGTGGATCATCGGAATGAGTTGATTTTAGTGTTTTGGTCGCCTGTTTCGTTTGGGTTAATTAGAGGGTAAGACCGGAGGATGGACGGCGATAGAGCGGTGCGCACCAGAGGGAAATGACAGGGTAGGTTGCGGTAGTGTTCTAGGAAAAGTTTGGTGAAGGCCGGAGGCGCGTGGTGGAGTAGAATGAAGGAATTGTGGTTCGTATTTGATCATGGTTTGGGTCTCGGTTTAAGATTTTGATCTGGGTTCGAGCTTGGTGTTTTTAATGGGTCATCGAGACGTGGAGGTGTTAGGCGATGGTTGTGGATGCTTAGGAGTAAGGAGGCGATCGTGGGTCATCGGGACACGTGCACATTTTCTGATGTATGTGCACGAGTGTATGGTGAAGAAGAGGATTAAGGTAATAGAAGAAGGAGAAGAAGGATGGCTTCGTGATAATGATGTTTTTTCTTGGGTTGAACTCGAATCTGATCGAGTAGAATTGGAATTGTATGGCTCGGGTAGAAGATGGGATGTGCACAGGTCTGAACCAAAGTTTTTGAGTATAATTGTTAGTAGATGGTTTTATAAGTTTAAAAGCAAAGAATGATGGGTTTCAAAGTAAAGGAATGTTAGCGAGGTTTCTAGTTTAAATATTTGAACAAGTTTCAAATATAAAACTACAAGTCAAATAGTTTGAATATAAATTGTTTGGTTTAAATTAATTGTGTAATAAGTTAATTATTTTATTATAATTCTATGTGATTTCCAAATGAAATTTAATATTGATTAAGAAGTTAATTAAGATAAATGGATATCTTAAAATCAATTATGGATAATTAATCAATGAATAAGATTAATTAAGTATAATTAATTAATGAGTATGATTAATTAAGGACAATTGATTTAAGATTATTTGTTAAGTGAAATTAATTAAATGATAATTAATTAAGGGAAGAGATTAGAGGATCATTAATTTATAGAGATTAATTAAAAGTTAATTAATAAGAACGGTCAAGGTTAATTTACCTATGTAGTAATTTAAGGTTAAATTAACTAATGATCAAGGTTAATTAATTGAGGATAAGTAACCAATGGAATAATTACTTGATGAAAGTAATTAAAGGTAAATTACTCAAGTGAAGTAATTAAGGATTAATTAATTACGTGTAATTAATTAAAGGATTGATAAATTAAGAAAATTAAATTTATGATTAGTTAATAATGAGTATGATTAATTAAGGGATAATTGATCAATGAAGTAATTATGAGATAATTAATTTGAGTGATTAATTAAGGATCAATGTAATTAGTATGGATGGGTAAAGTATAATTAATTTGTGTAATTAATTAAGAGTTAATTACTTATTGTAATTCAAGAATGATTAATCAAGATGAATAATTATGGGTTGATCGATTAATTGAATATAATTAATTAATGTTAAATAAGCAAGATTTATAAGTAATAAAGTAATTAATTTTATTCATTGGTAGTTAATTAAATTAATTGGAAATGGTATGACTAATTTATCTTGCTTATGAATGATTGAATGATATTTGAATGCCTTGGATTATTTGTTATCCCTGATATGTGATTGTTATGTTTTTTGAAATGAAATATTTTTGTAATATGATAAGTTGGGTTGAACAGAGATAATGTGGTTATCTATGATGAATTGCTATGTAAAAGTGGCATCCAGTATTTAAAATTTAATCACTTGAATAACTTGGGTTAAGATGACATTGGATTCGAAGAGACCGGAGTCGGGTATTAATTAATACCCGAAACCACTTCGATTCATTATAAATTGATATATGAAATCAATAGACTGGAATGGAATGATTTAAGTGAATTGGACCAATTAATCTAAGTTTTGGTACTTAGAAATTGATGTGTGAAATAAGTGATGTCTATAACAAATTGTGAATTTGTAAGTTGAAACGAGTTACCCTGAGGTTTATGTAAACTTTATGCTGTTGTATTCCATGTTAGATAGGTTTATTCACGCTGGTTTCCAGCATGACCCGGGTGTTACTTTCATGTAATGCTCGGGTCAGACCGAGCATTGCAGATTTTCAGGTAAGGACGTTCTGGAGCTCCGGAGGCGAACTGGATGGCAGGAACGTATGGAGTGTATTCTGCTGTGATATATTGTTATTTATCTGGGACAAGTTATTTTAACTGTCCAATGATTGTGTAAATGTTGTAACTCTGATATATTATAATGTAATTGACTGATATAGTTTTCCTTTGTAAACTGTTATTTTATGTGAAATTATATTTTGATCCGCTGCGAATGTGAGGTTTCTGTGACTTGTTTCTGTTTCTTCTTCTTTCTCTTCTCTTCTCTTCCCAACTATCTGAAATTTTCGGGATCAAAATTTCTGGTTTGTTACTTATATAAAGGAAATTTTATATAAATTTAGAAATCTGTTCAAAAAGAATTTGATAATCTAAATCCTAGAATTTGTGAAAAAAAATTAATTTTGAATGGAATAGCAGTACTTTTGAAAGTAATTGAAAAATAAATTATTTTGGGAAGTCTAATTTTAAAGGATGCATTTAATTTGGGACAATTAGAAGGAAATTTGTAACGATCCACCTTTTTGGACATTTTAAATCAACGATAAACGACACATGTCAAACTCAAACCATTTAAAAGGAAGGATTGTTATGGTGTAAATAAGAAAAAGAAGAGAAGGAAAAACAAACACAGAATCTCATTGCAGAATGACAAAATATAATAATCAAATAAACAGTTCAAAGCTATTTTACACATATCAACTGATTACACTTTTATAATACAGATCAAAGTTACATACAACATAAATAAATAACAATGCAGTGGAACAACATGATGCAGTGGAAATAATATAATAAATAATATAACAATAATTAAATCTTCACCTTCATCCTCCAGAAAAGCAGTCTTCGATACACCGGAAAGCTCATACTGACCCGAAAGAATTGAAAAGGCAAAACACTTGAGTCAGAACTGAAAGATCTTATGTAATTTAAAATAACAGTAACTAAATATGAGTGTAATGGCATCGGAGATGTTTACGGGGGTTGACATCTCCTATCCAGTGTCTATCATGAATACAATAACTTAAAAGATGTTAGGGATTTCCATCTCCTAAGGATCCGTTAAACTATCCATATCCCCCTTATAGTAAAGTATTAAAATAGCGTTAAGGCTTTACCCATATCCCCATATAGTAAAGTAAAGTATTAAAATAATGTTAAGTATTAAAATGATATAAAAGTCGTTTTGAAGAATATGACTTTTAAAATATATTTGCAACACTTTTTGTAACGCTTTTCGCAGCAATTTTCAATAACTTTTGAAACGTAGTTTTAAACTTAACAATTCTTTCCTAAATCTGTTATGAATGATTTTAAAAGAATAATTAAGTAATTTTAAAATGATCTGGAAGTTTTAATAAGAGTTTGAATAAATGGTTAAGAGGAATCACTATAACACTTAAACAATAATTGAAGAATATTGAATATAATAACAAATTGAGTATGCATAAATAACTAGTACATCTATCCCGCTTGTGAGAGCTAAATGGCAAAACAAGGTGTGTAACTAGGGTTAGAAATGGAGCAACCAGTGCCTTGAACTTACCTGATCATTGCTTCATCTTTTAGACGAGGGGGGAACAGATCGAAAGGAAAGCCCGGATGCTCTAAAAGATCATATTTAAAAAAAATTCCAAGGTAAAAGGTAAGTTCTTCATGATGAAGGATTACTCGCCACTAGTCCATGTAAGTTAAAATTACCGTATTTAAGGTGGCAGTAGTGCTCTGTTATGAAAATTTTCGATTTGCAAAAATATGATTTGAAGTTAAGAAAGAAATCTTTGATTTAGATTTAATGAATGATTTAGGAATATTGTCCGTAAGTTAAAAGTTATAACTTGAATATAAGAAATCTTTGATTAAGATTTAATGAATGATTTGGGAATTTTTTCTTAAGTAAAAGATTAACTGATTCGAAATTATTCCAAGACAGAAAGAAAGGTAAATAAACCAAATAATTTGATAAATGAGGCTTAATGATTTCATATACTCATGAAAAGAAAATGAAATAAATTGAAAAGAATATATCTAAGAAATATATTCGATTAAGTGGGAAATAAAGTAATTAGTTGATGGTTGATAATCATATATAAACTTAACATTTTTCAAATCGATGCTTGGATTCGAAGGAAATGGGTTCGGATTTGGATGATTCCTATCCGAAAACCACTTCAAAAAATCTAACCACTTCAAAAAATCTACATTTGAAGTAAAACGTGTTTGAAGACAAGTGATTTTGACGATGGAGATTTTCATGATGTAGGGTTGTTTGCCACTGGTCCCTCATGGTGAAATTACCATATCATATGGTGGCTGCAGTGCTTTTTTATGAAAATCTTTGATGCAAGGACTTCTCGCTACTAATGAAGTAGGAGAGTACCTTCGGTTTTTCCTATTCTTGAACAACTTATATGGACGAATGTCTGACATTGCATTTCTAAGATCATAACATTGACTTTTACAATTGTACATCTGCTTGGTCGCGGAGAAGGCAACTTCTCTTAGCTTAACCTCTTTCTCTGAGACGTACGAGCTCAGAGGTTTATGTTCATGAAAGTCAACAGTGTTATCAAAGGAATGACAATGTGGCACTCAAAGTAAAGAAGATGTGCTATGTGAAAAGGTAATCCTTTACCCCAGGCCTCATCATCCGGAAATGATAGAATTCAGGTAGAAGCAGCAAGGCTAAATGGGTCGCTCCCAATTAGGAGATGTCATCATCCTTCTAGATTTACTCAACATATGTTTAAGTATGTAGTGAATTTATGACTCGGGTACTGTTAAAGGTCGGTAACGACCGAGATGATGACATATTTGGTACTATCCAGCGTGAGGGGTAGGCCGGTCTTGTGTTTGTTTAGGCGCCCAGTATCTGGACCCTAGGTACATCCCTCTAAAGGTGTACTATCGGAAGGTAGTCCTTTACCTTGTCATTTGTATGGAATCTATTCTCTAATAAGTGCCTTCGGACTTGATTGTAGAACCTAGTATGCTGAAATTTAATAATGTAACAATTCAGCTAAGATTAATAAGTTTATTTGCAAATGTTTTCAAAGATATGTCATTATAAATAATATCAAATGTTTTGATATATAAAAGTGTTTTAGTTATTATATGGTAAGAATCCGTTCATGTTTATGTGTGGACGTGGTCTTATGAGATACTCTTTATTTTCAAAGGATTTTATTCCAAGGCTGATATATAACACTGTCATTTATATTTGAGTTTCTCACGCTGGTTTATCAAGCTCGATTCGAGTATTTTCAATACTCGGGTCAGATCCGAGTAGTTTCAGGTTTAGTGAAGACGGTTGAAGTTTCCAAAGGAGAGCTAGAGATATTCATTTATGTATGGACATATTCTATTATCTGTTGTAGTTGTTTGATGTTTTTCAGCATTTGTGAGGATAGATGTTTATAACTGTCCAAGATGAATTTAGGTTAGACTCTGATATATTTATCTTTAAAAAATTTCCACTGTAAAGATATTTTTCAATATATATATATATATATTATTCCATTTGCGTGAGATTCTGTTCTGTCTTTATATTCTTTTTCACCCCTTAAAGGTCCACTTATTCATGCAATTTGAGTTGGACATGTGTGGTTTATTATCGGCTCAAAGGGTACGGAAATTCGGGCCTTTATAGAGAACTCTATAGGTACGACATGAACTGTGATGCCCCACCTCTATGCTCACAATAACAAAGGTTATTAAAAGGAATAACGTCTGCTATTGGAAAGAATAAGGCTTGTTAGAAGCGACCATCCATAAGTTATGCCTTAGACGAGTATTGATTACATTGATAAGAGTTGTATAAATTACTCCCAAAGAGATATATATATTCAATCCAAATCTAAAACGAAACTACGGTGGCTAAAGAAAAATCCAGAACAACTCATAATAACAACAACACTGATAGTATAATCACATCAGAACAGAAATATCAGATATATATAGCAGAAGACAAGTCTGGATACATGCTACTACGATCGATAGTTCATATAAACCAAATGTACATATACATATACGCCAACATACATGAGATGGGAGTCAAATAACCAAAAGAACTCCTCGAAGGCTGGACAAAAGATGATGGAAAATCCAAAAGCTGAAGCTGCAACAGAATCAGAGATAGAGATCACCCTGAAATAACTCGGTCTGACCCGAGTATTATTTAGAAGAAAATAATAAACGGATCAGTCTAATTTAAACTCAGAAATAAGTGTATGATAAACAACACTTAAAAAAATAATTATAGTCTCGAATGTGACTAATCAGCATAAATAATCAGCCTAGTTTAAATGAAGAAATCCCAATTTAAACTCCATCAAAATCAATTTTCAAATTCACAATTGAATTCAAAACAACAATATGCAAAATCTAGAAATCAAATAGATAACTAGAAAATCATCAGTCGCAAAATCTAGAAATCAAAATAAGATAAGTAGAAAAATTAGCATAAAAGTGGATCGATCCCAGCAGATGGCGAGTTTTAGCTACGCCGCACGTGCATCTCAAATGGCCGAAGCCTACCAAGTACTATAAATTTTGGCGCCCATCAGTTGACCCGAAGGTCTAGCAGAGTGGCTCGAAAGCCCAACAAAATCATCATAATCATCAAACAGTAAATATTTCAATTAACGAGTCCGGAATTAACTAAAATAGTAAAATTATGGTTCCGTACTCTGCACATTTGCTAAATCGTTTAAATCACTTCATCATTTTCTTGAAAGTGCAAAATTGTGTATTTTATATAAATAACATTTTACGTTCTCAAACGAACAAGTCCGGAATTAACCGAATCAGTAAAAGTAAGGGTTCATAGTCCTCAATTTTGCTGAATCGTTTAAATCGCTTGCTCATTATTTTGAAAGCGCAAACTGTAATTTTTTTGGAAACAATTTAATTTTAAAACGATTTTTAAAACACGTGATTAAAACAGTAACATCTGTAGCAATTTTGACGAGGAAATCACGCTTCACAAAACACTATAAAAAAGGAAAACAAATCAGTGCTGCGGGCTAACCGCTTGAAAAGTCATTTTAAATTAACGGTTACTGACGTTAAAATAACAGTGAATTTTCATTCACCGAAAATGTCACCAAAACATCGCGCTTCAAAAATATAGCACTGGTGTTTAAATTTCGTTATAAAAATAACAGAGCAAAAATTACGTTCTAAAACGTACATCGGTTCAAAGCAAAGTTTTCATCAGATTATACTATTGCTATAAATTAATTAAAATAATTGATAGCTTGGCAACAACATCCTAAATGATGCTATCACAACACATGTACACTAAATCAATGCAATTATAAACCTTTGAGAAAATGTTTTAAAACTAAACTGGCAACATATTCACTTACACGTAAAACACTTATTCAACTTACACATAAAAACACTTGCTCAACTTACACACATGTGACACTTGCTCCACTCCAAAACTCTTACACACGTATGATACACACACGCATGCAGATGATGGAAGTTAGAGTGCTATGCACGAAATCAGGAACTCGTGCATTAGTTCGTATTTAAAAACATACGTACGCAACTGCATTATCATTCAACACTACAATACACGTATAAAGCAAAAACATGGCCTGGCCTTACTATACTTTTCCCATGCAAGTATTACTAAACGCAAATGGACCTGGACATAAAAGCATAAATTATTGCACATGAAATATTGTTCATGCAAGGGTACACACATATGCTTTGAAGCTACTGGCAACATATTCACTTTTAATGATACACACACAAGTTATTTTCTATGGTCTGAACCAAAAATATGCACACAAGGTACATACGCATGAAACACATTGCTTGAAGACACAGTTTGCATTTATGTACAACAAAAATGAAGAAGCCTACACGACTTTTACACTAGCAACTTGCACGTGTACTACTTATATAATGAAAAGAAATTTTTTATATTCAAGCTACAAAATTGGTACACATGCATGCTTTACACGCAACCTGATATGCGTGCCAGAGGAACCTGAATATATTTTTAACTTTGCACTCAGGTTTTGAAATGCATACAATTTCACAAAAGTTGGACCACATCTTTTTTTTTCTACTCTTTCATGCATGCACACAGGGTTTTGAAATGCACACAGAGTTTCGAAATGCATACAAGGTTTTCGAAATGCATACAGGGTTCTGAAATGCATGATATAGCCTGGTTTCCAGGAAATCATCTTTTATACTCTTTCACGTATGTCAGAGCACTAGCTCACGCAAATATTCTGAAGTAAACCCATGAATATCACTGATAATAAATTAGAAGTGGGAGTGTAAAACTCACTTTAATTTGTTTCGAATTCAGTTAGCTTCAAAGATGCAAGCAAGCAAGAATGTGGAATGTTGCCATTAATGTTCTGCAGAGCACAGCTTGAAGAGTAAAAAAGTTGCAGAGAAATATTATTTCTTTTCTTCAATATTGAACCCAAGTCAAGATGGAGGAGTATCAAAAAGCATTTTTGTACAAACACAATTAATGCAGACGTGCTTTGGAGGGGAGGAAGTCCAAAGCTTTATGAAGTGATGATGGCTTTTATAAAATTATGTTGTGACAGTATTTGCAATACACATTCATACTTGGTTTATATTTTGTTTATAACTTTGAACGTCAGCAATGCAAATATGCTTTGCATTTTGGAACCTTGTTGTAATATGTTCCAACACTTGGTTTTATAAAAAGAATGTGATAGTAGTTTATAAATTTGCTTCTTTGAAAAATATAGCGATAACAACGTGAAGGTGAATAAAAGTGTAACGCAATTCAAATGACTTTGCCCTATGAATTGCATCAAAATCTTTTTTTTTTCAAATTTTTATTTAAAAATTTCTATTTAAAATATTTACTCCGACCGTAACACAAAATTCACGGTCGTTACAGACTCCCCCCTTATAAAAATTGCGTCCCTGCAATTTTCATACTAGAAGTAGTCAATATCGTAAATAATCCATCTTAACAAAGATAAAAGTAGAAAAGATGGGTAAGAATGCTCACCCCCACCCGAAGAGGAGAGAAAACCGGGATAAGAACGCTCGATGAATTCTCTGGTTTCCCAAGTGCAGTCCTTGGGGTTTGCGGACCACTGAATCTTCACGAGCGGAACTTCTTTGTTCCGAAGGCGTTTCACCTCCGTTGCTAGCACACGAATAGGATTTTGTACAATAGACAAGTCGGGTGAGATCTCAAGATCTTGTAACATATGAGGATCAATAATAGAATCTGAATCTCAAAGGCATCGACGAAGCTGTGATATACGAAATATGTCGTGAATTACCGAAAACTAAACAGGTAGCGATACACGATAAGCAACTGGGCCAAACGTTCCGTAATAGGAAACAGTCCTGTAACAACCCGCATATTTTACGATTGAATATTTAAATATTTTATTTAAAATAATTCATCATTAGTCGGATTAGTGTCCGAAAAGCTACTTTTTGCAAACAGTCGAATTAGGACTCGAGACACCCCCATTGAGTTCAAAATGACGTTTGCGACCTTTTTGAGTATAAACTTTGATATGTTTGGAGTTAGTTAAATTTTGTTACTTTTTCACTTAGGGCTTTGGTTTTGTTTCAGCCCATTAGACCCAAGCTTCACCCTCTTCTCTTCACTACTTCATTTCTATTTCCTAATACTCAAGCTTTAGCAACAACGGAGAGAGGAATGGGAAATTAAAACTCCAAGCCCTAGTTTCCATTTGCAAATCAAGTCCTAGGTCCAAATTTACAGAAGAAGCTTTGCTAAGCCTCCTCTTCTTCTTCTCCAACTCATTCTCTTACCAATTTCAGAAATTTCTAAATCTAATTTAGGAGATGTTTCTCTTCTAAGCTTAGATTCAAGCTCTTTAGGTTGGAATTGAAGAGTGATTGTTCTTTCCGTTGCTCTATAGCTTCTTCTTCATAGTTTTGGGTTTAAAGGTGAGATTTTTATCTCACATCTTAGTCTATAATTATCTTCGATTGTTAGATACGAATTCCTAACACTTATTTTTGTGCAATTGATTTTGGTTTGGATTGATTTGGTGTATATTCCAATTTTTGGTGTTTTGAAATCAAAATCTATGAAAATCCTATTATGGATATTTGGACATTGATATTTGAGGCGTATCGAAGAGCCGTTAAGGCTGGGTTGTCGCGTGGCGTAAATCCTTAGTCGTCATTTGCTCGTCCGATCGCTTCCGATATTCATTTGGCCATTTTTGGTCGAGGTTCAGGGAATGCCCTGAATCCCAGTTTCAGACGTCTGAATATTATACTGGGAATTTTTATTCCCTAGTATTCAGACGTCTGAATCAAAATTCAAAACGTCTGAATTGGCTTGATTTCAAACAGAAAGGAAATAGGCAAAAAACACCTATTTCAGACGTCTGAAATATATGATTCAGACGTCTGAATTACGTTCTGGAAAACTTCTAATTTTCCAGATTCAGACGTCTGAACCAAATGTTTCAGACGTCTGAATATGCTGTGTTTTGCCTGCTTGCCTATATTGTTTAAGAATTCCAATTTTTATCGATTCGTGTTGATTCCCTTTTGTTGTTATCATCTATTATCGACTTCAATGACATTTTCTTTGGGATTTTTGGAAATATCCATTTTGATGGATGGATTGGATATCGATGACCTTTGTACTACGTTGTTGCACCAGCTTATCAGGATCATCGGGCGTACCATTGTACTACGTCTTTGTTCCGAATTATTCGAGTTTCAGGTTCTTCGGGCGTACCGATATTGTACTACGTCGTTGCACCGGCTCTATGGTTAGTGACCATGGGATATCGTCCTGTTTGTGATACATGTGTTGGTGAGTTTTCATGCTCCGGTTTTGTGATAGGCCTTCCCCCTTTTTGTGATTTCTGGATTTCTATTGATGATTTCTAGAATTTGTGATCCACCAGCTTTTATGATTGGCATCGATATGACGTCAATATTTGTGACTTGGTGAATAAATTAAAGAGTATGACATTCTTTTGATCTTCGAGAAGATTCTTGTGATATTGATTAATCTCTGGTTGATTTTCAATTGCATACTTGTCATAGTATAACTTTATGGTTATCATATGTTTTTGTCATATCTCTTATTCTATATCATTTTATCTGATATTTATAGTTAGACTGATCCATTTATTATTTTCTTATTAAATAATACTCGGGTCAGACCGAGATTTTACAGGTGCTTCTGCTTGACTTCTCATCTCGGATTATTATCCTGACTTTTGGCTAACTACTTAGATTAGTAGTTTTTGGTTGTATACATTTGAGAATATAGACTCATTGATGTATACTTATTCTTTTGTGTAGCACTTGTAATTATTCTTTTGTGATATTGTGGATCATGTTTGATCACTACTCTGATATACACTTTCATGTGTAATATTCATATTTGTTTCCGCCTTTGAGATATGAACTTCTGTGACTGATTTATGTTATGCTTATTCTATATTTGTTTTCGAAGATATTATAGCCACTGTGTAGTAGCTTTGAGTTTTCATCGGTATGTCGGATTCCTTCTTGAAATGCAAGTTATATTTTCATCTGGCATATCGGTACTCACACAAAGCAATTACACGGATGGTCGCTCCTCAACAGCCTTATTCTCCGCACTAGTTGACGGCATTACCCCGTAGTGTCCTTGGCTAGTGTGGGTATAGAGGTGGGGCGTCATTGCTTGGTATCAGAGCCAAACTTCGAAACAATGTAGAATAATTTAACAAGGATCATCGTCCTAAGTCCATCTTAGGAGTCGTGCCTTAGGATTTAATTCGTGTCTTTGTACCGTTCTATCCTATTTTCTTTTATGATTCCTTGTTTTATCAATCATGATTGTTTGATAATTATTTTGTGAATAACCTTTTTCTTCTTTCTTTCTTTCTTAAAGAAGAGAAATGGTTAGACCTGGTCGTCCCAGTGCCGGTCAATCTAGTGCTACTCCCCATGATGGAGTATTTATGTCTGCCCTGCAGCTTTTAGATCTCGTGAAGAATGCTCAAGCTGCCGGACCCAATCCAGAGACTACTCACCCTAAGTCCGGATTTGCACGTTTGTGCAGTGACTATACCAACTTGGGTGGGAAGCCATTTATGGGTTCCGAAAGCGTCATTCAGGTCCAAGCCTGGCTCAAAACATGCGATCGCATCTTTACTCGCATGAATCTAATTGATCTTCACCGTGTCCTAGTGGCTTCAAGTATGCTCCAAGAAAGAGCATTAGATTGGTATGAGCTTCTTATTTCTGAAATTATTGAAGCGGATCTTAGTTGGGAGAAATTCCGAGAACGATTCGAATTAAAATTTGTGCCAGAAGCTGAGAAGCTGACATTGGCTCGTCGTTTCATTGACCTTGTTCAAGGTGAATCCTCCATGGCAGATCATGTCGCATCATTCGAGTCACTTTCTAAATACGGGGTCGAATATATAAACACCCCATTGAAGAAGAACCAAAGATTTGTCTATGGCTTGAACAAAAATCTCAAGAAGCCATTAGTTCTAAAATTAGAAGTTTCTTTTGATCAACTCGTTGATATCGCTCTTCAACTTGAAGAGGCAGATAAAGAAAGTGATGTTGAAGTTGTGAGTGCCAAACCAAAATCCAACAACAACAAGAAAAGGCCTATTAAATTCAAAGGTCCTTATCCCAATAAGAAAGGGAGGCAAGCAACTCCGGTGGCAAAGACTTCTGCCCCTAGTAGTGGGCAATGCTACAATTGTGGTTCTAAAGTCCAGTATGCCAATAGATGTCCGAAACCTCTCTTTTGTCGTTATTGAAAAAGTTCGGGTCATCTTTTATCTTCATGCCCCAAACTTCAAGGCAAGAAGGAGGGAAAGTTAAATGTTCCACAACTCCCTAGCAACACTTCTCATGGTCAAGGTATTTCTCATTCTATCCTTGATGGCATTATTATATTTCATGATCAACCTATTCGAGTTCTTTTTGATACGAGTGCGTCCCACTCTTTTATATCAAAGGAACTTGTTGATGCTTTTTCTTTAAGTGTTGTTGCTTTAATGACTTCTTTGAGAATTGCGAATCCGGTTGGTGGATCCACAACAATTAGTTTGCTTTGTAAAGATGTCGAGATTGTTTTATGTGATTTTTCTTTCCAAGCCGATTTGCATGTCATGCGTTACTTAGGCTTTGGAATGATTTTGGGAATGGATTAGCTTAACCGGTATGAAGCTCATATCCCATGTCCTGAGCGGACTACTTATCTTCGACATCCGCAATCTGTTAATCAGATTTCTATTGTTCTTAAAGATTCGGATTTCGTCTTGACAGCATCTTTATATTCTTTAAATCCTCATGATGACGATTATGATGATGAGGAAGATGTCATTTCTCTTATTCACGTTGTTCGTGAATTTTCCGACATATTTGAGCCCGTTTTAGGATTGCCACCTAAGCGAGCAATTGAGTTTAGAAATAATCTCATCCCTGGAGCTCAACCTATCACTCGTCCTCCTTATCGCATATCTAATAAAGAAAATGAGGATATGCGCAAACAATTATCCGAATTGGAGACGAAGCAATTTATTCGCTCTAGTTCCTCACCTTGGGGAGCTTCGGCTATTTTCGTGAAGAAATCCGATGGTACACTTAGACTTTGCGTTGATTACCGCAAGCTTAAAGATCTTACTATCAAAAATAAATATCCTTTACCTCGGATTGATGATCTATTCAATCAACTTAGTGGTGCTAGAGCTTTTCACAATTAGACTTAGCAACCGGTTTTCATCAGCTTTGTACTGTAGAGGATAGCATTCCTTTGACATCGTTCCGTACTCGTTGTGGATCTTATGAATGGCTTGTTATGCCATTTGTCTTAATGAATGCTCTGGCTTATTTCGTTGACCTTATCAATAGAGTTTTTAAAGACTTCCTCGATCGATTTGTTCTCATCTTTATTGATGATATTCTTGTGTATCCTAAAACCGAGGAGGAGCATGAAAAGCATCTTCGGATTGTGTTGGAAACTCTTAGAAGTAATAAGTTAAAAGAAATTTTTTCTAAATGCCACTTTTGGCAATCTCATGTGAGGTTTCTCGGTCATATTATTTCCGAATCCAGAATTTCCGTGGATCCTTCAAAGATCGAAGCAATTCAAAACTGGAAGAGACCAGAGAGGGTGACAAAAATCCGTAGTTTTCTCGGATTGGCAGGTTATTACCGTCGTTTTATAAAAGACTTCTCAAAAATTTCCGTGCCACTTACTAGTTTGACGAAGAAGGGAGTTAAACACATTTGGTCGGACAAATGTGAAGCTTCTTTCAGAAATTAAAAGAACTCCTTTCCGATGCTCCTATTCTTGTTATTCCCGAAGGGAATCAAGATTTTATTGTTTATACCGATGCTAGTCGTGTTGGTTTGGGTGCCGTTCCTATGCAAAGAGAACGTGTTATTGCTTATGCTTCTAGGCAATTGAAGCCAGCCGAGACTAGATATGCCAGTCATGATTTAGAGCTCGCGGCTATTGTTTTCGCCCTTCGAATTTTGCGTCATTATCTTTTGGGAGAAAAATTTATTCTTTACACCGGTCATAAATCTTTGAAATATTTATTTCCTCAAAAGGAACTTAATTTGCGTCAACAGCGTTGGCTCGAGTTCCTTGCATCTTATGATCTTGATATTCTTTATACTCCCGGAAAGGGAAATTGGGTTGCCGATGCACTTAGTCGCAAGCAACAAGCGGTTGTTACTATGATGATATCCGAATGGAATGATCTCGGGGTTTTATCCACTTGTGAGATTCGAGATTGTGTTTCCGATTTATGTTCATCTCTTGTTTTATGTAGCCTTGAGGCTCATCCTTCTCTTTTAGACCGCATTCTTAAAGCTCAAAAGCTAGATCCCGAATTGGCTCTTCTTGGCCAAAATTTTAGGGATAAAATTGATATTGAAGGTATGAAAGACTTTGATATTGATTTTCGTGGCGGTATTCGTAAATTTGGTAGATTTATCGTGCCAAATATTAGTGATCTTCGTAAAGACATTTTAGAAGATTCTCATCATTCTAAATTTACCATTCATCCTGGAAGTAGTAAAATGTACGTGGATATGAAGCGACTTTATTATTGGGAGGGAATGAAATCTGATATTGCTAACTTTGTTAAGTGTTGCATGACTTGCCAACTTGTCAAGGCCGAGCATCAAAGGCCCGGTGGGTTATTGCAACCTTTAGAAATTCCAATTTGGAAGTGGGATCAAATTTCCATGGATTTTATTGACGGACTTCCCCGTTCTCGTTCAGGTCATGATAGCTTATGGGTGATAGTTGATAGACTTATTAAATCTGCCCATTTTATTCCCGTTCGGTCTAATCGGACCATTCCTCTTTTGGACAAACTCTTTATCAAAGAATTGTTAAATTGCATGGAGTTCCTACTTCTATTGTTAGCGATCGTGATCCATTGTTTACTAGTGGATTTTGAAAGAGTCTTCAAAAATCTTTGGGAACAAAGCTTAATTTTAGCACCGCTTATCATCCTCAGTCCAATGGACAAACCGAGCGTGTGAATCAAACTCTTGAAGATCTTCTTCGTGCATGCGTTCTTGATTTTGGTGGAAGTTGGGAAGATCATATTGCTCTCTTTGAGTTTTCCTATAATAATAGCTTCCAATCTAGTATTGGTATGGCACCTTTTGAGGCACTCTATGGAAGGCCATGCCGATCTCCTTCTTGTTGGCTTGAGGCCGGTGAGAAGCTAGTTATTGGTCTAGATTTAATTCGTGATTCCACAGAAAAGATTGACCTTATTCGTCATAGGATGAAAGAAGCTCAAAGTAGGCAAAAATCCTATTCCGATAACCGAAGAAGGAAATTAGAATTTTCTGTGGGAGATTTTGTGTTTGTTCGTGTTTCACCTATGAAGGGTGTTGTACGTTTCAGTCGGTCGGAAAAATTAGCACCTCGATATATTGGTCCATTTCCCATCACCGAACGTATTGGTTCCGTGGCATATCGCCTCTTATTACCGGCTCAATTTTCTGCTATTCATGGCGTGTTTCACGTTTCTCAACTACAGAAATGCCTTAGAGATTCCGATTCTATTCTTGAGCCCGGTGTTGTGGAAGAAATTAAAGTTTCGCCTAATTTAACTTATGAGCAACATCGTATTCGTATTATTGCTTCGGAGATTAAACGCCTTCGAAATAAGATGTTCCTCTTGTGAAGGTTCAATGGTCCTCAAATCCAAAGGATTGTTCTTGGGAATCCAGAGAATTCATCGAGCGAACACATCCGGACTTACTTTCTCATGCTCTTTGAGGTGAACTTCTCATTCCAACTTTCTTCTTTTGTGTTGATATGCTTTTATGGTTGTTACTTTTTGTTTATTTATTTCTTAAGATTGCGAGGACGCAATCTCTTTAAGGAGGAGAGTATGTAACAACCCGCATATTTTACGATTGAATATTTAAATATTTTATTCAAAATAATTCATCGTTAGTCGGATTAGTGTACCAAAAGCTACTTTTTGCAAACAGTCGAATTAGGACTCGAGACCACCCCCACTGAGTTCAAAATGACGCTTGCGACCTTTTTGAGTATAAACTTTGATATGTTTGGAGTTAGTGGAATTTTGTTACCTTTTCACTTAGGGCTTTGGTTTTGTTTCAGCCCATTAGACCCAAGCTTCACCCCTCTTCTCTTCACTACTTCATTTCTATTTCCTAATACTCAAGCTTTAGCAACAACGGAGAGAGGAATGGAAAATTAAAACTCCAAGCCCTAGTTTCCATTTGCAAATCAAGTCCTAGCTCCAAATTTGCAGAAGAAGCTTTGGTAAGCCTCCTCTTCTTCTTCTTCTCCAACTCATTCTCTTACCAATTTTAGAAATTTGTAAATCTAATTTAGGAGATGTTTCTCTTCTAAGCTTAGATTCAAGATCTTTAGGTTGGAATTGAAGAGTGATTGTTCTTGCCATTGCTCTATAGCTTCTTCTTCATAGTTTTGGGTTTAAAGGTGAGATTTTTATCTCACATCTTAGTCTATAATTATCTTCGATTGTTAGGTATGAATTCCTAACACTTATTTTTGTGCAATTGATTTTGGTTTGGATTTATTTGGTGTATATTCCAATTTTTGGTGTTTTGAAATCAAAATCTATGAAAATCCTATTATGGATATTTGGACATTGATATTTGAGGCGTATCGAAGAGCCGTTAAGGCTGGGTTGTCGCGTGGCGTAAATCCTTAGTCGTCATTTGCTCGTCCGATCGCTTCCAATATTCATTTGCCCATTTTTGGTCGAGGTTCAGGGAATCCCCTGAACCCCAGTTTCAAACGTCTGAATCCTTATTTCAAACATCTGAATATTATACTGGGAATTTTTATTCCCCAGTATTAAGACGTCTGAATCAAAATTCCAAACGTCTGAATTGGCTTGATTTCAAACAGAAAGGAAATAGGCAAAAAAAAACCTATTTCAGACGTCTGAAATATATGGTTCAGACGTCTGAATTACGTTCTGGAAAACTTCTAATTTTCCAGATTCAGACGTCTGAACCAAATGTTTCAGACGTCTGAATATGCTGTGTTTTGCCTGCTTGCCTATTTTGTTTAAGGATTCCAATTTTTATCGACTCGTGTTGATTCCCTTTTGTTGTTATCATCTATTATCGACTTCGATGACATTTTCTTTGGGATTTTTGGAAATATCCATTTTGATGGATTGGATATCGATTTCTTTGGAATTAATTCATGTCTTCGTATGTGAATTTTGGCGATTGATTGTTTCTACAATCATTTTTGTGATTTGTCACTTTGAAAATATAAAGGTTTCCTATACTAGTAGTAAATATCAAAACTCTTCCATTAAAACGATTTCAACACTATTTTATTACAAAGCTCGTTTCTCAAACCGTTTTCCAATCTATTATTATAAACAAACCTTTACCTCACTCGTATGAGAAATCTAATTAAACGACTTAGTAAAACAGTTGGTATGAAACACTTGCGTTTACTTCGTCAGTTAATTCTTAGACTTGTTCGATTGAATCTCTTTTGACAATTTTCTAGTGGAGATCTACAATTTGTTCGTAAATATTTAAGTTAAGCTAGTGGTTATGGGAAGCTCATATATTTACTAGCTTAGTGTAATTGAAACTTCTTGATGATCGATGATGATCATTTTATGATTTAGACTAGCGATATGCTATGTTTCTTTGTCCACGTAGGGTACGGTACCTCATTTTATTGAGTTTCGTCTCATTTCTTTTATAGGCTAACGACCTATGTATTATTTGGGGTTTCGACTCAATTTTTGTGGGCTAGCGACCTATGTTCTTTTATGGAGTTCGGTCCGTCGAATATACCTTTGTACTACGTTGTCGCACCAGCTTATCAGGATCATCGGACGTACCGTTGTACTACGTCGTTGTTCCGAATTATTCGAGTTTCAGGTTCCTCAGGCGTACCGATATTGTACTACGTCGTTGCACCGGCTCTATGGTTAGCGACCATGGGATAGCGTCCCGTTTGTGATACACGTGTTGGTGAGATTTCATGCTCCCGTTTTGTGATAGGTCTTCCCCTTTTTTGTGATTTCTGGATTTCTATTGATGATTTCTAGAATTTGTGATCCGTCAGCTTTTATGGTTGGCATCAATATGACGTCAATATTTGTGACTTGGTGAATAAAATTAAAGAGTATGACATTCTTTTGATCTTTGAGAAGATTCTTGTGATATTGATTAATCTCTGGTTGAATTTCAATTGCATATTTGTCATAGTATGGCTTTATGGTTATCATATGTTTTTGTCATATCTCTTATTCTATATCATTTCATCTGATATTTATAGTTAGATTTATCCGTTTATTATTTTCTTATTAAATAATACTCAGGTCAGACTGAGATGTTACAGGTGCTTCTGCTTGACTTCTCATCTCGGATTATTATCCTGACTTTTGGCTAACTACTTAGATTAGTAGTTTCTGGTTGTATACATTTGAGTATATGGACTCATTGATGTATACTTATTCTTTGGTGTAGCACTTGTAATTATTCTTTTGTGATATTATGGATCATGTTTGATCACTACTTTGATATACACTTTCATGTGTAATATTCATATCTGTTTCTGCCTTTGAGATATGAACTTCTGTGACTGATTTATGTTATGCTTATTCTATATTTGTTTCCGAAGATATTATAGCCACTGTGTAGTAGCTTTGAGTTTTCATTGGTATGTCGGATTCCCTCTTGAAATGCAAGTTATATTTTCATCTGGCATATCGGTACTCGCACAATGTAATTACACGGATGGTTGCTCCTCAACAGCCTTATTCTCCATGCTAGTTGACGGCATTACCTCGTAGTGTCCTTGGCTAGTGTGGGTATAGAGGTGGGGTGCCATAGCCTAATATAACGAGGAGCCAATTTCCTGGAGCTACTGAAACGCACCGCACCCTTCATCGAGGAAACACGAATGAACACAAGATCGCCAACAGAAAATTCCAAAGGCTTCCTATGATGATCGACATAAGATTTCTGCCTATTCCGAGCCTCTTTCATTCTCTGTCTGATAATATCAATTCTCTCGGAAGAATCACGAATATAATCGGAGTCGAGCACTAACTTTCCCCTCGATTCCAACCAACAAGATTGTGACGCCCCACCTCTATGCTCACAATAACAAAGGGTATTAAAAGTAATACTGTCTGTTATTACGAAGAATAAAGCTGGATAGGAGCGGCCATCCGTAGTTAGGCCTTACATTAGTATTGGTTATTTCGATAGGAGTGGTATATAATTTTAATTTTTTTCATCTCTTATTATTTACTCCCATCAACATATCCAATTCCAATATAAAACGAACTACGATGGTTCATAATAGTTTAGGACAATAAACATAATAATAACACAGATAATATAAATGCGGAACACAGATAAAACAGAAAGTCTTTTATATAATAACTGATGTCAGTTACAATACATGTCATACGATACATATGATACAACTACAACTGTCGACTCAGGAAGTTACATATACAAGTACATTATTGTAAATAATATACATGAGTATACATCATCCTATACTAAGACAACGACTACTCTAAAAAGTAAGAAAAGACTTCATAGCTCTAGCAGCAACCCAAAGTAAGATATCAGCAACCTGTAAATACTCGGTCTGACCCGAGTATTAAATTCAAAAGAAAATAATACACGGGTCAGTCTAATTCAAACTCAGTTATTAGTGCACATAAGCAATAATAATTAAATAAAAATTAGACGACAGTCAAAATAAATTCACCTATCCGATCCTTTAACAAGAAAATCGGATAACGGTGAATATAACACGTATAGTGTTAAACAACAATTCAACAAACTCAATTTATCAACGAAGATAGAAGAAAGGATTATTAATGAAGGTATAAATTCACCTATCCGATCCTTTAACAAGAAAATCGGATAACGGTGAATATAACACGTATAGTGTTAAACAACAATTCAACAAACTCAATTTATCAACGAAGATAGAAGAAAGGATTATTAATGAAGGTAATTTAGAAGAACATCAGAATTGCCAAATAGGCAATTAACATCAAAATCTAATTATTAATAATTAACTAGAAACTCATAATCTAATTATCAAAGAGATAATTAGAATACAACAAAATGATAAAATGAAACTAAATAAAATTTAAACAATTGAAATATCACTTAAAAACGTCAATTCTAATTGGCTGCAGTGCACGCTAACGTGTACTGCCTCGCCAATACGGCATATGAAATACGCAAAAGATCAAAGGATCAAAAGTAATTGAAATATCAATAAAATCAATATCGTGTGGCTGCAGTTCACGCTTGCGTGCACTGCCTCGCCACTACAGTGATGATGTACCCAACGAATACCGTGTGGCTGCAGTTCACGCTTGTGTGCACTGCCTTGCCACTACGGTGATGATGTACCCAAAAGATCGACGAACTAAAATCAATGAGGAATCTAATATCGGTGCCACGGCCTCAATCGTCAAAGCAAAATGACATGGAAAATGTGCACATATGTGCACAATGAAAATTCACAATTAAGCACAAGGTCAAATCCAAAATATCGGATTCAACACAAGTACAAAGCCACGGCTACAGGTAAGATACGCATATGTACCCATGATAAGGCAGCATAACAACACTAAATCATTTCAGCATATAGATGCAAGTAAATGTTACTGAGATGTGATGTTTAGCATACATATGAATCAATTTCATATGTACGACAAACACAAAGGACAACTCAGCAATGCAAAGAAATCACCAAAGAGCAAGGCACAACCGAGATGATCAATCATAGTGCAACGAAAATAAAGGCATCAATGCACATGAGAATTGACTCAGCGCTTATTGAAAACAAAATGCATTAGTGCACAGAGAAACAACTTAATGAAACTGGACCAAATTCGAGAACAAAGGCAGGAATACAACACAAGTCAACTACAACTGCATAGCCACAACATGTATTCAACATGAAATGAAGTTTGTGTGCAAAAGGTTAGAGGCAATGCAAATACGACATAGCAGTATAAATAGTGAATGCAACTTATTACAACTGTCAAACTGGACAAAACAAGTGCAGACTCAAGTGATACATGAATATACATGTATACATGTATGGTAATATAGCAGATGTTCAAGACAGCAGGCAAAGATTTATAATAGTTCAACTGGCCTCATTCACATGAAGCTACTATACTGGATGAATACAACAAGTCCAAATGGTACACATAAACAAGTATAGCGATGTAAATGTCGACATTAACAGGTATGCAGGTGTATGCAATATGAACCAAACTGTGTGAAAAAGGCTATAACTCATGTCAGTGTACAAATTGAACTACAATGTACATGCAAATTGAGACAGACTCAAGTACGAACTGAACAATGCAATGCAACTGGCAGCAATGCAATGCAACTGGCAACAATGAAGCACAGAGGGCAAAGGAGATGATCAGTACATATGAATTCATATAGTGCAACAAGTATGTAGACCAAAGAGCAAAAATATTCTGGATCAAATGCTATCAGGTCAGGGACACAATACCGCAAGTGTTCAACAACAAAGGTATATGCAGTAAAATATAAATGAGTCAAGTCTCTATATATACAAGCAACCAAACGAAGGCCCAGACCATAATGGAAACTCAACAACTACAAGCAGATGCACTAACTGACACACATGTTTATGAAGTACACAAGTACAACAATTTCTGGATTGAATGCGCATGAATTTTTTTTTAGCAAGACAAAGATCGAACATACTAACTAGATATGCTCAAATAGAATGAATGCATGTTGAAATGTCCATATCAAATGGATTAGAAAAATTTCTCATGCCACTGAAATTACCCAAATGAACACAAACGATCAAAATGCAGACAACAAAGTGAAGTCTGGGTGCCTAAAAAGTCAGAGGCAAGGTAACTACAGATTACTCATAAATGAAGACTACACGAGCTCAATGCATCAGTAAAACAAGCTCGAGACTGGTGGTAACCAATTCGACTAAGAAAAGTGGCCAATAGCAGTTATATAAAAAATAGTATGACCAAGGTAAACTAAGACAAACTCATGTATCAACCCAAGTTAGAGACCAAATTCAAGCGTCACATGGTTAGGACAGTGAACACAAGAAGAATCAAGTAAAAGTCGATCTCAAACAGAAATTCATGAAATCAAAGAAACAAAAAATCAAAAATCGTGGTAGTCAAAGAAATCAACTCGAAGGCCAGAGGATTCAAAGCCTTGGAAATCAAGAAAATGCATCAACATTGAATAAAAATCAAATAGAAGCCGAAGACCACGAACAATCAAGCGAACAAATTCGAACAGTTCGAATTAGATGCGAGTAACTTAAATTACTCACCTTTGCCAGGGGAGTGAAGATGAAGCCGACCCAATTGAAGTAACCGAAGAAAGGAGGAATACGAACGAAGTTCGAACCTCTGTAGATATAGCCTTCGACTTCAATGCCCTACTTTTGATGGAAGAGGGACGCATGAAGGGAGAGACGAGCCGCCATTTATTTTCGTTTGAATGTTTTTAGGGTTAGATTCGAATGAATGAATCGAGAAGGGGGTCGGGTCGAACAAAATAAAAACATGTGAAAGAAAAAGGAACGGCAAATCTCTCGAAAACCTACTAGCAAAAAGGAATGTGGCCCAACATTTTGATTTAGGGTAGCGAACGAAGGAAGGCAACCGGTATGTGTTTCGAAATAATGCAACACCAAGAAGGGTCAACATAAAAATGGAAGTCGAATCCAATCGAAGTTGAACAAGTCATAAGATAGCCATAGCATTACAACAAAAAAAATCAAATGGATACGAACACAACCCCGGGTTGTTACAAAGATGGTGATCGACACGGCCTTCCGTAAAGAGCTTCGAAAGAAGCCATACCGATACTGGATTGAAAAATGTTGTTATAAGAGAATTCAACAAGAGCTAAGTGATCTTACCAACTACCACCAAAATCAAGAATGCAACCTCGAAGGAGATCCTCTAAAATTTGATTCACCCTTTCAGTCTGACCATCAGACCGTGGATGATAAGCTGTACTGAGATTAAGCTTAGTGTCCAAAGCTTTCTGAAGACTCTGCCAGAAACCACTAGTGAAAAGCGAATCTCTGTCACTAACAATAGAACTAGGCACACCACGAAGTCGAACGACTTCCTTAATAAACAGCTTAGCCAACAAAGGAGCAGTCCGATTGGACTTGATAGGAATAAAATGGGCTGATTTAGTCAATCGGTCAACAATCACCCAAATACTAGTATGGCCCGACCTCGAACGAGGTAGACCATCAATGAAGTCCATGGATATCTGATCCCATTTCCATAATGGAATCTCAAGAGGCTACAAAAGACCACTGGGACACTTGTGTTCTGCTTTAACAAGTTGACAAGTCATGCAACGACTTACATAACTTGCAATATCACGCTTCATACCCTCCCAATAGTATAAGCGTTTCATACCAGCATACATCTTACTACTACCCGGATGAATAGTACACTTAGAACGATGACAGTCCTCACAAATGTCATTTCTAAGATTAGAAATATCAGGCACGATCAATCTACCCTTCTTTTGAATACAACCACGAATATCAATATCGAAATCCTTCAGATCACCACTTCGGGATTCCGATTCACAACTCTGAATAAGAAAAGCAATATGTGGATCTTGTTTCTGGGCATCGGCAGGACAAGCTTCCACGCTAAATAAAAGCACGGGAGAATCAGAAACCGAAGGACAGTCTCTAATATCACAAAGAGATAAAGCTTCTAAAATATTCCACTCTGCTAGCATCATGGAAACAACAACCTGCTGCTTGCGACTAAGCGCATCGGCAACTCGATTACCCTTACCAGGGGTATACTGAATATCGAAATCATATGAAGAAAGAAATTCGAGCCAACGCTGTTGCCTCATATTAAGCTCTTTCTGAGTAAATAAATACTTCAGAGATTTGTGATCAGTGAAGAGAATAAAACGCTCGCCCAATAAATAATGTCGCTAAATCTTTAGAGCAAAGACTATAGCGGCTAACTCCAAATCATGGGTAGCATAACCAATCTCGTTAGGCTTTAGTTGTCTAGAAGCATAGGCAACTACTCTATCCTTTTGCATGAGAACAACACCGAGCCCAAAACCACTGGCATCGGTATAAACAACAAGATCATGAGTCCCTTCGGGAACCACTAAGATAGGAGCATGAGTAAGGAGATCCATTAACTTCAAGAAATAATTCTCACACTTATTCGACCAAATAAAAGGAATAGATTTTCTCGTGAGAGTGGTAAGCAGTAAAGCAATGCGAGAAAAGTCCTTAATAAACCGACGATAATAACCCGCCAATCCAAGAAAACTACGGATCTCAGTAACGGTCTCTGGCCTCTTCCAATTCTGAATAGATTCGATCTTGGAAGGATCGATAGAAATACCATCGGAAGATACAATGTGACCGAGAAACTTCATCTTATTCCCAGAAGTGACACTTGGAGAATTTGGCATAAAGCTGATGCTGACGAAGAGTGCTCAAAACAATCTCCAAATGCTGAATATGATCGGCTTCGGATTTGGAATAAATAAGAATATCATCAATGAAAACCAAGACGAACTTATCGAGATATTCCTGGAATATCCGATTCATAAGATCTACAAAATACGCCGGAGCGTTCGTCAAACCAAACGGCATAACAAGCCATTTGTAAGAACCATAATGAGTGCGGAATGCGGTAAGAGGAATGCTATCTTTCGCAACTCGTAACTGATGAAAACCGGTAGCAAGATCGAGTTGGGAAAACAGTTTAGCGCCACTTAACTGATCGAACATGTCATCGATCCTAGGCAATGGATACTATTTTTGATAGTGAGCTCGTTAAGCTTGCGATAATCAATGTAAAGCCTAAGAGTACCCTCTGGCTTCTTAACAAAGACCACGGCAACGACCCAAGGAGATGAGCTAGAACGAATAAAATTCTTGGCTTCCAACTTAGATAATTGTTGCTTGAGTTCCTCATTTTCCTTAGCAGACATCCTAATGGGAGGACGACTAACAGGATGTGCACCAGAGATAAGATCTATATAGAACTCTATTGCCCTCTTCGGCGGAAAAAAAGAAATAGGCTCGAAAACATCAAAAAAAGCACAAACAATCGGAATATTATCAATGATATCCTCCAATTCGAAGGAAGAAATAAGAGCACTAGAAGCATGATCCATGTCTCGATATACAATAGATAACTGCTCGCTAGGATCGGGATGCTTGAAATACAAAGTTCTTTCGGGACATAGAATTTGAACTTCATAACGAATGAGCCAATCCATACCCAATATCATATCAAAACCAAGATGATCCATAACATGAATATTCGCATGAAAGGAGAAACCACAAAGAATAATCTCAACATCAACACACAACAAACTAAGAGTAGCGGATCAACCAATAGGATTTACAATCCTCAAAGGGTCGCAAAGAGTAACAACATCCAAATGAATAATATCAACAAGCTCCTTCGACACAAATGAATGTGATGCACCCGTATCGAAAAGAACTCTAATAGAATGTTCATGAAATAAAATAAAACCTTCCAAAACAGAAGGAGTAATACCTTTGGGCTGAGAAGAAACACCAGAAGCTTTAGCAACATTAAGCTTCCCTAATTTGAGACCCCTAGAAGTATTAGGGCAATCAGAAATCCAATGACCCTCTTTCTTACAATAGCGACAAATGCGAGGATTAAGACAATTACGGTGAAGACGATCCAAAGAACCATAATTATAGCACGTCCTCTGAACAGAAGGTGCACTACTAGGATGAGAACTAGAGGTAGCTTGCTTCTTCTTCTTTTGATTAGAAGAATCAGGCTTATGAAATGGAAACCTCTTCTTGTTGGGGTTCTTAGAAACCTCAACATCATCACAACTATCACGTTCCTTTTCAACAGCTTCAAGACAAAGAGCCGAATCAACAAGCTCCTCAAAAGAGAGCTTAAGCTAAAGCAAAAGAATTTTCTTCAAATACTTCTTCAAACCATAAAAAAATGAAGATTCTTCTTACGCGGAGTGTTAATGAACTCAACTCCGTACTTGGATAAGGCCTCGAAAGATGCAACATAATATGAAATAGAGGACTTTCCTTGCTTCAACTCAAGGAAACTACGAGCAAGATTAGGCTTTTCTAATTCAGGAACAAACTTAAGTTCGAAACATTCCTTAAACCGAACCCGAGAGAGCGGACTCATCAACTTCCGCAATTAAAAGCTCATACCAATCAAGCACACGCTCTTGCAACATACTATATGCCACGAGAACGCGATGATGATCAGAAAGATCCATCCGAGAAAATATGCGCTCACAAGTGCGCAACCAAGTCTGAACCACCATTACACTTTCCGATCCCTTGAAAGGCTTGCCTCCAAGGTGGGAATAGTCACTACACATGCGGGCGAAGGCAGACTTTTGATTAGGAGCCGCAGGAGTAGCAACAAGAGGCTGAGTATCCCGAAATAGCTCCATAAACTAATCAGCTGACATATAGACACCGTCCAGATGAGAACCACTAGACGGGCCTACAGAAGAACGCTTCCCTCTACCTCTTCCAGCCATAGGTTGAGAGACAAGAGAAGGTAAGGATTAGTTAAAACAATACACAATTGATAAGAAATTTAACAAATGGAATACTACGGAATATAAAATTTATTCCTAGACGTACTCCGCATGTTAAAGTGGAAATAATAGATTAGAAAAGGCACGAATAAAACTCTCGAATAGTTGTAACATATGTTCCATTCTGTTTCTGTGTTTATTACAATTTGTTCTGAATTTCAACTCTGATACCAAGCTGCGACGCCCTACCTCTATGCTCACAATAACAAAGGTTATTATAAGGAATAACGTTTGTATTGCGAAGAATAAGGCTTGTTTGAAGCGACCATCCGTAAGTTATTCCTTAGACGAGCATTGATTACATCGATAAGAGTGGTATAAATTACTCCCAAAGATATATATTTAATCCAAATCTAAAACGAAACTACGGTGGCTAAAGAAAAATCCAGAACAACTCATAACAACAACAACACTGATAGTATAATCACATCAGAACAGAAATATCAGATATATGTAGCGGAAGACAAGTCTGGATACATGCTACAACAATCGATAGTTCACATAAACCAAATGTACATATACATATACATCAACATACATGAGATGGGAGTCAAATAACCAAAAGAACTCCTCGAAGGCTGGACAAAAGATGATGGAAAATCCAAAAGCTGAAGCTGCTACAGAATCAGAGATAGAGATCACCCAGAAATAACTCGGTCTGATCCGAGTATTATTTAAAAGAAAATAATAAACGGATCAGTGTAATTTAAACTCAGAAATAAGTGTATGATAAACAACACTTAAAAAAATAATTATAGTCTCGAATGTGACTAATAAGCATAAATAATCAGCCTAGTTTAAATGAAGAAATCCCAATTTAAACTCCATCAAAATCAATTTTCTAATTCACAATTGAATTCAAAACAACAATACGCAAAATCTAGAAATCAAATAGATAACTAGAAAATCATCAATCGCAAAATCTAGAAATCAAAATAAGATAACTAGAAAAATCAGCATAAAAGTGGATCAATCCCAGCAGATGGCGAGTTTTAGCTACGCCGCACGTGCACCTCAAATGGCCAAAGCCGACTAAGTACTATAAATTTTGGCGCTCATCAGATGACCCGAAGGTCCAGCAAAGTGGCTCGAAATCCCAACAAAATCATCATAATCATCAAACAGTAAATATTTCAATTAACGAGTCCGGAATTAACCGAAATAGTAAAAGTATGGTTCCATACCCTGCACATTTGCTAAATCGTTTAAATCACTTTATCGTTTCCTTGAAAGTGCAAAATTGTGTATTTTATATAAATAACATTTTACGTTCTCAAACGAACAAGTCCGGAATTAACCGAATCAGTAAAAGTAAGGGTTCATAGTCCTCAATTTTGCTGAATCGTTTAAATCGCTTCCTCATTATTTTGAAAGCGCAAACTGTAAAATTTTTGGAAACAATTTTATTTTAAAACGATTTTTAAAACACGTGATTAAAACAGCAACATATGTAGCAATTTTGACGAGGAAATTACGCTTCACGAAACAGCGTAAAAACGGATAACAAATCAGTGCTGCGGGCTAACCGCTTGAAAAGTCACTTTAAATTAACGGTTACTGACGTTAAAATAACAGTGAATTTTCATTCATCGAAAATGTCACCAAAACAATGCGCTTCAAAAATACAGCACCGGTGTATAAATTTCGTTATAAATATAACGGAGCAAAAATTACGTTTTAAAACGTACACCGGTTCAAAGCAAAGTTTTCATCAGATTGTACCATTGCTATAATTAATTAAAATAATTGATAGCCTGGCAACAACATCCTAAATGATGCTATCACAACACACGTACACTAAATCAACGCAATTATAAACCTTTGAGAAAATGTTTTAAAGCTAAACTGGCAACATATTCACTTACACGTAAAACACTTATTCAACTTACACATAAAAACACTTGCTCAACTTACACACATGTGACACATGCTCCAATCCAAAACTCTTACACACGTATGATACACACACGCATGCAGATGATGGAAGTTAGAGTGCTATGCACGAAATCAAGAACTCGTGCATTAGTTCATATTTAAAATATACGTACACAACTTCATTATCATTCAACACTACAATACGCGTATAAAGCTAAAACGTGACCTGGCCTCACTATACTTTTCCCATGCAAGTATTACTAAACACAAATGGACCTAGACATAAAAGCATAAATTATTGCTCATGAAATATTGTTCATGCAAGGGTACGCACATATGCTTTGAAGCTACTGGCAACATATTCACTTTTAATGATACACACGCAAGTTACTTTCTATGGTCTGAACCAAAAATATGCACACAAGGTACATACGCATGAAACACATTACTTGAAGACACAGTTTGCATTTATGTACAACAAAAATGAAGAAGCCTGCACTACTTTTACACTAGCAACTTGCACGTATACTACTTATATAATGAAAACAATTTTTTTATATTCAAGCTACAAAATTGGTACACAAGCATGCCTTACTCGCAACCTGATATGCATGCCAGAGGAACCTGAATATATTTTTAACTTTGCACTCAGGTTTTGAAATGCATACAATTTCACAAAACTTAGACCACGTCTTTTTTTCTACTCTTTCACGCATGCACACAGGGTTTTGAAATGCACACAGAGTTTCGAAATGCATACAGGGTTTTCGAAATGCATACAAGGTTTTGAAATGCATGCTATAACCTGGTTTCCAGGAAATCATCTTTTCTACTCTTTCACGTATGTCAGAGCACTAGCTCACGCAAATATTCTGAAGTAAACCCATGAATATCACTGATAATAAATTAGAAGTGGGAGTATAAAACTCATTTTAATTTGTTTCGAATTCAGTTAGCTTCAAAGATGCAAGCAAGCAAAAATGTGGAATGTTGCCATTAATGTTCTGTAGAGCGCAGCTTGAAGAGTAAAAAAATTACAGAGAAATATTATTTCTTTTCTTCAATATTGAACCCAAGTCAAGGTGGAGGAGTGTCAAAAATAATTTTCGTACAAACACAATTAATGCAGACGTGCTTTGGAGGGAAGGAAGTACAAAGCTGTATAAAGTGATGATGGCTTTTATAAAATTATGTTGTGACAGTATTTGCAATACACATTCATACTTGGTTTATGTTTTGTTTATAACTTTGAACGTCAGCAATGCAAATATGCTTTGCATTTTGGAACCTTGTTGTAATATGTTCCAACACTTGGTTTTATAAAAAGAATGTGACTGTAGTTTATAAATTTGCTTCTTTGAAAAATATAGCGACAACAACGTGAAGGTGAATAAAAGTGTAACGCAATTCAACTGACTTTGCACTATGAATTGCATCAAAATCTTGTTTTTTAAAATTTTAATTTAAAACTTTCTATTTAAAATATTTACTCCGATCGTAACTTAAAAATCATGGTCGTTACATGAACCGAACTCGTAGAAGACGCGATAAGGCATGTGACAAGGCACGCGAGGCAATGCTAGGGTTTGATTCTACCATTTGCACTCCTAGACTGGTGGTAAAGCATAACAGCTACTACCGTCCACCTCGAAACACACTCCCATAATTAAAACGGAGGGGTGGCCACCAAATCAATCACAAAGTAATAATATGGTATCAAAGAAATGTGCCCGATAGGAGGAGCGACCTCACTTGGCCCGGTATAGCTCATGCTTTAGCCACATCAAGCTGACTCATGGGAGTCAGGGCTACGTAAATACCTCATATAGAATCGTTCACTAAACTATCCTACTTCATTATGGAATTTCCACCACGTACACAGTTGTTAAAGTGGCAAAGAGTATGATAATATCTGATCCCGGTCTCTTTAACAACCAAACGCTTATTTCACACTTGATGGTTATTTTTCATTTCCAAAACCGATTCATAATTGATATCAAAATATCATATTCTCAAAATCACTTTCGAAATCATATTCACTTTCGAAAACATATTCACTTTCGAAAACGTATCACATTTGAAATCATATCACTTCCAAAACCATATTTACTTTCAAAATCGTAGTTCCAAAATAGGTTAAACCCTTAATTTAAAATCATCATATTCCTCAAATATGTCGTTTAAATCCCAACTTAGGTTATAACATCTTTTAACCGTATTCGCTTTTAAATCAGGGATTTAAATATAACCACTTCCACTCTATACAGTCTGAAATTTTGAAAATAGTTTTGGATACTTATAAATAGTTTAGCATAGTTTGCATAGATTGAAAATAGTTTAAATAGATTTTAAATAGATTTGAAATAGATTAAATAGATTTGAAATAGATTAAACAGATTTGAAATAGGTTAAATAGATTTCAAATAGATTAAATATATTTAAAATAGATTAAATAGGTTAATTGGTTTAAAATAGGCTGAAATAGGTTAAATTAGGTTAAATGGATTAAAATAAATTAAAATAGTTTATATTGATTAAAAATAGTTTAAAATAATTGAAAATCGATTTAAATTAGTTTAAAAACCTTAAAATCTGGATTTTAAAATAAAAAATCTTTAAACTATTTATATTAAAATAATTAATCTCGAATTAATATTAAAATTAAATCATTTCTTCCATTTCAACACATCTGGACCAGGTCCAGCTTTCAAATCAACTACCTAAAATTGGTTTTTCAATTCAGATTCTCATTTAAACCATTTAATCAATATCGATTTCAAATACATGTTTGAATTATCAATTTAAATCACTTCAAATTGGATATATTTCAAAGTTATATTCAAAAATTCTCAATAACTAGATTTCTATAAGTTTCATTTATGCTTCAAAATTCAACTTTGAAATTTCCATTTTAATTCTTTAAACCATTCATTAAATCAATTACAATTTCAACATTTAAAGATTGTATTTCGAAGTTAATTGAGTTTATACAAATCAAATTTTATTTCAAAATATCATTTAACTGAATTCAAAATTTAAGGATTTAAAATCATTTAATTTAATCAATCTGATGTCCGTATATAATTTCCAACCCTATGGTCAAGTGATACAGATATTTATCTTTTCAATGCGCAAATACATTTAAATTTATGGGTATATATCATTTCAACCCACCATCCCAAATTTAATTTCAAATCCATGTAATCGTTTGGGCCTATCATTTCAACTCATAACGATTTCTCCCTAATCTGTCAGATCGTTCAGGTATGTATCGTTTCAACCCATAGTGAACTTGTAGTGTTAAAACAATATAAAAATACAACATCCAGTCATCCAATATCAACAATCAACATCCATCACAATCACCATTCAAACTAATCAATAAACAATAACAAGTGACTGATCATCAATAATGTGTATTAACTGGCAATATAGAAATTTAATATTAAATTAATGGCGATAATATTCAATGAAGTTAGATTTAACCGGAATGACAATTTAAATATACCAAACAACAACCAATCAATTTCTAATCGCATCATAAATTCGATTTAACTAACATAAGATAATCTAGTAGCTGTGAGTGGGTTAGAACACTCTCCATTTATTTCAAATCGATTTGAAATCAGAAATTAGCTCAAAATTTTAACAGTCTTAGAATGCAGCCAAACCAGTTTCAAATGTCTGGAATTTCGATACGATCGCAATGGAGAAAATCGCATGTGAATAAGAGCTCGTATGCAAAAGTTATTAACGGTAGAGGATCGGAAAATTTCGACTTGGGTCTTACTTCGAGTCGCCGCCTCAATTACTGTAACGCCCCACCCCGAGACCCACCTTAGTAAAGAGAATTAACTAGTAATTCCATCTACTAAAGCGGAGAATAGGGCTGGTTAAGGGCGACCATCTATAATTTTGTCTTAAACATCTATTGAATACGTCGATAATTGCAATATAACTTTTTTTTTCAACTCAAGTGGATCGACATACCCAGTAAATGCTTAGTCCAAAACTATAGGTGGTTAACGGATCTATCAGAACAAAATACAATAAATGAATGTAAATCACATCACAGAACAGTAACCAACATCATATATATACATATACACTGATACATGTTTAGTACAACACAATATGAATACAATAAAGGTGGTACTCGACCACACCATAAATTTCGAATCAAATATAACTACATCAGAGTATGCGAAAGAACAAAAACTACTCAAGAGAAAGAAGAGCAGATATCCAACATCAACTTCAAGCTAAGTCCAATAGATGATACCTGAAACAACTCCGTCTGACCCGAGTGAAAACACACGGGTCAGGCTAGCCAGAACTTATCATTAGTACAGGTGATGATAAGAGATAAGGGAAAAACATTCCATCGTCACCAATGGAATGATATAAGTCATCAAGTTATCTCTAGAGTGATACATCAATGCTTCGTCATGATTTCATAGAGGAATACAATATGTATATTATATTGACATGGTTCACCTAATTATATATATAACCGAATGAAATGGGTAAGGATATGGACCATAGAGTAAATCTTCATAAGATAATTAAAACTTCAAGAATCCTTCATAAATAAAACTCATCTAATAGAAACTTCTTAATTATTATACCTCATCTCATCGGTATAAATATAAATACATCTCAAATCCATCATTAAACTCATTATAAAGGAATCTCCATAATCATTTATACCTCATCTCATTGGTATAAATATATCTTAAATCTATTATCAACACTCATCATAAAAGCATTACCATAATTTATACCCCATCTCAATGGTATAAATATATATAATGTCTCAAATCCATCTTGATAGAGCCCGGAAAGAATCCTAAACATCATATTCGAAATCACAAATAAAACCATGTATGTCAATAAGCCTTTTTCATACATAAGGCTATACTAAAGCATCATCATCAAAATAGTGAAATCGAAACACCTAAAACCTCATAGAAAGCAGCACGTGCATTTACATCTTGACTAGTACTACCATTATTTGGTAGCATTCATCGTGATGACTTGGGGTCACATAACATCATAACATCGTGATCATCTTGATTCACTATGGTCGGAAACATCTTGATGACACCTAGTCACAAAAACCCGAGTAATAACATCGTGATGATTGGAGTCGAGTAATAACTTCATGAACATCGTGATGACTCCAATCGAGTACTCGGTCTGTAGCACTAGTAACATCGTGAATGTCTCTCAACTTCTCGAATAAGAACCCAATATGCGTCAACGTACGTCCCATGCCATACGTTCGTACCTATTGGTTTACTAATCGTTAGTCGATGCCACATTAGAAAACCATCATAAAACATCATCAAATAAACACTGCCTCATCTCATCGGCGAGTGTAAGATACCTAACTCGTCATATCTCTTACTTGGACGAGTTTTAAGTGACATCGAGACTTGTCTCATTTCATTGACAGGTAAAAATTCATCATAAATATCGAAATCATCATCAATCCATCATAACAACTTGCCTCATCTCCTAGGCAAGTAAAAGAACTCGTGATGGTTATTTCTAACCATAGTTTCAAATTAAAACTTAACATCAATATTGCCTCATTTCATCGGCAAGTTAATATAATACCGTACTCATCTCTTCTCATCGACGAGTAATGGTTCCATCGTGACTTGTCTCATTACATCGACAAGTAAAAGTCATCATAACCATCTTAACTTCTTAAATCATCATAAACATCTTAACTTCATGAATACTTCATAAATAAACTTACCTCATCTCATCGGTAAGTAAAACAACATCATGACGGTTATTTCTAATCATAATTCTCCAAACGGAAAATTTTCGTCTTGGTCGCCTCATCTCATCAGCGATTGTAAAAACATCTAGATTGGTTCGTCATCAAACGTACTCAAAAAGAGTAATTCTCCAACCAATAATATTCGTTAAAATTTGGCAACTTCTAAATCATCTCAAAATAATAATTCAAATTAGTTTCGGTCGTAGAAGTCCGATATTAAGCAATAAAGCAAGAACACATGTCTCATACCATATATCCTTACTAAATCGCTTAATTCTCATTCTTATACATCCGAAAGGGAAAAATAACAGTTTATGATCTTTGCGCAATAATTTACTATGGTAGCCGGGTTTTAAAATAAATTTTTTCGAAACACAAAGAAATCCTTTTATTAAAATTCTACTTTTTTTATATAAAATAAATATAGTATATCTACTTTTATTTAGAAATACTCTTAAAAATATTTAAAATAAAATATTTAACACCATAATTACCAAGACGGAACATGCATATACATGTTCATGGATGCAAAACAATTTTCAAGTGGTTTGAAAATAATAAGTGCGCTAACAACACGGAACAAAACACAAGACAGCGGATAAAATCCGCTGTTTTGAGCTAGCAAACATTGAAATATTTAAAAACATTCTGAATGAAAGTTGTTGCATATGATTCAAGCTTTCCAGAATGACCAAGGTAAATCAATTCGGATCAATGATTCAAAAGTTATGATCGTTTTACTCAAAACACAAAATTCGGCCTCAACTTATGTATTTGCAGGACAGCGACAAGCAATTGCAATTACAGCATAGGTAACCTCAAAATCAGGCAAAATAAATAAAAAAGAAAGTTGTAGTTTAGCTTCTAAGATTTCCAGAATGACCAAGATCTTCAAATTCCGATCATTGGTTCAAAAGTTATGATCATTTTACACAAAACATCAAATTCATCCTGAATCTATGTATTTGCTGGACAACGACAAACAATTGCAATTATATCATAGACAACTTCAAAATATGGAAAAATGAATAAAACAAAAGTTGTAACTTAGTTTCTAAGCTTTTCGGAACATCTACAATTATCGAAATTGGTTAAGAAACAAAGAAGTTATGGCCAATTTAGTTTCAGCCTTAAGCATAGAGCAAATATTGGTTTTGCTCTCGGGATTACAGTAGAAAAATTTAATTTTGACACACCTAACTTCAAAATTACAGAAAACACAAAACAATAAAGTTGTATCATAAGAATTAAGCTTTCTGAAACATCTAAAATTATCAAAATCGATGAAGAAACGAAAAAGTTATAGTCAAATTCGTTTCAGCTTCAAAGATGGACAGAATTCAGTTTTTTATTGAGCACAAAATATGATCAAAACTTGATTTTTATAGCTCCAAGAATTCAATTTTACACTAAATATGAATAAACAAGATTGTATACAGCAAGCGTGAGTGAGGTTACTCACCTTAGGGTTTGTTTACAGTGAATTAAATGATTTTGCTTGCAAAGAAAGGAGCTTTAGCCTTGGATTAGTAATTAGAAACCTATAGAAGCTATAGAAACAACATGCAAGCATGGAAAAATATCAAAACTCAATTATAGTGAATCAAATCTGAGAATAGATATGAATTTGAGATTAAATAGGTAGGAGATTACCTTATCTTATGTGTGTAACTTGAATTGAACCTTGAATTTGCAAGAGAATGAGTGAATTTTGATTTTTCCTCATATGGAGGCCATTGTTTTAGGTTTATTGTAAGTTGTATTTTTTTTTATTTTTTTTGAGAAGAAGGAATGAATAGAGAAATAGAAGCAATTCCTACTCACTAGATGCTTCTAGATTTAGGGTTTTGGATCTAAAACCTTACCCAATAAGAGCAAAGGCAATTATACTTAGTGAAATTCTAAGTAATGTATATTTTTCATCCATTTTTATCAATATTTTTCAATATTTCTCTTTTTAGTGAAAAATCACTATTTTCATCTATTTCAACCAAAAAAAAAATTATTTTTAAGTCTAGCTAAGTGTATTATAATGTTTTAACATTTTTATAACATTAAAACATCATTCCAAGCCTATTTACACTTCTAAATTTTATTTTCTTCATATTATTCCTTTATTTTACAATAAAAGGCTAACATTGGAATAAATTTTCGATATTACTAATTAACTCAAATCAAACAATCACAATTATTTATTTACAACACAAATCCATAAATAAAGTTTTCCAAACTTTATTTTCATTCATTTGCACTTATTTCAACCATCAAATGTTCAAATAAGCGTCAAATAAAATAATATGACTCATTTAAATTTCAAATCCCATATTATATTCATCAAGATATTGTTTATATAAAATAAACAATATAATCCCCTATTTTATTATCCAGTTCATTTTTAAAAACAATATTAAATTATAATTTTCTTCATAATTTAATATTAATAGTAATCTCCAAAATCCCGGGTTGTTACAGACTCTCCCCCTTAATAAAATTGCGTCCTCGCAATTTCTAAAGGAAAAGGCTGTAAACAACATAAAAATTCAATCAACAAAGGTGATAGACAAGCTCAAAACTCAAACCATTCATTCTCCCAACATAGAATGGTAGAGAGAAATAAGGAAAAACTCACTTGGTTAATCCAATGGCCCATCAACTGCTAATATAGTAATTAGCAAACCATCGAATTTTCCAAGTAACTCAAAATAATTTCAAAGATATCCCATCTTCGAATCAAAACTCAATCAGTTGCTCAATAATTAATCAATCGAAAATGATTGATTTCACAAAACTCTACGAATAGAGTCGGGATCAAACTCACTTAAATCCGAACTCTAAGCAATAAAAATGATCATCAACACAATTTTCCGCATAATAATACGAAAAGAGAATCCTCACAGCAAGGATAGACTTAATAGACAAGATGGATAAATCACACAAAATGGCTTCTCACGAGGCCACCAAACTCGAATGACCGCGAAAATGCACATCATCATCAATAGCACAAGAATAGAGTGAACTCAAGAACAAGAATATAAGCTCAAATTACTTTTCAAACCAAGATATTTAGATTTTTTTTCTCAACATCTTTTAAATTTTAAATCTCAATTTTCAACATTTGAAAATTTTCAAACTCTTTACTATATTACTTAGTAAATAATTTAAAACTCAAATTAAAAGTCCAAAATTTCTTCTCTTACTTCAAAATTAATTTCCAAAGAATTTGTAAATCCATAATAATATTCTTCAAAATAAATTAAGGGTTTAAATTCTCTTTAGTCTTTTTATTAAACCACTTAAATAGTTTAAAACGATCTTCAAATCCCCTTATAACTCTTCTCTTAAAACATCCAATGTATATAATATAATTCTAAAATCTCAAAATATACTTTAAATAAAGTATAGCTCAATAATTTCCTCACATATTCTCATCTTTATAATTTCAAAATAAATATATAAATAAATGGCATTGCCTTGCCATTGAATCTCTAATAAACAGATATGTTCGTTGGTTGCAGAGTCGATCGAACGATCAAAACTGCCTCGCCACTCTGATACTCGTCTCTAAAATCAATGGCTGCAATTACCATTCAAAAATAAATTTAATATTTAATCTCAAATATTATTTTCAAAATCTCAATTTTTAAAACACAAATCATCGTGTCTGATTATCTCATCATTGCATTTAGGAGATTCCTATCGATAACGTTGATCAGGCGTATCGACTAGAACTCTTAACTACTCAATGGACAACCCAACACTCTCAAATTATTTCCATAAAGAAATACTACTCATGTAAATATATTGTCAAAATATTCTTTGATTTTTTTTTTAATCTCAAAACTCCAATTTCTCCTTTTAAAACTCATATATATAGCTTCAAAAACTCAAACCAAAGAACATTGAGAGAATGCATCGAGATATTCCTAGAATACGCGATTCACAAAATCAACAGAAGGAGATGGAGTGTTCATCAACTCCTACAAGACGACGAGCCACTCTCGGAAATAATCAAGGCAAAAGATAGGCAAGATATTCTTCTCGAAGGAGAAGAAGCATACAAACAACAAGTCATTACTTCAAACAAAGTAATGCTACAAAGGATAACACCGATTGAGTATCCGAAAAGGATAACTCAAAGAAACTTAATGATATACTCAATCAAACTTGAACAATCTAGAAACTCACCTCATTATATAGTGGATATCCTCGTGGAAGGATAACTGAAGAGCCAGGAATAAGGTTACCTCAACACTCGATTGCCCGATTGGATGTCAAATCCAAACGGACTCAAAAAAAAATCAACAAAGTCACCATGACTGGAATTTGAGATATATCATCAACATATCGATACTCAAGAGTGAATACAGAAACTTCAGAATCATCATTAACATTCCAAAGTGATAGAAATAATAAACCAATCAAATTAGGATGCCTAAATAAATATAGGATCCTATAAAAAAAAGGACCAGACTTAACATCAAATAAGTCAATCCATCTCAAATCAGATACATCTCAAGATAGTAAGTAATAAACAAATACTCACTAAAGCAGCAACAAATAGAGAACTCGAAATGCTTACAACAAGCCAATAATTGTGGATGCCTTTAATAGGATCATAACTCTCAAAGGAATGCAGCGAGAATGCTTAAAGAAATCAATCAGCTTCATCGATACGAATTCACTCGTATCGATAAAAATAAGAATAGAACAATCCCAAATAAGATTTTATATAAGACAAGATGACATCAAACTCTCTATTATGGAATACTACGGAATACAATATATCTATATTCCTAGACATATTCCATCTTAACAATCCTAAAACTCGAAAAAGAATCAAGTCTCGATTCGAAAACAAGCTTGAATAAAGGAAAATGATTCTCTCATATTGTATTTCGATGTATCATGATATACGTACTATTCTGTGTTTATTCTACTTTGTTCTGACCACAGCTCTGATACCAAGCTGTAACTGTAACGACCCGTATTTTACGTGTCGACAAATCGTAAAATAGTTGCCACTAGGTCGTTAATATTGATTATGTCGTCCATAGTTAAGTCGTGTTGTAGTTTGAATAGTGGAACGACTTATGGGAGTCAACGACTTAGTGCTTAAGTCGTGTGGATGTTGGCTCGAGTATAATTTGGTTTGTGTTGTTGTTTAGGTCGTGTGAAAGATAGGTCGGATGGAGCGACTCATAGAAGTGACGACCTGAGTGTATTTAGCGACCTATAGGAGTTGGAGAGACCTAAGGTATTGACCGACTTAAGGGGTTAGGTCGTATGATAGTTAGGTCGTGGAGCGACTTATAGGAATAACGACCTAAGCATGTTTAACGAGTTAAGAGATAGGTAGTGGACGAGATAAGGAATGAAGTGACCTATAAGTTTGGCCGAGTTAGCGTGTTAGTGTTAGAACGGGTTAACGGGTTAGTGGATTGAGTGACTCATAGAATTGGACGACCTAAGGGTCAACATCTTAAGTGGGTTAGGTCGTTAGACGTCTTAAGGAAGTTAGGTTGTTGGGCGACCTAAGGAAGGTCGCTACGTATATTTAGGTCGTAGACGACTTACGATAAAAACGTTAGGTCGCTGAGTCGTGTGAATGACTGAGTGGTGTGTAACAGCCCAATTTTTTTTAACAAGTATTTTTCACTTGTATTTTTCTAAAAATAAAAACTTTGGGGTTTATTTAAAGTGATTAAAAATATAAAAAAAAAACAATTGACCAAATTTTTAATTAAATAATAAGATCTCTGAAATTTTGACATGGTTAAGAATTAACTTTAATTTGGAAATTTGGGGTTTTGTCGAAGATGGTAAATAACTTAATATCTAGCAAAATCAAGTTTTAATTAAGAAAACATTAATAGCTTAGGTGGTTAAGACATCTAGGCTATTCACGATAGGTCACGAGTTCGAGTCTCAGCATGGTCAGAATTTCTAATTTTTTTAGTATATAAATGAACTGGGTAATTACGCCTTAAAAAAGGCGCCTAAATTTAGGGAATAAATACCGTGTATATATATATATATATATATATATAAGATTATATATAAGAAAACGTATAGAACTTTAATCCGTTATTTTTCTCTTTCCAGTAAAATTTACTTTCCAATTTATATACATATATAATTTGATTTAAATCATTTCCTTAAAATACTAAATATGGAAATTTAAAGTGTGAAACGGTTAAATTTGTTAAAAGACAACTCCATTTGAATTTTAATAAAAGGAATTTTGTATATATATATATATAATATGTGAAAACCAATTAAGTTTGTTAAGTAATAATTTTGAAGAATTTAGTGTATTAATGAACTGTTGGATTTCGCGTTTAAAGGATGCGTAAAAATCTATGGTAGGTAACGGAATAAAACGTATAAACTTAAAAATGTTATTTTTATAGAAATTTTTGATGTTCTGTATTACGTCAGTTTGATGTATTGTAAAAAAATCATATTTTTAATATTTTTGGATATAAAATATCAGTCAGTGATTTTATAGCAAACGTTATTTTGTTTTAACGGACAGTTTGGTTTTTTTTAAATAAATTTATATACGTTTCATTCCTAAAGCCTTACATAATTTTTGCCATTTCATTTATTGCAATCAAACTAAAAATCAAGATTGATAAACTAGAAATGAATCACACATATAAGTAAAGTCCAAATCTGTTTATCCTCTGTTTCAAGCAGTACTACACAAAATCAAGTTCCTCAATCACGCATAAATATTGAAATCAAAGCTTCTCATAAAATTTGCAGTAATCGCATGCATTAATTTCAATTGGCAGTTTTAAATCTCGCAAGCCATATTCCCACAATCAACGCATGTTTTAATAAATATGGGTAACGTTCAAACATTTATAACTGAGAATCGATATCACACATATAAAGATCAAAATGTATAAAATGAAATAAAAATGAATATGAAGTAACGTTCGAAATATTTTTCCCTCTGATATCCTTTTACACAATCAATGCATGCACTTTAAAGACTGAAACGTGCATATCCTATATTCTCCCATTCTCTGCTTCCAACAGCTCTACCAAAATCAAGTACATGAATCTCGCAATTCATTGAATAAATCAAACCATTTATCACGCTTGCCATTTTTTTTCCTCTGCTTTAATCACGTATCTATATTCACAATTTATGTCAATATAACTGATGCTTGCTTGCCCTTCCTTTGATCAATATTCCCTTAAGTAACGTTCACGCATTCATGTTAACAACTTTATATCTGTGTAACTGACATGCTATATCAGTGGTTCTTTCATCACGCAAGAAGATCTCAATCAAACCTTTTCGAACATATTCTTTTGTTCAAAACTGGAAATGTGTTTTGCCTTTTCTTTTCTCAGCAATAAAATCACGTATTCATATCTTTCGTCTCTAATAGCTTCAAGTCTTCAACTGATTGCTCTCCCTCCCCATTGATCTTGCAGCAGTTCAAATCTTTTTAATTTTTGCAACGTTCGAACTTTATCTATTTCCTTTGAACTGATGAGGAAATTTCGCAGTCATATCAACCAAATTTATATCAATAAAACTGATGCTTTTACCTCTCCTTTAATTCGCACTGCCTATATATATACCCACCTCACCAGTTTCTTTCTTCGCATCTAAATATCTCTGCCTTCCCCTTCCTCGTACGTTCAAGATCCATCAGGTAATAAGTCTTATTGTTTTTTTCCTTCCAGTTTTCCTTCCTCTTTCTCTTGATGCTGTTCTATCTGTGCCTTGCTCGGCCACACTACTATTTATTCACTTTGTCTTTCTATGAGACTCTTATCATCTGCCTTGAACTAAACATATGGGATCTGGATATGTTGGACTGTTTTTGTTTTGGAAAGTTAGGTCTAGAAACAGAGAGGAAGTGAGATCTTGTGTGTGTGTTATAGGCTTAACTCTCGACACATAGGTAGTGGAATGTTGTGCAAATTTGTATATGGGAACTGTGTTGATGTCATGCCAGGTAAGTTGTAGGGCCTGGGAGTTATTTTGGGAACAGATCTGTCGAAGAAAAAAAATTATATACTTGAGGTATAAATTGCGTGAACATAAGATGGTCTGGAGTTGTTTGAGAGGAGTAGGAAGGGCAGTGTTGTCAAAATATTTAAGAAAGAGGGATGGGTTCATTTAGTAAGGATCTGATGATGCTTAGTTTTTTTGTTGCGTGAATATGTGTTGGCAGGGATGTTAGACTGGGTTGTGCATTGGTGTCACCGTGTACGTGTATCACAGTCACAAATATTTAGAAGCATGCATTTGTTTTGTATCTGGTTAGGAGTTGTTTTGGTTCGTGTAGAGGTCTGATAGGAACAGTGAGAAACCCTTTTTGCATGTTTGAGTTGGATGTTAACAAGGCCTAGAGAGTTTTCTTTCATTTGCAAAAAAAAAAAAAAAAAAACAAGGGGTGAGGATGGGAAAGAGGTAGGCTAGGACTGTGAGTTCAGTTAGTCTGCATATATGTAACCTTCATATGATAGAGGAAGCAGAGAATAAGGAGGAGAGGAGATGTACACATTCAGTAGATGCTTTGATTTAGTCGCATGATTTTACTCGAAGTCGTTGCATAAAATTCTCGAAGTCTTTATATTTTGTCCCGAAGATTTGTTGCATTTTTCTCGAAGAAATTCCATGGTTAGCTCGAAGAAGTGGGGTTGTGGCGCGTGTAGCTGATGATGAATTCCTGTCTGATTGTAAGTTTGTAAAGCCTGCAAGTTTAAATT